>CM046452.1:95420810-96135810 GCA_025506515.1 Flaveria trinervia | reverse complement strand
TTACGCTTTGGCGAAAGTGCTTGCGAAATCTCGCCAAACTGGGAAGCTGAAGGCCCTCATTAGTGGCATAAACTCCGGGAAATTCAAGAATGTTGCTCATGTCAGCTTTATGGATCAGATGAAGCTGTATGCAGTTGCAGGTGATCTTGATTCTGTTCTTTGTGTGTGGCATGAGTGGAAAAGATCCCAAAAGTTCCCAAATATCGAGTCTTACAACATTATCATGAAGATATGTGCACAAACGGGCAAAGATTACGAGGCTGTAAAGACTTTCTGTAGAATGATTGATGAAGGAGCTTTTCCTAATTCTAGAACATACACTGTAATCATTGAACATCTTGTGAATTGTGGAAACTTAGATCCAGCAATGAAAATATTCAACATGTTACCATCAATGGGTGTGAAACACACTTTAAGGCAGTATTCTGTTCTGGTTGACGCATTTTGTGATGCTGATCGGTTTAATGTGGTTAAAAGTTTGCTTAGTCAAATGCAAGTGGATGGAATTTTTCCCACGCGACTGATGCTCTCATCACTGCAACGAATGCATGATGCAGGATTTGTGGAAGAAACGTCAGAATTGATTAAAGAAATGTTGCCTGATAAGAGAATTGAAGATGTGAAATTGTCCTCTGATGATTCTGATGATGAAGATGATGATCAGGTGGATGGAGTTAAGTTAAGACCATGGTTTGACCCAATCGTTTTAGCTAGTTCTCTTCGTTATTGGAGACCCGAAGAGGTGTCAGCACTCGAGGATGCAAAGTTTGTTTGGACAACACGCGTGGTTTCAAAGATGATTAGGAGCTTCAGTTCTGCCGAGTCAGCATGGAATTTCTACTGTTGGGTTGCTAATCAAGAGGGATTCCATCATGATGTTCATACAATTTCTAAGATGATTACCAAATTAGCTCGTGAAGGACACGCTAATATGGTTGAAGAACTCATAATTAAAATTAAAAGTGAGGGTATACTATTGTCATATGCTACTGTAAAAATGATAATTGAATACTGTGGCATTTCGAAGAAGGGTGAAGCCGCACTGAAGGTTTTCCAAAATATCAAAACCCTTTGTGGTAATACATTGTCAAAACAATGTCATCTGTCTCTGTGTTCATCTATTTTGAAAACATTAGCCAAGTGTAAAATGGATTCTAAGATCCTGGATACGCTAGACGAGATAATTTTATCTGGAATTCTTCCGGACATCCAAACTTTTTCTTCGCTGATGCATCATTTTGCACTTGCGGGGAACATTCAAACCGTTCAGAGGCTTTTTGGGATGGTTAAACAGAGTGGTTTAGAACCAGATGCTTATATGTTTAAGGTTTTAATATGTGCTTATTGCAACTCCAATAGAGCTGTTTTAGCTTATCGAGCTTTGGAAGATATGAAAGCCTTCAATCTGAGGCTTGATGTTTCTACAAAGCGTTTGCTTGTGAAGAGTTTGTGGAAAGAAGGCAAATTCAGGGAGGCTGCAGGTGTGGAAGAAACAAGTGCAGAAACTAATGATGTTTTTATGGTTAAGTCACATGGTAAGTCGCTTACCACGCGTGCTGCAGATGTTCAAAGAGTTTATAGAGTTTATTCAGGTTGTTTTCCAACTATCAATGATAACAAAGATCTTTGTGAAGTGGTTAATCTCAATTCATGTTGCCATTGAGGACACATGACAACATGCTGAATTGGACCTGTAGTATTTAGAGTCGATAGATCATTGTAATTGACCTTATGTTGTTTAGCATATTAGTTTCCATTTAAGTGGTGTATATATCTACTAGCATACTCGTCCACTTTTCTTTAAAATATAAAGAGTGTATGGAAGCCTTACGATGAAACTAATTTTCTTTGAAACAACAAAAATCCTTCTGCAAAAGAAGGATTCCGATGATGAAACCAACTAATGTACTTTTATAACACCATTATGACATAAATGCTTACACTAAGTAACATTAAAGAGTTGCTGACGCATCGTAATTCTCTCTCTAAATTTACAAACTATCATATGTATAATCTATAAATCTATTTAAAATAAGGTTTTTTTGTCATATGTTCTTTTTATACACATTCTTATATAATTTTCCCTCTAAAAGAGTATTATTGTAATTTAAATAATTAAACTAATTTCTCTCTTCTTAAAAATCATTTTTTTAATTATTACATTTATCTCTCTTATTTTTTTTAAATCAAGCTATCTTTTTAAAAATAGATTTTATCAAGGAAATTAAAAATTACATCTTTTTACTAAAATAGAAATGATAAAAAATAAAACTTTTATATAATATGAAATTTTCTAAAACACTAAATCTTTTGAAACAAAATACTTTAAAATGGTTATTTTTTTAAAAAATTATAAAAGGTGAAATTTTTAAAACCAATATTATTAAGACAACCATAATAATTACAAACCAAAATTTTTTAATAAAAATAAATTTATTCATAAGATTACTCATTTCTCTGTATTAATAATAATAATAATATTAAGTACTAATAAAAGTACTCATACCATTTTTAAATTAAATATATATATATATATATATATATATATATATAATTTAATACATTAAAAACTTATTTTTTATGTAAAACACACTTTTATAATTAAATTTTTATAAAATACACAATACAACGAACTTTTTTATAAAAAACATTTTTCTTAAAACAAAATATTTAAAAGCCATTGTTTTCTTATAAAAAAAGTTTAATAAAAATAAAGTATTGTTTATTTACTTAAAGTAACTTATACGTAATTGTTATTATAATTTATCTTCAAGCATAATTTTATAATTCATTAATTAAAGATTTATACACGGGATACTAACCTATTATTATATACTATAAAATAAAAGAACGTTTCTAATGACAAGTGGCAACTTCCGAAGAAATCTAAACTTTTGTTTCCCACGTATCTCTTCTAAATGAAAATGATTAAAAATAAGTAACTAAATAATTAAACATTCAATATATAATTCTTCTTATTTAATAAATTATTAAAACATATTAAGTTATAAGTATCTATTTATATCTTATCTTAAAATATGATTTTATAATTCTTGAATTTTATTATTTGCTATTTATAATTTCTTAAATTTAAATTTAGTTATTATTTTTATTAATAACTAATAACATGTAATTTATAAAATATTAACAAAACTAAATGATTTTATTATGTTGAATTTTTTTTCCCATTTAATACATGAGTTTCTAATATACTTTAAAACTTAAACACTAAGTTTTTGATGTCACATTTCTTAGTTATTAGTAAGGTTGTAGACTTCTTGTAGTTTAAACATATTTAAATAAAATATGGTATATTATAATTAATGGAATACGTAACCGGAAGAAAAGAAATATGTGTTAAATTGGTAACTTTTGGAACATACAAGGAATGTTACTATTATTAGGTAAAAGGGGGACCAGTTGTGCGAATTTTCAATTTGAACAATTCTAGTTCATATTCATGTATCTCTCTATCTATCAATAAATTTATAAAATTTAGCAGTAAAGCCTATTAATATCGATCATCTTGTGGGACAACCCACATTACGGACGAAACTAAAAAAGATCATGATGTATAGAGGATCATATGTGTTGAATATGTTGTTACCTACTTATAAGAAAGCAAGAGATCAACATGATAACATGATTAACTGAATTTACTACAAATGAAAACACTCAATGTTTTGGAATTTGAATATTTTCATTACAAGTATTTATAACTAGAATTGTGAAAGTCCATAAGGGACATCCTAGCTAGTAATAATAAATAAATAAAAACAGAAGTGCAAAGAAGAATTTAGCATTGCATGTAATATACAACATTTTACCTTGTATAGTTCATCTAAATTGTTTATTATAGTCATTACAAATAAACCAACAATATGGATACATCATATAAAGTCTTACTCATATGATAAAAATAAACATCAACAACCACTAATCGGGATCTAATAATTCATACTTAAAACGAGCTTAGTTTGGTGTTACTAACTTACTAACCACTAATATATCGTTCACCTCAATTAATGTATCACAGAATAGTAACCAAGTTTAAAAAATATTCTAATTTAGCCATTCATACATATTTTTTTCAAATTTGACCATCAAACGTTCAAATCGAATCATCATTAAATTTTCTTATGTCAATAAAGTAACGGTGGAGAAAACGTAGAGGTCAGAATTTTCAATATGTAAAATTATAAAAAAAAACATGTTAATTATGAAAAAAAAGTACATAAAATTTACGTTAACGTTCTACATCATCATCAAAAGATAGAAAAATATATATTTTTAATTAAAACCAAAAGTATAGCATGCTAAAAACATGTTAAGACTTTTATTTTATATAAAATATAAAATTTGAATGACCTAAGTATTCATTACTAAAACTTAAGTTACTTAATTAGAACACTTTTAAAAGCGGGTTATCAAGTCCGAAAAAAAATAGAAATGAGAAGCTTGGGTTATAACCCAGACAATCTAATTAAGTAAAATAGGCTCTAAATCACGTAAGGCCGACTCTTGAATTTTCCAAGAACGGGCTCTTCACTGTGTAGCCCATTATAACCTTTTAGGCCGATTAAAACTTACTCTTATCTTTATTTTTCTCGTGTGATTTTGTGGTCCATAGTTAGATTATCTTACGAAAATTAAAAAAGTTATCTTCTCTTCTTTTTCTCTCGTAGGTTTCATCACTAATCCGGCATTTAATAATTATCTTTTCCTTCTATTTGGAAATTACCAAACCGTCCATTAATTCTTCAACCGCTAATTTTCATGCTAGTGAATGTCAGTTTAAGCATAATGCGGATGAAATTACTACTGAACTTGCCATGCCCCATTAACTTTCAAACATCTGCTGCTAATCCAATTAAAAGTTGCAATCTGAACATGTGTATACGACCCAATGGAGATGAGTAGATGACTCAACATGACTAAAGATTATATCATCACTAAAGATCCATTATCTAAATAGCGTACCAAATTACCTATCTACTAATTTTCCAAAAGAATAAACACTAAATTACATTTTTATATCAATTAGCATCGATCCTTGTTGAATAGCAAAGGTTTATTAAATTAATTTTAGGTCGTTGGCACAATATATTGGAAGTGGTTTCCTCAATTAACTTCTCCAATAAAAATTTTCAACCGCTTCTAAAGTTAAGCTTTGTTCAACTTATAAGTTCAGATGCCTAATCTCTGATCTTCTTCTAAACTTTTTAAAATGCAAAAATATTATATTGGTCATACGAGACTTGAATGAATAACCAATATTTCAAGAAATCCAGTACGCTAATATCAACTGAGCCACATTAAACGCAAACAAAAGTTAATTACATATGAATGTGTCAACCGAATGTTACAATGTTCTACTTTTAGCCCTAAACACGATCAAACAAACTTTAATTACATATGTATCCAGAATAACATGTCACTTCTGATCTTCCTCGTGGAGACGAAACAAAGAAGCAAACGTTGCAATCTTCGTCTGCAAGTAATTCTTCTCCTTGATCAAGAACAACTTGGTCTTCCAAGTCCTCGATTTCTTTTCGGGTCTAGTGAACGGGTAGCTTCTGAGGTATAACTGCCGGGCGCGAATCAAATCAGCGTTGTATGGCAACACCATCGGCCGCTGTCCATCAGTGTCTTCCATGAAGCCTGCAATCATCACGCTCTTCAAGAAGAGTCTATCAGCTTCTAACCACTTGTATGTGTTCAAATTGCTCTCCATGTGCATCGTGATCGATCGTACGTATCGAATCTTGAACAAAAGATTGATCTAGTTTTCTTTAGTTTGTTCTTGTGTGCATTATGAAACAGGAGGGATGGATGTGATTGGGGTTTTATAGAGATTTGTTTCCTAATTTAAGTCGGGTGGTGCTGTGTAATCACTAGATTGCCCTTGATTAACACAAGAAAAGAATTAAAGATAAAGCGCATTGGATGATTACATGGGTAAATGGGTAATTATATAAATTAAGAATGAAAAAGCCCAAATCTAGAGTTTTGATATAGTTTCCTCAGAACGCGGGGATAAAAAGATTTTCAATGATTTGATAAGATATTAACGAGGATTGAGGAGTTGATGCTAAAACTTCGAGTTTATATTAGGAAACATATGAATTATTTATTTAGTAAACATATCTTGAAATCTTGAATGCTTTTCCCATTATTAATTATCCTTTATCGTGACTCTTTACCTGATAATGTGATAATTCACTAAATAAAAGGAAAATAAACAAGTTATATGAATTATAATTGCGAAATCACATATTCTAAAATAAATAAGCTGTAAATTTTGTGATATAGAAAAAGATACGTCTCGATAAGGAAAAGTAAAGTATCAAAGTTTATCATCGGTAAAAACATAAAATTTTAATTTGTGAAAAAACTAGTATGATGATATTTTGTTTTAGATTAGATAAAGTTTTTTATTCTAAATTAATTAAGGTTTTTCTATACCAATAAAATTATTATACATATCATCATACCTGCTTGAAGATCGATACTTGAGTAAGTGAATATATATATATGTATCATGTTTTATGTAATCATATGAATGATAATATTAGTGTTAGAGAAATCACAATAATACTATTAGTGACGTAAAAGCATAATATCTTACGTTTTATAGTAGTCATCATAAACGATGATATTAGTAGTCTTTGATTTATTTATACAGTTATTTTATCAAATATTGGCATGCAAACTAGAAATACGTAACATCCATCTCTTGTAGAAATCAAATGTATATCGACTAAACTAAAAATGTTTTAAGAAATAATAGAGAGCATAATATAAAATGGAGAGATGTATATCAATCTCATAAGTGTAAGCTTAAATTATGAATTTGGTACGACTTGAATCGCTGTCTCAAATGTGTAATTTTTTTAGACTAAAGGACTTTACGGTACATGAATTCATAATCAAACAAGATAGAGAGTTGATTATAAAGATCAAAATGTAGTTAATTTATCTTGAAAACAAAGTTGCTAATTTATGTTTATAATCAAAGCAAATGAACTCCTATATATATACATATATGTATATATATATATATGTATATATATATATATATATATATATGTATATATATATACATACATATATATATGTAATATATATACATACATATATATGTATATATATATATACATACATATATATATGTTATATATATACATACATATATATATGTATATATATATACATACATATATATGTATATATATATACATACATATATATATATATATATATATATATAGAGAGGAGGGTTCAAATAAGAACCACCTTTTTTGTGAGAACTCTAGAAACCAATCTCAACCACTCATTTTTTATCACATGCCATTTCCCTTTTTTTAACGTTCGTAATTTTTTTCACGACATCATTTTTTCAAAAAAAAATCACTATAAAATTCAGTATTTTTTTTATCTTTTCAACGCCTAACATATTGATATACTTTTTAAAAAAAATTGTACATTCGTTGTTTACATATGTGTAAATCTAGTTATACACATGTGTAATACTGGATTTACACATGTGTAAATCCGATATTACACATGTGTAAAATGAATTTCGTTAAAAAAACGAATTTTTTTTATTTTTTATAATTTTTTTATGAAAGAGTGAAAGTTGAGGAACATTTTTGTGTTTTTATTTTTTTTATTTTTATGTTATTTTCTTATTTATAAATTTTTTAAATGTGTTTTTGTTTATTATAATTTTGCCATTGAGAACTAGTGGTTGAGATTGGTTCCTAGAGTTCTTACAAAAAAAACTAGTTCTCATTTGATCTCTCCCATATATATATGTATATATATATATATGTATGTATATATATGTATATATATATATGTATGTATATATGTGTATATATATATATATACATATATATGTATATATGTATACATATATATGTATATACATGTATATGTGTGTGTGTGTATATATATATATATGTGTGTGTGTGTGTGTGTATAGGGAAGGGATCAAATGAGAATTAGTTTTTTTTGTGAGAACTCTACGAACCAATCTCAACTAGTACTTCTCAATGGCAAAATTGTAATTAATAAAAACATATTTAAAAAATTTATAAATCAAAAAATAACATAAGAATAAAAAAAAATAAAAACACAAAAATGTTCCCCAACTTTCACTCTTTCATAAAAAAATATAAAAAAGTTTATAAAAATATATATATATATATATATATATATATATATATATATATATATATATATAACCCAATTGGTGGTAAGTTAAACTGGTCATCTAGTTGCTGCAAATATCAGATACAATGATGCTTCGGTTATCATTACTTGGTTATTTCATGATGATATAATCTCAATTTCTTAGTTGCTACTGATCTATTGTCATATCAATATTCAATGTAATCTCTCATTTGATCTATAGTAAATTCAACTATACCAAAATGAAATTGATGAGACTTAAATCATCAACAATACAATGTGGGCATACGAACGTGTATATAGAGACATATAGAGCGAGTGCAGTGTGCAGATCAAATACAAAATCAAAATTTTTTTCTGAAAGGTACAGGGAGGATTTTGTGTCTTTCAACGAATGATGTTAATGAGTTCCTTCATCTTACGCGGCGCGGCGGGACCATACCATTATATCAAGGTGGTTCATAATACGCTTGCAAACTTTGTAACCAACGTTGAAATTCGTAACGCGTGTTGCCTTGGCGACACTAATGTGGTTATGTTTCGCAAATTGCGACGACAACATAACATAACATTAAAATGATGGTCTCGTTAGAAAATTGTAGCAAAGAAAAAGAATATATTTTAAAAAACACACAAAGAGGTAATGTATCGAAGAATATAAAAAAAACTAAAGAAACAAAATAAAAAGAAAAAAACCAAGAAAAGCCAAAAGAATTGAAAATATATTCATGAGGCTAGGGTTTTGAGCCGAACCTGGGTTGGGGATGTAAAGGTTAAATGCGTTACCGTATCACAACTCGCATCCTATGTGTGAAGCCAACTTAAAATATTATCAACAAATAAAATACATTAAAAAAAAACAAACCTCACAAATGATGAAACAAAGATATCTTTATCCGTACGTTACGGCATAATTATTTAAATTAATTGATTTTAACTAAAATAGTATAAGAAAAGCATTAAAAAAAGCCTTAAGAAAATTGCTAGGCGCATAATTCAACCTACGAAAGCATCCTGAAACGCATATAATGACAACAATATAGTAACTGCTCTACACTGCGTTTGTCAAGTATTATTTAAAAGAAAGTTATTTACACTTTAAAAATCACATAAAAAGCACAAAAGAAGAAAAATAAAGAAAACACCAGCCCAGTCATAGGTTGCACGTGGCGTGCCAGTGGGGAAGCCTGCCGACACTTGTAAACAGGTTATATATAATGATTAGATGTGGTATATTATTTTTTTATAACTAAATGTAAGGTACTTTGGCTTGTGTTTGACTTTTTTTAATTAAGAACTAGTAATATCTTATTTTATATCTAAATAAGTTTAATTTATTTTATTATGATTAAAAATCATACTATTTCTTTAATACTAGCATAAGATTGTTATATTGTGAAAACAACAATTTTTAGAAGTTGTACTGAACTGTTTGATACATAGTGCGGTTATCACATTTTACAAAGTGTGAACATCTCATTTTATATTGTGTAAATATATGTCTCACAATAACAAATTTACATAGTGCGAATGGGTATTCGGTTTGTGAGTGGGTATTGACTATGCATTTCGTGGGGTAGTGCTGTACAAAATTTATCTGCCGTAAACATGTTTATATAAATGAACGCAAATACTCGTATCAAAATCACTCATATACATGCGTCCAATCTTTATTTTTTCTGATATTTTTAAGTAAAATTCGGTTTGTACAGGAATGACACATGTATACACATACACACGTGTACATGCATACATTTATACACACATAATATACATGTTTGAGTTTACTAAAAAATCTAATTTTTAAAAAACCAAGAAAACCAATCATAAGTACTGATCTTATCAATCGTCAAAATCATGTAATGTGATTTTTCTAAAAACACAAAGTTTGCAGAGGTAGTGAATGTGTTTAAAGATAAAATGGTTCCTATCTATCGTTGGTGTTAAAGGGAGAACTACATGAAAATCAAATATCAAAATTTGGATGAAAGGAAAAATCAAGATAGTTTGCCTTAACACAATATAAGTCTGAAAATCTAGACCCATTCACGATGATAGGTGGCAATGAGTGAGAGAAAAAACCTAAAGAAAACATACTTTGATGAAGCACAGGGGAAACAAGATGGTGACAGCAACATGACCAAAAAAAAAAGAAAGGTTTGTCACACGAATGACGTCACCTACGATGGTGAGGCAATGACTAAGATGGCTGATCGACTAGAAACCCAGGGAAAGCTTAGTGCGCACCATGGTAACCCAAATCATCAATTTTAAATGAGAACATGATAGTGAAATATAACTTTGTTTTCATACTTTGTATATGTTAAACCTTACTTGAAGCAATAATAAAATTATTGTCATTTGATATGAAGGTCATGTGTTCGAGTTGTGAAAACAGTCTTTTGTAGAAATCTAGGGTAAGGATCCATGCACCTAGAGCCCAAAATGGCTCAACACCTCTGCACACTATGTATGAGAGAGCATTATGCACCGAATTCGGTCTTTCACGTTTGAACCTCCCTTCAATAGCTATGAAAGTCAAGACGGACAATTCTTATGTACCGTCATTTGAAGTATTTTGATAATTCAAACTAGACAATAAGTACTGCCACTTGGAGTATTTTGAAAATTAAAACTAAATATAGTACAGAAGTGGAAAACAAAACAAAGAAAAACTATATAAATTATTATATTCCTTAAAAGTTCCCACATTGCTGTGTTACAAGCAAGTGTAAATGGCATCCTGAAGAGGCAAACAGATTGCCTGAATACTCCACATTCACACCATGCACCTATTGTTTGTTCTTAAAGATCCTTACACTTAGCTTTTGTTGGCTTCTGAATAGTCATCATAGTATTCCACCTCATCGTTTCTCCTTCGCATATATCTGTAGTACACATACTGCATTATTATCTGTACAAATTACTTCTGTCAAGGTCAAACAGCTATTAACAGTTGGCTTTTAGATCAAGGCCCTTGTCACATAAAGGAGCAAAAAAGGATACAAATGTATCAAGTGCCACACATGCTGCAGCATCGAGTAGCCAAGGCAAATTAGCTTTGATTTTTGACCATTCCGTACTTCTTACAAGTATGCTGCAGTCAGATTTGTAATGCTGTCAAGTACACTAGAAGATAGATAAAAATTGTTTGTGTGCGTGTGTGAGAGAGAGAGAGAGGACCTTCCAACATAAGTGGCATTCGCAATAAGAGCGAAGATGAACATGAGAGGATTCAGACCCTGAAGATGTATTTTGACAAGTTGAAATTATTGATCAGATAATGAACTAGAGTTGACAAGATATAGGGTCTGAGGCATAGGGTAACAGACTAATAACAGATGGATTCGGGTTTATACAAGTCATTTTTTGTACAATAGCGGTTGGGCGGTTGATGATATTTAACCTTTTTATCATTTTTCAAAACTACACATAATTCACTAATTATGTTATCAAAACATTATTAATTCAAGGAAAGACTGCTCATTGTTTGTTCAGGCATGTCCTTAATTTTTACTATTTTACACAATAAAAGGTACAAACTTTGGCGTGTTTTGAAAAAATCTGTATACAAGGAATGAGCACTTATGCCAAAAGTTCCCTTGTTCAAACATTTTCATTTTTGAAAAGTTAATTACCATTTTTAAACATCTGAAAAGTTAACTTTTCATAAACATTTTGAAAAGTTATTTACCCTTTAATTATAATCAGGCAAAAGTTCTTTACCCTTTATAATAATCGGGCAAAAGCTATCAGTACAATAACAACCCAAATCACACACCCGAGATACCACATGAAAATAATCAAGTTTTGAGTTGTCAATTCTGACCTGTTAAATAAATAGATTGTGTTCCGGTTGACGTAGCTAACCTAGGTCAACCCACTTTTAACCCCTATGAGTCAATTTACTAATTGAAGATCTTCCTTTTTTAACCAAACTTTATACCTGACTATTCAACCAATTTAAGATAAAACCACAACCCTACCTGACTATTCAACCAATTTAAGATAAAACCACAACCCACATAATGACAAAGCAAGACCTTACCTCAACGCTGCCTCTTTTAATCTGTCAATAATGGCAAAAAGAAAGAGTAAGTTCAAGATTGTTCAGATAACAGGTGGGGTTTCCAAGAAGCAGTGCTTACATTCAATACAATTTGAGGAATTCTACCACCCATGTAAATAGCTGCCATCATCCAACCTAACCACTGCCCATACACAGTACTACTTCCACCACCCTCCTGCAAAACTAATCTAATTAAGCAACACACAGCAAACATAATTTCTTTATCTATATCACAGTAAATTATTGGTGCAATGGGCAAAATTCTTACTTGTAGCAACTTCCTGCCAACATAAACTTGCATCAAAGCCTTCGTCCGTGAAGGCAAATTTAACGAGGTCCCCAAAAACGCACCATAACCAGCCTGTCACGTTTCAAAGTTAAGACAACTTGCAGAGGTTTAAAATGGTGTCATTTTCCAATATTACATATTTTCTTCACTTATAAAATGCATAAAGCAGGCTACTTTGCTCTTAGTTTTGTCTTTGTAAGGATACAAACAACTAATGAGCCAAAGCACCAAAAGAAACAAACTAATACTACCAAATTAAAATAAAAATCGACTTACAGAACGTGGGATGGGCTTGGGTTGGGTAGCTGGCTTCGATATCTGAACAGATGGCTCGTCGTCTGAAGATGAATCGTCGTCTACAACCATGGCAGAAGCTGGACCACTTCTTGTTGTCCAAAGATAAGATCGATTGGGTGGAGTAGCACTTCCAGCCATTGATCTTGCTGACCTGTAAACAGATTTCACATTCAATTTTTTCATCATCAAAACTTTACAATTCCCTATACACAAGTGGATGAACATAAATACATACGTGAAAAAATAGTCCAGCCGGGGAGATGGTGATCGTATTGCACGGCTTCTTGAGTTTACACCGCGGGTTTCCTCGGCAATTGGTGGTCTAAGAGGTCTCTTGGCTTCTTCCACCTAAAATGCTAATAACTTATAACTTAATGTAACAAAGGGGATATGTTACTATGGACTTATACCTCTGTGTTGGCATGAACATCAGCTTTCCTTGACTTGAACCATGTGTAGATGTGATCATAGTATAAACTTTGCAAGACTAAGATTATCGTACTTATAGTGTAAAGCTGTGTTCAATTAACAACATTGGTTGAATCAAACATGTAATTCAGTATAATCAAGAAGATGTCATAAAATTAAAGGGCATAGGATATGAATTATGATATTACCGCAGCTGTGTAGTACTGCGTTGGCAACTGCATCCACAAGAAACAAAACACATGAGAATCATAACATTAAAGATTGATACAATTGACACAAATCTATCTTCTTGATTCTTGATGAAGTTGTAGATAAAACGTAAGAAATTGCAAATTAGAGGAGCAAGATTTACCGTTGCAGGTTCAAGAAGACACCCCACAAGATTAAAGATATCCCTGCAACATTAAAATGCACAATTAACAACAAAATCTCACAGAGGCATTAACACAAACACCTACCCTGCAATCCAAGTGAGGAGGAACAGAAGCGAAACTCCATGGCTTGATTTCGTGCGAAAGTTGGTGATGATTTGAGGGATTTCAGCGACACCCCAACAAACAAGACTGGCGATTCCCAACCCGAAAGAGATTTCATCTCTGATGTTGCACAAACAATCTTTAAAATACTTGTCAACCCACCCAATACAAGGTTTATCCTCTTTAACACAGTATGATAGCGAGTTACTCGTATCACTCAAGAAGAACAACTTCATCTCTGCGATGGTGATCTGGTACCCGACCCGGATCCGGAAGCAGAATGTGGTGTGGGAGTTTGTGTATGCATATAATATGTGTATATGTATGTATAGCAGGAAAATAATGAATGAAGTGAGATAGTAATAGACTAATAGTATAGATAGAGGATAGTAGTTGCAGACTTGCAGGGGGTGGGTTTTTGAGGTGAGGGTGAGTGAAATTACGAAAATAGGGTTGGTGTGGGTTTTGGTGAAAGCCGTCAAAAAGGTTTGAATGGTTCGTCGGATTATTCGGACCCTGACCTTTTTACATAGGTAAACGGCTATTATTTTTTATAGCGTATCTAACTATCTATAGTTATAGATTAAATATTTAGAGACTTGTTTAAATATAAATAACTCTGAAACTAAAAAGTGGAATAAATAGTTTCACCCATCTCTTTTTTTAATCAATAATTGACATCAATTTATATAAAAAAATATTGTCAAATTGACATTTTAGTATTACTCATTTTTATTGACTTTTATCAAGTTACTTATACTTTTAAACATTCATAAATTATATACACGGTATTATCTTTTTATAAAAATTATATCGTAAAAATGAACGTCGTCTTATCTTAAAAAAGAGTACAGTATTGTTATATAAAATTTTAATAATTTTTTTGTGTGTTTTAGCTTATATATTGTCATTGTGTAGTTTAGTGCGGTTTATTTTGTTTTTATTAGTTATTGTGTTCTTTTCTAAAATGATGAGCTTTAAAAAAGTATAATGATTGAATAACATTGTTGTGTATCTCTATTTTGTCAAAACACAAAAATAAATTAATAGCTAATTAATCTAATCCATGTATCCATTAAAAACAATAACAAAATAAGATTAAACACTATAAATTTTGAAAAATACATTGATAAAATAAAATTATTGTGTATTTTTTAGAACTGCAGAAAATTTCATTAAGAATTAACAATAAGCTAGCAATAAAACATTACATAACGAAAGAAGAAATATTAAAATCACATCAGTTGCCCCAATCAAAACGACTAGTTTTTTTACTTATATTTTATCCAAATGAACGATTACACCATTATATTTTTTGAATATCACATCCACTTCTATGAATAACGTAAACAATCTCAATGCCAAACAAAAGAACTCAAATTCCAACTAAAGTATACTCAAAAACAATATTTAAACATTAACGGAAAATGCATTTTTAATCATTGCAAGTAATATAATATAAGAAACAAAAAATAAAAAATTGTGAAAACCAAGAAAGATTTTAGTTACGTTTATATTTAAAAGAAAAAAGTAAAAAGTAAAAAAAATTAAAAAAATATATCTGTATCAAGATTCATCTATAGTTGGATTAGAAAATATTTTTATTAATATCAAATCAATAATATTAGTATTATAGGAATAGAAATTAAGAATAAGTCACATAACTGGACTCTTATAGTTAGGAAGAAATTACTAAGAAACGAATAATTTTTCTAACTAAAATAATATATTAAAATCTTTCAATATAGAAGGTTACCTAATTGGTAGAGCAAGTCAACTTATTAAAAATAGACTAAAAAAGCAAATAAAAATTTGACTAAAATGTTACTTTCGTCCCTGACGTTTTGTTTAATTTGTCATTTCAATCCAATTTTTTTTGTCATTTCAATCACTGTAATTTACTAAATGTTATCATTTGCATCCGCTCCACTAACTCCGTTAAGATTTTCATTAAATATGAGGTTTATTTAGTCTTTCTCAACACCCTAATTATCAAATTAAAACAAAATAATCAAATAATGTTTAATTAAAAGTAAAAAATATATGAAGCGACTAGTAAGATCGAACATTTCAATTTAAAAGTTTCAATTAAGTATTTAATTAATTAGGTAACCTTCTATATTGAAATATTTAACTACAACGACTTGCTATACCAATAAAAATTTTATTCTATGATTTTACGTTTATCACTCACTCATAAATGAAAGATACAAAAACTTCATATCATTCCATATTTTTATGTCTTCTTTTTTTAGACTTCTACAAATCTCCAGCCTGTGTCCTTAATGTAATAATGTCTTAACCCGCCCAAAACTGGTGGAAGGTAAAAAAATATTAGGTTTTTTGTTATATTTTTACTTTGGGGTCGTTGTAGAAATTTCTTATAGATGGATGTCAAACTTTAGTAGAAATTTCTTATAGATGGATGTCAAACTTTAGTGAGTTGGTGTCCAAATTTCTTGAGGATAAGTTGGAATTTCGTCATAAATACTATTATACAAAAAAATTCATGATTTTGAGTAGTACAACATAAGAAACAAAAAAATTAAGAAATAAAGAAAACCAAGAAAGATTTTAGTTATGTTTATATAAAAAAGATAAAAAGGACACCGGCTGAAAATTTAAAAACTACACATGTATCAAGATTTCATTTTCGGTTTGATTAGGAAATACTTTTTATTAAATTTCAAATAAGAGTTATTAATATTATAGGAAGGTTAATTAAGAATAAGTCACATAATTGGAATCTTTTAATTAGAAAGAAATAACTAAAAACGAAACATTTATCTAAGTAAAATATTTAATTAAAATCTTTCAATATAGATAGTTACCTAATTGGTTAACTGATATCTCGAAATAGTAATGACTACCAATTTTTCGTTTGACTATTTATTCTATTTTTTGGAGTTAATTACATAAATGGTCTCTATGTTTTAAAAAAAAATATTAATTTTGGGTACTAATGGTTTTTTATAACATGTTTGGGTTTGTATTTTCAATTTGTAACGAGTAAATGTTAATAACACATGTTAATTTTTCTATTAAACCTAAGGACATTTAAGTTTTTTCATCTTATAAGGACTACTAATGCGACTTAAAATGACTATTTATTTAATTTAACATGTCTAAAGGACTATTTGTGTTTACATACACATAGACATATAAAAAATGGATCAAATAAAAACCATATTTATAATTGAAAATCATGAACATCATCACTACTCAATTACATAACTTGAATTTGAATTAACTTTTTGATTGTTTAAAGTATATTTGAGTAAATTTTAACTTTATTTTTGGAGATCATTATATATTATTTTAAATTCCAAAAAACGAAGCGAAACAACTTAAGTATACGTAACTTGTATGCCTTACATGCACGTAACTATTAGTTGTACGTTTGGTAACACATAATTTTATATAAATAACCCCTACATATACGTAACTCTTAGTTTTACACTATATAACACATCCATACGTATATGTAACCCTTGGTTTTCATGGTTTTAATTTATAACATGGTTTTCAATGGATCCTCCCATATATATATATATATATATATATATAACAGATCTCACAACCACCCACCACTAACCCTACTACCATCAACTTCCACGACCACCTAATCACCGATCATCAGCATTGCAAATCCACTATCGCACAACCGACATCATCTCACCGGGCTAAATGTTCGCCCCGTCCTTCTATTTCTCTTGTAACAACGTCGATAGTTGGCCAATAGTGCACCAACAGAGAGACAAGTTGATTTGGTGTGATGCAGTGGTCACGCGTGGGTGTTTGGTGATTTAGTGGTGCAATTTCAATATGTAAAACAAAATAATAAATTAACAATTAATTAATCTAATATATTAAAACAACGATATAATAACATAATCTTTTATTGTGTTTTTTATCGTAGTTGTGTAATCTCAAACACTATGAATATTGAAAAATACCCAGGTGAAATAACACATTGTGTAATTTTGTAATTGTAAAACATAATGATAGATAACAAGAAATTTATATAATGTATCATAACCAATGACAAAAATAACACATTATGTTATTTTTAACACTATAAATTTGATAAATACATTGATTAAGTATATTTTTATGACTTCTAATTGTTAAAAATAGTGACAGATAATAAGTTTATATAATTTATAGAAACAACGACGATACTAATATAAAATGATCTAAAACGTAAAAAACAATGTTGAATACATATAACAAATTATGTAAAATATATGTCACGATAAGTTGATTTTTTTGACAAAAATATAATTTTTGTTAAAACATATATGTCAAGTGCATAATACTTTGTTAAAAATTTTAGATTAAATACTATTTTTAATATAACTATACTCGAATACTTCAGAGTTAAACATATTGTTATTATATTTGATGATATTGACGTCTTTGTATATTTATATTATATAAATAAATAGAATAATATATATGATTAATGATTTACAACGGAGTATCAAAATATTAGATACGTTTCTGACGATGTATGAAATTGAAATGTATTCTGAAAATAAGTGTTATGGTTTTACGTCATAGATCATTAGGTCCTCATGGGATTTAGTCTATTAATGGAATTAAAAAAGTGCACCAGTTAAAGATCCGAGTTCGAAAGAATATACATGGTAATTTTTATTAGTTGACAGTTTTGTAAAATATTTGGTGTTTGTGTCCTGTCGATTAAAACAAAAAGTTATATGCTATACTATACGTGTATCCGACAATTAAATGATGTTACATGTTTCACAGGTATAACATTTATTCATAATGAATATAACGCACCAACGTGGTAATTCCATAACCAGAAACTAACCAATTTGTCATAAATTTTCACTTTGTTTATTGTTTTTTCAACTTTGCTTTCTCTTCTTTTCTTTTTACAACTTCTATATTACTCAATACTTCAAACAAACCATTGCAATGAGATTTTTTTACTTGAGTTTTCATATAAATTTCACATAATAATTGGCTAATAATCACATTAATATTCCATATGCTATACGTGTATCAGGCCGGCAACCCCTCCAAAACGAACTGGTTTGAAACGGTTTGGTCCATCCTTCGATTCCCAATCAGACCGGTTCGACTGGCCAGTCCGATTTGTTCTCGAAATCATTGTTTGATTTGATTTAATTAATGAACAATGTAAGTTTTAATATTTATCAAGTCAGAAATTATGAAGTACACATTTGTATATTTTTAATATTTTTATTAAAAAGTCAAAACCCTTAAGCAATGGATTCCAATGCCCCCTTACTGGGATTCCGAAGACAACACCCCTTATGAGGGCATACCTATTTCTTTTTTATCAGACTACGAGTTGGATACAACTGAGAAATTTGAATGAGTCATCGAATCGTTTCGATCTAAAAGTAAATCATGACTCCGAGAAGGCGAGAATAGAATAATCTAGTTTGGTTTCAAAATTTCTTACATTTTTAAAATATACACTTCATCGGTAAACGTGTTAGATGTAACTTTTTCATGATTTTCAAGCATAACGAATGCTTTTTCTTTTTCTTTTTTTGTAATCTACGCATGGGCTTAAAAAATACCCATCACAACAAGTAGAAAATCGCAGTTGAAATTGTATAGACTGAATATAAAGACAAAAGAGAGTCGAGAAACCTCGTCACAGAAATAGACTGAGCAAACGCAAGCACCATTGACTACTAAATCTAAAAAAACAAACAAAGTTGACGGCTTGACTCCATTAAATACATGAACTTCAACTTATGTTTGTTCTTAATTATGCGGTTGATTCTGATCACAAGCCGACATGCATGATATATCCGTGAGCATTACCAAAAAAGAAAAAAAATAAATAAAAACCTTTTGTAACAAATTAATATTATATTCATCATCCATGTGATGATATGAACCAATAATTAAACTAACAACAATAAAAACATTTTCCAACCAAAACCTCCTACGAACAACATGAAGCCATATATTAGCACCTTGTAATCTTGTATGTTGTAGAGAAAATAATAATTAAATATGTTACGACATCTCACATCTCACAAATTAAATCACGACGCAATAATTAACATATAATGTTCTTTAAGAAAATAATTACTTTTGAATATAAAAAAAGAGTTGTATTAATTGTCCATCTTCAATCCATTGATCTGGAGGCATGTGTTTGTTTGGTACTTGATAATTCAGAGTACGAAGCTGAGTAATAGGAAGGAGGCATCTACCATATAATATTCGTTTACTTGAGAGAATCTGTTTTACATATTCGAATATAAATTTCCATTCTCTATTAACAAACAAAACTTTTTTAAAAAAAATTTGTTATATATATAAAGCTTTGACAAGACCATTATAAGACATCACTTGTGTTTACTTATGATGCTTGGAAAGGCAACCATGAAATCGATCTTGCTTTCTAACATGCTTTTCTTTTCTTTTTTTAATGAATAATAAAACGTGTAACTAAAAAACTTTTTAAATTTAAATTACATTAGAGACTTATAAATAGGTAGTGCCACTCCTATTACTACGACTCTTAGTTATAGATTTCCCAAATAATGAAACACAAAATTTTATTACAAAACGGTCATGATTGTTAAAACTATTTAAGCAAATCATATGTTGTATATTTGTATTTACGAATGGTTAAGGAAAATATATTACATTAGATAAAAAAAATCACTATTGTATATTTGTGTTTATGAATAGTTTCCTTCTACATTAAAAAGGTCTGATAAAGGGACATTGAATATATATGATACGTGGGAGTTGAGAGCGGCAAACATACGCCGCGTAACGCTCCACGTGTAATGTGCATTGCTTTACACCAATTCCTCTCTTCTACACTTTCATGTGATCTATTTTTCATATTATTTTCTTTAAAGAATAAATAATCCTATATTCAAGTTCACTTGTTTGATCATTGGTTATTGGAATATTGATGTGATTATTAGCCAATTATTAATATCACACAGGAATAAAATGTTAACTTTTTTTCCAGATTGTTTGTTAATCAAATTATCTTCATTATTCGAGTAAAATCAAAAATTAATTAGGAGAAAATTTAACATAGGTGATAGAAAACCATCTAGCTCACCTTGAACTGTTTTTTCTTTTTCTTTTTTTTGGTCATGAACGGATCGAATATATATCTTCTTTTATTTTAATAAAGTTTGAGGCTCAGCCACTTGAGCCAAATATCATTGGGATTCTTGTGTGTTTGGGTGATATTATCGAATATTCTAATACAATTTTAGTTTTTGATGTTTAAGCTTATAATTTATAAGTTTGCAGTTGCTCGTTTTATACGAAGATCATATCCTCTACAATAAATGTCCATAATGCATTAATACTCCCATGTTTTCCATCTCTGAAACCCTCTTGCAAACCATTGGTCATTTATATTCTCACCTAATCTAAAAAAAATTATAAAAGGATGTCAAATGACGTTTTAGTAATGAAATATAATCAGTGTTTTGAAGATCGGATCGGACCTGCCGGTCCGACCGTAAATCGGAGAGGTGACCGACCAATTTTAAAAGTTATAGAGTTTGACTTGAAATTTTGTTTTGTGCACATATAATTTCTCTCTTTAGAATGATTAAACGTCATAAAATCAATTTATTTGCGATAATATTAAAATCATCCTACATAAAGTAAAGGATAAATATAGTTATAAAATTAAATAATTACATATATTTAAAATGTAAGATGATGTGAAATCGTCCTACATAAATGTTTATAAAAAGATGAAAGGATATATAGACAAATGTTTTAGTCAAAAATATTATACTGAAGGATTAAGTATTATTTCATTAATTAAAGCGAAAATGATCGAAGAAGAAGAAGAAGAAGAAGACAAGCACAAATCGTAAGAACAGATGGCAGGATAGAAAAGCACAGCGACGGTGCGCTGCACCACACTAGTATCTAATCATTATCCTTTTTTTCTTTTCCCTTTTTTGTTTGTTTCTAATATATCTCTTATCTCTTAAGCCCTCGTATTGACTTTTGACGTGGATACTTATCCCTCTTAGAGGCAAAAATATGATTTATGTTATAATATCACAATAACTAACACAAGCTTAATGTTATAATTTTAATAACTTTTAAAAGACTTATAAAAGCAAAAAAAAAGAGAAATGTATAACTTATGAAAATGTATACAAGAGGTGCATCTTCTTATCTACATTGAGGTGGTATTTATACTACAAAGATCAATCATTTTGGTAGACAATGTAACCTATTTTGATAGATAAGTAGCATAATAAACTTATCTACAAGTTTGACAAAGAGTTCATCCACTTGCCATGGTAATAATTCATAATATTCCCCTTTGGATGACACTTTTCAAACTTCAAGAGTTTAAGTACTGCCTTGTTAAAAATTTTGCTAAAGAAAAACCTAGTGGAAAAAAACATTAACTAAGGAAAAAAAGTGCATCTTATAACTCCCTCTCAAATTGTCTTTTGTAGATCATCACATTGCGTGTATATGCTGCATGCCAATATCATAAACATGTTTTCTAAAAGTTATTTTAGGAAGTGCCTTTGTGAAAAAATCAGCTGAATTGTTACTAGATTGAACGTATCTCATTTCAACTTGTTTATCTTTAATTAGATCTTGAGTGTATGAAAATAATCTTGATGGTATATGTTTTGTTTTGTCACTTTTGATATGCCCTTCTTTCATTTGTGAAACATAAGCTGCATTATCTTCATAGATTGGTGTTGCATTTTCATTTTTCTCCAATCCACAAGAAGTTGATATAAGTTGTGTCATAGATCTTAACCATACACATTCTCTTAAAGCTTCATGTAGTGCAATAACTTCAGCATAATTTGAAGATGTCGCAACGAGTGTTTGTTTATGAGAACGCCATGAAATCATAGTTCCTCCATTTTTAAATACGTATCTAGTTTGAGATTTTGCTTTATGGAGATCTGATAAATAATCTGCATCTGCATAACCAACCAACCATTGTTTTGAATTATTAAGATAAAACAACCTTAAACCAATAGTATCTCGAAGATATCGAAAAATATGTTTAATCTTGTTCCAGTGCCTTTTAGTAGGAGCCGAACTAAATCTTACTAACAAAATAATTGCAAAAGAAATGTCAGATCTAGTACAGTTAGTAAGATACATAAGAGCTCTAATTGCAGATATGGTATTTCTGGACCAATGACCTCTTCATTATCTTCACAAGGACGGAATGGATCATTATCAACATTAAGTGATCTAACAACCATTGGTATGCTTAAAGGATTTGCTTTGTCCATATTGAAAAGCATTAAAAGTTTCTTAGTATAAGTTGCCTGATGCACAAGTATTCCATTATGCATATGCCCAATCTGCAAACCAAAACAATATTTTGTTTTTCCAAGGTCTTTCATTCAAATTCTTTCTTTAAAAAAGCAATTGCTTTATTTATTTCCTTTTACGTCCCAATTATATTTAGATAATCAACATACACTACTATTATCACATATCTTGATGTTGTTTTTTTAATGAAGACGCATGGACAAATAAGATTACTTGTGTATCCTTTACTTGTCAAATAATCACTCCAGCGATTATACCACATCAGATTGTTTGAGTCCGTACAAAGATCTTTGTAATTTAATGGAATACATTTCCTTAGGCTTTAAGCTTAATGCTTCGAGGAATTTAAAACCTTCAGGAATTTTTATATAGATGTCACTATCTAGCGATCCATACAAGTAAGTTGTAACAATATCCATAAGACGCATCTCTAAATTTTTAGAGACTGCTAAACTCATTAAGTATCTAAAGGTTATTGTATCTATAACAGGGGAGTATGTTTCTTTATAATCAATCCCTGGCCTTTGTGAAAAACCTGAGCTACAAGTCTAGCTTTATACCTTGTAACTTTATTTTTCTTATTTCGTTTTCGTACAAAAACCCATTTATACCCTATAGGCTTTACGGCCATCAAAGTAATAACAATAGGTCCAAAGACCTTTCGTTTGTTAAGTGAATCTAATTCAGCTTGCATAGCTCCTTTCCATTTATCCCAATCATGTATATTTTTACAATCACTAACTGACTGTGGTTCAGGATCATCATCTCCACTCATGATGTCACTTGCTACGAAATATGAAAATATTTCATCTCGATTCCATAAGGTATGCGTGTGACCATAGTTAATTGATATTTCTTTGTTACTTTCATCCAAATCCTCCTCATGAGAGGTTTTGGTATTTAGCGTTACATCAAGATCATTCACTTTATGGTCAACTTTATTTTCATGAGTTTTTCTTTTTCGAGGATTCATATCTTTGGAACCAATTGGTCTTTCTCGTTTCAAATGTTTTTGAGATTCATGAGCCATTGTGTTATCTATTTGCTTATTTGGAACCTCAACTCGAGCTGAAGCATTAGCAGCTGGTATATGAGATTTAGTAACTCTATTTGTATCAGTAAATGCATCAGGTAATTGATTTGCAATTTCTTACAGGTGTATTATCTTTTGAACCTCTGTATCATGTTTTTTAGTTACTGGATCAAGATATAATAATGACGGAACATACCATGAGACATTATTTTCTTGTTTTATCTTTTCTCCCCCTAAAGTCAGGAAAATTGACTCGTTAAAGTAACAATCATCAAAATATGTTGTAAATACATCATCCATTAAAGGTTCAAGATATTTTATGATGGAAGCTAATTCATATCCAACATATATTCCCAACCTTGTTTGAGTACCCATTTTTATGCGTTGTGGTGGTGTAATAGGGACATACACAGCATATCCAAATATTCTAAGGTGTGAAATGTTTGGCTTATTTCCAGAAGCAAGTTGTAACGGAGAGTATTTATGATCCAACATGAAGAATTTCATGACCCCAAATAGACACATGGAGTTTTAGTACTCATTATTAACGATCTAGCTATTAGTTGTAGACGTTTGATTAACGACTCAGCTAAGCCATTTTGTGTGTGTACATGAGCAACAAGGTGTTCAACAATAATTCCCATTGACAAACAATAATCATTAAAAACATGTGATGTGAATTCACCAGCATTATCAAGTCTCACCCTTTTAATAGTATAATCAGGAAAATGTGCTCGTAATTTGATAATTTGTGCAAGAAATTTTGCAAATGTTACATTACGAGTTGATAACAAAAAGACATGAGACCATCTACTTCATGCGTCTATCAAAATCATAAAGTATCTAAATGGTTCACATGGTGGATGAATTGGCCCATATATATCTTCTTGAATTCTTTCAAGAAACAAAGGTGATTTCTTTTTAATTTTCACAGGAGAAGGCCTTGTGATTGATTTTCCAAGAAAACAAGATGTACACAAAAGAATTTTATTCGATTGTGGGATCTTTCGATATTTCAATGGATGCCCATGAGTGTTTTCAATTATTCTTTTCATCATTATAGATCCTGCATGACCCAATCTATCATGCCATAAGTTAAGTGTTTCAGGATCACAAAATTTTTCTTTAATTGCCATATATGCCTAAGGCATATTATGTGTGTATAATGTAATCCAGACTGAAGCATTGTTAGTTTTTCTAATATCTGATTTTTGCTTATGATATGCAAATAATTTTCATTGTCAACAGTCCTTGACTAAGTATCATACCCATTATGATATATGTTTTTGAAACACAAAGATTTCTTGTTGATTTTAGGGAATATAAAGCATTTTTTATTATAAGTGTTGTACCATTTAGTAATGCTAAATTAGTTTTCCCACTACTTTTATCAGGTCTGTAGGGCTTGATATTGTATTAAGGATTCGTTTTGTTGGTTTAAATTCATAGAAATATTTTTTACATCTAAGTATAGTGTGTGTGGCTCCACTATCCGCTATACATATATTTGCTTCATTTGTTTGACCTTGCGCTCTAGTGATGTTCATTTTAATCTAGAAAGTATAAAGAAAAATAATAAGTGAATAACGACGACATTGTTATATTTTAACAAAAACTTTATTTAATCGAAAGAAAACATTACATGAAGAAAAATACATGATTAAAGATATAAAACCACTTATAACTATTGTGGTAAAGCAACATGTGTTTCAAAGGTCTATGTCAAAGTCTGCAGTGTTCAACTCAACATTGAGATCATTAAAATTATCAACATGGTTCACTTTCTTCTCTTTTATTTTAAGAGAGGCTTGGTATAGTTCACACAAATGCGACAAGCCTTCGACCAGTTATTTGTGCTACCACATCTAAAACAGGAAGTGTCATTGCTTTCGGACCTACAAGCTTCATTCCTTTTGTCATCTAAAACAGGAAGTGTCTTTTATTTTAAGAGAGGCTTGGTATAGTTCACACAAATGCGACAAGCCTTCGACCAGTTATTTGTGCCACCACATCTAAAACAAGAAGTGTCATTGTTTTCGGACCTACAAGCTTCATTCCTTTTGTACTGGTTGAAATTGTTTTGTGAGGCATGGTAATTGACTATTATTTGATTTCTACCATGGCCACGACCATGTCCACAGCTATAAAAGTTACCTCGGTAATTATTATTACCTTTAAAAGAATGATTGCGGTTATTAGGGTAACTTTTATTAAAAGAACCACGACCACAACCTCGTCACCACTTTCTTCTAGAGTTTTTAGTAGCAACATTTATCTCTGGAATTGCTAATGATCCTGTAAGGCGAGTTTGATAATTTTTCATCAAGAGCTCATTGTTTTTTTTTTGCTACAAGGAGAAATGAATTCAAATCAGAATATCTTTTGAATTTTTGCAACCTATATTGTTGTTGCAGGTTTATATTTGATGCATGAAATGTGGAGAAAGTTTTCTCCAACATATCTTCCTCGGTTACAGTTTGCCCACAAAATCTGAGGGTCGAGCATATTTTAAACAAAGCAGACGTGTACTCGTTTACCTTTTTAAAATCTTGAAACCTAAGATTGTTCCATTCATCTCTAGCAATGGAAAGTAGAACTTCCATTTGATGGTCAAATCTGCTTTGTAAGTCTTTTCATAAAACATACGGATATTCACAATTTGAATATTCAAATTGTAACATTTCATCAATATGTTTATGTAAAAAGACATCAGCTTTCGCCTTGTCTTGCTCTGAGCAAGCATTCCCCCCTTGTATTGTTTCTAAGACACCCATTGATTTAAGATGTCTTCTTACATGAGTCGTCCAAGGCATATAGTTTTCTCCATTGATATTAAGAGCTGGGAATTCAATTTTTGCAATATTTGACACATTGTTTTCTAAACAAGAATCAAGCAAATAGTAAGATAACTATTAGAATCCATATATATCAATAAACATTGCGATACAATAAAGCGGTAGAGCTATAAACAAATACAGAAATAAGAAAAATTTAAATTCTTCAGGTGGTAGTTCAGCAATGGGAATAAGAATTAAAATAAGCATTATGGTTGCCAGTATTAAAACCAGGTGTATCATCTTTGAAAGATTTTCTTGGATAAGCTTGAGAAAAGAGATGATCTGTTTATTGTAAACAAAATAGATTGATAGTGGTCAATTTATAGTTTAAAATTATAATCGTTTGTAACGGCTATGTGATTGTTCACAACGGCTATATAATCGTTTATAACGGCTATATAACCATCGTCTATGTATATGTCAAAATAATTTTTAAATAAAATAGATAAGTATAAGATTATGTTATAAAAACATGAATTTAGTTTATAAAAACAAAATAAAATAAGAACGACAAATTAGGATAAGAATAAAACGTTAGTACGAATAAATGTTAGGAATATAATCAAAATGTTAGTTGACATAAAAGGAAATATTAGTTGTATATATAAAGATTGAGTAAAGGTTAGATGCATAAGTAAATGTTAATTGACATAAGATAAAATGTTAGTTGCATAATCAAAAAGTTAGATGCATAAATAAAAGTTAGTTTGTTAGTAGTCCCATGGTTATCAAAATATCCATAATAAGATCTCCTTTATGCTTATTTTGTTTATATTACTTATCTTCTCAATATAAGATATTATATATTATTACTTAACGAAGGTCTTACCTTGTTAGTAGATGACTTTATGCTCAGTTGGTCTTTTTAATTAGAGTTTAAGAGCTCTCGTGCTGATAATATGTTATAATATCACAATAATTAACACAAGATTAGTGTTATAACCTTAAGAACTTTTAAGAAAATTGCAAGAGCAAGAAGAAGAGAAATGTATAACTTATGAAAGTGTATACAAGAGGTGTATCTTCTTCTTTACATTGAGGTGGTATTTATACTATAAAGATCAATCATTTTGGTAGACAAAGTAAACTATTTTGGTAGATAAATAGCATAGTAAATTTATCTACAAGTTTAATAAAGAATTCATCAATTTGCCATGGTAATAATTCATAATAATTTACGGTTTGTGTTGATCGAGTACGTGTAATGTGGTCATCAACCCTAAAAAGTAAAAACTCTATCATCAAAGAAAGAAAGATCGAATAAAATAAGGGTCAGAAGACATGAAGGATGTGAAGAGCGTGAGGTTAACTTATTATTGGCGATATATTTATGTAAAATAAAAGGAGAGAGGAGAGCAGGAACTCTGTGATTATGAGATCTTGTAGTCTTGATGTTTTATAGATGATATTTAGATACATGTTTTATTCTGTTTATAGTCTCTTTTGTTAAATATGTTTCGAGTGACAAGGATTTTAGAAATCCTGATGTATTAAGAGCATTCACATTTCCTTCTTTTTTGTGTTAGTGTGTCTTATATTATAGCGAATGATTGTAAGTGGTTGCAAGTGTAGTAGTATAAAAATCTTACAATCCATTTGTAGTTTTAGGAAAACACTATTTAACTTCATAATTTTTTTAAAATGATTGTGAGTAAAAGGGTGATAAAAGATCATGATAAAAAAAATAAAAAATAATTTAATGGATAAAAAGATATAAAAGATAGTGATTTTTTAATGTAATCAGAGGGATGTAGATGGTAAATAGAATGTGAATGCTCTAATTACTGTTATTTGCCGGAATATCAGTTCCAATATTTGTGTAGGTATAAATTCTTTCATTGCTGCTTTCAGTGATTATATAACTTAATTTACACAGTCGTAAAAATTCCTAGAATATTCAAGCTCCAAACATTATCAAAATACATAATTGATAAATCATTAGATAGCTGCATAACTAATTAACTACCGATATTAACTGTCATTTATTTTTTTGTCAATTTCATAAAATTCCGTGGCACCACATTTACTAATATTAGCAAAGTTTAGCCTTTTCATTTTTCATAAAAATCATATCTACAGATTTTATAAATCTTTTGTGGTTTACACTTTACAAGAGAAGAGAATTGATTTGGTATTATTCAAACCGGTCTCTTTAAAAACCAAATACACATGTAACACATGTATAATGTATTTATTAAAATGATTTTGGGCCGTTGGGGTGGAGGGCATGCCCACTAAATGAGCAGCCCAAATAGGTGTTACACAGACGATGAAAAATTGAACAAATTATTAGTATACAACTCTAATTCAACTATATAGTTTATACTATCAAAATAAAAGTTTAAACACGAGAACTATTATCGGGCCTATCTGAAAACTGAAACCTTGGAAGCCTTGCTAACTGGCCAAGGTTTAACTTGTCTCAAATAGTTTCCCTCATTTCCGTTTTTCGCAACAAAACTAAAGTAGTCGACTTAAATTTAAACTATAAACTTTCACTTCATCTATTTTCAACAAACTAAGGATATAATTTATCTAAGACATCTAATAAAATAAGATTTTTTTTGTCATTTCTCCTTCTTTAGTTAACTTTTTTCTCACTTGTCATTTTTTATATATCCAAATATCAATTTTTCCTTCAAAAAGTATTATAGTAATTAAATACTCGTACAAATTTCACTTTATCATTAAAAATAAATTTTAATAATTGATATATTTCTCTCTCTTATCTTATTTTTTAAAAAATCAAGCTATCTTTTTTAAAAATAAATTTTATTAAGGAAATTAGAAATCACATCTTTTAATTAAAATCTAAATAATAAAAACAAAAATTTTATATAATATCAAACACTAAACCTTTTTTAAACAGAACATTTTAAATCGTTTTATTTTAAAAAAATTATAAAAAGGTGATTTTTATTATAATATTTTTATTAAAACAATCAGAATAACTACAAACCAGAGTTTTAAAAAATAAGATTTTAATTAAAAATATTTTTTATAAAAAATCTTAAAACGAATGTTTAGAAATGAAACTATTTAAATAAGAGAGTTAAAAAATAGTATAATTTTTTAAACTATTATGTATATATAATTTTAATTATATATTATATTAAAATATTATATTATAACTCTTTGTGTTTATTACTAACCATAATACGTTTAATTAATGCGATTTTAGCCTAGATATCTATCTATAAAAATACTAAAATAAACGTGAAACAATTGTAAAACTCATCATACTAATTTTCTCATTTCTCTATATTATTAATAATAATATTAAATAGTAATAATATTACTCATGCCATTTTCAAATTTAAAGATGTAAAAACTAATAAATTAAAAACCTATTTTTTATTAAGACACACTTTTTAAAATTTTATTTTTATAAAATACAAGATATAACGGACATTTTAAAAGAATTAGTTTTTTTAAAACAAAATATTTAAAAATCATAATTTTTATAAAACAAAAGTCTAAGAAAAAAATACATTTTTATTTATTTATTTAAAATGGTTATTTATACGTAATTATAATCATATTTTATCATCAAATACGATTTTATAATGCATAGATTTTTATTACTAATTATTTAATATTATATTTATTTAATATGTATAATACACGAAGACTAACTTAATTAGAGCATATATTAAGGTTCTTGACTTCTTTTCTTTTCTTTCACACTCGCCTATGCTAAATTGTTGTCATATCTTGGTTAGTTTTTGGCTTTTCTCCGATGGTTCCTATTATACGACAACTTTCTTTATTGTCTTGGCCTTGGATGCATTGTACACATATATAGAATTGTGTATTACTATTTTTTCATGTCTTTGTTATGTCATCACAATCATAGCTCATATCATCGTAGTTGTATCTCTCGTCATAATGTCGTTGCTGTGCCGCTACAGTCATATATAGCTCCTATCATAGTAGTCCTGTTGTCATGCCTCTTATCATCACCATAATAGCCTTAGACATGTCACCATATTTTATGTTTACTTTTGATCTTTTCAGGATTGTATAATTTTCTTATACAAACATCTTCACTTTTGTACGATCTACTTTGAGCATTCGATTTCCTCCCACTCCAACTATACAGAAGTGTTAGATAAAATATATATAGTTATGATTTGACAAACTATATTAGTTAAATTTATCATGTAGATATTAATTACGGTAATTATCTTTATCATAGTTAGAAATTATGATAATATTAGGTTTACTTTGTAATTATCTATTTAATACACAATACATTGTCACATATCTATCAAGGGTGTCTCTACAATAGAATCGACAAAAGCAACCACTTTGGCCTCCATATATTAAGAGCCCTTATAGTTAAAAAAATATTTATGTTTTAAGCTGAAAATATATGTAATAATCTATCAAATTTGTGTTTTTAATTAGAGAGAAATGAGAAAAGATAACAAATTAATTGAAAGTTAACTTATGGGATTCTTGTGATTTTTTCGGATGAAAGAGAGCGTTATTGAGGAAATAAAATGTATTCATGGGAAAGATAATATGCTTACACATATTGATTCGTGTTTGAGATAAATTCTTAATTATTATTATTTAAAAAAACCCTGGTTTTTATTTCACAAAAAGAAGTCGATTTCATAGTTTGCTTGAAGTCACAAAATATACTAAGCCGTGTTATATTCATTATCATATATACACCACATAACAGTCTGCAGAACATAATTGGACATACTCGCATGTATAGATATAAAAAAACAGAAGTTGATGTGAAATTACCAAGTAAAACAGCCCCTATGGTCCCGCTATCACACGTTTGGTAGTGAAAGTCGACACATCACGTATTATTATTCTTCTTAAAAGTCATCAAACGAAGTTGCCATGCACATTCCTTCACAACCAAACTTCACGCGATCAACTCAACATTATATTTCCCTACACCTTCCTTGAACTTTCCCACAGCACTACATGCAATCCATTAACTAACTGTCATCACATTCACCTTAATTCATCTTCATATCTTCAATGTCTATATATATACACCTACACTATATCATTATTTATACACCAATAAAAATTAAAGGTTTTTTCTTTGTCCACTAACTATGGAACTTACAAAATTCACAAAATCGTTTGGTTGTATCCCACAAAAGGGTCTCATCTTAAGGCTAAGTAGCTTTCGTTCCAAGAGTAACACAAGCTCAAACACCTCTTCCCCAACGTTAATGTCTCCTAAATCCCCAAAACCTAACACCAGTAGCACCCGAGAGCAAGAGTTCAGGTTAGTTTTCGCGCGTTTTGACGCCGATGACGATGGAAAGATTTCAGCTTTAGAGCTTCGGTCATACTTCGGGTCCATTGGGGAGTACATGTCGCACCAAGAGGCTCAAGGCGTGATCGATGATTTGGACACCGATGGCGATGGGTTTATCGATTTTCAAGACTTTATGAAGCTGATGAAGGTGAACAACGATGAACGCGATGACGTGAGGGCCGCGTTTGAGATGTTCGAGTACGAGAAAGGGTGTGGACGGATCAGCCCGAAGAGCTTGCAGAAGGCGCTGACTCGACTCGGGGACTCGAAGACTTATGACGAGTGTTTGCAGATGATTAAGGTGTTTGATAGTCATGGCAAAGGAGCTGTTGATTTTAATGAGTTTCAGCAGATGATGATGGCTTGATTGATTCGTATAATGAGTTGTGTCAATAAAGAGACCGCATGATCAATTTTAGTCTAAACAAGTGTAAATTAAGTTTAGGACTTTCTTCTCGACTACTAGCTCGTACGTTTCTTAGATTCGTCCGCTACGTGTTGCAAGTCAATTTTTAATATTACATTTAAAGGCTTAATTATTATTCTTGCAAGTCAATTTTTAATATTATTGTTACCTATAATATGGTTAATGCAAATGGTAAATATGAGGTATTAAACACATGTAAATATAAGAGGTACGATTTTAGAGTCAAATTTCACTCTGAGCAAAAATACTTATTGTTGAGCTACGAATCTTTTTCAATTTTCGGTTTTCTTCTAACGAGCTTGGGAGTACGATCATGGCTGGGAAACAGAAAAGTGGCTTGATTAACATAACACATAACTTTCAAATCATGATCGTACATTTGCTGTTAAAAAAATTTAGATAAATTCACTTTTTACACTCACAATTTTTTTTATTGAAACACTGGTAAAATTAATTTAAAACGTCGCGAGAGGATATTTGCAAATACAAACATTAAGTTGTTGGGAAAAAGAAAAAGTAATTATTATATGTGACCCTTTAGTTTAAGCCGCACATTGCGGATCCCAATTTTAAATAAAATTTATATAAAAAAAAAGTAAAAATAATCACGTAACAACATATTTCATGAAAGATGGCCATCATAACCTTCTGGTAGGTTGCTCCGGCATTCTTTAGGCCGGCCGGTACCTACGGAATTTAAAATATCATGTTGTTGTGAAAAAAATACAATATAAAACTTATACATTTTACTGGTCAAACAAAACATATAGTAAAACGTGTTGTTTTAACTTTTAATTCAAATTGTAGCTATCCTCATAAAAGTTAATAGCTATTATAACTTTGAACGTGTTCATATATTGTCAAGAGACTTTATCATTATTAATTGGTGCAGGTACAAGTTCTATAAGATGGTCAATTGGTGGATTCTACAAGTAGATGTAGGGGATGTAGGGGTTATATGTTCGTCGTAAAAATTATAATTGCTTGTCCTTTTTTTAAAATTTTATTCTTCAAGGTTGATTGCATAAAAAGTTAAGAATATTTCCGGCCACTTAAAAACCGTCTCAAACGAAATTTAATTAAATTTATTATAGCAAGTTATAATCGGCTCATCCTATAGTATGGAATTATCATTAATGATAAACAATTCTCCCAAACTACATACAAATTGAAAGACAATATAAATTTAAAAAACAAACAACATAAATTTCAAAAAGACCATACATATTTAAGGAAGACAGTACAAATTTTCTAATAGATTAAAAAAAGTATACTTTTAGCCTTTATAGACAAAAGTTAATTTTAATATAACCAAAATCTATATTTATCTATATCAGTTAAACACATGCACAACCTTATAAGAAACACTTAGATAATTGAACATCGATCATGTCATTTTCAGCTTGCTCATCACCATCGGCTCATAGGTCAACACCCATGTTTGGCGATAGCAACTTCAACGAACCACAATAAATCATAAACATGATACTTTTGTTTGTTGACTGTTTGTGGTTGTATATGAATATGTACCGAGAGGTTCAAACAAAAAGGGGAATTAGCGTTGGAAAGATTATGAATCATTAAACACACTAATAATGTCTAAGGTTAATGGAGTGGTGAATTCGTAATTTATAGAAAGTTAAATATGTCACATGATCTGAATGTGACTTTCCCAGTTTGTCTGGTATATAAATTGTGTGATAACAAGGCGTGCACAACCCATTCCAGTGATATGTTCAAAACCACTTTTAATCTAAATAAGATCTCGTATTTTTTTAACGACCAACGAATATTTTTGAGCCTGATCATCAGGGTAAACCCATTGGCGAAAGACCAACCACGTACACGAACACAGACCACGCTGGTGACCCGGCTCGCCCATTATTACAGAGGAAACCCACCACCCAAAGACTCTCTTCACTTTGAAAAGTAATAAGATGTCTTCTCCTAAACCAGTTGATTTAGAACTCACCGCCGTTTCATAATTTTTTAATAAGGTCGTATCATGTTGAAAATAAGGTCGCCACACAATAAGGAAGAGGAGTGACGACCACCAATAGAAAGGGAGCAAAAGACGAAAAAACCTTAAGATTCTCGTATCATGTTGAAAAAAAATATATTATATTTAATATATATTAATATAGGGTCAGGATTATTACAAAATAAATTTTTATTTTCAGAATTAAAAGAACATAATTGTAAATTACAAACCTGTTAAAGCTGGTGATATTTAATTGTTTTTACATAGTTTATTGTTCATGTATGATATAAAAAAATGTAAAACAACTCAAGTAACATCATACTTAATTTACATTTATGTAAATCAATGATTTTCTTGTTCTGAAAATAAAAAAGTCGCTTTGTAATGATCCTAACACTATTAGTATATTACTAACAAATGTCTATAAAAATGTTCACATGACATCTAAATTATATAAGCAACCCAAATAACATGAATAACAAGGGAAATTAGTCTTTGAGTACGTTAAAGTCATTACAAAAGTTATTTAAAGGGATCAACTAATAAAATGTTGAAAGTTTAAATGTTCTTGTTTAGGTTAAATCCAAACGTAATCAAAGTTCTTAGTAACTATAAAGTATATTTCACCAAAGTTAAGTGCAATAAAACGTAACAATCCGTCATTTAAAATGTAATTCGAAAATTGTTAGTATAGATAGCTAGATAGTGAAAAAACAGGTTAACCGAATAATCTATACGAACAGAATATCATGATTCCTTTTACCATATACGAATAAAGCCCATACAGCCCACGTTAGTAGCTTATTTTCCTTTAAACTCCTTGTTTACTTGCAACGCTCTTATAGTATTCGGATAAAGCCCATTCTCGGCCCAAATTGTACTACGGTTTAACTTGATTTGGGCTTGGGCCGTGATCCATACGGCTGTCTTTGGGTTAAAACATTTTCTGAAAAAGTCAATATTCAGACCAATTCAGCCACCACTTGCCAAGTCCACTTATATATTATTTCTGAAGGAATATTAATATATAATATTCCCTTCATTGGTTTATCATTTTTATTTTATGTACAAAGAAATTAAAAACAAAATGTGATGACCAGATGGAAAATCTTTTTCAGTGGTCCCAAACCACATTCTAATGGTAGCCATTTTATTCCTAGTAATTGAATTTGATCAGCTAATGCCGGCTTTATTCTAAAGACTTTGTTTTTAAATTACATATATTAAATAATATGTTTGAGTTATCTAATGATTAAAACTTTTGTTCAATAAAAAAATTAATGATTTAGTTTATATTTTTTCTCGTACTTATTACTGATAGAGTATAACAAATATGAACCCATGTGTTTTAATAATCCATCAAATAGGAAAGATCCATAACATAATGCAAATAAAATTACTTAGAGTATTCACAGTATATTTTTTATCTTGATCCATATAATTATATTAAAATCATTGTATTTTCTTTATCCTTGTTCAATTAAGTAATACCTTTTATACCTTTATCATTAATTTTTTTTTCATCTACTCACAACCACTTTAAAAATAATAAAAAATTTATAAAGATTGAACAGTGATTATTTAAATATACCAATCTATAATAATTTTTTCTCTTTTCTTCACTCACAACCACTAAAAATCATTCTATATAATATACTATACCTGGCAAATTGGGCGGGTCGGGTCGGGTTGAGTGTCGGGTCAGGATGGGTTCGGGTCAGGATGGGTTCGGGTCAAGACGGGTTTGGATAAAAAACGGGTTAGAACGGGTTCGGGTTAGAATGGGTTCGGGTCAGGACGGGTCGGATCAAAACGGGTCAAATCAAATTTACACCAATATTGCATCAAATTTATAATCAATGGAATTTCAAAACATATTATAAGAAAACCAACAACAAAAAAATAAAACAATAGCTATAAATATATAGAACAATGTTAGCCGATCCCCTGTTTTTCCCCAAACCAATACCAAGAAACAAATATACGCAGCCCTTAACATCAACAACAAACAGTAATTACAAAACTTAAATGAACAAAACAGCCAATTATGATATAATACTTGAAACTCTAAAAGTGTAAAGTTTGATCATTCGTTGTTTCTTTTAGCAGTAGACATTGAAAAACTTTTGACCCAATTATGTTACAGACCAATTTATGTTAAACAACTAACATTCTTGCACAGTAGCGATTGATCAAGGCTGTGTTCATGTGAGATTCAGACATTCTTGCACAATAGCAGTTGATCATGACTGTGTTCATGTGGGATTCATGGTTGTGTTTTTTTAGGTTAGCTTTGTTTAGAAGGGGATTAATAGACAATTGGGTGATATTAAGTTATTGACTATTGAGGATGGAGAACCCATTTGTTTCTTCAAGTAGCCCATCCTGACCCGTTGTTTTCTTTTCTTTGTTTTAATCCTGTCCATTCTAACCACATTGAGAATAAAAGCTAACTCAAAACAACCCATCATTTTATTTAAGAAGTCCAATTAACCCAAGTGTTTACATTTGGGTTGAGATTGCCGGATATATAATATACCAAAGACACTCATATAATTACAATTACTCCATTGTAAATGCTCTTAGCATTCGCATAAGTTTAAAAATATAAGTTAGGCATTCAAAATGATATTTTTAGGAGTTGAATATCCTTTTCACCACCTTTATGGCCATTTGTGGGTATCATTATGTCCCTTTCTCTACCTTTTTTGTCCCTAATTTTATATATTAGAAGAGTGTAAACTTCTGCATATGACATCGTCTAAACTTTTGTTTAATGAGAAAAGCCAAACATATTAGTTGGTAATAGTTCACATTCACTTGGTCAACAAAACATGTTTCAAACTTAATAGCAACTACTTATATTATGTTCAATCATCTACCCAAAAGGTTCCAAACACCACTTTTAGCTCCTATCAACCAAACCAAAACCCATTTCAACATGAATCTCATTTGCTTCGTATTCACTTTGGTTGTGTTTTTCACCACCAAATCCCATTGCCAACAAATGTACTCAGGAAACCTTGTCATGGACTGCAACATCAACGACGAAACCGGACCGTCCCCAGCGTTTCTCTACGCCTGCAATGGCGTCAAACCCTCGTGTCCCGCCTTCCTCGTGTTCAGAACCCAACCTCTATACAACACGGTCGTGACCGTCTCGAAGCTCATGTCGGTTGACCCCACGGGTCTAGCCCGATCAACAACATCATAGACTCCACCAAAATCTTGCCACTAAACAAAGAGCTCATCATCCCAGTTACATGTTCTTGTCTAGGTGAGTACTATCAAGCTAACACCTCTTTTGTCATTCCAACTATTTACGACACTTATTTTACCATCGCGAATTCGACATATCAAGGTCTAACCACTTGTAATTCCCTTATGAGAAACAATATCTATGACAAAATCGACTTGCACCCGGGTCAGAAGCTGCAAGTGCCACTTAGATGTGCTTGTCCTACGGTCAGTCAAACCGCGGTAGGAGCTAGATATCTTCTAACATACTTGATCACATGGAAAGATTCACTAAAGAAACTTAGTAAAAGGTTTAAGGTAAGCAGTCATGATCTCGCTTTAGCAAATGGATTTTCTTCTGGGAATGAAGATGGTATATATCCATTTACAACTCTTCTTGTCCCACTTTCTAGTGAACCTTTGAGTTCTATGACAAGAACACTTGGTCAACAGCAAAATCTATCGAAAAAGTTCATAATAATCGGTACGGTCGCAGGTGGTTTGTCTGCTGTTCTATGTAGTTTGTGTGTGGGATACTTTCTTGTGAAAAGAAACCGCGCGAAAAGGGGCAAAAAGGTTACATGGGTTTTGCCTAAAGATATTCAACTTGGTATTGCTAGTGTTGATCAAAGTTTCAAAGTCTACAGATTTGGGGAATTAGAAGAGGCTAGTGATGGTTTTAGCCTGCAAAACAGATTAAGTGCTTCTGTTTATAAAGGGAGTGTAAAGGGTAAAACTGTGGTGATCAAACAAATGGGTGCAAATGCTAATAAAGAGGTGAAAATTCTGCAGAAGTTTAACCATTTTAACCTCATAGGACTGTATGGTGTTTGTGTACATGATGAATCTTGTTATCTTGTTTATGAGTTCATGGAGAATGGGTCATTAAACGAATGGCTTGAAGATAAGACTTTGACTTCCCAAGAAAGTCAAAGTTGGACCAATAGAATTCGTATTGGACTTGATGTTGCTAAGGGTCTGCAGTATCTACACAACTTTGCAAGTCCATCATATGTTCACAAGAACATAAACAGTAACAATATTCTACTAACCAAAGATCTACGGGCCAAGATTTCGAAATTCGGTCTTGCAAGGTCAACAGAAAGGGATCAAAACGTAAATTCATCGATAAAGTGTCCACCGGAGTCGAAGGGTTACCATGCACCAGAGTACATAGAATCAGGAACAGTGACAACAAAGACGGATGTTTATGCCTTTGGAGTCGTTCTTTTGGAACTGATTACGGGAAGGAAAGCGGTGTATGAGACTGATGAAGATGGGGAAGAAGTTATGTTGTCCGAAAAAGTTATAACAATTAAGGGTGATGAAAAGCATGCAAAAGATAAGGTGAGTGGTCTTATTGACCCTCGTTTGCACGCGAGACACCAACTCGGGTTCACCATAGATCATGGTGAACTAGCGTTGCGTCTGGTGAAATTGGGTGTGGCTTGTTTGGAACCTGAACCGTTGCGGAGATTGAGCATGAATGAGGTTGTGTCGGCACTTATGATGATTCAAATGGATGTACAAAGCTCAGAGTCAGAGACCATGTATACGGTGTAGAATTTGTGTGATTAAGTATAGTTAGTTATGGTTCGTTTTGTATAAGGCAAATGTATTTGAACCTTTTGTTGTTACAAATTGTATTTAAATAATGATTTGAAAAGGTGAAAAACTTGGTCAAAGATGTACAATCAAGAATAATTTTGAAGTAACTTATAAAAACTAAGAATTAATTAACCAATGATAGATGTGTTTACGAACCGATTCTATCGGGTTTTAAAAATTCCTTGGTTGAAACGCTAATTACGGTTTGAATTGACATTGTTTATTTCTTTTTCAATATCATTATCTTGTATTAAAATCTATGTTATAATAGAAAAACATAATTTTTATTTTTTTATATAAGTGAAAATGAAAGTGCAACTATTGTGGACTTTTATGAAGTCGTCCCCTCCCGGCCTCCCCCGGTTCTTTTAACGTTAAATAATTTTTTTCATATGTTATTTTTATGTTTAAATTGCTTTATAAATTGAAATATCTTTATTTGAGTTTAGTACAACAATATTAAAAATAATTAAACGTCTTTGAACCAATATGATATTACATATTACATATATGCAAGATTACTATATAATTGGTTAGATTATTATAAACTTAAAATTAGATTATAACCCATGTATTACATGGGTTGTTGAAGAGATACACAATTAAATGGTATGATATGTAAACTTTAAAATTTAAATTGTGATTATTAAAAGATCAAAATTTTGACTATTCAGATATTATCTTCATATTAGAATATATTTTTTTTACTTAAGAAATATTAAGAAGTTTATAAAGTTTGACTTGATTGATTTTTCATTTATAGTTTTTAATATGAAAACCGAAAATTAGGATTAAGTTTGAAAAGTTTGACATAATTGATTTTTTTTTAAAAATAATAGGTTTATAGTGATGATTACATATGTACAAATCCTAGATGACAATCTTAAGAAGAGGTCATGTGACACTTAAATTATTCTTTTATTAACATGTATAGATTAAGCAACTAAAAATGAGACATCATCGTTCATTACATGTGTTAATTTTTTATTACTGTAGATTGTATAGTTACTACCTGATTATTGTGTATTGAAAGAAAAAGTTACAAGGGACACGAAAATGTACAAACAATGTTTAATTAGTATATTGATCAGGCCATTTAGAATTTTCTATAGTTACAAAAGTAGACAGTTTGAATGATAAGATGTGATTGGGCCGCTATTTTGGGCCAAAAACAGAATGAAAAATGATGTTGGGCTTTAATTTTATTGGGATGATACAAACCAGGGCTAGTCTGAAAATGGGCGGTGCGGGCTGCGTAGCTGGCACCGGACTTCTCTGGCCCGAGAAGTTTAATCAATTACATTTTCTGACTTCAAAATACGGCCCTTAAAGTTTTTGAAATTCAAACTTTATCACCATATTAACTATTTCAAGTATAAATAAACCATGTATAAATTTAATAACAAGTAATTAAGTTTTAATATTGTCAGTCATTCACATATTTTTGGTAAATACAAGTCACTCAAGTTTTAATATTATGTAAGTGTTATAATGGGGATCTAGAATACAAGTTCAGGGGTAACGTAATTTTTTTTTGCCGTACATGCAGTGACGGAATCATTAATTATTTTTTACGGGGTCACTATTTTTATAATTATCTTCTAAAGAAACAATATATAAAAATTTGGGTTGTTCGATTGAGTTGAGTCGGATCGGGTCGGAAACAGTTTATATGAGTTATACTTTTATCATTCTAACAATATTCCTAAGGATTTGATACAAATTGTCAAGGATTTTAAACAAGAAACAACATAAACATCAATTTTTTCATTTTCTTTCTTTTTTTTATTTTTTTGCATAAAAGAATAAATAAAAAATATGTATAACCATTGAAAAAAGGCATTGTTTTGTTATGTTGTATACTAGTATTAAGCCCATTTACGTTGCAACTGGAAGTGTAAAACCATGCCAAGTAATTTTAATGGCATACAACCGTTAGTGACCATCAACACTGAAGAAATCATAAAAAGGAAAAAAATAAATCAAATGAAAAGTAGACGTAAAAACATTAAACCATACACTTATACAAGCAAAAAATAAACAATAAGTAAATTGATCTACGACCAGTGCGTTATGACATGACTGTTAAATTGAGAAAAATAAGTGAAAAAACGTTGAATCACACACGTACGTTGCGGCATGTTAACTCGTAAAATTTAGACCGAAGCATATAACAAAAATTTTGTAAAATTTAAAAAGTATAGAGGACCAAAGTTGAAAGCAAAAAAATATTTAGGCTAAATTATAAAATAGGTAAAAGTATTTGGTTAAAACAAAAAGGTTAAACTTAAAAAAAGTAAGTACATCTCATAAAACACATAATACAAATTACAATGCATACCAATAATTAGTATATATATATATATATATATATATTTATTTTTGGACTTATTATTGTATTAGGTTGGGTAACGGTATTTTGAGTTTTTATGTTATTTGGTAATGGGTAATTGGTAATAGTTATTTATGTTTTTAAAGAATGTATTGTTTTTTATAAATTATTACACTTTTAGTTATAAAATTTAAAACTTTCTATGAAGTGTTTGAGTGTAAATTTTTTTAGGGGTAACGTAATTTATTTTCAGGAATAACGTAAAACCGAAACTTTCTTCTTAACAAGTTGATCAAGGGGTAGCAGGCTACCCCTCTATTGCACATACGTCCGCCCATGGTTATAAAGTTGTTTATAATCACTAAAAATGTATGACCTAAATAAAGCAATTATAAAATTTGTTATTTTTTATGTTATTTTTCTTCAGCTACCTCAAACTTTAGGTTAAACTTGAAATGAATGATTACTTAATAGTAATCATGTTTTATGTTGTATCAAGTTACTTAATTCTTACATTTATAGAAGTTTCACAAAAATGGAACATAATTACTTTTTGTAGGTAAAAGAAAGTCGAAATGACTTAGAGAAACAATTCACAAACTTGTTTGCTGTAACGTGAAATGTTCACAAGAAAGTTTAAAATGTATAAAAGTTTATAAACATATACAATGAATTATTTCTTATCCCAAGAAATCTTATTATTGTTGTTAAAAGACTAAAGGTCATCACAATGAGTTACCACCATTAAGATAACGTCCGAGTGTCAAGATGCTAGAAAGGTAGTACCAGATGTGCTTGAAAATATGTAAAGTTAAATATGGTTGAAGAAAAGAAATGGAATGAATATTGTTGACAAATGGTTGTACTCATGTGTTAAAAAATCTAGCATCTATACAGGTCGGGCGTTTTTAGAATTGTTGGTATCATTGGGTGATGTTACGGGAAAAGAAAAGAGAAAAATAGACGATCGTGATTTTGTAGACATGTTTGTTATTTGATAGACATGCTTTGGACAATGATGTTCAAGCACATGTTAACACCCTAATGTTTAAGTGTTACGAGTATTTTAAGATAAGATAGATTTGTTACACTAAAATGGATTAGAGATGGTATGCATGTTTAAATATATCCATTAATATATATAATTACTTGTATAAACCTATGCTTTTTAAATGTTTCTTTTAGTTTGATATAAATCCATGAACTCACGATGTGTAGTTTTATGTGTTTTGCGATGTAGTCCGTAAGCAAAGTTCAAAGTGGTTAAAAGGCACAAAGGCTTGTATTACAGGTTTTTAAATACAAGATGTGTGTTTTAAACATTAACACAGAGAAATATAAAATTGCTAAAACCTTCACTTGACATATCATCTTTCTCTCTCTATCTCAATTCTCAAGAGAACTCGTTGGAGTATAAATAGAGGTTTTCGTTATGTCAAGGTATTCTTGCCACAGAATGGATTCACATGTTTGTCTTAGTACGTTAAGAACACATGTTGGTATCCACTCCCTGCAATAGATTATAAGGTTGTTATCAAAATAAATGTCATCCTTTTACTTGAGTTTCATACGATTGTATATCATGTAAACATTTATACGAATAGATGACATATGATGGCATTAATCTATAAGCGTTTATTTAAAGGAATTATAGGTGTTACACATGTTATCGTGTTTTTTTTAACACTCTATGCATTTATTATAACCATTATCAAATGATCATCCTGATGTCCAATATATGGGCATACTCATTCAAAATATAAGTAAAACGTAATGTTCTTAGACTCAAATCAGACCGGTCGCCCTGGGATTTGGTTGGGCCACTAGTATTATCCACCACTACTCATTTTCTTCTCCAAGTACTAGTCGGTTCGAACTGCTTCAGCTGTTGGACCGGGAACTAGGTCGGACTGTATTTTCAACCTTTTATTTTTTTTGAATTTTAATGGGTTTAACAGGCAGGTCGAATGATAAATTACAAATTTGGATATATAATTATTGTTAAGTTTTATATAAAATATATGTTGAATTATATGTATTACTATATGCATATATTACACACATATATATAATTATGATGTTATGCAGTTTTTAAAATCCAGTCCGACCAGTCAATCAGTAAATTAACTGATTTGTTATTCGATCTGGTTTCGAGAAACACTATTAAAACGTGAATCTAAAATATGAGTGAAAACATAAAAGTGAATATATGGATGATGGTATGAATGAGACAAAATTAAAAGCAATATACAAGTACTTTGTTCCCTAAAAGTCGTCGCTAATCCAACCCAAAAACAGTTTGAGTGATGTAAAGACAAATTATACGGTGGTTAGGTAAATTATTTCTTTATTTGAATGGTAACTATAATAAATTACAAGATTCATTTGTGAAGTGCGTAATAACGATATAGGTTGACTTTTGACGGTGAAGACGTCAAGTGAATGACAAATATAATATTAATAACATAATAACAATAACAATAATAATAATAATAATAATAATAGTTAGCTACATGCATCATGCTTAGTTCCTAATAAACATTCATTTATGAGTACCGCACATTTGCTTATTTCATGCCATATCTAATGCAACTTTCGAGTTTCCACCATACTTGCTTCATTAATAGTCAACGTCATCGTAATACATTACGAAACAAATATATATACTCCAAACTAACATATATTAAGAATGACTTATTATGTTAATAAATTAACACTATAACAATTTATAATTAATAATTCGTAAGCGAGTTTTAACTATAAAATAAAGTAACTAAGCATCAACTTCAGAAGAGTGATTAAAATAAATACTATATTCATTTATATTAAATAGTTATAAGTATTCAGTGTTACATGTTGACATTAGATGCATATTACACATGTTGACATGGACATATCCATTCAAGTTTTAATTTAATATATATTTTTCTGTTTCATATGTGTTTTATTTAGGTAGTATAATATATGATTTACTGTTATATTGTGGAATATAACTTCACAGTATAATAAGTGGAATAAAAGTGAACAGAAATGAATACGAAATATCTCTTCTTGTATTAATTGTCGGCACTACACCTTCCATCTATAGTCCCTACAAAAAGTTGCTTTCCTAATCCCAGTCAAGGAAAGACGCCTGATTCAACTTTTATAAATTTTGATAGAGTAAATGAGTAAGTACACAATTCCTCCTTCAACTATTTCTGGGTGTACAACTATAGTCCCTCAATATATATAAGTGGGTTGAGAATGAGTAAGAGTATATCCGCAGGACCATTTCTACAGCCTAGGTCATTAAACAAACTAAATTCAACCGAACCAAATCAAGTAAAGCCTTGATGTTCGGAAACATATAACTGAGCAAACAAAAAATTCTGTGTTCGTTTATTAAGGTTGTTGAACTTGTGTTGGGATTAAGTGGCGCAACGTAACACTATCACAAGCACACAAAAAGTAGTAAATTAACACGAGAGGTTTAGCAAGGTTCGATCAACGTAACTTACGTTTACGGGCTATAGCTAGGGTTTCTTTTCATTAGCTTAGTACTAAGATTACAATATATGACATGAATATATATAAAGATTAACTAAGTATTTCAATTTAGTAAACGAGAAAACTAAATATTGATCTAAATGCAAAGCTTTAACAAACCCAACTGCTTGTTCATGAACGATTCATAAACACAACCATACACTTCACAAATACATGATTAAACAGTTCACGAACAAAAACAAACATATATTGTTTTAAAAATAACATGCAATATTCTTAATCACTAACTTGAACATATTCACGTTAATTAACTATAAAGTTAAGATTTTCACATAATAATCATACATTTAACCATGAATGAACATAAACAAACTAACATAACTTATCATATTGGGTTACGTAGACTTTGGAGACAAGGTCTTGAAGAGCCTCAAGTTCAGTTCGGTGTTCTCTGTTAAAAAAGTCCTCACTTTACGGCCTCGATTCATGCTCATTAATTTATATAATCGAACATGAATTTCTTGTTCATGTTCGTTCGTTTATTAATAAGTGAACGTAATATGCTTGCCACCAAACAATTCACGAACAGTTTGTTAAATATTTGGTTTGTTTACAGCCCTATTGTGGTTAAAGTAGCCCACACCATCAAGGTATGTTTTATCTTTCTTAAAAACATAAATTGAATTGGAATTCAAGATGGAACTTATTGATATCAGTTGAGCAAGCTCATCTTACTTTGTGTTTGTGTCAGATGAATTAAAATAAGACATGAAATCTCCGTAAAAACCGGCTAGACTTGCCAAAAAAGTGAACCATAGATAATTTGTCGTGGTGCTAGAAATTTGTGATTCACTTGTAGTCAAGTGAAGTGGTTAGAAGACATGAAATCTCCGGAAAAAAGAAAAAGCTGGCTTGACTTGCTAAAGAAGTAAACCTTGTATTTGTTAAGGTTGTAGAAATATGAGACTAAATTTGCTTGTAACCGTAAATACCTAAGGTAGTAGAAACGTGGTACTAAAGGGGCTTATTACTAAATTTTGTGTATCAAAAGGATTGCTTTGATATTAGTAAGTTACTAACTTAAATTATGTTCCCCTTGCATTTATTATTATCTTCATACACGTGCAATCATCTTTCTCAAACTTCGATATTAGATTTATTAATTTTCAAACTTTCAATTTTGTTTGATCATACGAACCCTTAGCTGAATTCCCGCAACCACTAGATCTTAAACACTCAACAAAACAAATGATTTTTGATTTTGATATTGTGGAATTGATGGTTAATATATATTATAGGTATTAATTAAAAACATGATTACGATTGATGCGCATCAGAAAACATATACTTCTGTTATTAGTGTAGATATAACTTGTAAATGTAAATATAAATAAAAGTACAATGTTATTTACGTCATCGACGTTTTGTTAAATTTACCATTTCAATTAAAATTATTTTTTTGTCATTTCAATCACCGTAGTTTTCCAAATATTACCATTTCCATCCATTTCATTAACTCCGTTAAGATCTCCGTTAAATATGTGAGTATTTATTCTTTTTCAACACCCTAATCATCCAATTAAAACAAATTAATCAATTAATATTAAATTAAAACTAAAACCATATGAAGCGACTAGTGAGATCAAACGCTTCGATTAATTCTAACTCATATTTTTCAATTGAGCTTTGTTATGAAATTTCAATTGATCTTCACGTTTTGTTTAAATTGGCATTGTTGTTCGATTGAGATATACTATTGTCACATTTTGGTTTGATTGACAACTATTGTTATCATGTTTGAATAAACGTGACAATAAAAGATCTCAATCAAACAAAACGTAACAGCAGCAGGCCTCAATCAAATAAAGATACACATTATAACAAAACATGAAAATTAATTAAAATCTCACAGTAGATCTCAATCAAACTACATAAATTAGAATTAATTGAAGCTTTAAATTGCAATGTTCAGTGTCACTAGTCACTTGAATTTTTTTAGTTTTAACTGAATATTAATTGATTAATTTATTTTAGTTAGATAATTAGAATGTTAAAAAGATTAAAATACTCTCATATTTAACGTAGATCTTAATAGAATTAATAAAGTTGACAAAAATAATAATATTTGATAAATTAAAGTGACTTAAACAAAAAAAAGTTTTTTTGAAGTACCATCAGGGTACAAACACAAACAAAAAAGTAACCATAGGAGATAGAAATATTAGGTAGTGATGAATGTGAATTAATTAATATTGACGTGTATATAGATCTTTCGTTGTGCATTCACCAATAACTAATTAATTGCTCACCATGTGCATACTAGCTATCAACCTCGATATTGATCGTTCCCTCGTCTCGCTTTCATATTATTTATGGATGATTAGAATTTATCCATCTTAATATAGAAAAAGGACAACTGGCACCGACAGTCTTTAAATTCTTTTAAAACATATACAAGTCATGGGTTAAAAGATCTCGATCGTAATTCTCATCATGCTTTCTCAAGGCTATTTGTTAATAGTATAATTTTCTTTTATATTGAATAATGTTTTCAATAAAATCAAATTTCTTTTTTATTTTACATTTAAAAATAACTTTACATTTAATAAACACATTTTAATTAGGATGTGTAAATTCTTATATATAAATGACAGAAGAGAGTTGAGATAATTCTATTTTCTGGATTGAGAAGTTTTAATATCTATCAAAAACAAATATAGTTAGGTCTTTTTCAATACAAGGATCATGAAAACGCTCGTTTGATGTGAAGTCAAAATGTTTTCACTAGAAAGAAGAGATGGGGAGGAAGGTACCCATTTGATGGACTGACGTGGAAGGAGGTGATGGTGTCTGTTCCTGAACAATGTAATAACTTAGAAAGAAAAGAACATAAAGTTTCTTCATACGACGAAAGAGAAACTAGCGAGTAAAGCTTTAGAGATGCCTAAACGTGACATTTCACATGTACATGGACCCATCACAATAATTTGAACAAACAAAACGAAATGAATTATTTAGCCATTGAAATTAATTATTTAGCATAACCTTTAACCTTTAAACACACAAAATTTACAAAAAAAAAAACAAGTTTAAGATCTAGTATATATACGCAGAACTAAAAAGGGTTCAACAAGTTTAATAGAAAAGACATTATATTGTCACACTATTATTACGAGTTGCATACTTCAATTTCTATCGTTCGATTCTTTATCTACAGGTTTTGTATAAAAGCACCAACTTCTATAAATATGTGATAAAAGCTTGTATAAACCACAACTTCTGTTGTTGAAAATAACATTATAACAAACGACACCTACGTAAATATTCGATTTGCCTCAATTTTCAAAGCTTAAACAGTCTCAAAAGTTCTTCTACAGTTTTAGATTTGAATTCTTTGTAATAGATAATCAAGGAGTCGATCTCAACTCAATTATCACACACATCAAACTTTTATGAAAACCTATCATATATACATTCTAAGACGAACAACAATTATGAAAGCACAATTAATGAAGATGTTACTCTAACTCCTCCATCATAAGATATGACGAGGAAATACATGATATCTTGCATTTGATTTCATTTTTTACAATACTAATTCAACTAGCAAAACATGATATTCTAGTACATGTATAATTTACACACACAACATGCTTCCCCCAAAATATTATCTTAACGATCTCACAGACTCGCTTAGAGCCATCAAGGATCGAATTCAAATACGTAAATTAACATACGTAAGCAGTATACATGTATAGATGATCAATATATATATATATATATATATAATTCTCATGCGTATATTCGTCGCGATTTATGATTCGGGAAAACTGTTGTCAGTGAATCGGGTACCTCAAGATTCAATCACATTTGAAGTTTGCAAAAGATCATATGGCGCCCAAAGCGCATCCAACGGGCAAGCGCGATTAGCGTCTAATCGAGCCCAGGGCTTCCCCTTCCCACTCCAATGCAGCAAACTCACCGGACCGGGGTGTAGGTCCCGACATAGCCCTTCAAAATTATCCCCACCTAGCCCATGTTGGTTCCAGCGGTGATCCACCGGAGCTATTTTTCCGGCGAAGACGAGCAAAAAAGGAGGTAACGAGCCCAATTCATATATCCTCATACGCTTCTGAAGCTCCATCCATTCAATGATCTTAGTTGTATAATCTCCTTCCCGCCATCTTACCAGATCGATGACCATAACTCCGGTGTTGAAGTAACACGCGTTACGGTCGGAAAACGTGACTGAAAGCGAAGGGTTTGACCAGAAAGTGGGCGTGAAGTACGACGTGAAGTTGGCGTTACAGTACTCAGGGGCGGCTAGGACCTTTTTGTCGGTGTCGGCTCCGAAAGAAGTGGCGGCCAGCTTGGCAATGTCGTCGACGAGGATGATGTCGGAATCGAGGTAGACGACCTTGTGGACGCATGTGGGGAGAAGGTCGGCGAGGTAGTTGCGGGCGTAATTGAGGGGGCAATCGAGGGCGGAGCGGATGGAGGTGGAGATGAGGCCCAAGACGGCGGAGTCGTCGAAGCGGTAGACGGAGAAGCGGAGGTAGGGGAAGGAGGTGGCGATGGTGACGTGGATACTATCGGTGTGGGCGGAGGCGGAGGCCACGAAGTGGAAGCGGATGTTCTCCGGGCACGACGAGTGTTGGAGGACGGAGAGGATCGCCGCCATGGAGCCGCGGAGGTAGGCGGCGTCCAGGGTCATGGCCACGTGGACGGCATTGCCGGAGCAGAGGTCGTCCGCCGGAGGGCAGCTCGGGGAGTTGTAGAATTTGGGTGCTTCTTTGAAGGTGAGGGGACGGCGGCGGCGGCGGCGGTGGTGGTGGTGGCGGAGATGAGTAGGAGGAGAGTTGTTAATATGAGAGGGAGGTGTGAAGGAGGCATGATCTGTTTGATGAAAGCATAAGATCGATCTGTATCTGTTTTTCTTTCTTTCTCTTTCTGACTCTGTATGTCCACTTATCAGTGCTGGTCTTCGGTGGTACAGTTTGAGGTTTCAAACCTAAAAAAATATGTTGGAAAATATAGTAAGTAGTTTTGTATTCTTTTATATATATATATATATATATATATAATATATATATATATATATTTAATTAATATTTTATTTTATAATTTTAAAGTTGTCATTTCCTCCGTATCGACAGAATCAAAAATCTTACTCATAATTCATAAATATAGAAACTATGCTTATCAAGTTGTAATACGATTTAAATGGTATAATTCTAAGTTTTAACATTAAAAGTAATTAGAGTTTATTGTTAAACTAGACAAATAATAGGCAACAATGATTTGACAATACATTTTTTCTTATGAAATATGTAAATATATACATATAATAATAAGTCTATGTTACATGTATGAGTATATTTAGAGTGAGAAGATTGAAAAAACTTTATATTTATAGATGTATGTAAATAATGAAAACATTATAGTTATTAATGCATAGCTAATAATAAATTGGGCCGATTGAGAAAGTACAAAAAAATAAATATGGTGATTATTAATTTGTCCGATAAAGATTTACATTCGTTTAGAACATAGAATGATAAAAAATTTAAATAACTTATTAATGGTTTTAACTTTGAAACAGGGAGGGGTAATGAGTACAAGCTAATTTGTTTCAAATAATTTTTATGTTTGGTTCCTTGTTGTAATAATTAGTTTCAATTAGGTAGTATGAGGGTGGGTTATACAAACATCATTTTTTTGTTATATAGACACTTTATTGTTTTTGTTTCTCTCCATGAATCTATATGGATGTATAGAGAGAGATAAAGAGAATGATAATAAATAAGATGTATTTATAACATACCCCTTAAGTATGTGTCCTACAACTATAATTGTGCATCAAACGTATTATAATTATGTACATATTACATATGTTGATGCTAGAAATGTCTAATAAAGTAGGCTTAAATTTTCATCCTAACTTAAGTGAACGAATATAAAACAAGTTAACTCAGGTTTAGCCACATTCACTAGTCGAAACGTCACTTCTACGAGACACAAAGCTCCTTCCTAGCACTGGTTCAAGAATCCTACTCTATTTATTAGTTACAAGCTTGTCTAGACTTTTGTGATAACAAGTGAACTAACTATATGAAATCAAATACTAATATACACCTACAATAAAATAAATAAAAGAACACTACCCAAAAATATTATAATTTTTTTAAGATTTTCCAAAAGATCCTACTTTAATTGGTTCTAAATTTTACACGAGTAAGTTAAATCATAATTCAGTTTACAATATGTTCTATTAAAGAATTGAGTTATAACATAAAAGAGTTATTGTTGGCTAGAAAATAGGATCGAAATCAGGTGATCAAAAGTCGTCATTAATGGTGGGTGCTGTCAATTTGACCCTAAAATATGTTTAGCAGCGTTCATTACACTCTACACAACTATATATATATTATATATATATATTAAATATATCAAAATTCACTTGCATCAATTTTACTTCTCTTTTTATAGCAAATGTTTTTATAGCGTTTTCCTTTTATAGCTTTCTACTTTTTGTCTAACCTTTTTACTCATTTGCGTTGACTAAAAAACAAAATTTAACATATAATTTTGTAATATGAAAAGATATATATTATTGACAGAAATAACACAACTATATGAAATAAAAGAAGACAAAACGAAAGGGGCACGTAGTAGACATAGTGGAGCCCTGGTTATGATGTGAATGTTAAATGTGAGGCATCCACGTTCTACATGAAAAGGGCCGTTTCATACCCTATAAATTCCCACAACCACCACATCTTTTTTCCTAATTAACCTAACTAGTAAAACGAACTTCAAACTTTTTGTTTAATTATACAGAATACACATTTTATATGATCATTAGACTACTCGTTATGGTTCTTCTACGATGGAGGTAACATCCTTCTTGAACAACAAATGTTGGATCGTTTTCTTTTGTTTTGTTGATTTAAGTTTTTAATGTGTTTGATCATTGATGTCTCACGGATGAAAACTTACTTGTTTGTGGAGAAAGACTCGGTAAATAAATAACTAAAAAGTAAAAACCAATAAAAACGTGTTTAGATAATTGTAAGAACAAATTTATTACTCCATATTAATTGTAAATTTTAAAAGGTGAAGTAAATTATTTAAAAAACATGTATTAAGGAAGCTTTTTTCAAGACAACTTATTTACTTTTAAAAACTAGTTAAGTAAGAATATGATAAATATTTAAACTCACATCATATTTATCATAGCAATCACTAATATCATTAAAACCATAAGGCAAGAGCCCACAAATTTGAAACGTGGCCACCAGTGATAGATGAGCGTTATATGCAACTTTTCATACACATAAAGCTAGGGGCTCCACTCCATTAATTATATTAAACTATTATCCAAAATATATAATTTCTTTCCCTTTATGTCTTACTAATGCTCCGCTTTTGAGTATAATAAATTTAAGAGGAAAAAAGGAATGGAATTAAGTAGAAAAAAGAGAGAGAGAGAGAGATAGGAATTGGAGAGCTAGACACAAAAATGATATTCAACAACAAAATAAGCATCAACAAGTCGGTGTAAGAAATCAAAGTTAATACATTTATGTGAATTAAGAATAAATCAAGGTCCAAATAATCTAGATTGATCTCGTTGGCGCAATGTGATGTTTTTTATAGGATTTGTCATTGTTTCATTAAAAAGTTTCAAATAACAATCAATTCACTTGGAGCCTATCAATATGAAGGTGTATGTAGAAGATGCACATAGACTGATAGTCCAAGTTTTATATTGCGTATGAGTTAGGCGATAAAAAAGCTAATTCAAAACCGTGTGGGGAGAAATTAGGTAGAAAAACAAAAAAATGTATTATTGGTTCTCTACCAATATAAGAGATGTAGTTAGTCTGTTAGACATTAAAATTTCAAGTACACATTTTCACATAAAAAAGCTCACATTCGTCTTGTTTTTTTTCCCAAATCTTCGATTAAAGATATGATCAAGATAGAATACTACAAAACTATATAAGACAAAAGTAATTTGATACACTATCCAAAAGAGACATTTAGGTAGTGCAAACAAACAGATTTTATCGTGTTTAATAGGTTAAAAATGATGAAAGTAATACAATGATCAAACATAAAAAAAAGATACTTGTTTAACTATCTATATCTCATGCATTTAATTTTTTTTGAATGTTTTTATGCATGAAAAATAAAAGATAATAAAGTCTGACCTTTAATTTTTGTTTAATTTTAAAAACTTACATAATATTTTTTTATCAGACATGTATAATCATGTCATAAACATGTTAGAAATTACCAGCCATATATCTAAGCTATTTAAAACTATAAAACCTATGAAAGATAGTTTTATGACTATAGACTATCAAAACCTCGAGCCAGTCGAGACTTTTCTATCATTTTCTAGGGTTATCACAATCTTCGCAATTTCTTCTACTATAAAACTTAAACCAGTTTAAAATTAAATTTTTTCTTTTTTTTTAACAGTGTTAAAGCTAGATATGTTACCTATATACTCGTGCAGTTGGTACTTTGTTGCATATGCGAGTTAGATTGCATTTTCTGCTCCCTGTCATGTGATAGCCTTAATTAGGGCAGTAAAGTTTGTTCTTTTTTACGTAACCCTCCAATGAAGTTGGGTCCCTCTTTATGTGTCTACTTTAATATTATATATATATATATATATATATATATATATATATATATATATATGCAAATCTTACACGCCAATTTTTCAAATTTGAAGCAGAGAACAACCTTACCCCACTCCCCACTGCTACAATATTATCTTTTAGAAAACAAAGGAAAGAAGAAAATGATATGAAGATATATGGATGATAATCTATATAGCCTTTTTCATTTCTAAGATTAAACATAATTTACCTATTCTTTTGTCTTCTAGATTTTAAAATATAATACATTAACAACAAATTTGACATGATTCTGTATTATACGTACAGATGTTGTCATGGCATAACTAATAACTAGAGGGGGTCTACGGGTTCACTAGTTCTTCGGCTGGTAAAATTTTATGTTAATAATGATATCAAACGTGTGTAGTGTGAATCTTTAAAATGTGAAAATATTAATATCATAATATGAAATATTAACTCATCATTTTTCATATTGTTTAATTGTTTAGACTTTATTTGCTTTGTATTATAAATGAATTTTTGATGTTGAACCTAAAATGTTCAAATATAAAATGGAATAAAGTTACTATCCCACTCTTGAATATTAGTTAAAATCAAAATAATCAATAAATTGAAACCATAATATTACAAAGTAAAAGAAACCAAGTAAATATATCACAACTAAGATACGGGTAAAGTATACATATCATGAATGAAAAGCATAAAAGTGAAGCAATAAACATAAAGAAGATAGCACCATTCAAGTGCAAGCACCCTCCTAAATCAACGAGAGGATGATTGAATGCCCTTTTTACCACCCCATATATTTGCTTTTTGACCTCAAATTTTTGAATGAATTGCTTAAGATGTACTGCAACACATTTAAGACCATAGTTTCAAAAGGTCACTTCATAATTATAACAAAAATAATACTACACATAGTTATTGTAATTTATAAGATTATAAAAGCTAATTTATAACTCATATGAGCTTTAAAAATGAAGAACATATATTGAATTAGTTTAAGAATAGAAAAGGTTAAAATTTGAGTTCCTAAAGTTTTTTAACCCCGTATCAAGGTGTACAATAATGTATTTATGGTCAAATTAGAGTTTAAGACTCATGATAGACAAAAGATATAGATTTACGAGTAAGATTTGAAGATGTATGAGTTTATTTTTTCAAAGAGAAAATGAAGAGAGGGTGTTTAGATCGCAATAGAGGAATGAAGGGTATTTAACCTTAAAGAGGTGATTTTTGATGCTAGCCTATTGCATGCACTTATACTAGCTTAGAATCGATGCTTAGGATGTTTGAAACATGCTAGATTAGTTTAATTTGATAATCAACATAGACTAAAACACACATGTGAATTTTTTCTATTAATTATGGTGAAAATTAATCTAGCTAGAATTTGTTTTGAAATAAAATCTTGACTTAAGACTCTAATTTATAGTTGGTTAAATTAACTTATAAACTCTAACGAAAGTGTTCTGTATTATTGTGACTAGTGAAAGTGTTATGAATAATAAATCCAAATAATAATAATATATTAAATTATGGATTTAGTATATTAGGACAAATTAATGTCAAAATGAAAGAAAGTGTGAAAATTTTAAATTATGTTGACCAAATTGGTGAAATTTGATTCTAACACATTGATATACTAAGATAACTATATTGGAATCGGAATTTGAGGTAGGAAAGTAGTAAAAATTAACTTGGATGATTTTAGTAACAACGAGCCAGATTGGGTTGAAAACATAATTCTTAAAAGTTGAGACATAATTTATTAATAAATAGAGAAAAATATGATTAAATGGATGGAAAATAATGAAAAATGAATTTAAAGTAGTGAACTTGGTAGTGCTAGGTAGTAAATAGATCATAAGACCATATTTGACCAATTATGATATAAACTAACTACCTAGGGTGAAACGTGGAAACTTAGATAACCCGAAGATAAGGGAAGGAAAGTTGTTGTCAAGATAAGTGAATGGAAGATCTAAATAACATATACATCAAAATTACGTTATCGTGTTAACAATTATATAAGTATGTGTATGGTTGTGTGCGCTTCCTGTGACGTATGAAAATGTTACATTTGTATTTGTTAAATTATGCAATTTGTCCTCTATTTGGTATATGTGGTGTTCATAAGCTTAAAAGTGAGTTTAATAAAAAAAATTCTTATGTTACCAAAACCTCTTCCCCACCTCTTTATCTGTGCGTACGCAGACGCGGAAAGAGGTTTTGAGTGCGTAGAGTTTGTTTTTTGAAAAATGTTTCGTTAAAAACGTCTACCTGAAGTCTGCGTAGAGAAAATGTGGACTTATGACTTCTGAGATCTTTTAACCTCTTCTGACCTCCCCCCACCTCCCCCCACCGGCCGCCCCACCTCCCCCCACCAGTCAGACCACCTCTGCCCTACCTCCCCCCACCGGCTAGACCCACCGCTACCCCACCTCCCCCACCGGCCGAACAATCGGTGCCCCACCTCCGGCCACCGGCCGGACCATCGCCGCCTCCTCCCCCCACCTGCCCCCGCGCCCCCTCCCCCCACCTGCCCCCGCGCCCCCTCCCCCCACCTGCCCCCGCGCCCCCCCTCCCCCCACCTGCCCTCGCCTCCCACTTCCCCTTACCTGCGCCCCCCTCCACCTCCCCCCACCTGCCCCCCCACCTCGCCAGCCAGCCGCCTCCACCTCCCTACCTTCGCCCGCCTCCTCCTTCCCCCTACCTGCGCCTGCTGACCCCCCTCCCCCAACTCGCCCGTCGGTCGCTTCCCCCCTCCCCCACCTGCGTCCGCCTCCCCCCTCCCCCCACCTGCATCGAATCGTTTGATGAAGTGGTGATTATGATTTGAGATGTTGTATGTACGCATGGTGTGTGTGTGTGTGTGGTACAAGTCCAAGGAAGCAAGTGTTAAAAAATAGGTTTAATTTAATATGTTTAAAAATAGGTTTAATTTAATATTAAATATTTTTTTATCATTCTGCAGATGTTAAAAACAAACAGTCTTTTTCTTGCAGACTACTGACGTTTGGTACACCTCTTCTGCTGCAAGTGTCTGCAGATGTGGTCCGCAGACTGTAGACGTTTTCGTGCAGAAAAAATAAACAACACCTAACCGTAGTGATATGTAGTCTTTAAGTGGTTTTTTATTAGATGATAGATCAAAAAGTGGTTGAGAATGGATGATAAATCCGAGTTGTTGGTTTAGGAGGTCAATAATGAATGGTAAACGTCATGTGGTTATCTTTAGTTGAGAGATTTCTCTAAGTGGTATGATCCTCATGTGGGTTATCTTTTCAAAGAGAGATTTCTGTAATTGGTTATCTTAAATATTGGTTGTTTCGGCAAACTTTATACGAGAGAATGCTAATCTTGTTTTACTATGTTGAATATGGGAATTGATTGTAATTTAAAATGATGTTTAATAACGGTTCAATAGTCCTTTGACCATTTGCAAAATCAAAAGAAAAAAATCATGTTAGATTTAGGTGTTACAAAACCAATTTAGCTTCATATCACTTTTGCCTTACTTTACTAGAGAATGTTCCGACTTTCTTACACTGCCCTAGTGGGTCTTATATGTTATTATGTTATATTGCAACACTCTTGTGTACCCAAAAGAGTTTCACAATATTTTTTTTATACTTTTCTTATATCATTATAATGTATGATATAGCTACTTATTATAATTTTTTTGTGACGAGACTTGTACACAAGTATGAATGAAAGCTTCACAAACTATATTGTATTCTCGTGTATACTAGATATGATACATACGATACCATATGTTTTCTATTATCTAGAATCTACAAAACATTATTACAACATTATTGAGCAGCACGTGACGTTGGTGGACTATTTGAAACTTATGGACAAAATGGTCCATATGACCCCCTTGCAAATTCAATAATAAGGGTTCGTATAAAGAAAATCAATCTTTTTTCTTTCATTTAATTACACGGTGAGATAAAACCCACATAAATCACTAAAACTTGTTCGTGTATTGTGTTAATAATAATAAAGAAAATGAGTACATTACTAGTTCCTTTTAATTAGCAGACCACGTGGGTTCACACTTCACACCGACACATTGGGTTGGGTGAGTTAATAACTTGGACACAGAAGTCAACGGCTCCTCATATTGTTTGACTATTTTGTAACTTCAGGTGATGGGTGTAGCTTAATTTCAAGAAAATAATAATAAGAAAACTAATCAAAACTCTTGCTACAAAGAGCCATAAGAGCTAATCCTGCGGCTGGAGGTATATATGGACCAGTCATACTTCAACTTTTTTAATCTTCTGATGAATTTGTTAACATTAACGAAAAGTCGAAAACTTGTTAGAATGTGCCTGACGTAAAGTCTTAGGGACTATCCTCTAACACTCAAGTTAGTCCAGATCCATCTGAATGCCTATGTATATATGCACTATATATATATATGAAAATGGTAGATATGGTGAGAGTTAATGAATGCACATGAGTTAATCTACCGTTAACGAGTGATTAGTGAAGATTTGTCTCATATGTAGATTAAGCCTGCGTTTACATAGGAGATGAACCACATCCTTATGATAGCTAATTTTACAAAAATAAGAATTAAAAAGCGGAAATTTCGTGGCTCTATGGGTGGACCAAGTTTTTTGTCTTGAATTCATGTATTTCTTATCAACTTCCCGTATAACGTAACAAATTATAAAATCAATAGTGTTATATTAGTGTTTTATTAGCCCAAATATGCCTGGTTAAATATATAGACCAATTATAAACTAAGCCCAAATAAACTAACGCGTAATCGCGAACAATTAAATAAAATTTTTAAGCCCAATTTAATAGTTAATACCCAAGTCCAATTCAATGAGCAGCCCACCCAAGTCCACATGCTAAGCAAACAACGACTCGACCCGAAGTATTTTTATCGGATGGAATGAGGCGTTCATTTTCAACTATCAAATCCTTATTCAATATACTTTTGGATTTTGTGGAGTGTACAACTCGAAACTGCCTAGATGTTATGATTTTCAGGTTTGGGTTTGGTTGGACCGATTATAATATTTTTATGTTAGGATGTTTAATATTTCCGAAATTGAATTCACCCCAAAAAGTAACTCTAGCTTAGCCCTAAATAAAGTTTTCATATTAGTGATTTGAACCTAAACATATTCAAAACTAAACAATGTGTTTGTTACGCAAAGTATTATGATGAGTTTCAACATCTTTCAATCCAACTTATTAGTTGGACCTAATTATTCACTCAATTCATAGATATCATCAATTAGGTCAATAAAATGAACCTTCACAATTTACAATAAAATCTTAATTTTCTAAATTTAGTCTTGAATTAACATCCAAAACCGTTATAATATATTTTGATTACCTACTAGGTTTACGACATATCTTTCATAAAATATAAGAATAAAATAGATCAAAATAACTCAAGAAAACTAACTGGCATTTGAATAATTAAGTTATGTAATATATATTAAAATGTTCTAACAGGTTCCAATTATCATATTGAGTTTTTATAATTTGATTGATGTCACATTAATGCTCAATTTCCATAGATCACTACTTGGGTTCCATACACCATTAGAAGTCTTCAAAAGTAGAGAGAGGTGATACATTAACTTAATAAGCATTTAATGTTTATTACCAGACACTTGAACATGATAAAGAGATGTCTTCTGGAAAACTCACAGTCACTCCAATGTTCTCTTTCTATCCTTATCAAATGTAATTCCATCCCCAACTCCCTCCATAACAAATGAAAGGAGACATTCATTCTCAAAACAACAAGCAAACTGAGGCTTTTCACGATCATCGTGCTCATTTACGACTAATCCACACAAAGACCGCCTATTTTCCTCTCTTTCGTATGAAGCGTGAGGTCGAAACCCCCAGTTCGAGTCCCTTCACCAGTTCCCTTCAATTATATTCATCCTTATACCCTTTAGCACACTACATATATATGTGACATTTATTATCACACTAACGCGATCGTCACTAGTTGTGTAGTGTGCCTCGGGGCTTTGATTAGAAGTCGCCCTCTAACAGGTTTCTTACATATTGTAGCTTTAATCCAAGTTGGAGATAGGAAAAACCAATTTAACACGAGATGTGAAAAACCATATAGTATCATATTCAAACATTTTACACGTTTTTTTAGTTTTTTAGGGTGATGGGTTATCTAAGGCATATTTTCTAATAGCTTTAATCTAAGGCGAAGGTTGTTGGCGGTTTTCTGGCGGCGGCACGTCGACGGTTGTTTCCGTCGGCGGCGATGCCCCGCGGTGGTTTTCGGTTGTGGCCGGCGGTGGTTTCCAGCGCTGTCGGTGGCCGGCGATGGTTTCTGGCGGCAACGGTGGTTTCCAGAGGTGGTGGTGGTCGGCGGTGGTTTCAGTGGCGGTGGTGGTAGTTTCTGGTGGCCATGATTTCTGGCGACGGAAGTGGCCGGTGGTGGTTCTCGGTGGCTGCTGTGGCCTTCGATGGTATCCGGCGGTGGGCTCCGACAATGGTGTTCCCGAGGCGGTGGTGATCGGCGGCGGCGATAGTTATCGTGGTGGGTGAGTGAGTGTTGTGTTGAGTAATGATGGAAGAATAGATGAAATGGAAAAAAAGGGTGATGGCTGGAATAAATTTAAAAAAATGTAATCAACTATGTAATAGTTTATTTTATTTTTTTCATCAATCAAACATGTCTTTATTTATTCATTATCAATAGTTTATTATATTCCATCTTTCATTTCTACATACCAAAACGTGAAATAAACCAGGGAATAAGGAATACGTATCAAAACTTATCTAAATTCTTATTCTACGAGTCATTCAAAAATTCCAAATGCTATTCAAATATAGTAATAGTTTTAAATTAGTTTTCATGCAACAAATTAATATATTTATCATTGTTTTTGTTTGATTGTTTAACATGGATTTCTTTTAGAATGTAAATTATATAAATAAGATTAGGATTGGTTTCTAAGAACTTTATCAACTATATTTATATATATAATTTGCGTTTAGATAATATATATTTTCTAATATGGGTCTTTCAGGCGTAGCTTATAATAAACCTCAATTATCAGAATAGATTTAATATTAATATTATACTATTTTCTTTCAATCTAATTTTAAACAACTGTATTATCATAATAAAAACAAAAACTGATCATATTGATTGTTGGCCAATCATTAAAATATTAAAAATATCACCATTAAAATATTAAAAGTAGCATCGAAAATATATGGAGTTATGCATAGGTACGACTCCCCGTTCCAGTCTTAATCTCATGCGTTTTTCCGTGCTACCAAAACTCATCTGATGTTGACCTGAGTAAATCACATGAATGTTCAATTTCTTTACATAATAGCCCTACAAAATAGTTTTCAAATCATTACATAATTTAGAATCTTAATTTAATGACACTGACCACACACTTGTGTTACAACAAGTGGCAACGATAAATCACAAACATACACTACGGTCGATAAAAAGATAACATGTTACAATACAAATGGAATTTTAAATGTATTTCAAACTGAAAATGTGTTAGAACTATGTTTAACGTCATTAACGTAATATATATAGTGTGTTTTCGTGTTCTCCAACTTTAACCTATCAATTCTCCATACAAAACTCAGACAACCCATCAAGATTACCATCCAAATTCACGTATAAAGGCAATGGTTCTCTTCCAACTCCGACTATATTTTCTTAATAAACTAAAGGTAGACACATATCTGATATGTCTCTACAGAAAACTTAAGGAGCACATATCTAAATAAAAATTATATTACTTTGCTTCAAATATTTGGGTTAAATGGGTTTGAAAATCACAAATTTAATTTGCAGTTCCATTAAGATATTAACACAATTAGAAAATCAAAATTAAAGTGCAATTGAATTCAGTAAAAGTCCATATATTTGAGGGATTTCTATATTTATTGTTTGAATTAATTATAATTATTTAATTAGTGTAGTTTATGTCTTTTTTTGAATGACAATTTATTAATGATAAAAAATTACGTTAGCAAGAAGCTAGGTCATACAAACCTAATAAATCACAAATTACACATTTTATTTCATGTTATGTTTTTTATGCCTCCTTTATGTTTTATTCATGAAAATAAGTTAAACATCACATCCTTCAAGACTCTAGTCATTAAAACGGACCTAGAGTCAAATATGAGGTGTTTCACACTCGCCAAATATACCATAATGTTGTCAAAGTTGTAACAAATAAAGGAAAAATAAAACTCTAGAGAAATGAAACTTTGAAATAACATTGATGTATTGTATGCTTGTCTTTGATAACTTTTATATCATTACGTATAATTAATGTAATTTACACTGAAATTAATATAAGAATAAACATGTAATGACATTATATATATAAAACGTTACATTATTCCTAAGTTATTTTTTCTACTAAAAATATATATATAACTAGTGCACATTTTTTTATTACGTAGGAATTATTATTATATATACACTTTGTAAAGAAAATCGAATCAAGCTGACAGTCGTACTTCAAGTGACAATCTGCTCGACGTGTTTGGGGGTTTCGTGTTGGACCCACATGCAAAGACGTTACATATCACACATTATACTTTGTTAAGGAAATTGATGACCAAGTCCATGCTTTTGTATTTTAAGGAGAAAACTTTATAAAACAACAAGTAAGTTTTATGATTGTTTCATACTCATATTTTTCATTTGTTTTCATTAGGTCACAATATTTTTTATTTTTTTAAATTAGATCATTAAAGTGTGATAAGTGTTTCTTTTAAGTTACCCTTTTTTTAACTAATTCATTTAAAAATTTTAAAATAATTTGATTTTTAATCAATATTGTTGATTTTTTAAATGTTTAAATTTTTTTAAAAATATTTTCAATTTGTGAATGACCTCGTTAAAACAATTCTTATATTTTAGTAATATGAGATCTAGTTGAGAAATTTTTTTATAAGTGATCTAACTAGTATCAAAAAAACTTATGAGTAGATGTAATTGGGAAAAAAATATGATTAACCTAACTAAAATAATTTAAAAACTTAATTATTATTTTATAAAGTTATCATATGTTTACTTAATATGAAATACATATTACATATTACACTTATGCCACTCAAATATGATTTTATATTATACATCTTTTGTTTGCGAATAATTAATCAAGTGTTTTATAGTATTTGAACCAGATTATGTTCATACTTAATGCTTATTTTTTTCTCTTTTAAGTCGGTTTATAGGCCCCATCTAGAAGTCAAAATCGAATTTAATTATTTATAATATATTAATTATCAAGTTTTGAGTGCATTAAAGTTTGTACTTTAAGTTTAGTTGGTTGTATCAATTTTTAGATTTTTTTTATCTTTCACTTTTTTTTACTTTTTACCTCAATACTTTTACATCTTTTACAATTTAACCCCTGTAAATTTTCTCTTTTCACTTTACCCTTATATTTTTCATATGTTTACAAGTTTTTCGTTTTACGTTTCAACATAAAATTTTACGAGTTAACACACTGCAACATGCGCGCGTTAGGTTTATGCTTATTTTTCTCCTTTAACGACCTGTCACAACGCGTGAGTATTAGATAACTTAGTTATATTTTTTAATGTTTTACGTTTCACATTTGTGGTTTAACGTTTTTACGTTTACTTTACTGTTCAGTTTTATATTTTTTGTTTTTATTTTTTTTAATATGAGTATTTCATGTGTTAGTAGTTGTTAATGGTAGTATGACATTTTTCATATTTGGTATGATTTTACGTCCCATCGCAATAAAAATCTTAATACTAGTTAAATCTAATGAACTTCCTAAATTACAATTCAGATCCGTTTTACAAAAACCAAAATTCAAATACTCGAATAATCCAAAAAACCATTTAATTTAATGAACATAAAACAATAACCGTGTGTAGAAGTGCATGTTAGTCACATAGGAAAAACAACTTACCCTACCATTTCGCAAACGTGTCTAATGCGTTACGCGTACAAAACTGTTACTCATTATTTTATTACTATTTTATAATAACAAGTAATAAATAGTGTGCCCCATGAAAAATCTAACTGCCTGATTTTTATACAGTTCCAAATTAATTTAATCGAAAATCACACAAAATGATAAACTCTCATTCTGAAATCTCAACCCATGAATAAATAACAACCAGTGAAATAGAAAATAGAAATACATGTTTTGTTCTGGAGTCGTAGGTCACAACCCACAAACAAACTTAACCCCTCAATCCTACAATCATCCTCACAACCCTTTAACCACCACCCTAATAAGTTTAACGTTGTTGAATCGGCGCCGGCGACCACCAGCAACCACCAGCAACCACCAGCCACCGCCTCACATCGGTGTTCCGGCAGGAGGATGAGCCCGAAAACAATGGTTTATTACCTATCGGAGCACCCTGAAATCGTGAATTTCCGGTGGAGCCACACCCAATCATGGGGCTCCACGTGGTCCTTCCTCTTCACCTCCATCGTGACGTACGTCGTCCTCTCCGTCGTCCTCCACCTCCTCCTCTACCACCGCCGGCGCCCCGTCCCCCTGGGCCCCATCCCCGCCCTCCACTCCCTCTTCATGGCCCTCATCTCCCTCACCGTCTTCACCGGCATCCTCTTCTCCGCCGCCGCCGAGATCCGCGACACGCGGTGGTTCTGGCGCCGGACCAACACCACCCCTTTCCAATGGTTCCTCTGCTTCCCCTTGGGCACCCGCCCCTCGGGTCGGGTCTTCTTCTGGTCCTACATCTTCTACTTGACCCGCTTCCTCCACACCCTCCGCACCTTCTTCGCCGTCCTCCGTCGCCGGAGCCTCTCGTTCTTCCGCCTCTTTAACCATTCGATCCTCATCCTCATGTCGTTCTTGTGGCTCGAATTCTCCCAATCGTTTCAGATTTTGGGGATCTTGTTCACCACCGCCATCTACTCCGTCGTCTACGGCTACCGCTTCTGGACGGCGATTGGGCTCCGGAGCGCCTGCTTCCCGTTCGTCATCAACTGTCAGATGGTGCTACTCGCCTGCAACGTCGTCTGTCACGTCGGAGTTCTTCTTCTCCACCTGAAGAAAGGTGGGTGCAATGGGATTGGGGCTTGGGGGATCAATTCGGTGTTGAACGCTGCGATTCTGCTGCTCTTTGTGAACTTTTATGTGAATAGTCATCTTAAGGGCCGGAGGAAGACGTCACCGGACCGCCGTGATGGTGTCGCCGGAAAAGCTACCGATCGTATTGGTTGTAGCATGACTAAAGATAAAGACATTTGAGAGGCGTGTGGCCCCGTATTTTTCTTTTTTTCTTCACATTTTATTTTAGTTTTAACTTTAGATTTTATATATGTGGGCGGTGGTGGTACAACAAAATTGAAAAACAAAAAAGAAAGAAGGAAGAAGAAGAATAATAATAATAATAATAATAAATCTCCGTTTATTAAAAATATGTATATGTGTAATAATTAACGGGAAACTGTATGATAATAATATAATATAATGTTGTTATTCTTCTTTTTAACTTTGTGAAACGCTGCAAGTATAGTATCACATTAATATTTCTCTCTGTTGCTGTATCTTTTAATTTGGTTGGAAACTTGGAACATATTATAAAAATTTGCAACTCTACGGTTCACTTATATTTTTTAGAATTGGGACTCCCACACTAGGCTTCTGTTACTTTTAAAAATATACAAATTACAACACTCATAACCTTTGATAGAGAAGATAACATCATTTACAACTATACCCACAGCCAACAAGCTATCCAGTTATTGATACTAAATGAGGGATATGGTCCCGAATCATGCCCATACCTGTTTTTCGTGTTTGGATTCGAATATGATTTGAGGAGGGATTCGAGTCACACAAAAACTTCACCCATCGATGGTTTTCTGCTATGTTCTGGCAGAAGAAAGGTAGAACGTATCATCTCACTTTACATATATACATTATCGTTTTTCATTATACATATTTATTCTTACGTCAAGGGATCCTCTCTCGCTGTGACAAGGTAGGTTAACGATGTTTTGTTTTTATATAACTTGTTAGTGGTGTTCACATATCCATACGTGTGAAGTATCTAACTGACATCCTTGATGAAAGGAATTTGTTTCAACATTACTCAAATCGAAGTGGTTGTCTACCTGTAAGCAGACAGCCAGCACGTTATTTGACATGGAGTTTGGCAAGTGAAAGTTTCGTGAAATCACTTAATTAATAATGGTGGAATTAGAAACATGGATATGAAATTCAAACAAAATGTAAATGTGTGATCTACGATTAAATCACAGAATGTTTGCTTAACGCACATTACTTTGGCTTATAACATATAGCATGACCGTGTTTATGAGATTTCTTAAAGTTTACTTGTATATACCTGGTAGGATTATCTGCTTTTAACCAAACCAGTAAGAAAAGCGGTCTTCTGTTTGGTTAATCAAACTAGCTGTTTCGGTTTGGTTTGCAAAATATTGTTAGAAATCGAGACTACGATTAAAAAAATGTTGTATTTGCTGTTGCATGCAAGAGTTCAGGTTCAGACTGGTTTTATGAATTATTTATTAACATATACCCATCACAACGGACACACGACGTTCACGCACCACGGTTACAGTTTATGGTATCCATGTGGTTACCACTTACCATTCTCCTGAAGCTTTTCTAGTAAAGTGTCCAACAATGCATCACAATTAACTTTTGGTTTAGTTAAACATAAAGTAACTTCAATTGTTTTAAAAGGTGCATTAAACGCAACAAATGTATTCGAACAGATCTAAGGATGATGTGATTTGAAATTGCAGTTATGATTTTTTTAATGTAATTACTGATTAAACGTAATGAATTGAGCTACTTAATTTTTACGTACGATCATAGAAAAGTAGCATGATATTGCATAATTAAATTTCATTACTAGTTAGAATTTAGGGAGCGTTTGGCTGGAAAAATAGAATGAAATGAAATTGAGAAACTAGTATAATTTTCAAGTAAAAATATGTTTGAGTGGGTAATAAAATGTAAACCCAAGTGAATGTTTCTTCTCAATTCCCTTGGTTGTGTGATTTCAAATTCCCTCTCTAGGTGGAAGGATTTTGAAATCCCACAACCAAGGGAATTGATGTGAGACACTCCCTTGTGTTTTACATTTCATTATTCACTCAAACATAATTTTACTTAAAAACTATACTAGTTTCTCAATTTCATTTCATTCTATTCTGTTGGAGTAAGTAATGAAATGTAAAATCCAAAAGAATGTTTAACCCCAATTTCTTTGGTTGTCGGATTTCAAAATCCTTCCACCTAAAGAGGGAATTTGAAATCCACAAGCAAAAGAATTGAAGTGAAACATTTATTTGGATTTTATATTTTATTATCCACTCAAACATAATTTTACTTAAAAGTTATACTAGTTACTCAAGTACATTCTATTTCATTCAATTCTTTCAACTAAACGCTCCCTAAGAGTATTTGTGCCCACATATTTGTTTAGACGGGGTGTTTTGTCTTTGTTAGACCCGTGAAAATGATATTGCAACTTTAGAAGTTAACATCGTAATTGATAACATCATGTAATTTTGATGTATGTGGAATATTCCTTTTATACCATTTTATTCAATAATTCCATTCTTGTTTTCTCCTTAAGTTAGTGAACGCATATAGATACCAAAATTAATATGGACCCATGCATCGGGGCAGCAAAGAAAATTTTCTGATCGATAATGATTTTTGTGTAGAACACACCTCATCTTTGAATAGGTGTAAACAAATTAAACAATGAATTTTAGTAACATGTGGTCGTTACTTATTAGATTAACTTCGTAGTTTCGAAAAACCACCTACACTTATATGTGAATTTTAGATTGAAACGTAAAATTAAGTAAAACACAATGTGAAAGTGAATTCAAGCCAGGTTGTTGTGACAGGTTCAGATTCACAAATCAAAATTTATTTATTTATTTTTCTACTGTTTCATGTAACATATGATTTTCTTTTTCTAATAACTTGTAATATTTAACTCTTTTAGAATATTTAAATTTACAATTTTATTCCATTATTTAATCTACATTATGATATACAATTTATTGCAAATGGAGTTGGCAAAAATAAGGTATTTTAATATCTATAACTTCGAAAAATGTTTCATATCAAAATATAGGAATTTTTATTTCTAAAAAATGTATATTTGAATCTTTTTTAAATGTTAAATATTATAATTTATAAAAAAGAGTAAAATTATATGTTAATAAAATAACTAAAAACAATAATAAAATAAAATTTTATTTGGCGAACTGGCCCCAGGCCCTTGAATGTACTTCCGCCCCTATAAAATATCTAATGTTTAGTTGCATAAATCAGGAGAAGATATTTTTCTAAACGACCCACTTAAACAAAAAGTTCCCCGTTACCAAGAAGAGGGGTGTGAAATGTCTTTGGTGTGGATTTGGTCAGACTACTTATGGAAATTGGGGTGAGGGACTGAGGGTTAGGTTTATTTGCATAACCATTTAAAGTTAACTGATGTATTGTTTTGTTTAAGAAAAGAATTGTAGCCTCACCTAAAAGATGATAGAGTAAATTAATTACCGGTAAAGTTGGAATCACACTTAAAAAGACGAGGGTAAAAGTAAACTATTTTAATGGAACAAACTTAATATATGTTAAAAAAATTAAACTATTATGTTGAAAATTTATAATATCGAATAAAAAATTAATACTACTGACGAAAAAAACGAGTCCTTGTTAGGGATTTATCGCGTACAAACAATCAAAACAGAAGAAGAGTAAACAATGAAAACACGAGAGATTTATAGAGGTTCGGTTGCCGTGTGCAACCTACGTCCTCTTGGGGCAACTAGGGTTTTTTTTTTTTATTGAGTAGTTCATTATTACAAGTACAAGAGAGATATATAAACAATAATTAGGGTTTCGCCCTTTAGTTAACATTCTAACTAAACTGAGCCTAATTAGAACTTGGGCCGGCCGAGCCCAACTATTCCAAATTAATCCACCCCGAAGCCTACACCCAACAATTCTCCCACTTGGAGGCTTCGAAACACATTCAGCTGCACTCCACTTCTTTGTACTTCTGTAGATAAAATCTCTCTGATTTTGCACCCCCTAGTTACCCCCACCTTCTCAACATTATTCCTGAAGGCCAGCTGAAGCTATGCAAAGCTTCAGATTATCCAGCGGCACAGATTTAGTAAACATATCAGCTGGATTCTTCGCACCTGAGATGTTCTTCAACCTGATTGTTCCATCACTGATCAATCCTCTAACGAGATGATATCTCATCCCAATGTGCTTTGTTTTACCATGATAGACTGGATTTTTGGCAAGTTTCACTGCACTCTCATTGTCAAATACAATGAGTAATCAGACTGTTGTTTGCCTAATTCTTCAAGAAAAGTCTTTAACCATACTAACTCTTACTAGCTTCGGCAACAGCCATGTATTCAACCTCTGTTGTTGATAGAGCCACACTTTTCTGAAGTCTAGACATCCAACTAACTACTGTACCTCCCACTGTAAAGACATACCCTGTAGTGCTTTTAAATGTCCCTTTACAACCACCCAAATCAGCATCAGTATAACCCCTAAGAATTGCATCTCTCCCCTTGAAACATAACCCCATTTTAGATGTACCCTTCAAGTATCTGAGTATCCACTTGACTGCTTCCTAGTGTTCTTTTCCCGGATCTGACATAAACCGACTAACTACCCCAACAGCATGAGCAATATCTGGCCGAGTGCAAACCATGGCATACATGAGACTGCCAACCGCAGATGCGTATGGAATTTTAGCCACCTCTGTTCTTTCTACTTCAGATTTAGGAGACTGATCTTTGGTAAGCTTTAAGTGACTTCCCAATGGGTGTTTCTAGGCTTGGTCTTCTCATAATTCATCTTGAATCTTCCAACACTTTTCCGATGTATTTTTCTTGAGATAGTGTTAAAGAACCATCCTTTTTGTTTCTGATGATGCTCATTCCGAGTATCTGTTTGGCTGGACCAGATCTTTCATCTCAAATTCTTTAGACATTTCTTTCTTTAACTTGCTGATTTCTTTCATATCTGATCCTGTAATTAACATATCATCTACATAAAGTAGTAGGATGATATAAGAGCTGTTGAACTTCTTCAGATAGCAGCAATGATCCATCTGACATTTCTTGTACCCTGACCTTTCCATGAAGTTATCAAACTTTAGGTACCACTGCCTGGGTGCCTGTTTTAGACCATACAAGCTCTTTTCCAATCTGCAGACCCAATTTTCTTTCCCGACAACCCAGAACCCTTCAGGTTGTGCCATATAAATTTCTTCTTTAAGATCACCATGTAGAAATGCTGTCTTAACATCTAATTGTTCTAGATGTAAGCCCTCTGCAGCTACAAGACTCAGAACCAATCTAATGGTTGTCATTTTCACAACTGGCGAGAAGATCTCATCATAATCAACCCCCTTCTTTTGCTGGAAACCCTTGACTACCAAACGAGCTTTGTATCGTTTAGAACCATCATGTTCTTCCTTGACCCTGAAGACCCATTTGTTTTGCAGAGTTCTTTTATCTGGCGAAAGCTTGGTTAGTACCCATGTTTTATTTTTCATCAAAGAACTTATCTCATCCTTCATAGCATGCTCCCACTGAAGTGAATCTTTCATCTTAATGGCTTCAGAATAACTTACTGGTTCACCATTTTCAGTTAAGAGAAGATAGTTGACTGAAGGAGTAAACCTCTCTGGTGGTTTGGAGACTCTGGTGGACCTCCTGACCAATTTTGAGACTGGTCAGGATCCTGGGAGGACTGTTCGTCATCAGAGTCTGAACTCCCACTATCAGAAGCTCCCGCTGCTTCTTCATCTCCACCCATATCGTCATCTTCAAACTCTGGAACTTCAATTTATGTATTTGATTCAGCAACTGGCTGTGTTTTATTTGCATTAGTTTTAAATTCAACGTGCTCTTTCTAGACCTGTGAGTTTGTTGTGATTCCGTCTTTGTACAACTCAGCCTCGTTGAATGTGGCATGCTTGCTTCTGACTACTTTTTTGCTTTCAGAATCCCAAAGCCTGTAGCCCATACTATCTGACCCATATCCAATGAAGGTGTACTTCTTAGCTTTAGCATCAAGTTTGTCATCATCTTTCACCAGATCATAAGCACTGCACCCAAAAACTTTCAAGTGACCGTATTTAACTGCTTCCCCTTTCCATTCTTCTTCTGGTATCTTGAATCCCAACGGAACTGACAATCCCCGGTTGATTAAGTAAGCAGCAGTATTGACTGCATCAGCCCAGAACATCTTTGGAAGCCCGCAATTAAGTCTCATACTTCTGGCTCTCTCATTTAATTGTTCATCCTTTCTGCTACTCCGTTTTGTTGAGGGGTGCCCGGAACTGTCTTTATCATCCGAATGCCATGTTCAGCACAATAATCAAGAAACTCAGTGCTGATGTACTCTCCTCCATTGTCCGACTTCAAGCATTTTACCTTCAAATCAGTTTCCAATTCAACAGCAGTTTTCCATTTCTTAAAAGTATCGAAAACATCATATTTATTTTTAAGAAAGTAGACCCATATCTTGCGTGTTGAATCGTCTATGAAGGTGACATAATAGTGAGCTCCTCCCACTGAAGAAACCGAGGTTGGTCCGAAGACATCAGTGTGAACAAGCTTCAATTTCTGAGCTTTTGGTGCCTTTCCTGTCTTCACAAAGGATACCTTCTTCTTTTTCCCAAAGACACAAGGCTCACAGAATTCAGATTCAACCCTTTTGAGCTCGGGAAGCTTTCCTTTTGCAACAAGCATCTTCATTCATTTTTCACTCATGTGACCGAGTCGTTGGTGCCACAGAGTAGATTGATTCGGTCCACTGTACATTGAATTTACCCCATCCATTAGAACTTCAGCCATATAAAGAGTACCTCTCTTTTTACCCCTGGCGATGATAAGATTTCCTTTAACTACCCTCCATTGTCCCCCACCAAACATCACATCATATCCCTGATCATCCAACTGCCCGATAGAGATCAGCTTCTTTTTCAGGCTAGAAATGACCCGAACATCCTTTAAAGTCCATGAGGTTCCCAGTGAGGTTTTCAACTCAATATCTCCCAAACATGTGACATCAAGAGTATGATTATTTGCCAAACGAACTTTACCAAAGTTACCTGTTCGTAGATTCTTCATCATCTTCATACTAGACGTGGCATGAAAAGATGCACCAGAATCCATAATCCATGACTCTGTTGAGTTTTCCACACAGCAGATAAGAGCATCATCGGAATCAGTATCATCAGCAGCTACATTTACTTCCTTTTTATTTTTAGAAGTAGTCGGATTTGGGCATTGATTTCTGAAGTGCCCAGTTTCTTTGCAGTTCTAGCATTGGATGTCTTTTCTGGGTTTTGACTGACATCTTTTTCTGGATTTTGATCTTCCTCTACGGCCCCCCTTTCTTTCTTTCTTCCTCTCCCTTCAGCGCTTAGTAAAGCACTCGATGATTCCCCTGAGGCTCGCCTTCTGATATCCTCCCCCAAAATCAGATCCCGAACTGCCTCAGTAGTAAGCTTAGTAGTTCCAGATGAACTACTAACTGCGGTAACAGTTCCCGACCAACTTTCTGGTAAAGAAGACAAAAGCAACAGTGCCTGAATCTCATCATCAAATTTGATATTAACCGAAACTAACCGAGACATGATAGTGTTGAAATTGCTGATATGACTGGTAACAGATCCTCTCTCTTTCTGTCTCATGTTTACTAGTTCTCTAATCAGAAAAACTTTGTTTGCAGCAGATGGCTTCTCATACATGTTTGACAGCGCATCCATAATGCCTTTAGTTGTTTTCTCTTTCAGAATATTGAAAGCAACATTTTTTGACAAAGAGAGTCTGATGACAGAAACAACCTTCCTGTCAAGAGCAGCCCATTCAGCAGGTGTAGTTTTTTCTGGTTTCTGACCAACCAAAGTGACTTCTAAATCCTTCTGAACCAACAAATCCTCGATTTGCATCTTCCACCACCCAAAATCATGACCATCGAACTTCTCAATCTTTGTTTTCCCGTCCTCAGCCATTATTCTAAACCACAGATGCTTAACAGTCGAGTCAGAACTGAGTTTTGAATGCAGCAAACAAACAAACTATCCAGTAAAATTCGACAGAGAAACCCTAATTCGATAGCACAAGGTGGCGGCAAGAAAACCTAATTCGACAGAACAGGGTGGCGACAACAGATCGGCGGCGGCGGCGGCGGAACCCTAATCGCCCAGTATTCTTCAAAAAAAAATAAGAGCCTGAAGCTCTGATACCAGTTGTTAGGGATTTACCGCGTACAAACAATCAAAACAGAAGAAGAGTAAACAATGAATAACACGAGAGATTTATAGAGGTTCGGTTGCCGTGTGCAACCTACGTCCTCTTGGAGCAACTAGGGTTTTCTTTTTTATTGAGTAGTTCATTATTACAAGTACAAGAGAGATATATATAAACAATAATTAGGGTTTCACCCTTTAGTTAACATTCTAACTAAACTGGGCCTAATTAGAACTTGGGCCGGCCAAGCCCAACTGTTCCAAATTATCCACCCCGAAGCCTACACCCGACAGTCCTGTCCCCTCCCCGACCCATGCTAAGCTTTGTCCCTAAAATTAATTATAATGTGGATTAGATGTTGTGGTATCTGTATGGTAACATGTTAGCTGTTAAAGAAAAGTCTTTACTAAGATTTGGAAATTTAATGATGATCAACAGACGTGACTACCTTAAGAAAAGAAAAGAAAACAATAAAAAATTCAATTTAAGTCAATAAAGTAAACGATCCATATAGTCAAACCTAACAAGGTCAATAAAAGTAGGCGAAGAAAATAATCTCAAGTATTTAATCGCTCAAACACCCAAACCGACAAAATAGAATTTACATTCTTAGTGAATAAAATACATATATATTTTATTGTAGCCAATATATCGCCATCGAACAATACAAATCCATGCGTATCGTCAAATTGATTTAAAGTGATTTAAAATAAGCGAGACATGGGCGATACAATTTCCCATATGTCTCGCTTTTACTGAATGGCGATACCTATTTATATTAGGGTGAGACGGGGGCTAGATTTCATTTTTTAAAATTTGGACGAGACGGGGACGATATATCATGAATGTGTATCGTCTTGGCCTTTATTTTAGCGATACATCAGTGTACGTATCGCCTCCGGGCGATATTTTACCACGTAGCCAATTCTCGTTTGTTCTCTATTTTGATATTTTTATATAATCAAAGGCTATTATGTAAATTTTAATTGGTCAAATTACATAAATTTCCTTTTTCTTAATCCTTACACAGTTTTCAAATAGTGGTCTCATGACTCGTTAAACTTAGACATAATTGTGAATTTTATAAAATTTGTTAACCCCTAATTATGTACAGAAAGAAAATGGTGGCGTTATATATATACCCGCTATTAACTTCTATTTACTTGTTATACTTCCCTTTTAAGTTTTTGAAAACATACTATTCAAACCTTTTGTTTTATTTTTTATTCTTTTAAAATAATCATTTACAACAAATAATCAAACTAAAAAATCAATTTTTTCAATCAAGATGTCTTGAATCGATATCATCTTTAGAAGATATGAATTCCATGTCGTTTTGATTAAAATCAACACATATTTATATTAAATTTAATTATTTTTGTATTTTATATCCATCCATTTAGCAACAAACTTTGGTAAAAAAACCCATATTAAATAATTAGTAATATATTTAAGATTATAAAACAATACTTCAAATAATATATGATTACTATTTCATATGAGTAGCTATTTTATATAACTAAGGAAACAATAATAGCATTTTTTTGACATTTGATTCTAATTTTTTAAATATAATTATTATAAAAGTTTTTTGTATTAGAGAAATTCATGGTTTTAAGTTTTTATTTTATTAAATGCATGGTTTTAATTTAGAAATGTATGAATAATAACCTTAGCATATAATATTGTTATTAAATGACTAAGTTATTATACTAATGAGATGTGACAAATTGAGTATGAGAAAATACAATGTCACAAAAAATATATTACTTCACTAAAAAAGATATGTGTTACGTAAGCAATGAATAATATATTATAAGTTATTCATAGTTTAGTTCAAAGTTAACAAGTACAGGGACTTTAATATTTTTTATTTAAAAAAGTGACTATATTTGGTGATAAATAAGAAACTCTTATGGTTTTTATGGTATTTTTTAATTTATATATTTGTGGCAAGGTTAACGATACTTTGTCTATAGAAGTATAATTTGTTAGTTGTGTTTAAAGATCTCGTGTGAAGCATACATCATGAATATTTAATAAAATGAATTTGTTATAACATCACCCAATTCAAAGCGATGCTTGTATGTAGATGTCCATTATTTGACTTGGGGTTTTAGTTGGTGATCCGACTAGAGGCATAACTATCAAACTTTTTAATAGCACACTTTGAAAGATAACCTGAGAGTTCAAAATGAATGATCGGATAAAGGTCTCGGTACCAGTCCAAGGAGAACTCATCACTAATATCCTCAATGTATCGACTGTTTGCATTCCAGATGAGATTCTTGACCCCATAACGTATGCTAACTTAAATAAGTTAAATTATCTTTTAACGAATATGAAACATGATTTTTTAAAAAGTATAATACATCCTAGATATTTTCAACCACTCCAACTAGATTTGAACACAACTCCAAAGTTGTTGTATGGGAAGCTTGAATCTAAGTATCAATATGGTGACGAGTGATAATCATGGAATCAATTTGAATATTGTGGGTGAAAGAAACACAAATATGCAATTCAAAATGTTAAATGTGTAACTAAGTTTAAACGTGACATGTTTATTCATAGGTGAATTTGGGAATTTAAATAATCGAATAGTTAGACAGTGACGTCCATTATGATGGGTTGTTGCGGTGGTGTCTACGTTCTTTGTTAAGGTTTGGTTCAAGCCCCGTCACTGTTTATGGTATTTTTTAATTTATATATTTGTGGCAAGGTTAACAATGCTTTGTGTATAGAAGTATAATTCGTTGGTTGTGTTTAAAGATCTCGTGTGAAGCATCCGCCTTGAATATTTAATGAAATAAATTTGTTTTAACATTACCCAATTCAAAGTGGTTGTATGCTTGTATGTAGATGGCCGTTATTTGACTTGACTAGAGACATACCATCAATTTTTTTAATAGCACATTTGAACGATAACATTTGAACGATAACCTGAAAGTCCAAAATGAATGATTGGATAATTGGTTTATATAAATTATTCATGATTAAAACCATAAACAAAAATAAGATTTCTGGAAATTATCAAAGTAATATTTTCATTTATTCATCAAAAGAAAGGTCGCGATACAATTTAGAAGTTAACCGTCGTAATTGATTATATCTCACTTTTGATGTATGTAGAATATTCCTTTAATACAATTTTATCAATAATTCTATTATCGTCTCTCATTAGGTTAGTGAACGCATACGGATACGCACGCTAATATAGTAACATGGACCCGTGCAATGGGGTAGCGAAAAATAATTTCTGATTGATAATAATTTTTGTGGTTGCTACTTGTTAAACAAATAATATTAAATATAACGCTCACTTTGTGGTTTTGAAAAACCAACATCATTTATATTGAATTCGGAAATTTAAAGAATCGAACGGTTAGACTGTGATGTTCATCACGATGATGGTGTTGTGGTGGTGTATACGTTCTTTGTTGCATAGGGATACCAATGATGATGGGTTTTACCTCATCCGCCCCCCTCTTTTTTTCGTTGGTAGTGTTAAACTTTAATCCGATAGTGTAAATTTTTGATCGGGTAATGTAAATTTTTGTATAAAACTCGAGTTCGTCCCCATTAAAATAAATTAATTTTACCCCCGCCCCCGCCCCCGCCCCCTTACGGATATGTTCAGCCCGCAACTGATAGGCTTGAATGATCTTCATAGTGGCCTAGGATCTATTCTCCTCCATTATTTATATTCATATTTTATTCTATTTGTTTATATGACACCAAAATTATATATAGCATTGATTATTTTCTTACCATGTTATCGTATGCCTCCTTATTTTATAAAAGGGGTGTCTCTTGTTGTAAATTTTGAATATGATTGAAATAATATATCATACCATAATGACAAAAGTTATTATGGTATCATTACAAGAAATCTAATAGCCTACTATAATGTCGATTGGCTTGAATGTCCCATTACAAGAAGGTCACGAACGAGATATCTTCTCCTTTTGGGAGGAGCTCCTATATCCTGGAAGTCAAAGAAATATCCAATTGTTTCCCCTTCTTAAGGGGAAGCCGAGTATCGAGCTACGACATCTACCGTTAGTGAAATCTTGTGGATGCGATGGTTGTTACAATAACTTGAAATATCATGCACCGGGCCCACACACCTTTTTTGTGACAATGAAGCCACTAGACACATTGCCCAACAACCCCATCTTCCATGAACTTACCAAACATGTTGAAGCAAATTGTTGTTTTGTCATAGAACAAGTCGAATTGAAGGAAATACAACTCATGCCGATTAACACAAAGGAACAGCTTGCAGATGTCTACACCAAACCGTTAGGGACGCAAAACCTCCGGTCCCTACTCGACTAGTTGGGCATTACGAACCTCCATACGCCAACTTGAGAGGGAGTATTGGACCAAGATTTATTCCCCTCCATATATTTTATCCATATTTTATTCTATTTGTTTATATGGCTCACAAAATTATAGCCTTCATTATTTTCTTACTAGTATGCCTCCTTATTTTGTAAAAGGGTCTCCTCTTTTTGTAATTTTAAATATGATTGAAATAATATATCATACCATAATGATAAAACTAATTACTTTCGGCCACCCCTATGAAAATATCTCTAGAGTTGCGTTTAGCTTCTTAAGTCACGAGAATATATTTTTTAAACCTCCTAGAAACGCAATAATTTCCGCATTACTTAGAAGAGATGCGTAAGAAAAAAAGAAATGTGTCAAATTCTTGACTACTAACGAATACTTGAAAATTTAATGAGAATCAACAAAGGCGACTTCCTTGAAAAAAAAAGGTAGTCCGAAATTAAATTTAAGACAATAAAAGTAAACAATATAATCAAACTCAACCGAGTCAATAAAAGTTGGCTAAGAAAATAAAGTCGAGTATTTAATCGATAGAACTAGAAAAATAAGTTACAATCGTAGTGAATCACATATAAACTTTAATACTTTTTAATTCTTTTTTTTAACAGTTAAACTCCATGCCAGTTGTTATTACTTGTTAGTAAGTATTGAATCTATAACCTTAATGTTAGAAACCAAGTTAGTTACCACCACACCATAAGGGGTGGAGCTTAATAATTTATAATCTATCATAAGCTTTACGTGATCATTAATTTTCTTTTTCATAAGATAAATACCAAAAACGTCTAGCATACAAATACATTTTATTTCTGGATGTTGTTTAACCTAATAGTAAAAGAGGAGTTTGACAACCAAATAATTGCTGTTAAATATATATTTTTATTTTTTATTTATAAAATCCTTTGACGTAATTTTCACATATTAAAGTCTCATGACCCGTTCAACTTAAACATAGTTTTGTTTTTAGAGTAACAAAACAAGAGAATCATTTTTGTTTTTAACGTAGGAATCCCATTTACGCGATAAACACTGACCGTAGAGAAAATTTTATAAAACCACATCAGAAAGAAAGTGAAAGTTACTTTATACCAAAAAACACAAATCTTTAAAAGAAATAAATCAATATATGCAATTCATGGCTTCGTGACAATTCACAAGATACTGTAATTGAAGGGTAGCACAATGTGATAAAAACGAAAAAAAAAGCAGCCACAAGAAACAAACTGAAAACAAATAGAAAGAAAAACCGGCCACAAAATGCAAGAGATAAAAACGAAAAATCAATTTCCAAGGAAGTTTTAATAATTTATGTTTACAAGAAAGAAATGTGATATAATTTGGCTATATGTTTGTTTTTACACAAAATCGTCCCTGTCAGCATCTTATATTTTCTATCGTGTCACGTACCCATGAGTAATAATATATTATTTTATTTCATAAATTTGTTTAAATTTTACAAATAAAGATACTATAATATGTAAAATCTGAGATGAAGGAATTTTGGGAGATAAGTAAGAACTTATTTTGGTTTTCATAATTTTCTATATGTTTTACACTTTTACCCGCATGATATTATATGACCTTAAAACTATTCTTTTCATTTGATTTTCATGAAGACATACGCCTTGAAAGGCATTTCTTATGTTTGAAACCATTGTCTATGTTTGAAGTGCATTTTCTTGAGGTATGTAACTTTCTTAACTCCACTCCCATGTATTTCTGCTAAATTTGGGGCTATCCATCAATTTGTGCGTCTTTAGTTCCGAATGCAAACACGAAATGTCGATCTTGAAAATGAGGATATTAGAGGCTATACCTTTTTCGTCGTCGCCTAAGATTTAGGAGAGCACTACTTATCAATCATAAGATCTTTAGCCCATCTGATCATACTTCTTCACCTTCACTTCTTGTTCACAAGTGTGGGTTTTATTCCACCTCATACTCGTTAATTTATAGCTTTTATTCGTGAGACTTCCTTTCATCATCCTTTTGCTGATTTCCACACAAACTATAGCATCCCTAAGGGCTAAGAATCCAATGGGTCACCCACTCACGTGTCACTTGTGCAGTGTGCACGTTGAGTCGCAGCACAGCCAGCCAGGTCAGATTCTCTTTAAGCCCAAACTAGACAATGACCCATAGGCCATATCTATCTTTTTTAGAAGCCCAAATATTTATTTTGTTTAACTGAGCCCACCTGGATTTCTTAATCTTGTTTCAGTTAGGTTTTAGATTTAACTAGAAGCGGGGGCGTAAAATCATATCAAAGTAACATCAATTCCATATCATCATTAGCAACCATCAACACTTGTTTTAAAAAATAAATAAAATAAGGAAAAATAAAACCGAATAAAAGGTAGAGGTAAAACGTTGAACCTCACACGTAATCGTATAATATTAAAACCAACTAAGTCGATCTAGAAACGCGCGTTGTGACGGATCCCTTGAACGGAAAAAATATGCGTAAAAACGTTGAACCACACGCGCACGTTGCGGCGTGTTAAATCACAAAATTTAAACGAAACGTAAAACAAAAAATTATAAAAGATGAAAACTATATACAACCAAAGTTGAAATTGTATGATTGTAGGGGTTTAGTTGTAAAAAAAGAAAAAGTATTGGATTAAAAGTTAAAAAAATTAATAGAAACAATAGTAAATACAACCTATTAAACCTAAAATACAACTCATAATGCACAAAGCATTTGTTAATTAGTATTATATATAATTAACAAATACACCGGTTTTGGTTGGAAATACCTAGGGATGTAAACGAGCGGAAGGTCAACTCGAGCTTGGCTTGTTTTGACTTTAGAAAGTTTGATCTTGAGCTTGGCTTGTTTTGACTTTAGAAAGTTTGATCTTGAGCTTGGCTCGTTTGTAGTTGCAAATCTGAAGCTTGAGTTCCGCTTGTTTATAGTTATATTTTTGAAGCTTGAGTTCCGCTTGTTTATAGTTATATTTTTGAAGCTTGAGATCGACTCATCAGAACTTTTTTAAACTTGAGCTTGACTTGGGCTCAACTTATTTATTGTTTAGTTTTCTATTTTATTTTTGTAATTATTTTTATATTTAGTTATAATTATGCTTTTTATATACAACATATATATTATTTATTTATTTCTATCATAATTTTATATATAATAATATTATTTATAATCTAATAGTTATATAACCAAAAAGCACGTTTAGGCTTGCAAGCCGAATCGACCTTGATATTTGAAGCTCGGACTCAAGCACGTTTAGTAAACAAAGCCATAATATGAGCTTGAGCTTTTTTAGAGCCCATCACACGTAGTTACGAGCTAGTTTGACTCATTTACAATCCTTCTAAACTGTATCCACACTAGCTTGAAAAAAAACCTATAATGTGTTTTATGATTTTGATAATAAATTGCAAACTAAACAAAATAACTAAAATTTACTAAAATTCATTTTTATTTAATACTTAAAAACTTTGACATAAATTTAATATGTCATATAAAAGTATAAGTCGTAGCGACCGTCATCATCATATTTTTTATGTGTAAATGTTCAAATTGGAGACATGTTCAAGCACATGTCGTAATCAATGTGCGACTGAGGTTCACAACAATGACATATGCTTGAATTTGCCCCAACTTGAACATCCACATCGATTTTTAAAGAAAATAGATATCATTTTCGAGTGTTGTGATCAAATCAATACACAAACTACATATTTATACTAACATTTGAGATATAAATGGTAAAGAAAAAACAAAAAAACGGCTAGTTTTGCCCCCAACGGTTAAAAAAGGCTAGTTTTTAAAATGATAAAAACCGGTTTGTAAACGTCATAATCCAACAAAAGATCATTAATACATGAGTTACTTACACAAACAGTCCCTATGGTTTAGCACCGTTTACAGTTTTGAGTATTAACTTTTTAGGAACAAGTTCAGGGCTTGCAATTTCAGTTTTATAATAAGTTTAGAGACTAAAATCAACTTCCGTTAAGTTTTTTGTTTATACTTGTAAAAGAAAAAAAAAAACTATATAGATAAGTAGAGATACCATTGCATCTACTTAAAAATATTTATATCACCACCTGTCCACCACCATGCCACCCTTCCCCGTTTGCATCACCACCAACAGCCCCTGTCTGGATGTAAAATATGGAAATTTTGAGTTTGATTGTTCAAGTTTAATGGTGTTTAGCAAATATATAAATGGGTAGGTTTGGTAAATCTCCAACCCAACCAAGTAAATAAATGGGTTTTTTTTTTCTAATTCAAAAATATTTGTTGTTTCAGTTTGCTGAACCTTGATAAAAAAATTACTCATTTGAAAAATAGCTTACACTACAAAATTATAGATCTTCTATCGTAATTATTAGTTCTCTTAGAGTGGTGTTAGACTATCTTTTTAATCACATACTCAATCTCTTTAAGAAATAGCTTCCTTGCTTGTAAGGATATCTGTCTATTTATTTGCTATGAGTTGAATAGCAAGCATTAGATGTGCTTCTTGTGATGACTACTAAATATATTTTAACGTAAAAGTGCTTGTAGCTTAACATATTTAGTTTGAATAACACGAACATAAAAGATGTAAATTGTTCTGTTTTAAACCTAGAAAAGAAACATGTTGCCACTTATCAATTTGTATCCACTACTTTTTCTATACACGTAAAACTAGGCTTGAACATTTTATCAAACACCTAGCATGCATCACAAAATCGATGATAAATCAGACGTTTCAATGTGTTTTCAGCAGCAAATATGCAACATTGACCCATTAATGATTAACCTTAAAATCATAATCAAACAAAAGCTCATTAATACGTTATACAACTATCCCTTAATATGTTCAAAGTTCTCTAGGGCCAATTCATCAGACCCAAATACAAGGTTCATAATTGAACATTTGTTTGTCAAATACAAGATTTTGACAGCAACATATGAAAGATTTGAAGCACATTGATTAACCAAAACAACAATACCTAAACTGAGCCACTAGGATGCTTAGTGATCTTCTGCACAATCACTGTTCTTGCTCTTCTTACATCCCTACAACACTTATCCGAATGATCACTCAAATCATCAATGGTTTTCGCGAAAGCATTCACAGTCTTCTTCATCTCATCGACCGCCATTGCCACCGCATCTTCTTCATCTTCTTTAATCGCAAATTGAGCATTTTGCACCAAACCCTCCATCTCAATCCCCAATTTAGCCACCAACACCTTGATGTTATCTAAATCTTTGATCACAATATGATTCCCCATTCTCATTGAATTGATCATCTCCCTCTGCCCTTTCAATTCAGTTTCATATTTCTTCCACAGCGAGTTAACCCACCTCCCCATCGACCCTAGCGGCACCGCGGCGGCAGCAGCCAACGCCGTCACCAGCGGTGGCGCAGCCACGGCGGCAGCCACCACTGAGCAAATCAACACAGTGCTGAAAGTGACCACAAATATCACATTAGTTAACCTCTTCCATGCTTTTGCTGATTTCAGCTTCTTATCCAGTTTCCCCTTTTGGATTTGCAGCTTCTTCAACATTGAAACTTGCTGTTTGTAAACCAATTGGAACAATTCGAAAAACTCCTCAGAAAACGGACCTTCTAACGCATCAAATTGCTTGAATTGCTCAAGGGTTTTCACGTAATCGTTATCCCCATCGAATTGGTTGATAGCAATATGGAGAAATGACAAGCTATGGCGAGCATTCTTCAAGCAATCTTCTAGCGAAGTGCAGAAATCTAGGGTTAACAGACTAAGATCGAAGAAATCTTTAACCAACGAGAACAGCTCGTCGTTGTTCCATATATCTTCTTTAGATTCAATTAAGATATTAACAACTTCTTGATTCATATCGAGAAGACCTCCGGTGACTTCACGGAGAGAGTCAAGGGAAAGCGAACGGACCTCAACGCCGACGGCGAGAGAATTGATGACCCGGGTGGTGCGGTATTGAAGGGTGGAATCGAAAGATTGGATATCCGGGTCGGATCGGCAAGCATCTTGGTAAGATGTGAGATCTGAACTGAGGTTCAGTTTTGATATGGATCGAGTGCCTGAAGAAGATGATGGTGATGATGTTGGTGGTTGATTGAGGGAATTGGTGCTGCTTACACAACCCATCGGTCATCCGACGGGGGTTGAAATTGAGGGAGAAGAAGGGTGGGGTGTTTGTGTGATGATTGAAGAAGAGAAATCAAAAATGGGATCTTTTGAAGATCCTGGGTTTAGTGTTGGATGTGAAGTCAAAGGGTGTGTGGTGTTGAATTGGATTCAGTAATGTTTGATTACGACGGAGGAACACCGAGTAGAAACTTCCGTAGATGACCGGGTCAACTATCATTACCAACCTATTAAAATATTATTATTAAAATATTATTACCAATTATCATTAGTTGCTGTATCATGTGTAGGAAATGTTGTATGTATACTTTTTTTATCTTTTGGTTTTTTGCTTTAGCATCGATACTTTTATATATTTCACGATTTATTCTATGATTTTTCACTTTCAATTTTAATTTCCAATACTTTTTGTTTTTCACAAACTATTTTATTTGCGCTTTAAATTTGGAGAGTTAACACGCCGTAATGTATACGTGTGATTTAATATTGTTACGCTTATATTCTCCCATTTACCATCTCCGTTGTAACATGCAAGTCTTAGATCGAATTAGTTATTGTTTTTAATGTTTTAGGTTTTACGTGCGTGGTTTAACATTTTTCGTTTATTGCGTTTGGTTTCATTTTTCCATTGTTGATGGTTGCTGACAGTGGTGTGACATTGGTGGTATGGTTTTACGTCCCCGTCGTAACGTGTGGAGTTTAATCTTGGATTTTTTTTGAAAACCAACATATCTTCTCACTTCTGTATCATTAGTTTTTTTTACATTGTATAATGGTAGTGTGAGTAAGAGAAAAAGTACTGTCATGCTCGCTCAAAAGATATTATAATATAATGAGTGTGATTAGTTTTACGATTAAAGAAGGAAATAAAAAAAAGTTGATGTGTCTAGATACAATTCGTCATTGCACAATTTTGTTCAAATCTTCTCACATATGCAACCCTTTTTTCATGGTGGTTCGTGGAGGCAAGACATGGGCAACACCTCTCTTCACACTTATAGGGGGTGGTGTTCGCCTTCGTGAGTAGCTGGGGTGACCATCCCACCCCCTCTCATAGACTCATTACACATGCCTTACTTGCGCAAACATGCAAATGCTACTCTATATTTGTTTTTATTGTAGAATCATCACTTGTACTTTACTACATCATGTCTCTTAGAAAACATGTTTATTAGCAAACATGTATCATTAGATAACTATGTAATCGATAGACAAGGAATTCAATATGTATATGTATGAAATCATTTTTCTTTTTGTAACATCAAATTTGTTCGTGTATTATAGTATGAAATGGCAACACAATAGTTTTGGGATGTTAGGTACTTTAGACTAACCCTACTTGTTATGAACAAATAAGTGTAGAATTTTGTGATGTGTAGTCTTACTAGGAGGATTAATTATGTCGCATGACTTGCATGAATGACTTGTCACTACCGGTTGTGTGGCATTCATGGTCAACCTAAGATTGTGCTTTGTAATCATGTTTTTAACTTAACAAAAGACAACATTTGTAAGCTTTTAATCCAACAACATAACTAAACATTATGTACATTCTCAACATTTATTATCAACATGTTGATATCATATGTTCTACAAAACTTCTTCAATGTTTTATTTTTTCTTAAATTGTCATAATAATTTCATTTTCACTGGTATTTAGTTCAAGAGTAAAAGGAGACGAGGCATGATCAAGTTGATGAATGATCGCGTGGAGGGGAGTCTGTATCCCTCCCCCCCTCCCCCTCCTTCCCTCCTGATTGATAGTTGAAACACACATTCACTAAAAGAGTAGAAAGTTGTATGCCAAACATGAATGAAGACTGTGGGTACGTATCAAACAACCACAAACATTATCAACCACCAAAGATTAAGAAATGAATGATTTAGATATTCAAACTACTGTTTAGTCACTTCAACTTTAAATAGATAGTATAATTATTAACTTTAGTTATGTATAATAGGGTTTGTTTTTGCTTACAAGCTTAGTTCAACTAGGTGTGAGAAGCTCAGACTATGTTATGATACAAGTCCTAATTTAAGTTTAGGCTAGAGCATTTTTATAAAAGGCTCTATACGAGCATTTAACGTACCAATATCAAGTATGGTAACAAAACTCATTTACTCTAACTAAATGATATGCACTCTTATAATTAATATATTATTTGTTTATAAAACTAAAACTAAAACTAAAAACAAAGATATAAAATTGTGTTGCAAGTTATTTTTTATAATTAACTAAAAACTATTTGATGAGTTTTTTAAGAGACGATTTATTTTTACTATAAAGACTAAATCACCATTTGCATCTCTGACGTTTGTTCATTTTAACCACTTGTATCCTTATGGTTTTAAAATTGTCATCCGGCCCCTGACGTTTCATGTTATCTTCATTTGAGTCGATGTTGTTTTATTTTTATTCCCATTTGAGTACAGATGACTAACACCGTTAGTTTTTCTGTTAAAATTATTATTAAAAATACCAAACTACCCCTTAAATTAAATAATAATAAAAACTTGCAGGACCTATTCATCAACATCTTCTTCTTCATTACCAACACACCTATCACTACCTCCACATCCCTCATCACCACTACCATAGCCCCTCACCACACACTCTTTTCCCTTTATTAGAGACACCCATCACCACCGCCGTGACTCCCATCACCATCGCCGCAACCCCCATCACCACCACCGCGACCATCATCACCATCACAACCGCCCCTATCACCACCACCGTGACTGTCACACCCCGACCGACGGCGGAATCATCGGGGCGAATGAATGGGAGACGATTGCTCATAGCACATGAAACTAATTAAGTTGAAATAATATTAAATGTCATTATTTATTAACCATTACAAGACAAATAAAATAATAACATAACAATCAAGATACCACCAATAACATAAGTCTTTCAATTAGTCTAGGTTCAAGTACTATATGAGCACAAGAAGATCTTCAAATAGGAAACCTGAAACATGTTAAAAATAAAGGGTCAACTATAAAGTTGGTGAGATTTCCATAGTTTTCAATACATAAGTATATATAAAAGATAACAATTCATGTTGTAAGTTAGAGAACAAAGTAACTAGGGATGTAAGACAGAATGCACAATCAAACCTTGACAAAGTTTTACAAGTCTCAAACGTTTACAAGTATATACGATTAGCTAAGTGTACTTGGATCAACCAAGCAGGCTTGTCAGGCCCATAAATCTATGACGTCATTAGGCTAGCAATAGTTAATGATTGTACATATATTCGATATTACATGGTATCTACAAAGTTCAACTAATCACAACATACAAGTAAATTGCCATAAGTTTACAAGAATCAACCGTTTTATAAGTGTAACGATTATAAGGTAACATGTTTCACACCAAAGTATAAAAATATGAAAAAAAGGTATAGAAATACTCACATGATATTTAAAAGTGATGATAAGAAATTAAACGAGACTCCAACAATTTCTTCACGATTCAATCTAATGATTGATATCTCAAAATTTGAATAACGATAAGTTCAAGGGTAAATATGAATTAGGGTTTCATTTGGTATTTTTGGATTTTTAATAAATAATTCAAGTAAAATAAAATAAAGCAATCGTTTATGTTTTGGATCATAATGTTGGAATCAATCAATCAAATATAAGAATTATAGTGAATGATTCAATAATTAAATTTATTGAATTAACATGATGTGTGAAAAGAATATAATTAATTTAATAATTATTTATTTAAAAATTTGATAAAGGTACTTAATTGAATATTTATTTAGATGCCTTTAAAATTATTTAAAATCATTTTATATAATTTTGAACTTCTAAATGATTTATTATAGAAATCTTATAATACAACTTTTAGTAATAAGTATAATATATCGCTTTATAAGTTTCAAGAGTTTAAGTAATAGTTAAGGGTAAATCTATAAACTAGTTATGATATAATATGGTTAAAGGAATAGATAAATAACTAATTATTTAAATGATTATCCAAATAACTAATTAAATAATTATTCATTTAATATATTGATTTATAAAACATAACTAAAATCATAATCAATCTATAATTAAAGATAATGTAATGACTAGAGATAACCTAGTGATTTCAACTATTTAAAGTTTATTTTATAAAATAAATTAATTATAACATTTGTTATTAATATTTCATATGAAAATTGTTAAGGTGTTTAAAGAAATAATTTACAGAAAATAATTAGATAACCTTTTTAATAACCAAAGCTTATAAACTGAATTTTATAATTTTTTAAAAATTTTATATATCCTAAACATTTGAAAAAACATTAAAGAAAAGTGGGCTGAGGGTTCCCGGGTTCAAACCCGGACCTCAAGTCCACAAAGCACGCACATTACCAGTGAACCAAGGCTTTAGTCGCGTTTAGATTTGGTATTAAATTGTTATAAAACAATAATTCAAGAAATCCCCAAATTCATATGAACCCTAGTTTCGGATTGCATCAAATTGAACATCCAAATGAAGTGGTTAACGAAATCAAGAATAGGGCTTTGATTCTTTGAGTAAAACCGAGTATGTGGGTGTGTGTAATTACCAGAAACATGTTCGAATCGATGTTGCAAGATGAAGAAACGGTCACGACCACGGTTGAGTATGATTCGAGATTCAAACATTGTAGATACTCAAATCAATCTTGTGTGAAGCTTCTAAGGGTTATGATAACCAAAAGCCCTCAATCAATCGTGATCAATGATGCCCAGAAGATGTAGTTCGACTAGGTTGCAGGTGATGAAAAGGTAATGAATCGAAAATGATAAATCTGTGTTCTATAGTTGAAATTGAAGTTGGATATGGTTCAAAGGAATCGATTCTAAGGTTCCAATATGATTATGTAATTCTGATTACAAGTGTTTCATTCCAAACGATTTAATGGTTTGAATCATATATTTGGGTTTTAATTTGTGAGAATTAACTAGCTTTAAATTGCAATTAAGTGCACTTTGTAATTCCAAATGATTAATCGAGCAAATCAATCAAGGATCAAATTGAAACCGCTCATGGTTTGATTGCAAATCTTCGGTTTCAATTAAGTTTACATAACGACATGGACATTCAATTGGAACGATGAATGGGTTCGAAACTAACAAGAACACGATTCATATGGGTTTAATAGGGTTTTAAATGGCCGATAATATTTGTTTTGGCTATCCGGAGCTTGCCGGAGAGGTTTGGCCGGAGAAAGAGAGGGAGGTCGACGGTGGGTTTGGGTGGTTTGGGTAAATTTTAGTTTTAAAACAAATTTACACTTTTGGTCCCTGTTATTTTAATAGTTGTCATTTTATGAAACAACTTCAAAACAAAGTTTTATAGTTTATAAATTTGACCCCAAACTTATTATCACTCTCATTTTTTTAATTTTTTTTAATGAATTGTATTACTTTAATTTATAAATCTTTATAACTTTATAAGTTTGTTTAACTTTGAAATTTAATTCTTTATTTTAATTTAGTAGTTAGAACTCATAAATGACAATTGAAACTTCATACATTTATAAAACTTTATTTTCAAAACTTATAAAATATTTTTTAAATCATACAATTATAATAACTTGTTTAAATAATTTGATAAATAATAATTGAATAAAACAATTCACCATATTGATTAAATTGTATTTAATTTGTTATAATGAATATAAGAATTTTTAAATGATGAATTTTCCATTATATGAAAGTTCAAAATGGGTTCAAGTTTGGGTTTTGGATTTTACTCGAAAAATTACGGATGTTACAGTCTCTCCTACTTTAAGAAATTTCGTCCCGAAATTTAATCACATGGGAACTAATTTCAAGGACATGAGGAGACTTGGATTCGATTTCACATTTGCACGTGAACTCTTGGAAACGTTTAAATTCAACAAGTTTAATTGTAATGTTTTGCTATGATTAAGTTCGTTAACTTTCTTAATTCATGATTTTATGTGTTTCTTGGCAAAGGGTATAAGATAAATATAGAGTTTCAATTGGTAGGCTTTTACATTTTAGACAGCCCAAGACGGTTAAGAAGGTTTTGCCACAAGTGAAAGACCAGACATTAGATCGATATGGACTCGGCTTAACGAACATGAGAAATAAGTTCAAGATACTTTTGAATGGAATATGAATTTAACATAAGCTTCCCAAGAAAATAACTTTAACATGGTTCTTAGATGATCAATTCTTGTTTACATTTCATTGAGGTTTTCAAAGTTTTATTAGCTTAAAGTTGATACGAGAATCATGATTGTTATGATTAAGGATTCAATTTAGAATGAAAACATCATTGTAATGTGTTTCAGGATAAGTGCGGTTTTGAGGGGAAGACATTCGGAAAGATTATTAAGGGCCGTTAAGAGATTTGGGTAATGAGTTTTAAGATTCAGGAGGACAAAATCAATGAAGAAAAGAGTCAAAATAACAAGATGTTTCGAGTGTAATGTTCGGTTTACAAACCAAAACATTACGTTGAGTTATCAAAGTATTAGGTCAACTATAACCGTAATGAAGACATGCGTACCTATAAGCGGATACTCACCCCAAGGGTTCCCAGGTAAGGTAAACGGATCCATCGGTTGATTTGGATTTATATGAATATCTTGCCTAGACAGAACACCTCGAGATACAGGCATCCCACTATTCCAGCATTACATGTTTCAAGTTATAGGACATAGACTTTGACGAGACTTGAAAACCACGAATAACGATTCAAAAGCACATTTTTGAAAACCATTAGATTCAGGCATATAATGCCTTAGAATATGATTTAAGGTTCGTGTGTGCATTGATAAGGTTCAAGGTATAAGCATAAACACATAAGGTATATAATCATATAATCAAGTATAAACACATAAGGCACATAAAATCCTATCTAAGCATATAAAATACATGAGAGGACTCATGTGTAAGGGTACTTAGTTATAGTCCAGGTCATTCCATTTCTAATAACCTAAATCCCTATAACCATGGCTCTGATCCCAATCTGTCACATCTTGATGATTCCGTCATCGGTTGGGGTATGACAGCGACCCCCATCACCACCATCAACGCGGCTCCTATCACCACACTGCAGCCACCCAATCACCACCGTCACAGCTCCCATCAAACTTCGACTACTTCCAAGTCCGGCGACCTCTCAGACTCCGATTACTTCCAGTGGTAGGAAGACGAACACTAGCACGTCGTCACCAAAATCTATGACGCCGACTCCCCTCACCGGAAAATCTACAACTTCTCCGTCTCCGGTGACGACTCCGATGATGACACCTTCCCCTTCCCCCTGCTGCCGCTGCCTCCGCCGGAGAAGAAGAAACGTCGCCGGAGTAGGAGACTAAAGGTTAACAAATTGAGAAACGTCAGCTCCTCCTCCGCCGATAGTGTTCTTTTCACCAGCGAATACAACATCCCCGAGGCTGACGTTTCCGTCGCCGTCGATGGAGACGAAACGGAAACCCTAATTTCATCTTCTAGAAGCTTCTCAACTGATTATTCAACCGATTTCAACCCTTAACTCGAAACAATACGAGAAAGCGCGTCAATTTCGCTCTCTAACCGGTACAAACTGAAGAAAAAGCGAACACCATCGTCACACCGCCGCAGCAGAGTCACCAAGGGCGGAATGATGATGATGATGTGCGGAGGCGGTGGCGGTGGCGGAACGTCGCCGGAGTGGGGATCTCCGGCGAGGCTGTCGGTGTTTAAGAGGCTGATACCTCGTGAAGTTTTGGGGAAGATGAAGGAGAGCTTTGCTTTGGTGAAGAGATTGTAGGATTCTTATGATGACTTCAAGAGATCGATGATAGAGATGATAATGGAGAAGCAGATGCTTGAAGATGGTGATTGGGAGAAGCTGTTGAAGTGTTATTTGTCTTTGTATTTTAGGGTTCGCCGTCAGGAGGTTCACCGACAGGAGAGAGAGAGAGAGAGAGAGAGAGAGAGAGAGAGAGAGAGAGAGAGAGAGAGAGAGAGTATGTGTGTTTGGGGTTAGAGAAGAAAAAGATGTGAATGGTCCCACTAAGTTTTTTTTTTCATTTTTTAATCTTAAGGGCAATTTAATCATTTCCATAAAAAGTTAACTGAATAATTTAACGGAGTTAGTCATTTGGATTCAAACAGTGACAAAAATGAAACGTTAGGGGGGAAATCGAGAATTTGAAAGTATAGAGATATAAATGGTTAAAATGATAAAACGTCAATTTGCTCTACTATAAAAAAACCTATCAATTTAGATGAGGCTCTTTCTAAAACACATATTTGACTTTTTGGCAATGTAAAAAGGTTTTGAATGGTTTGAGAATGTCTTAATCATATATATTCATATTATATCGTCGGGGTCGATTGTTTGGTATGAAATGTGAACATTGAAGCTTCCCCTACAAGACTACAACAACCCTCGTTGATTTCAACTTTTAAAAGTCATTTGTCCCACATGAAAGCATTGTCATTTTTAATCCTTTATTTAATATTTTTAAAAATAAATGGCTAAAAAATTCTAAATAAATAATCATTTTACCTATTAAAAACAACGAATAAACCAACCATTACTCATATTTTTAAGATTTGATAATTTGGAAAATTAACAAATGAAGTCGTTGTAGTATAGTGGTAAGTATTCCCGCCTGTCACGCGGGTGACCCGGGTTCGATCCCCGGCAACGGCGATGTTTTTTTCTTTTTATTTATTATTCGTTAGGGTTTAGAATTTCTTACTACCTTAGCCCAAGCTAAATCAAACCTCAGCTGTGGGCCTTGCAACCTTTAGATTGGACTTTGATCCAAGCCTAGATCAATTATTTTGGGGGCTTATATTATGTCGTTCTTTCCTTCTCCCTTTTTATATTTTTGTATGAAACGAGGAGAGTGTGAATGTGTGATAGGGTTGGCCACATGCCACACCAAAGAACATCGACCACTAATGATAAAGTTAGCAACACAATCGTACGTTATTCGGCAACGCATACAGGTCCATCACTATATTCCATACAATTTTTTTTGTTTTCAACATTTTCAGCGAGTTAACAATTAAAGCATAAACATACACTTACGAATCTAGATATTATACGTTGGGACGTAAGACATTAGAGGTGACAATACAAAAGATTGGGTTACAGTCAAAACGATCATTAATTTTCCCATCTAACAACTATAGTAAGACTTGCTAGACAAATAAAGATACTAATGCAACTAGTTGGTTTGAATGCTTTGAAGTTGGCTGGTTAAATTGGTAAACACAAACAAACAAGATTAATATAATTATTCGTGTTAAAACTTAAAAGCATTAACCCTTAGCAGAACAAACTTAACACTAGGGATATTTGTTTGTCACATAACCCGTTAAAATGACTAAGAATAAGTTAAACGCATTAGTATTTCGGTAAAAGAGTTTGGGTCATAGAAACACCAACATGTTAATGAATTTTCATAAATGTGATTAGATGAACAAGATGGAAAGAATAAGAATAAGAGAATGTGAGAGTTGGAATAGGTAGTTCGAGTAAATTAAGAGTCAGGGAAGAGTTAAAGTTAATAATTTAATGTAAATTAAGTAATAAAGTGAATTAAAAGCAAAATATCAAACTTCAAATGGTATCACACTCTAAAATTGATCTCCTACAAAAATAAATTTGAACTTATTGGAAAATTTTAAATTTGAAGAGGTTAACAAATCAATCTGTTTATTGTACAGGTCATATATGAGTTAACCCGCTTATTGAACTATGAGTTAACCCGCTTATTGAACAAGGTGTGTTCGAATTAAACCTGTTAAATAAACGAACTATATCAGCCAATCAAATAACGATCGTACGTACTTGTTTGACTATATTAGACGATGTAAATATAATTATACTAAGTAGTAAGGGTGTAGATGGGACGAGCCTGAGGCCAGAATGCGACTGGTGAAAATGTTGAATAACTCGAGCTTATAGCCGAGTTGACTTGTTTGACTATCCGATTGAACTTGCCCGCAAACCACAGACGGATTGCTAGGGAAACGCAAATGTTAAGTTTGATTCTGTGATATAACCAAGTACACAAATCAAGTACGGTCGATTTGGGCATCAGGTACAATTAATATTCTCCCAATTGTTCAATGCATTAAGGTTGCATTCTACGAAAAGTCGGCCATCATTGAAATCCAATTTGATCTCCTGAGACATGGTATCAATCTTGAAACAATACAATACACAAGCAAGCTAACAACTGGTGGTACAATGAACCTCGTTTCATGCTACGACAAAACAGGAACTTCAATGTTCGATCAACCTGCATAAAAGATCCTCGGATCCTTGGGCTCTTCTAACTATGAAATTGTACCATATTATTGCAACTGTTGGAAGTTGCTACGAACCCGTCAGGTAAGATTTTAAATTACTTCATGTGTTTTTATATTAGTAACAAGTATCTCGTAAACTGGGATGATGAAGAAGATGAATATAATTTCTAATATCTACATATGTATTTTCTGTTTGATAATATATAATAATATATACACACATACACAAGGAGAAGTGGAGAACTGATTTATACGTTGAGCTGTTGAAAATGCAAAAGCATATTTATATACTGCTTTAAATGTGATATATAAAACGGTTACTTTATGTACTTTTTTAACAACAGATTTTTTCTTTTTATTCCATTAAACCTTACACTTGTAAGAATTTAAACCCATGCTACTTTTGTGAGATGGTTGTCTTATGTAACTACATAACCACTTTTATCTCTTGTTTTCATTCACACTTGATGCACCTACCTATGGGTTGTAGCTTAATAATATCATGTTTATGTCTTGTGATAGACAATGATATACATTTAAAAATAAAATAAAATAAATATGTATTGTTCTGAAAAAAAAAAAAAAAAACTTAATGTACCTATCTCTCCACTTAAATCTCCATTAATCTAATTAAACTATCTTACTTGTGTCTCCTTCTTGTCCCCCTTTTCACACGCTTCACTTTTCTATATTCAAGATGTTTCCTTGATTTCCACGTAACCCTATAATTAGTGTTAGTTATCAATTTTAACACATGATATAATGGTCAGCAGTCCATTAAGTCAACCCATAATACTACACCAAGTAACCTTGATATGCTTTCTACTCACTTTATTTTTTTCTTTTATTTCAATTTTCTATTTCTTATAAAAAACAGTTAGCTTAAATAATAGTTGTAACACCCTAGTTAATTATCAAATCAATCATAGATAGGAGAGACACTGGATCATAAAAAGTGCACTACCCTTAAACACTATCAATACATTTTAGACGCACTAAGATTATATGATATGAGAATTTTATAACCAAACATACTTGAATTAGGGTAATGTCAAAGTAGATGATCTTTGTAGAAGGCTACACTAACACAAACAAATGCATATCCGTGTAGACATCATGACACACGTATAAACTTAGTGAGAAATAGATAGTCAAGTTTAGGTGCATACAAGAAAGTTGGTCAGATGGTTAAAAGATATTCCTTTATTTTTATAAATTTTGTGTTAACAACACATAACATATATGTTGCTAACAACATATATTCTGTCCCGTCTAAAAAAAACTAAATATGTATATATTGCTTGTGTTAAATTTAAGATATTTATTTCTTTTGAATTATTGATGGAACAGTAAAAACAATAAAGTGGTTTGTCCTACATGTTTATATGCTTCAAAGCATTATACAACTTTTACAACACAATATACAACTTATTCTTTTTAACCCTACTCAAGGATCAAAATGACAAAATATAAAATGGGATTTAAATATTGGTGTGTGTGCGTGCGTGTTGTGTGTATATGTTGGGCAAGGGTGTTTTTTAATTAATTGGACGATACTACCCTTTCCCCATGCTTATAAGAAGGGTGATATTGTCCCATTGTTGATACCCAATATCCACCATTGTTTTATAGTTTCTCCAAGCAAATAATTATGGGAAGTGATGATGCAAAGAGAAGGTCACAAAGCAAAAGGCTTGCAAGTTTCTTAAGGAGCAGAGAGGAAGGATTTACATCATCAAAAGATGCGTGGTTATGCTACTTTGTTGGCATGACTAGATATTCACTCGTTTTTTGTTTGGCTGATTGTGTGAAGGTATACAAGAAGCGATTCAAGCTTGAGGCTAAAGCACAAACAAGTAAACAACATGTAGATAGTGTAGACACTTTGGTTAACATACGACTATTTGTCATCTTGCATGAAAATTGTCCTACTTTATATTAGATATTGGTTTTAACGAATTCAATTTTTCATTTTTCAACTATTTGATTTAGAATAGTGTGCCCAGTATGTATGGTTTGAGTTGAAATGTCATAAGAGTATAAGTTCAGCATTGTAATTCTCGTACGGTTCTAGCGTGACATTCCATTCATTGTAAGTTGATTTTAATAATGATAATGACTAGTTAAATATACATGTTTATATGTTCAATTTGACATGACCAAATGTCACTAATCAATATGTTATTATGACTTATCAAAAGAAAGCCAATCATAATCAAACTACTTATAAGCAAGGTAAAATGTTTCACGATTAATAGCAAAACATGAACACTGCCACTTGAAGTTAGAACTTAGAAGAAAAATAAAATAATAAATCCATATGTTTTTAACACCCTACCCATGCACATACAATCCAGACAAACACTCGAAAATAATCATAAAAATCATGGAGCACTGTAGACTTGTCCGTAGCCTAGCTAGTGCTTAGGTGCATCCTCGGTTAAAAAAAGTGTCACGTGTTGCCGAGGCAGAAGTGCTTCACAAATGTTCAGTAGAAAAGAGAAGAGAAGAGAAGATGTGAGAGGACAAGAAAGAAAAGTTGGATACTGTTGGTGGAGGTTTTTGGATTCGTAGGATTTTTACTAGAAAATTAAGTATGGGGTTGTATTTTGTGCGCCAAAACATTGCAGGTGCGCTGAAAGTAAAAAATAACATGTTATATTTTTTTATAAATGCATGAACTCTTATTATACCTAACTTACCGAATCAACTCACCACTTACACATATGTAAATAAACACATGAACTTTTATGCTTTTTCATGGATTTGCATGGCTACATAGAATATAACTGTGAATTCTGACATATATGAAATAAACCAAATACACAAATTCTTCAAAAAAAAATTATGGTTATTTTTTTTTATTTTTGTTTGGATTGTATATATTAGTACACTAGAGTTACCCATTTGTGATTTTCAAGTTATCGAATTAAAGAACAATATAATGGTAATGTTAGTAAGCATCCCAACAACTATTCGAGTATGGGTGAACTTTATTATTCATTTATCTAGTTTTGACATGTAAAAGTTACAAATTATCATGATGTTGATGAGGTAAAATTGTCGGTACAACTCAACGTATGGTTAATCAATTCGGATAATACTAGCCGCACCAACTACAGCATGGAGTCACGACTAAATCCAATAGACCAAGTATTAAATGTATTCTAACAGAGTAGGAGTGGTAGCATTTTTGTACAGCCCAAGGTACCGGCCATTGGCATATCTAGCGGACCGTACTTCAGTTCAGTTGTTACCTAACAATGCATGATCGCTAAGCTCCGGTACCCTGCTAGCATTTATATGTTACAGTGATTTAAGGTCAACTATTCTAACACCAGATTTGAGCATGAGACTTGCTGACCTTAAAGATCAAGGGAGTTCCAGCCTGAGCACTGTTGCAGACTTTTGTAGCAACAACTGACAACAAATATAGTTTTCAGTTTTTTTTCTTTTATAATTAGTCAATATAAACATCTGAAAACCAATGTGATAGTAACTTAACTAAACACAAATATCTCATTTTTATTTAAACATAAAGTCTAAATAACTTCTACAGTTAGAGTGGAAAACATATCTTCAAATATATGAATCAATGAGCATTTTCGGTCGTACTAATTTAACATTGTTGAAAAATCTCTATGCACTAAATCAACAGGTTCATAATTAACAGGGTCATGACACAAGATTGTGTAACCTTTAAAGGACAGCTTTATCGTACCCGCACATGTGGTAGCCCCTCCACATCAAATTAGTTTTCTATGTGCCCACACATGTGGTAGATCAACTTAAGCTAGATCAACTTAAAACCTGATACTTCACTAGCCACCAATTTATCAGCAAATAATAATGAAAACAGTAATGTATTGAATCATTTCACAAACCAAGAAAAGTGTCCATGACAGCTAGAATGACATAATGATGCATATATTGAAAGAGGAAATAACAAAGCTAGAAGAAGCATGCAATGTGCTGGGGATAAGTCTAGAAAGGAATTCAATCCTCCATGTTGCTTCACATTTCATATGATTTTAGTGATGGGATGCACATAGAAACAAATCTGGTCCCACACATACATCCATCCTTAGACTTTCACCAATTTGTTTGATGATTTTAAATTTGGTACACTAGTGGTGTGTGCCTATTAGGCTTTTAATCTTTATTTCCAATGTTTGTTTCCATCTTTTCAATTTTTGAGTGCTTCATACCATTTTGCTCCTGTAAGTAAAGTGAAAAGACCAATCTTTCTAAAGATTCTTTTTCCTTTTATTTTTCACTTTCACTGTTAACAATTATTGCTCATTTGTCTTTACTAAAAAGCTTTCTTTCACATGCCACTAACAACCGTATCTCCTTTTTCCCGTTGTTAAATTGGATTACCCTTAAATTCCCTTTGAATCTCCCTGCTAAATAGCCCTTAAGGAAGATTCTGTCAATCTGTCCTGAGGGAGTGTATCAGGCAAACTTATGCCATTCAAAACTAATGATCAAATATATACCTAATACATGCATGTTTTAGACATGCGATTGTGTTCGAATGGTCTCTCAGAGAACAGTCTCTATATCCCCTAAGATAGAGGTAAGGCTTGCCCTCGTCTCACCCTCCCTAGTCCTCAAATTCTACTTTATGAGTGAGATATTTGCTAGGTATGTTTGTTCGTTTGTTTGTTTAGACGTATGATTGTGTTCGCATATAGTCGCAAACAGAAACCATTTGCATTTTGCAGACAAATCTGTATATTGAATAGTCATGACCCAAGTGAGATGACAACACCATCTACACCACACATGCGTCAATACATAAGTTCAAACAGGCCTCAAGAGCGTGTGCAAGAATGCCCACCAATTTAATATGGTTAGATAATGGCATCAGACTATCTGTCAATATTCATATGCACTTAACAGAACTGTTGACTAAATTCATGAATTTCAAATTTGATTCATATAGGAATAATTCTACTTGAAGAAAATAATGAATTTTGTCTATATCAATCATGACAACTTCAATTTAGCTTATTTTTGTGAAACAGAAAGCATAAGCTTAAAAGAAACTAGAGCCAAAACAGTAGTAGCTCCAAATCAAAGTCAAAAATGCAGACAATTATACTATACCTTTTCATTTAGGGTTAACCAGATACAGCATACATGTGATGTAAATTACCCAAAATTTGCACAATTAGAGTTCATATACAAAGATATTACATTACCAATTGCTACATTCGGGCATGAACATGTTAATAAGCGTAATTACGTTACTAATTAGTGATTATGACACAAATGACAAAGTATAGTTATTTACGACAATGGGAGTAAAGGTGTACCTGAAAGGTAAAGGTGGGGTGAAGTAGAAACGCCGTCGCAAAGAGGCAGAAATGAGGACGACGGAGACGTACCGGCGACTGAAATTCCGATGAGGCTGCGAGAGACGGAGTCAACGGCCGTGTTAATTTTGACTAGAGTACCGATTACCGAAGAAGAAACAGTTTATTTTTGAAAATTGAAGCTCCTAATCGGATAATAGTCATCGAGCTCGCGGCTCGTAATTCGCTCGAGGTCTGCTCGAGAGTAACTCGTTCGGAATCGGTTTGGTTTTATAACCTGGCTTGATTTGTAAAATTCATAAACGTCTGTTTAATTCGTCACTAGCTCTTTGGTTCATTTAAATTAAATGCTAAATTATAATTTTACAACTTATAAACCAAATTTTGTGTCTCTGATTTTATTGGAGTCTAATAAAAAACACAACTATAAAGATTTATAGAGTTATCGTAATTTATTAAATACCAATAACGTATCATTGTTTAAATGTGTTAAAGATAAACAAATATAAAAGACAATTTATTTTGGTTTATATGTATATAAAAATATTATCATTACTTTTTTTAAAAGTAAACAAGTTGGCTTGTGAGCCAAGCCCAAACTCACATTTTAGCCTGAATAGAACAAAAGAACCGATCGACTCGGTTTGTTTACAGACCTACACCTAGTGATGGAAGCTAGTCTATTATCTATTAAACTTTCAATTTAAGAAATTCAATATTGATATATTTTACGAACGAGAGATCAATAACTATGTGTTAGTGCGGACCGCGGATACAAACGATAACATTAACGTGGTTAAGGCGTTAACAGACAAAAAATACTCAGTAAATAAAAATTAAAAGAATCGGTCGCAAGCAGATCATGTATCTCAAAAAGCACATGTTTAAACAGCTCAACTAGCTCCAATTTTAATGTTAATACTTAATATTTGAAGTAAAAATATTTAAAGGCTAAAAAATTCGGAGGAAGAAAGGTATTTGGCGAACCAATAGGGATGTGGGTGTGGCAGTGGAATCCTACCGATCATGTTAAATATGTTATAGTGTAATTTGTATTTTTGGCATCTTTTATGTGGACTAGAAACATTAGAAAAAAACTTTTTTAAAAAAGATGTAAACCTCATGAAATAATTCCATGACAATATTTATAAACAGCTTCAAATTCTGATAACCTAATGAATAATTTGATTACTATATTAAGCGGATTTAGTCACTGCAGTACAAATATAAGCTTTTTACAAACCTAATAGTATAATAATCGTCTACTGGCTTCACAAGATTTAGAATATATATTTGAATATGAAAAGATTCAATCAAACTAACTAGTGTTGTCTCACAGCGCGCGTTACGACAATTTCCGAGGTTGTAATTTTTTCCGTTCTTATCATCATAGTCATTTTCTTAAATGAAACTACTCTAAATTTATAAATAATTTAATTTAATATGTATCAAATTTAAAGGCTCGATAACAACAATTTGGTGGGCTGCAAACAATCTGTTTTTCGAGCCATGACAACAAACATATCATATTTTTAAGCATCATCATCACTTATTAAATGGAGCTAACAAAAGTTAACAGCAAATGAGTTTCGTCATTGCCGACCAAATAGCATAACCATAACCAGTTGAGTTTAAGTGTCTGACATCTTTCTTCGCTTACTACAAGGATGCAATAATAATTAGATTATAAATATTATAAGGTGATTAAGGTTGTGTTAAGATTAATAAATAGATTGAGAACCCATGTATCTCTATATAGTATTATAAAATGATATATGAAGTTAGGAAGCTATTAAAATGACCCCATTTATCATCTAAAAATACATGAACAACCCATCGTCCACCACCTCTCTAACCCAATACTCATGATTTCATGAATTTAAGAGCGTGTTTTAAAATAATAAGACGTTAATTTGTAATAAAAACAAGAAAGTTAACAAATTGATTAGACAAATTAATATTAGACATTTGAATATATATGTGATGAAAGGGTCGTTTTCGTGGTCCACAAATGTGACTTGACGCCACTCTCACTTATAGACGTCTTTTAATTTTGTAATTTTAAAAATAAAAAAATATACATCTTCTAACTTTATTCATATGTGCAAACCCATTAGTCGACGTCGGATCGATTGGTTCTTTAAAATCATCACCCATTGAATATGAGCCGGGGCTAAGCAAATAACCGACTTCATTTAAATTCCGATCAAACCGATCCAAATAATTAACCGATGATTCAGTTAATGCATAACTCATTTACCAAACATTACGGTTTGGTTTTTGGTTTGATGTACGAATTAATCGAATTGCATCAAATGTGATCAATGATGTTTAAAGAAAATCGTTAACTATCTCTTTAGATAATGAACATATAACTCTTGTAACCTTAACATATAGATTAAAAACAAATTATTAACTCCAAAACAAAAAATATGTATAAATATATAGTTAATCATATCTAAAATGTTTTATGTATATTAATGTAACTATACACACCACTACTTTGATTTTAGTTTAGTGGGAGCTTAAAATCGGTTCGTATTATGCATAATTCTATCTAATTTGGTCCAAAATTGACCCGACAAAAGTTTATTAGTTTAAAATTTGATTTCAAAAGCACATGTTAAATTTATTGGTTAATAACCGATTCATAACTAATAGCTGGTGTGGTTAACCGCAATAGCGATCTCGGTTTCAGTTATGAGAATGGTATGAACGGCACCGTCGGTTTCGATTATAAGAATGAGATTAACCACACCGTGCTCAATCATATTATAAGCTACTGAGTTATGTTACGACTCAATGTAGAAATTACATGCAAATGTAACTAAATAATAGCCTCAATTTTTATACTTGGATGATTTACTCTCTTAATGGCAGCCCCTTCTCGTTATTTTATTGCAACACAACCGGCAAAGGTTGCTACTAGAGCCGTTCAAAAAGCTTGTGACTTCCCGACTCATGACTCAAAAAGAGCTCACTTAAAACCACTTTGTCTTATAAACGAGCCAAGCTGGCTCAACGCTGTTTGTAAACTAATCAAATCAGAGACAAAATAAGCTTGATTTGTAGCTTGCTTGTTAGCTGGCTCGTTAAATTACTTTTTCTTCTTTTTAAAGTAAAGCATAGATTACACTTTACATAGATTGTAACTTACAGTTATAACATATAACCTAAGCTTACATTTCACTATCAACCTAATATATTTATATAAACCATAATCAATCAGTTATTTTTACCCTTTCATGGTGAGAAAAACAAACATTTACATAGAGAAAATAATCAAGTATATGAACTACCTTTTGCATCTATAGAATATCACAAGTTAAAAGAAACAAATTTAAAAACTTAATCAACCCTTTATTTTAACTACTTAAGTTTAACACGTTGACCCGACTAGCTCTGTTTTGTAAACGAGTCGAATTCGAGTACAACTTTAACTTATTCGAATTGTTTATAGCCTAGCTGCTGTCAATGGCCGTTTTAAGCTATTAGTCTGTTACTTCTTCTTTCCTTGACTTTGCGGCCCAGCCCATAAAAATAATCATCCACCAAAAGTAATATGACTCATTATTTCATTTGGGTTCTATCATCAAAATTAATTATTGAGTTAAGCTACAATGATAAACAAAATCAAAATAAAACGGTTCTTTTCTTTGCAATTGGGTTTATCAAACAATTCAATAATTTGATCACTAAATATCAAATGTTAATCTTGTTAGCTAGCTTTTTATTATATAATGTATAAATTATAAAAATCAAGTAAGTGAAACCGTTCGTATTAAATCGATGCATTTATAAATAAATAAATAAACAAACTGTAGATAAAATGCACCGATCACACCCACTTTTTATATGAATGTAAAGGGTATTTTAGTAAATATTTATAGGGTATTTTAGAAATCTAAAATTTTTATTTAAAGAGTATTTTAGTAAATCTTCAACCCTTTATTTTATATTCAAGTTACAAGACAATCAAAGTTTATTGTTAACTATATTATCAAAAAACAAAAATTAATCCAAAAAGTAACCAACAACTAGAATCCGGAAATCAAAAGAAAATTTCACATGAGTCACGTTATAGTAGGTTGACAGATCTAGTTACTTTATATAATTTGGTTATGTTATTTTAATTTTTACTGGTTTCTAGTAGCGGGTTAGATTATGTTTACTAGTTATTAGGCTTTAATTTCACATAAAGGGTCCATGTTTATATAGTAGTAATTTTTTATGCCACACTATCACATATATTATCACATATATGTAACTTAGGCTTAAAAGTCTGAGTTTTAATTTCTGCTTTTTACGTCCGTTTTTGTTCCTATATTCCATGATTACATCAAGAAAATAGCCAAATAATTTGTTTTGATCTAATCGTTGTGTTCTTCTGTTCTTTTTATTGTGTTCCAGAAGAAACCCATGATCACTAACAAACTCCAGATTCATTGTTGAAGAAGAATCTCAACCTCAAATATAGATATATAGATTGTGACAACAACCGACACTAACAACAAAAGCTTAGTTTTATTAATAGCTAAATAAACAGAGAAACTACTGTGACACACAAGTAGAAAATTAGCTAAAAACAATATTAGTTTTACACATTTACTTATAGCTAAATAAACAAGCCAATGATCACTTGACCTAGTGATTATTGGGGAGGTGGGAGGTTTTGCCTCTTTTGAAGGTCCAAAGTTTAAATCTTGACATGAGTAAATATTACTAACTTGGTAATACTAACAATTAATAACTAAATAGCCGTTCAAAAAAAAACTAAAGAACAATTACAATAAATTAACCTATTAATTATGAACTAAAGAGTTTAATGTGTACCTTCATAATCAACCAAAAGAAATCAATTTGGGCAAAGTATTGAGCTCACTATACAAAGAAATATTGGATTCATCAAATCTTCATCTCCGTACTCTAATAAAAAAATATTTAAGAGCCATATATGTCAACATCATATTTCTCCTTATTAATTGTTTTTTGTTTCTCTCATATTTAATAATAACATTAATTACTAACAATATTAATTATTTTTTAAATTAAAATAGTTTTTAATAAATAAAGAAATCTTTTTACTAATGTTATTTCTAAGAAAATATTTTTTTATAAAATTACAAAACTTTTTATAACATCAAACTTTTTTAAAATACAAAATATTTTATTATTGATGTTTTTAAAATGTATAATTTTTATAACAAAAAGTAATTAAAATTGAGAGTATAATAAGAAAAAATTTAAATATGACATTTTTTTAATACATTTGTTTTGTTATAAAAATTTTATTATATTTATTATAAGAAAAGATCCCAATCATATCTTATTTTAGTATATCGATTTATAGTTAATAATTTTTATTATATTTTTTTTATTTAACCCGTGTAATACATAGGCCTATTAAAGTTAGTTTACAATATTTTCAAACTTTACATAACAACCATGAACTTTTAAATTTCCACATAACATGCATGTTTCTGAACTATCACAAATTTCTCCAGATATAGTTTTTCTAAATGACTGAAAATTCAAATTTCTTCATGTTAGCATCACTTTAATTTGTGAACGTTAGAAACCGCTAAAGTAATTTTCAATCGGTTGGTTTGTAGAACAACAGACTTTTTGTTTGTTTTACGTATAATGTGCATGAAACTAATTTTTTGGAGTTGAATGTCTAAAGTAGTCCTGTATCTCCTGGATAGTTAATTGTAAACTATGTCCTCAATCGATATCCCTTAGACGCTAATACTCAATTAAGGGATTTATTATCAGGTATGTTTATTTGTCCATTTCACTATTTTTGCATAAAATATTTTTAAATTCAAACAATTTCATTCATTTCAATTTAAATACTTCATGTGCACGTTTATTATATAATACCCAAGTTCAAATCTTTTCCTTGTTATATTAAATGAAATTTAGTTGTTAAAATGTTCTTCACAGTTCACAATGATGATTGATGTAGACATCAACAAACATCTTGTAGGCAGTTGACTAAACAAACATCTATCTTCACCATCTGACTTTACTTAGTACATCATTAGTCCACGAAACTTACAGCGAGTTTTTAGTGATTCACATATAATTACAAACAACTTGATGATATTAACTTGAAATTACAAGACCTATAGTTCTTGAATCTCACCACTAGTGCCTATTATTTTTGTTCACCAAAGTCACTGATTACCATGAATGTATTGAGGCTTTCAAGAACATATGAACAGTAAAGTTAGCATTTTTCAGAAAAGATTGTCCTCTCTATTGTGATATATGTATGTGTATGTATATATGTATACATATGTAGAGAGAGAGAGAGAGAGCACTTGGGGAACACAAAGAGAAACCGTATATGAAGGGAGTTGCAGAGTGGGTGTTAACTGTTAAGTGTACTAGTGTGGTTATAAACTTATAATGTGATGAATTGTCATTTCTGTTTCTTCTTAGTGCACAGTATTGTTATCTTTATGTGGCTTTTAACAACGATGATCAGTCAAGTTTCAGTTTTCAAACAACATTAAACAGCTAATGACAAACGTCTGCCAAACGTACCCTACCTACTTAAACTAATGCAAAATTGCAAAGAGAATTTCTATTTCTAGTTTAACCACCAAAGTTAATGATCAATTTTCTTCTTGTTGCTTAACCGTCAACATTTTGGATTCAATGATTCATAACATCTAAATGCGTTGAGTGTGAGATAATTGAGGATGATGGTTGTTAGCCGTTGGATCACATCTACTCTGTAAAATACGTTATTGGTTGTCGTTTCAATTGAGGCGAGGTTTCGTTTTTGGTGAGTTTTTCAAGCAGTGAATAATTATTTTATTACTCTAGGTTTATTAGGTTTATTTTGATGTGGATTGTGTTTCATAGGATATGATTATAGTGACATGTCAAAGTTCTTGATTGTGATATATATATATATATTATATATATATATATATATATATATATTAAAGAAGGGCCACTAAAGACATGTTAGCTAGTACAACAAGGTGCTTATGAATCTTTACTATATATACAACGTACACAAAAGATACATGATACACGTTTAAAATATTATACTCATAAAGCTTCGAATATTATAAATTTGTCATGCCTAATTTTTTTTCTCGTGATCAAGATAAACAGAAACCAACAAAGTTTATTTGGAATAGCTCATCCTGCATTGAAATTGTGGGCTATTTATGCAAGAAGAGGTAATATAATATGCACGGTTATATAAACTCTTTCAATTAGATGTTTCTCTATATATGGATGACATGATGAAGAAAAAGAACAAGATTTGATGCAAGTCCTTAGTGCATACTATGTGATTGTAGGACCATGTTAACACTTGTTGATGTGACAAAGCACTAACACTAACACCAACATTTATATATAACACCAATTATAACATGTAAGCGTACCTATTAATCCTAAACACCAAATATGTTACGAGAAAATCCGGTCTAACCAGCGGACTACTAATTTGTTTGATTTTTAGCTCGAATCAGCTCTGAAAACATTATATTTAAATACTAAAACTTAGTTACACAAAACCCATGATCGAAGCCATAACACAACCCACTACTTTCTAGTAACCAAGCATAAAATTAACAAGTTAAAAATACAACTTGCTGCTGACTATGACTTGTCACATGTTGACCCGCAACTAGTGTACAAACCCGATTATCAAACAATTGTTAGGTTAATTTTGATCGGATCAAGTCGAGTCAAGTTATAGATCACGGGTCTAGTATTGAAGTCATGTTTTATTAATATTATGCAGCAAGTTTTTATTTTGAATTAGTCTAGATGGTAGAGTAGCAGGTGGATGTCAAGTAATGATATGTTTTATAGAAGTAATTACTCATGCTTGCATGTTGTTTTTAGTCTATTGATATGCATGTATTGCAAGTAATAAATGCAAAAATCAAAGTATAATCTTGGGCCTGAAACCAATAACAATCACTCTCTCATACTATCTTTGTTAACTCCGTTCATTGATATATCGCAGCACTGAATCATCGTCTTCTTGAATCATCCTCCCAAAAGCCACCAAATTTAGGAGTGTTGATCGTTCCACTCGTTTATTAGACTTAAATACATGCATCAGTTCATAAGCATATATTATTAAACCGTTCAAAACAAAGGTTGGCTATGTTAATCAAATAAACACCAATTTCATGATACGCATGACATTTAATTAAAACTAATAGTTTGTGTGCATGTTGCCTAGGATTAAATTTATATAGACACATAGACAATGAAAATAAACACTGTAATTGTATTATTCGAAATATATAAAATAATGAAAAAACTAGAAAATATATTATACTGGGACCTTGATTTCTGGCTGTACAACGCACGGCTTTTGATTTTCTACAGAATATATATTGAAATATACAGAGAGATAATTAAATCGCAATAATATATTATGAATTTACAAAAACATTATTTTTCTGAAAAAATTTAATAATATATTAATGTGATCTGAACCAATTTCAATGAAAATTTTGGCTAAACGTAGATAAAAATAAGCTTGTTATATAGGTAGAAGTGCACAAAAAAACTGGTTTGAAAAAAAATATGAAGCGGTTTGGGAAAAAACCGGTTTGAGCCGAACGGGTTTCTAACCCGACCCGAAGCGGCGATTTGTATACGGGTTTGAAACCCAACACCATAAATTCAAATTATAAAAAACAGTTTTTATTTTAAAAAAAAAACTGAAAAACCGGTATAAAAATCGTTTGCTCTAAAAATACAAGTTTGTATCTATACTACTATATAATACATCTCTTTAGATAGAGATGTAATTTTGCCAAAAATACAATTTTTAAAGCAACATGTACAAATGAGTGCATCACATTTAAGAGGGGTAGAATAGGGATTTGATTAAAAATTTAAGACACTTTAGGGGTAATATGTTAAATTTATCCATTAAATTTTATTAAACTTGACATTTTTACCCTTATCTCTTTCATGTATTTAATAAACATTATTAATATATTATTTAATAATATGATATTATTTAATTCACTTCATTAATTTTTATTTTATTTATGATACTATAAATTGACATTAAATTTATATTTACTAATTATATTTTTATAACTAAATAATATTTTAATTAAGTATATTATTTTATTTAAATATTTAAGTATATAACTTATATAAATCTTCATATTTATAATAACTATAATACTAATATTTTTAGGGGCATATTATAAGTTTAATAATTTTAATATTTATCTATATCTTTTATAATAAAAATGAGAGGAGGATAGAATGATAATTTTACATATGGATTAAAACACCCATATGAAAAGTAATGCTTAAATTTCAAAAAATTAATCATTTTATTTTATTTATGCCCTCACAATAAAGTATAATATATGATTTCTTATAATACAAATGCTAAAACTTATACACGTGGTCAAACAAAATCTCCACTTACTTTTAATGTCATTTATATATTGTGATTGAGCACTACTTCCTCTTTCCCTCTCCTTTATCCGTTGTTAACAGCTCAATAACAATCAAGATAATAATTTGTGGTGATAATTTCTCCATTAACTTTTTTCGGTATATGCAAATCACTACCAAAAACTAACTCCAATGATCATAAAACTCTAACCTACATTCATAAAATAAACCTCCCTAAAATCTAGGTAATAAGTGATTTCCAACTATAAACACCACCCATATTTTCACTATTCTTATTGAGATAATATAATTGTCTTAAAGACTTTTGTAATATACGTAATTATTTTCTTTTATTTAATTTTTTCAATAATTATGTTTTGATTTTTTAATTTACGTCATAACGCACCGAGCCAATACCGACTAAAATCAAATTCCCAAAAAATCATGCAACAACCGTACCGCCGCAACGCGCGAGCATTTCCAATAATTTATAAAGCATAACTAAAGGACAGTTTAGTAATTTAATACCAAAAATAAGACTCTAGACTTCCCACATAATTTTTCTTTCGGATATACCCGTAACCCTAAATCCCTGATCCTCCCATCGACGGTTGAATTAGAAGTAAAATGAATCATCGCTGACTTCAATCCTCACCAATTCACCACCGCTACCTTCCATCTTCCCCTTCTTTAATCCACACTTCAAATTATAGTTTGTTCTTGATATCATGAAAAGATCGATTGATCAAGGTGGCTGAAGCTACACAATTAGTGTTTGTGTGAATTCTGATGATAGTGCTTCTTAAATGGAAAGCGTTTAGATTTTAGGTGTTTTTAGTTCATCTTCGTTGAGATTTCACATGGTGAGTCAATTCTAGGTTAGTTTTTGTATATTGTGGTTTATTGAAAATTTGAATTTTGTTTCTAATACTCTTTCTGAAACCATTTTGCTGGTTCTTTTTAAATTTGAATTAGACTTCAATTGAGTGTTTTGATGTAAATATTTCACTGATGTTACAAAATTGACATAAAAGGCTATGATTATAGTTATGTTTTCATCATATTCAAATTTCTTATCAAATGATTAGATCCAGGATACCATCAACAATTAGTGTTATGGTTTTGCCTTCATTTTTCGGTAATGATATGGATGTAGGCCAATATGGTTTAATTTTAGGCTTGAATATGTTTCATGGTTCATAGTTTAAGATGAAAGTTATGAAGATTAATACATTTTTAGAGTTATATGTCATAAAAATGTAATGTTGTTTGATTTAAGGTGTTTGTTATAATATTTACACTATTATCTTGCTCAACTATGTTGCTACATTTCATTTTAAGGTGGCTTTTTGTTATGACATAACAACCTAATTTATGTAACCAAAACTAGCTGTAACTATTTTGTTAAATAACCATACCCGGATATGCTAACATGAGTTTCAAATTTATAGTTGTAGATTTTATGAAAAAATCAAATCTGACACCAAGCACCTTTATATAGACAGGAACAAAGAAAATATATAAGCAAATGGACATGAACAAAGAAAATATACATGCTGCTAAATTAAAGAGCCCACCAAAATAATTACTAGAGCATGTGTTACAGTTTTGGGCATAATTTGGAGATCTGCCCCCACTACACCCTAAGGAGAAAAAAGAATTTAATCATGTTCTACAACCTAACTCTTAAAGAGGGTCCTCATATAATAAGTTGGCTCTAACTTTCTTTTCAAAAAAGATTTGTTCTCAAGGATGTCACCAATATGTCAAATTTCAAATAGAACTATAGCATAGTGATGTGTGTTAATATTTTTGGTTGTCAGACTAGCAAGCAACACAAGAACAAATATTGTCGGAAAGAATGCCTTGGTGGTACCAATATTTTATGTGGCCCCTTAGGTTCGGAAAGGAAAACAAAAGCAACACAAGATATGATTGAGCAGAGCATAAAAGTACTAAGAGAAAAAAACTTCAGAACTAAAGATGGTGTTAATGATGTAGAAAGGGAACCAAGTATTGCTCTTCAAAACTCTTTGCTGAAAGGTAATATAGTGTTAAAATTTTTATAGCCTAAAGGATCACAAACTAGCCATTAGTAATTACTTATTTTTCTTAAGACTCTTGTTTATAATCAAAGTTAGATTGTCGCATTGTGCAGTTGAAATCAAGATCAACCAAGTGGAGGGTGGAAATGATCAAACTATCATTGACATTGATTATAAGAACAATAATCCTCTATTTTATAGCTTATATATGACCATTACGTGTAGCAGAGGTCTTCTTAGCTGTTGATCCATGTAACCCTTCACCAGTTACTACTACGTTCTTTTACAACTTTTATACACATGGAAATCAACCAGTTTTTTCTGAAACTAAATAATACCATTTACTTTTATCTTTTGTTTTTATATTATATATATAATTTACTAAAGGCCCATGCTTTAGCCGAAGAGAAAGAGGTGCAAATAACAAGTGGATATTGGAAAAAAAGATTTTTGGCCAATAAGAAACAAAACCTTTAAAATTTGTAAGTAAAAGAATGTGGATGTCAAGGTAGGCTTTAAAGAATAATTTTGGTTTAAAATTTTCATTTATACAATAATCATATGACAATCATTATTTTCTATACTTAAAAAATATTCTATTTTGCATTACATTTTTTGTTACAAATCTTCTATCTAAGCTACAACTACCTTGATTTGTTTTATGCATGTTTAATTTTATATATTTTGATACTTATTCATGAAATGGACCATTCATTTTCTTGTTATTATTTGCTTTTCAATGGGCTATTGACTATAAAACTTTGATATTTTTTGATGTTTAGGTTTGTGAAGAATATAGGGCTACGAGATGAAACATTTTACCTACCACTTACTCTTATTGATCGGTATCTATCTGAACATTGAAAAACAAAGACTTTAATTGCTCGACATCATATGCATGCTCATTTGCTCATAAGTTCTCTTTTTTGTTTATTGAGTTGGCATAAATTATCATTATTTCATTCTTATCAATAAATTATTCACCTACTATCCACTTCCATTTATAACACAATCTTTCTGTGTATTTGATTATTGACTTTTTTTAGGAAGTATGATGATATCATTGCTCCACAAGTTAAAGACTTCTGTGTCATCACAAACAGAACCTATCATGGAGAGTGAATGTTATATACATATACTAACTTTTACTTGTTTTGACCACTTACCCAACTCGATCATTTTGACCATTTGATAAAATTTTAATGTTAATGACTAATGCTTACATATCATGGAGAGTGAATATTATATACCAGGTGACCCATTCATTAAAATTATTCAGTCAGATCATGTTCTATATTCAACATGTGGATGCAGTAGCCATGCAAGTTTTATAGTATTTGGTACAATACTTGAAGCTGGATGTATAATCAATATTTGGTGCTGGTGATATCATTTATATTCTTGGCCGGTTGGCCCTTAACCTACGTTGAAGATCATGTGCTAGATGCCATATTCATGTTTTCATGCAGTTAATATTGCTTGCTTTGTCTGGTTGTACTTTTAGTTTATTAGTTAGTACTATAGGTTTCAGTTTCCTTTAGTTTAGGATGTGTGTATTGTATAGATCCTACATTTATTGCTCTTATGTTTTCAAAGTTTAGGATGTGTCTACTGTATAGATCCTATATTTATTGTTCTTATGTTTTCACATTGGACAGAGAGTTTATGAAGAAGAATTGTGTTGATTTCTCTGAGCATTTGACTTAAATTGATAGTTTATGCTAGCTCAATAGTGATACGTGAGGTGGTGTTCTTAGCCTCGATTCCCTAACTGTAGTGGTGTATCTCTAACTTTGGTTAGATATCATTGACCTATCGTTTTTCCAGTGGTGAATCTCTTTCCAAACAAACTGTAGATCTATCTTACTTTTGCAAATTGTGTTTGAACTGGTGTTGCTCGGGTCCAATTCCTATCAGTGAAGTTCTCGATGTGTTGGGCTTCCATCTTTCTGTTCCAACTATGTACAAGTTCCTTAAGTGAATCTCCACTTTCACTCTTTCATTATAAGCATCTAAACACTTAACGTTGTATTATACGTGATATCTATCATTTATTTATGAGATTTATATTAGCAACTTAAAGTTCATACAAGGTTGGCATCGTTCAACTTGAATATCTGGCAAACTATTTAGTAGAATTAAGTGTAGTGTATGTTATATTGTTATTTACTTTTGACTTATTAACTTATGAGAAGTTAATAAGTAAAAATATGTTTGACAAAATCAAAAGGACCTTTTATATAAGATAAAAAGGAGGTTTTGAGAAGTAACACGAGAGTTACTTATTGACTTTAAAAACTATTTTTGGTTTAATTTTATATTATATTCTTCTACTACCTTATATTAACTCTTCTCATTTTTAAAGTATGTCTTTTTTGTCATTTTACAACAATGTTTTAGTTTATAAGCTAATCCAAATATATTTTTTTAAACTCCTTTGTCACACCCCAACCTTGACGGCGGAAACGTCGAGATGTGAGGGTTACAATTGTTCACAGCCACATAACGCTTTTTATTAAATCCAGATATATTAATCATAAGATTCAATTGTAACATTACAAGCAAAAGTTTCAAAAAAGAATACAGCATGTACAAATGCTACAAATAACATGATCATCCATTTTATCCCTAGGTCCAATCCTAGATGTGATAAGCTTCAAAGAGTAGAACACATACTTGGGGTATTCCTGAAACATGTTAAAAATAAAAGGTCAACATAAAAATGTTGGTGAGCATTCCACAGTTTTCAATACATAAGTATATAAAGATGGCAATTCAAGTCGTAAGTTAGAGAATAAAGTGATTAGGGATGTTATGAACAATGCAACAATCAAACCTCGACAAAATTTTACAAGTCTCAAACGTTTACAAGATTATACGATCACCTAAGTGTACTTGGATCAACCAAAGCAGGCTTGTCTAGCCCATAGATCTATGACTTCGCTGGGCTAGCAATAGTTAATGATTGTACATATAACGCCATAACATGGTAACCACGAAAGTTCAACTAACCACAACTTTACAAGATGAATTGCCATAGGTTTACAAGTCTCAAATAAGTTTACAAGTGCAATAGTATAAGTTAACATGTTTCACCCCAAAGTGTGAAAATAGGAAAAAGGGGTATAGAATACTCACATGAAATAGATAAGATGATAATAAGGAATTAACGATGCTCCAACGATTCCTTTTTACAAGATACCTAACGTATATGTATTCCGAGGTTAAGTTTAAAGGTGAGATTAACGAATAGACGTGAACTAGGGTTTCAATTGGAATTTTGGGGGTTTTTATAAGGCTAGTTAATGAAATCATCATCATATAAAAGAAAAATACCATTTAGACAATTTTAAAGAAATTATTCCTTTATATAAATTTATATATTTTAATTATTTATCAAATTTTATAATTATCACTATTAATCAATAATTAAAGATAATACAATATCCAATAATAATCTAATGATTTAAACTATCATATAATGTATATTTTATAAAAGAAATAAACTAAACATAAATTATGTTTGATAATATATAAAAAAATGTTCAAGTATTTAAAATGATAAATTTACAGATAGTAATTTGGTGTCTTTAGAAAGATAATTAAAGATGCAAAATTACCTTTTTTTATAATTATTAAAATTTTTCTGTATTTAAATTTATTAAGAAAAGGCTAAAAAAAATGTAGGTGCCCGGGATCGAACCCGGGTCCCCTGTGTAGGCGCTCTGAGTGTTAACCAGTCGGGCCAGCGCCCATATTTATTACAAACCCGCTGTAAAACCTTAAATGTATTTATTCATTAAACCCCCAAATATCCAAGAACCCTAGAACTGATTTGATTTCAATTGAACATCAATTCGATAACGATAATAAAATCAAACTTAGGGCTTTTGTTCCCTAAGTAAAATCGAGTGTGTGGATGTGTTCAATTACCCGATTTGATTTGAAATGTTGATAAGAACGAACAGAAACAAGCCACGACTTCGTGGATGCCGATTCAAGGTTAAAATGTTGTTGTTAATCAAATTCACTTTGCAGATATACTTTAACGTTGATGATAAACAAAAGCCCTCTATCAATTTTGAGCTAGGGTCCCCGGAAGGTGATGTTCGACTAGGCTACAGGTGCGAACTAAACGTGGTGCTCGATTTTGACATGCCAAAGTGTTTGAGTGGTAATTGATGATTCAGAATGATTTAGGGTACCGATTAGGGCATTAGCCCTCTGTTAAGAGGTATTGATTTAATCGTTTTTACTACGAACGTATCAAGGCTTTGAATGGATGTTTCGGTTTTGGGTGGACAGCCTTAATGCTTGAAATTAATCCAATTTTAATCGCATTCAAGTTCGAAATTGATATGCCGTAGTTAATGTTCGGTTTGATTGCAATTTAATCAAACGTTTAGAAGTTTGATGGTCGCCGGGGATGGTGGCCGCGACGTGAGAATTCAACGGAGAAGGGGGGGGGTCTTTGGGGGTTATAGGTAATTTACAAATAGGTCCCTGAAGTTTAGAAATCTTAACATTCAAGGTAAATAGTTTATGAGTAGTTTTTAGATTTACAATTAAACCTTAATCTTTTAAAAGCCTAATTAAAAATAATCTAAATTATCTATAAAATTTTTTATAACTTTGCAAGCTTATTCAACTTTGAGTTTTAATTATTTATTTTTAACCTAGTAATTAAAACTCGCGAATGACATTTAAAACTTCATAAATTTAAGAAAATTTATTTTGTAACTTATAAAATTATCATAAATTGTTAATTGATTTTTAATAAATGGAAATTTAATAAAAAATTATCAGTAATGGTTAAATTATACATTTAATGTATTTGATCCATTAAAACTACTAAAAATTAATTTAATAATGGAAGTTCAAAATGGGTTCCGGTTTAGGTTAATCTTTAAAAATGGGCGGATGTTACAGTCTCCCCTACTTTAAAAAATTTCGTCCCGAAATTTAATCACGTGGGGACTAATGATGAGTCTTGGATTCGATTTCACGTTTGCACGTGAACTCTTGGAAGAGTTTAAATTCAACAAGTTTAACTATGATGCTTTGTTATGCTTAAGTTTGTCATGTTTCATAGTTCATGATTTCATGTGTTCCTTGGCAAAGGGTACAAGATTATTAATCTAATTTTTTTATTTGATAAACGTTTGTATTTTAAATGGTTCAAGACAATTGGGAAGGGTTTGTCACGAGGGAAACACTAAGTGTTAGTGTGACAGAGACTCGGAGATAAGTTCAAGATGCATTTGGATGGAATATGGAACTCATAAGAGCTTCTCAACTTTTACGGGGTTTTTCAGGATGATCGATTGTTGTTTAATTATTTCTTTGAGATTTCAAAGTTACATTAGGTTTAAGTTGCTACGAGAACCATGTTTGCTAAGATTGAAGATTCAATTTAGAAAAGGAGCATCATTGTTATGGGTTTTCAGGATAAGTGGGGTTTGAGGGGGAGACATTCGGAAAGATTATTAAGGGTCGTTAAGAGATTGGGATAATGAGTTTAAGATTTAGGAGGACAAAATCCATGAAGAAACAAGCCAATAGGTCAATAATGCACCAAAGGACATCAACAAGTACAAGGCAAATTGAACATATACCCAGCTACGTCAACATTTCCTTTATGCCAAACCATGAATATCAATCACGGAAATTCATGATTATCTTTGTCCACATCGGAATGAATGTAATAGCAAGTCTTGTGAGTCGCAATCAAGATAGAGATTTAAAAATTTTCAAGATTCGGAGTTCAAGGTTATCCAAAATAATAGGAATTGCATTTTTAATTATGGGTAAAGAGTTAAACAAAAACGTCGTTCATGATCGGATTGGAATTTAAACAATTCAGAATATCGACAATAAAGGCAATCACTAATAGTTTTCCTAGTACGTCTTGCACACGCGGTTCATCAATCCATGAACACAACCGTACATTGCTATAAACAGAAGGACATGGCATGAATTTATAATGACGTTATCTTGTGCGAAAGATTGTTTTAGGAGTGTTATCATCATGCAATTAGGTTTTAATGATAACTCAGAATGAAGTTCGATAAAAATGTTCCATAAAACTAGATCAAACGTCAAAATATAAAAACGTGAGAGAAGAAAATGATTTAAAATTTAAATGTTCCAGGCTTGGAACTAAGGTTACCCTAAGTAACAACGACCCATTTTGAGTTCAAGATTCATACTTTAGCTTGACTGGCTGGAACACTATCGTCGATAAATCAGATAACGATGTTCATCCTTCAAATATTACATGTTTCTTGTCAATTTAAGTCTTAAAACCCTGGTAGGTTTGAGATCAGTAATTGGAATACTCACCAAGATGCGGTTATCACTCCTAGCTTGGTGGTGTATTTCCCAAAATATGACTCTTAACTACCAAACAAAAGCTTGATCCTAACTCATTGTTAAGGAGTCATAAAAATAAAATGAGGTAACTTACCATTAAGGTAAGGATAATCACTCATAACTTAACAGTGAAGTTATATAGAAACAAAATATAGCAAAATGAAAAGTTTCATCAAAGAACGGAATTCACTCCTACTTTGATGGAGTCATTTCATTTGAGGAAAATACAATCCATAAAATTTTAAACAGGTGATATTATCATCAAGGTATGGATTTCACGCCTATCTTGATGATTGAATCTCCTAATAACAAGAAACAATTGAGAACTAACCTTTGTCACCAAAGTACGGGGTTCAATACTATTTTGGTGGGGTCATCTCATTCGTGAAATACGAGTTCCAAAGGAAAATAATTGAAATCTATCCTCAAAACAAGGAAATCACCCCGATTCAGAGGATTGGATTTCATAAAACACACAATACAAAAATTAAAAACCATCGCCAAGATACGAAATTTTACTCCTATTTTAAGGAAGTAATTCCATTTGTAAAATACGAATCCATAAAAACAAAAAGAAAGAAATCGTCATCAAGGTATGAGGTTCACTTCTATCTTGACGATAAGATTTCATAAGAACAATGATAACAAATGGAAAGTCATCACCAAAGTAAGGGAGTCACCCCTGTTTTGATGAGATAGAATCATTTAGGAGATACAAGTGTCGTTAGTCATAAGTTTACTTGCGGACTCTTGCATTGCCTACGATACGAAACGGTTTGAAGTTTTTATAAAGCTCGACTTAGCAAATGAAGAGAATATTAGCTAGAAATTCAGAAACTTCGAATTACATCAATGTAACATTAACAGGAAAAGGAAATCATGCTTGCTAGGATTAAGGTTAAAGTTCGAGATAACGGAGTTAATTGTGTTAGGTTCTCAAATCTTGAATGGTTTAAGTCAAGAACACAAGATCAATGATGGAAATGATTCAACACAATAATGAGATGTAAACGTTTGGTTCAAAATAAAAGGGAGATGCGTTGACTTCCCAAAGTGTTACGTCAACCACAATTTATGGTAGACACTGTCACATCCCGGCGGAAGCGTGAGATACTTAGGGAGTGACTTGATTGTTCAGAACACATTGTCAGATATTAATTAATAAACAACACACATAAACATATATTTCATAACATAATATTAAAGTTAGGATTACTTAAAATCATCATAGACAAAATTTGAAATTACATAATCCTATTACATCATAAAGTCTTAACACTACATCTTCAGAGACGATGGAAATGAGCATCCACCGACACACTGAAGTCATACAGGTTCACAGTTAGGTTTACACAAACTTTTCCTACAACTTCACCCCAGCCATTAAAAACATCAAAGGAGAATGTTAGGTTGTTATTCATGATGAATTCCTGAAAAAGCATACCAAAAATAGTCAACACAAGGTTGGTGAGCTTCACAGGTTTATTAAACAGATAATATTGATGTATTATACATACAACCAAACCTTACATAGTAATCAGATTATCCATATTTGTCATATCATATTCACATAAATCAGATAACATAGCATTATAACACTCATTCTGTTAATGCAGGAGATATCTCCTAAGTAGCGCTACCAATGTTATCTAATGGTTCCACATCCGAACTAATGGTTGTAACATAAATTTCGGTAATAATACATCAATTCATAAATTAGTATGCTTTTCCCCAAAATTGATTGATAAAAACAAAATGGGCCATGAAACTCACCTTTACTCCAAGTAATAACCTATAAACAAAAGAATTTCATAGTTTAGAAAACTTAACTATTTTCTTCAAAATTTTCAGTACCTCAATAGATTTGGAAATTTTTATAACAAATAGGTTTATTAATCTGGAATATCACGTTAATTTCTTATTTCCAAGATATAACAGATTATTTTCTATAATTGTTATAAAGTCATCATAAATTGCCAAAAATAGTTTCCGTAGTCCAAAAATTCCCAAAATTTTACAGAAGGTTCATCATAATAATTAGAACTTCTATAAATTTATCAAAGTCTAATACATAACAGATTAGTTTCTGTAATTGTTACAATAATCCTATTTCTTCACAAAAATAGCTATATAGCTCCAAAAATATTAAATTTATACATTCTGTAGCTTTGGATTTATCAGTTTATCCATGATTTTCTCAGATTTTATTATGCTTTTTAAGTATTTATTCTGATTTTTCTACTACAGAACATGTAAAAATTCATATTTCAATCATAACAAAGGAATAAATTCTGAAATAATTCCAGGGACTTTAGTACTCAAAAAGGATCATTTGGTGAATTTATTAGAATTTTATAAGATTTATTTATATTAATTGCTTATTTCAAGACTATGTTTTTCTTTAAAAATTTGGAACAATGTTTGTTCCCACAATCTTTATTTGCCTTTATGATGTAAAAATTCTTTGTAATATGTTCACATATAATGCTTTTAATTATATGTGTTGTTTGAACACATATATCATACATATATCTATATGTTAACATATAAGTTTAGCTTAAGAATTTGATACCTTTGGTTGGTATTTAACTTATGAAACCAAGAGATATGGTTGTTACAAGAACTAAGTACCGATGGTGGTGGTGATAGCTATCGGTGATGGTTTGTGATGTTGGTGTTTCAAGGATAAACTTGAGGGTCTTCGGTTGAGGTGGTGGTGTGTGTACCTTGTCCGAAGGAGAGTGAAAGATCAAGGTGGTGTTGTGTGGTGTTTGGGAGGTGATGGTGACCGAGAGGATGGAGAGAGTGGCTTATGGTGATGATGTTTGGGAATGGTAACCAAAGGGGTAGTAGTGGTTTTGTTTTTAGAAAAGATGGTGAATATGCAAGCCTTCGGCCGAGAATTGATATAGGGAGATTCTTCATGATTATACTAGTCCTAGGTGGTGAGGTGTTGATTGTAGCTTTGCTAGGTGGCGGTTTTTGGTGGGTGTATCTAGAAGAGCGAGGAGGGGTGGCGGTAAAGAAAGGAGGTGAGTGTGCAAGATGGCATTTCAATAGAGTCATGACTCATCAAGTCATGATTGCATGGTTTAGTTCTAATTTGGGTGCTTAATGATCCGGTCTTTGATCTTTAATTGGTATTTTGGTTTAAGGTTTAGGTGTAGAAGATGTGTTTAGGTTTGTTTTGATGTTAAGTTTTCTTGATGTTAACTTATGTTTTAGGATGTTTGGTTGGTTGTGTTTTGGTTTGTTTGATGTATCTTGATCATATATGGTTTTACATCAAAGAATTGTTGCTTTTGAATACATGCAAACGTAAATTATACATGCATGCAATCATGCATACGTGCAACACATAGTATATACATAATACACACATGTACACACATATATTTTAACAAGAGATGACATATGCATGAGTAAAACATAGGTAATATACATGTATATATGTCTTAACAAAGATGGTTCATGCACACGTAAAAAGGTATGCATGCGACCATGCAGTATACTTGTATATATATACAAGTGAACAATATACTTATGTAAACAAAATGAAAGCATGCATACGTTTATGCATATAATAAGATATATATATTAACCTAGGTGTGGCTCAAATTATATAAATGAACTTAGTGTATAAGATTTCTTAATCTAGGGTTGTCACATTCTCCCCCCGTAAAGATAATTTCGTCCCGAAATTTATTTGGTAGTAAGAACTTATCTGACCATTGACTTGGAATAGATGGGGGTATCTTCTTTTGATTTCATCTTCTCTTTCCCACGTATACTCAGGTCCTCTCCTAGCATTCCACTTAACCTTTACTATAGAAATTTTGCTTCTTCTTAGCTTTTTAACTTTCTTTTCTAATATAGCTATTGGTTCTTCTGTGAAATGAAGCTTCTCGTCTATCTTATTTCCTGAGCTGGAACTTTTAATGTTTCATCTGTTAAACATTTCTTTAGATTGGATACATGAAACGTGTGTGTACTTCACTTAATTCTTGAGGTAAATCTAGTTTGTATGCAACGGGACCAATTTTGTCAATAACTTCAAATGGTCCAACATATCTTGGGTTTAACTTATTTCTCTTTTCAAATCGAAAGATTCCTTTGGTAGGTGATATTTTTAGATAGACTTTGTCTCCAATTGAAATTCTAATGGCCTTCTTTTTATCAGTATAGCTTTTCTGTCGATCCCGTGCTGTCTTTAGTCTATTTTTGATTTCCTTGATTTTGTCAGATGTTTCTTGAATTATATCAGGACCTATAAGTTGCCTATCTCCTACTTCATTCCAGCATAAGGGTGATCTGCATTTTCTTCCATACAAGGCTTCAAACGGGGCTGTTTTAATGCTGGAATGATAACTATTATTATAGGAAAATTCTATCAAAGGTAGATGTATATCCCAGCTTCCTCCAAAGTCTAATGCACAAGCACGTAACATATCTTCCAGTGTGTATTGTCCTTTCACTTTGTCCATCTGTTTGTGGTGGAAGGCGGTGCTAAGATTTATTCGGGTTCCTAAAGCTTTTGTAGGGTTTGCCAAAATCTTGATATGAATCTACTGTCTCTATCAGATATAATGGAGATTGGTATTCCATGTCTGGATACGATTTCTCGTATGTAGATTCTTGCCAATTTTTCTACTTTGTAATCTTCTCTAATTGGCAGAAAGTGTGCTGATTTGGTTAACCTATCTACTATAACCCAAATAGTGTCATAACCACTAGAAGTTCTTGGTAACTTGGTTACAAAATCCATAGTAATTTGATCCCATTTCCATTCTGGAATTTCAGGTTGTTGTAGATATCCTGAAGGCTTTTGATGTTCTGCTTTGATTCTTGAACACGTGTTACATTTTTCTACAAACTCCCCAACTGATCTTTTCATACCAGGCCACCAATAATGATTTTTCAAATCTTTATACATTTTGTTATTCCCTGGATGTACTGAGTATTTTGACTTATGTGCTTCTTCCAGTATAACCTTTCTAAGTATGGTATCATTAGGTATCCAGATTCTTTCTTTAAATTTTAAGATCCCACGTGTATCTGCCTGTAAATTCTTTTCTTGTCCTTTTATTTCTACCTTACTTTTCTGTTGGGCTTCCCATATTTGTCTTAGTAGATCTGATTGTAGTTCCATTCTCATGGTTCGTACCCGTAATGGTTTAGCCTTATCTTTTCTACTTAAAGCATCTGCAACTACATTTGCCTTACCGGGGTGATATTTGATTTCACACTCATAATCACTTAGTAATTCTATCCATCTTCTTTGTCTCATGTTTAGCATTTTCTGCTCAAATATATGCTGTAAACTTTTGTGATCTGTGTATATTGTACATTTTGTCCCATATAGATAATGCCTCCAAATTTTAAGTGCAAAGATCACTGCTCCCAATTCTAAGTCATGAGTAGTGTAGTTTTTCTCACTTCCCCTAAGTTGTCTAGAGGCATATGCTATGACTTTACTTCGTTGCATTAATACACATCCAAATCCTTGACGAGACGCATCACAATATACTACAAAATCATCAGTCCCTTCTGGTAATGACAAAATAGGTGCACTACACAGCTTACTTTTCAAAAGTTCAAATGCATTCTTTTGTTTTTCTCCCCAAACATATGACTTGTCCTTTTGAGTTAATTCAGTCAAGGGTTGAGCTATCCTTGAAAAATTTTCTATAATCTTCTGTAATATCCTGCTAATCCTAGAAATTGACGTACTTCTGTTGGTGTCTTGGGATCTTCCCAATTCTTAACAGCTTCTATTTTTGTGGATCTACCTGTATCCCTTCTTGATTGACTATGTGTCCAAGGAATTGTACTTCTCTTTTCCAAAACTCACACTTTGAGAATTTTGCATATAATTTTTCTTTTCTTAACAACTCCAAGGTCAATCTTAGGTGTTGCTCATGATCTCCCCTATCTTAGAATAGATTAAATGTCGTCTATAAAGACTATGACAAACTTATCTAAATAGGGTTTACAGATCCTATTCATTAGATCCATAAATATGGCGGGAGCATTGGTTAATCCAAATGGCATTACTAGAAATTCATAATGTCCATACCTTGTTCTGAATGCTGTCTTTGGTATATCTTCACCCTGTATTCTTAGCTGATGATATCCTGATCTTAAGTCTATTTTTGAAAAGTAACTAGATCCTTGTAGTTGATCAAATAGATCGTCTATTCTAAAAGGATACCTATTCTTTATAGTTACTTTATTAAGTTCCCTATAGTCTATGCACATCCTAAATGTTCCATCCTTTTTCTTGACAAATAAAACTGGTGCTCCCCAGGGTGACACACTAGGTCGTATAAATCCTTTATCCAAAAGTTCCTGAAGTTGGCTCATTAATTCCTTCATTTCAGTAGGTGCTAAACGGTAGGGTGCCTTAGCAATAGGGGTTGTTCCTGGCATCAATTCAATTTTGAATTCTACTTGACGTGGGGGTGGTAATCCAGGTAATTCATCAGGGAATACATCTGAGTATTGTTGACAACTGGAACATCTTTCAGTTTTGCTTTGTCCATCTTAGTATCAACAATATGAGTCAGATAAGCCAAACAGTTATTCCTTAGATATTTTTGTGCATTCTTGCAAGAAATTATCTTTATGGTACCTCTAGGTTTTTCACCATATATACACAATATTCTATTCTCTTAACCAAAGGAATTTTGATCATTTTCTTACCACATATTATCTCAGCTTGATTTTTACTTACCAATCCATTCCTACAACAATGTCAAATCCTCCTAAATTAATAGGAATCAAATTTATGTTGCAATAGTTTTCATCTAGATTCATTGTACAATTTGGAATGATTTCACAAGCTTCGATTATCTTACCATCTGCTAACTCTATCATATTTTTGTTCTAACTTTTCTGTGGTCAAATTAAGTAGTTGCCTAAATGTATTTGAAACAAAACTACGGGTTGCTCCAGTATCAAATAACACAGTAGCATACTGGTTGTTTATAGGGAACGTACCCGTGACAACTTCTGGTTCATGTCGCGCTTCTTCTGCCTGCATTATGAATGCTCTACCCCGAGGGTTGTTCTGATTAACTGGTGCTCTTCCTTCAGCTGCGGACATTCGTTTCGGCGATGATTTTCATTCCCACATTGATAGCAGATTGGTTTTGGATTTGCAGGGTTTTTGCAGTCTCGGGATATATGCCCCTTCTTCTTGCAGTTGTAACAGATTACCATTGCACAATTGCCTTGATGGTATCTTTGGCAAGTGCTGCACCATGGCTGGTTTTCTGTCTGGGGTTTCTTTTCCCGTGTCATCCCTAGGTAGTTCCGAGGGGGTTGTCTAGCTACTCGTTTCTGAGGAGTTCCTCTAAATCTTTCTCCTGTGTTATCATTATTCCACTTTCTCTTTTCTCCGGATCTAGGGTTATTTAACGATCCATTTCTTATCATTTCATCTGTTAAACTTCCTGATAAACTTACAGTATCTTGAAAAGTTTTGGGCCTAGCTGATTTTACTAATCCCCTTATTTGTGGCACTAGTCCCCAAAATATCTTCCTATTCTTTTCGATTCTGGGGTTACTAGGTGTGGTACTAATCTCGAGAGTTCATTATATCTGTCGGTATATTCCCGATATGCTGCTCCTTTCATCTCTAAAGCTAGAAACTCAGTTTCTAACTTTTCTATTTCATTATAAGGGCAGTATTATCTATAATCAAATTCCTGAATTCTTCCCAACTTAATTTATTCATAACGTGCCTACCCTTGATGGTCATTTCCAACTTCCACCAGGATTGGGCTTCACCCTTTAGTGAGTGTGAAGCAAACAAGGTTCTGTTGCTATTGGCACATTTGCTGATTTCCAGAGTTGACTCCATTTCATCTAACCAGCGTAAAGCCTGTACCGCTCCGCCTTTACCATCAAATTCTCGTGGTCTACAGGACATAAAAGCTTTGTAGGAGCATCCTCTTTCTATTATAGCTTCCTCTTCTGGTTGTTCCCTCGTGGTATCATCCATGGGTATCTCATTACCTGGTGTTGTTGTTCCGAGATTTAGGTTTTGTTGGAGCTGAGTTACTAATGTGGGTATGGCAGCTTCTAATTGTTGTGCTACTATCCGTGTGATCCTCTCATCTTCATTGATGTTTGGGTTTATAGGGGTTTCTTCCCCAAGTCTGGTTCTAGGTCGTCCTCTTCGCGCCGTTCTCTTATGGGCTGTGTGTCCCTTCTTGGCGGCATGCTTTTCTATAATTAATTATAGTAAATAATAATAAGAATTTTAGATTATTAACAACATCCTACTTAACACATAAACAAGTAATAGCTTTGAACATAAAAGATATTTTTCATTTAAGTTCTTATTTAAAGATTTCACATCAAAAGTTAGCTTCTAATTCCCTGCACCCATTTCCATATTCTTGAGAAGATGTTTCCTGTAGGTGCTTTCAATTCCTAACATCTTTCTGAATATTCCTGATTTCTTGTTGAATTTTCTTGAGCTGTTTAAGGGTTGGTTGAGTGACTGTGTTTTGATCTTCATCCACCCTTTGTCTCTTAGCTTTACTTTCCTCGTTTCCGAGGGAGTTAGTTTCTTGTATCTCCTTGCCTTCGTATTGCTTGGTCTTAAATTTGTTTCCGGGTCGTACCCTTTCCTGGGAGTTTTAATGGTATATCCTCCTACCATTACAGGTGCACGACGGACATAAAATTTAGGTTCGGGATTATCTTCTCCTTTGGTTGAGAAAGATTCTAAAATTTGCTGAGGTTTAGGTTCAGGCGTAAATCCTTCGTGATTATTATAATCCGAGCATTCGGATAAGTCAGTCTCACAAAATTGTTATTGGTACTCATGGCTGCAACACAAATCTTTTCATGATTCAAACCCAATAGTTAGTTATCTATTTTTATACATATTATAAGTTTTCTGCATGAAACATACTTTAATATACATGGAATCATAATACACAAAATCATATATACACATAATTATACATATATGAGCTTATGGTTATAGTCTAGGTATTTTTATGGTACCAATTCTCTAACCAATGGCTCTGATACCAACCTGTCACATCCCGGCGGAAGCGTGAGATACTTAGGGAGTGACTTGATTGTTCAGAACACATTGTCAGATATTAATTAATAAACAACACATAAACATATATATTTCATAACATAATATTAAAGTTAGGATTACTTAAAATCATCATAGACAAAATTTGAAATTACATAATCCTATTACATCATAAAGTCTTAACAACTACATCTTCAGAGACGATGGAAATGAGCATCCACCGACACACTGAAGTCATACAGGTTCACAGTTAGGTTTACACAAACTTTTCCTACAACTTCACCCCAGCCATTAAAAACATCAAAGGAGAATGTTAGGTTGTTATTCATGATGAATTCCTGAAAAGCATACCAAAAATAGTCAACACAAGGTGGTGAGCTTCACAGGTTTATTAACAGATAATATTGATGTATTATACATACAACCAAACCTTACATAGTAATCAGATTATCCATATTTCTGTATATCATATTCACATAAATCAGATAACATAGCTAGATTATAACACTCATTCTGTTAATGCAGGAGATATCTCCTAAGTAGCGCTACCAATGTTATCTAATGGTTCCACATCCGAACTAATGGTTGTAACATAAATTTCGGTAATAATACATCAATTCATAAATTAGTATGCTTTTTCCCCAAAATTTGATAAAAACAAAATGGGCCATGAAACTCACCTTTACTCCAAGTAATAACCTATAAACAAAAGAATTTCATAGTTTAGAAAACTTAACTATTTTCTTCAAAATTTTCAGTACCTCAATAGATTTGGAAATTTTTATAACAAATAGGTTTATTAATCTGGAATATCACGTTAATTTCTTATTTCCAAGATATTAACAGATTATTTTCTATAATTGTTATAAAGTCATCATAAATTGCCAAAAATAGTTTCCGTAGTCCAAAAATTCCAAAATTTTACAGAAGGTTCATCATAATAATTAGAACTTCTTATAAATTTATCAAAGTCTAATACATAAAGATTAGTTTCTGTAATTGTTACAATAATCCTATTTCTTCACAAAAATAGCTATATAGCTCCAAAAATATTAAATTTATACATTCTGTAGCTTTGGATTTATCAGTTTATCCATGATTTTCTCAGATTTTATTATGCTTTTTAAGTATTTATTCTGATTTTTCTACTACAGAACATGTAAAAATTCATATTTCAATCATAACAAAGGAATAATTCTGAAATAATTCCAGGGACTTTAGTACTCAAAAAGGATCATTTGGTGAATTATTAGAATTTTATAAGATTTATTTATATTAATTGCTTATTTCAAGACTATGTTTTTCTTTAAAAATTTGGAACAATGTTTGTTCCCACAATCTTTATTTGCCTTTATGATGTAAAAATTCTTTGTAATATGTTCACATATAATGCTTTTAATTATATGTGTTGTTTGAACACATATATCATACATATATCTATATGTTAACATATAAGTTTAGCTTAGAATTTGATACCTTTGGTTGGTATTTAACTTATGAAACCAAGAGATATGGTTGTTACAAGAACTAAGTACACGATGGTGGTGGTGATAGCTATCGGTGATGGTTTGTGATGTTGGTGTTTCAAGGATAAACTTGAGGGTCTTCGGTTGAGGTGGTGGTGTGGTACCTTGTCCGAAGGAGAGTGAAAGATCAAGGTGGTGTTGTGTGGGTTTGGGAGGTGATGGTGACCGAGAGGATGGAGAGAGTGGCTTATGGTGATGATGTTTGGGAATGGTAACCAAAGGGGTAGTAGTGGTTTGTTTTTAGAAAAGATGGTGAATATGCAAGCCTTCGGCGAGAATTGATATAGGGAGATTCTTCATGATTATACTAGTCCTAGGTGGTGAGGTGTTGATTGTAGCTTTGCTAGGTGGCGGTTTTTTGGTGGGTGTATCTAGAAGAGCCGAGGAGGTGGCGGTAAAGAAAGGAGGTGAGTGTGCAAGATGGCATTTCAATAGAGTTCATGACTCATCAAGTCATGATTGCATGGTTTAGTTCTAATTGGGTGCTTAATGATCCGGTCTTTGATCTTTAATTGGTATTTTGGTTTAAGGTTTAGGTGTAGAAGATGTGTTTAGGTTTGTTTTGATGTTAAGTTTTCTTGATGTAACTTATGTTTTAGGATGTTTGGTTGGGTTGTGTTTTGGTTTGTTTGATGTATCTTGATCATATATGGTTTACATCAAAGAATTGTTGCTTTTGAATACATGCAAACGTAAATTATACATGCATGCAATCATGCATACGTGCAACACATAGTATATACATAATACACACATGTACACACATATATTTTTAACAAGAGATGACATATGCATGAGTAAAACATAGGTAATATACATGTATATATGTTTCTTAACAAAGATGGTTCATGCACACGTAAAAAGGTATGCATGCGACCATGCATACGTATACTTGTATATATATACAAGTGAACAATATACTTATGTAAACAAAATGAAAGCATGCATACGTTTATGCATATAATAAGATATATATATTAACCTAGGTGTGGCTCAAATTATATAAATGAACTTAGTGTATAAGATTTCTTAATCTAGGGTTGTCACAGACACGCGTACCTATAAGCGGACACCCATCTCATGAGTTCCAGGTCAGATAAAGGATCCAAAGGTCTTATCAAATTGATGTGCATACCTTGCCTAGACAAGGTATCCCGAGATGCAGGCATTCCACCTTTCGGCATTGCATGATTTCAGTTATGGAACACACTTTAAGGACATTAGAAAAACCTAAATAACAATTTTAAGTTTAAAAATAAACATTCGGTTTAGACGACCAATAGCTTTGGATATATTAAGATCCATGTACACGTTGGTCAAGGTATGAAGATAGTTACATAAGGCACACAACAGTAACGTTGTTTAAACGTAGGAATTGAAGAGTATAACGAGTTTAATATTAGGGGAACATTCTGTAAGATAGGAATGAGGAGATATTAGAGTTTGATGATAAACCAGTCCAAAGAATCGAGGATTTTTGATATTTTAAATATAAACCGGATGGTTCCATTTGATAACACATTACCATCTGGAAACGTTGACACGTCAAGGTAAATTGACCCATTAGCCTTAGAAACTTGTGTATGTTGACCATAGTTTATCACTCATCCAGAAATCCCCAGGTAAGCATAACTAGTCCCGTAGGATTTATGCGTTATGTTTGCCTTAGCCCGAGGGCCTTTTGCCAGGAAATCCAGAATACAGGTGTCTATGTGTCACACAAATTTCTTAGGTTCATGAAATCAAAACCTTGATGAGATTTTCATAGATTAGACATAATGTCTAAGGAATTGAACCCAGATGATAAGGGTAGATTCCACATGTCGTTGAGAATAGGTTTAGGAAGTTCATTTGTCGGGAGAATCAAAGAGTTAAAGTTAAGTTTAGGGAGACAAGTAACTAAGTTTAAGCATACATAAGGCAATCCTATGCTAAGGCATCAAGTTGCACAAAAGGCATAGCATTATGTAGCATGCAAACAAAATGTAAGCACAAAGGTATAAGGATCTTTCTATGAGGTTCATGCAACTATAGTCTAGGTCACCATTTCTAATAACCTAAATCCCTATAGTTATGGGTTCTGATACCAATCTGTCACACCCCAACCTTGACGGCGGAAACGTCGAGATGTGAGGGTTACGATTGTTCACAGCCACATAATGCTATTTATTAAATCCAGATATATTAATCATAAGATTCAATTGTAACATTACAAGCAAAAGTTTCAAAAAGAATACATCATGTACAAATGCTACAAATAACATGATCATCCATTTTATCCCTAGGTCCAATCCTAGATGTGATAAGCTTCAAAGAGTAGAACACATACTTGGGGTATTCCTGAAACATGTTAAAAATAAAAGGTCAACATAAAAATGTTGGTGAGCATTCCACAGTTTTCAATACATAAGTATATAAAGATGGCAATTCAAGTCGTAAGTTAGTGAATAAAGTGATTAGGGATGTTATGAACAATGCAACAATCAAACTCGACAAAATTTTACAAGTCTCAAACGTTTACAAGATTATACGATCAGCTAAGTGTACTTGGATCAACCAAAGCAGGCTTGTCTGGCCCATAGATCTATGACTTCGCTGGGTAGCAATAGTTAATGATTGTACATATAACGCCATAACATGGTAACCATGAAAGTTCAACTAACCACAACTTTACAAGATGAATTGCCATAGGTTTACAAGTCTCAAATAAGTTTACAAGTGCAATAGTATAAGTTAACATGTTTCACCCCAAAGTGTGAAAATAGGAAAAAGGGGTATAGAATACTCACATGAAATAGATAAGATGATAATAAGGAATTAACGATGCTCCAACGATTCCTTTTTACAAGATACCTAACGTATATGTATTCCGAGGTTAAGTTTAAAGGTGAGATTAACGAATAGACGTGAACTAGGGTTTCAATTGGAATTTTGGGGGTTTTTATAAGGCTAGTTAATGAAATCATCATCATATAAAAAAAATACCATTTAGACAATTTTAAAGGAATTAATTCCTTTATATAAATTTATATATTTTAATTATTTATCAAATTTTATAATTATCACTATTAATCAATAATTAAAGATAATACAATATCCAATAATAATCTAATGATTTAAACTATCATATAATGTATATTTTATAAAAGAAATAAACTAAACATAAATTATGTTTGATAATATATAAAAAAAATGTTCAAGTATTTAAAATGATAAATTACTGATAGTAATTTGGTGTCTTTAGAAAGATAATTAAAGTTGCAAAATTACCTTTTTTTATAATTATTAAAATTTTTCTGTATTTAAATTTATTAAGAAAAGGCTAAAAAAATGTGGGTGCCCGGGATCGAACCCGGGTCCCCTGTGTAGGCGCTCTGAGTGTTAACCAGTCGGGCCAGCGCCCATATTTATTACAAACCCACTGTAAAACCTAAATGTATTTATTCATAAACCCCCAAATATCCAAGAACCCTAGAATTGATTTGATTTCAATTGAACATCAATTCGATAACGATAATAAAATCAAACTTAGGGCTTTTGTTCCCTAAGTAAATTGAGTGGTGTGGATGTGTTCAATTACCCGATTTGATTTGAAATGTTGATAAGAACGAACAGAAACAAGTCGCGACTTCGTGGATGCCGATTCAAGGTTAAAATGTTGTTGTTAATCAAATTCACTTTGCAGATATACTTTAACATTGATGATAAACAAAAGCCCTCTATCAATTTTGAGCTAGGGTCCCCGGAAGGTGATGTTCGACTAGGCTACAGGTGCGAACTAAACGTGGTGCTCGATTTTGACATGCCAAAGTGTTTGAGTGGTAATTGATGATTCAGAATGATTTAGGGTACCGATTAGGGCATTAGCCCTCTGTTAAGAGGTATTGATTTAATCGTTTTTACTACGAACGTATCAAGGCTTTGAATGGATGTTTCGGTTTTGGATGCACAACCTTAATGCTTGAAATTAATCCAATTTTAATCGCATTCAAGTTTGAAATTGATATGTCGTAGTTAATGTTCGGTTTGATTGCAATTTAATCAAACGTTTAGAAGTTTGATGGTCGCCGGGGATGGTGGCCGGCGACGTGAGAATTCAACGGAGAAGGGGGGGGTCTTTGGGTTGGTTATAGGTAATTTACAAATAGGTCCCTGAAGTTTAGAAATCTTAACATTCAAGGTAAATAGTTTATGAGTAGTTTTTAGATTTACAAATTAAACCTTAATCTTTTAAAAGCCTAATTTAAAAATAATCTAAATTATCTATAAATTTTTTTTATAACTTTGCAAGCTTATTCACTTTGAGTTTTAATTATTTATTTTTAACCTAGTAATTAAAACTCGCGAATGACATTTAAAACTTCATAAATTTAAGAAACTTTATTTTATAACTTATAAAATTATTATAAATTGTTAATTGATTTTTAATAATGGAAATTTAATAAAAAAAATTATCAGTAATGGTTAAATTATACTTTAATGTATTTGATCCATTAAAACTACTAAAAATAATTTAATAATGGAAGTTAAAAATGGGTTCCGGTTTAGGTTTAATCTTTGAAAATGGGCGATGTTACAGTCTCCCCTACTTTAAAAACTTTCGTCCCGAAATTTAATCACGTGGGGACTAATGATGAGTCTTGGATTCGATTTCACTTTGCACGTGAACTCTTGAAGCGTTAAATTCAACAAGTTTAACTATATGCTTTGTTATGCTTAAGTTTGTCATGGTTCATAGTGTGTAACATTTCGTATTTTCGTTAACTAAAAGTTAACTTCGTTTACTCTTACAAAGGTTATCCTTGTCAATTTTGAAACTTTCGTGATTGTTTGTGTTTATTATTTATTGTAATTGGGTTTCATGAAATGTTAAGTATGTATAATAATAAGGTTAATATTAATAAAAGTAAATATAATAATAAGTAATAATATTGAATAATAGTATTAGTAATAATAAGATTACTAATAATAAAGATTTATAAACTTAACCATATTTAAATTATAAACTTAAACTAAGTTTGAGGGTTAATTTGTCATTTTAGAAACTTAAAATGGAACTTTTAAGCATAAAATGTTAAATAATAAACTAGAAGGGCCAATTGTGTAATTATTTAAAACCAAACCCCCCCTTTTTCCCTCTCGACCCGTTTTTCCGGCATCACTTCCGGCCAAGATCCGGCCGGCTCCGGCGACCCCTAAACATCAAAAATCGGTCGTTTCGAGACCCAGAACCGTTCTCAAATCCTTCTAGAACTCGTTTCGAACTTGAATGCACCCATTAATCGAGTTATACATCGGTTACCAAGTCAATTCGATCATATAACCGAAACTCTTTTAACTCATGACCGTTTTGTCATTAAAACACATAATAATCGAATAACTGAGTACAATCAATCTTCTGTCTATCTCCAATCGTATACACCTTTCAATTTCACCTGAATCAAACATAATCAACGAAATAAAGCATCAGCCTCATCGTGACCTGCACATTAGTCGAACACTATCCTATTGTGCTCAAAGATCAAAATTGACAGAGGGCTTTGAGTCCAGACCATCACACGAAGCTATCCGCACCTTTGATTTGAATATCATTGAAGATTACTTGAACTTTTTGCACTCACGGTCGCGACTTATTCTTCGGTGATACTTCGTCTGTTCATCATCAATACATCTTCGAATCGGGTAATTAAATACATGTACATGCTCGATTTTACATGGGGAACAAAAGCCCCATGATCTTTACCATTAACAACATCGATTTAACGCTTAAATTGATTCAAATTCGAGCTAGGGTTCTAGGGATTTGGGGATTTTGTTTATATGGGTTTTAATGTTTTTAAAGCCAAGATCTACCGCGGCTGGATGCCTTGGTTCACTGGTTAAACGCTCTCATCTCCACTTAGAGGTCCCGGGTTCGAACCCGGGCACCCTCAAACATTTTTTTAAGGCTTTTCAGCCCTTAAATAAATTATAGAAAATCTTTAATAAATATAAAAAGGGTTTTTGTAAACTTTAAATATTTTTCAAAGACATCAAATTATTTTCTATAATTTTTTCTAAATTTAATTAATTAATTATCTTTTTAAAGAATTTTAACAAAGGATGTTCTTGGATATTTCCTATTAAAATGGATTTTGAATAATAAATTAATAAATTATTAGTGGTCCAAATATTACCATTAAGTTATTATCGTTAAAATTATGATTATTTCAAATATTTATTCAAGTTTATATTTAACTTCACTAGTCATTATCGATGATTTAATGTTATTTTTTTTCTTTATAATAATTTACACAAATGGTATATTCCTTTGTTACATTATTTAGACTTCTACAAAAAAACCCCAACTCCACTTGAAATTTAGCTCTCGTAAATCAATAATTCAATTATTAAACTTAAATCTTGTAATTACGTATGTTTAGGTGTCTTGTGACGTTTTACCTTGGAACGGCTTATATTATTCTTATTGATCCTTATTATATACTTAATGATCAAGTGAGTTTTCTTGCCCCCTTTTTACTTTATTTCACACTATTTGGGGTGAAACATGATAGCTTATACATGATACACTTATACACGTTTGAGACTTGTAAATCACGTGCAATTCAACTTATTATTTTGTCATGGTTATGTTTATTGTAAGTGTTTATATGAGATACATAGTTTGATTACAATCATTAACTATTGCTAGCCTGGCAACGTCTTAGATCTTTGGGCCTGACAAGCCTATTTGGTGCTAAAGTCGATGTATTGCCGACTCCTAGGAGCCGTATGCTTGTGCACTAGGGAACCAAATACACTTAGCCAATCTTTTATACTTGTAATCAAGTCGAGGTTTGGTTGTAACGATATGTGTTCTATAACCTTACTTGCTTATGACCTATGACATGAATTGCTACTTGTAACTTTATCATATTATGTATAAAACCTTGGAAACTCACCAAACTTTTATAGTTGACCCTTTTATTTTTATCATGTTTCAGGAAATCCCCAAGTTTAAAGTGGACTTTTGAAGCTTGGAAATAAAACTAGGACTTGGACCTAGTTAAATAAATAAATGTTATGCTACGTTTTGTTTTATTTGGGATTATTTCATGTTTTGTGGCTTATGTTTGTAATGAATTGAAACTTATAATTTTAATATTTACACTTAAATATAGCGTTATGTGGCTGTGAACAATCTTAACCCTCACATCTCGACGATTCCGCCGTCAAGGTTGGGGTGTGACAGATTGGTATCAGAGCCCATAACTATAGGGATTTAGGTTATTAGTAATGGTGACCTAGACTATAGCTTATGCATGAACCTCATAGGATAATATTTATATTCTTGGAAATATATATATTCTTACATGCTACATAATGCTATACTTTATGTGCAACTTGATGCCTTAGCATAGGTTGCCTTGTAATTGTCTAAACTTTGTTACTTGTCTCCCTAAACTTAACTTTGACTCATTGACTCTCCCCGACAAATGAAACTTCTTAATCTTATCTCGTCAACACGTGGAATCGTATACTTATGCTTAAGAATTAAATCTTTAGACTTATGTCTAATCTATTTAAATCTCATCATGGTTTTGATTTCATAAACCTAAGAAATTTGTGTGACACATGGACACCTGTATTTTGGATTTCCTGGCAAAAGGCCCTCGGGCTAAGGCAAGCATATCGCATAAATCCTACGGGACTAGTTATGCTTACCTGGGGATTTCTGGGATGAGTGATAAACCATGGTCAACATACACAAATTTCTAAGGCGAATGGGTCAACTTACCTTGACGTGTCAACGTTTCCAAATGGTAATACGTTACCAAATGGAACCATTCCATGTGCCTTACAACTTTTTGCCTTATCCTTGTTGAACATTAATCCTGTTATTCCAATTCTCATATCTAACTCATTTGTATATTCCAGCATGTCTCGTCATCATGGAAAGCGTGGAAGTTCCGATCGTAAGTTAGCCGCCATGATTGCTCGACAAATGGCTGCTGTCATTCCGACCATGGTTGCTGAACTTAATAGCACCTTAATGACCAACGCTAGCAACAATGGAAATGGTCATGGAGAGAATGCAACAATCAAAACGGGAACAATCAACACGGGAATAATCAAACTTGCACCTTCAAACACTTCAGCTCTTGCAAGCCCACTAGTTTTAGTGGCAAGGAAGGAGCCACTGGCCTTCTTGAGTGGTTCGAAAGCATGGAGAATACCTTTATCAATTGTGAGTGTCCCGATGCACTCAAGGTTCGTTATGCTACTAGTATGTTCCAACAAAGGGCTCTTACCTGGTGAATAGCGAGAAGAGGAATCGTGGACCCGATGCCATTCTAGCCCTTACATGGGAAGAGTTCAAGAACATCGCCATCGCGAAGTTCTGCCCAAGAAGTGAATTGCAAAAGTTGGAAGAAGAGTTTTGGAATTTGAAACAAAATGATGGTGATCATTTGGCCTACTCAACTAGACATCATGAGTTGAGTATACTGCTGCCCCATATGGTCGACTGTTCCCCGCAACATCGAGAAGTTCATTAAGGGTGTACCACCCCAAATTCAAGATGCTGTGGTGGGTAGCCGACCCACAACCTTGGAAGAAGCCATTACAATCACCGCTCAACTCACCGAGAACATATAAGAGCGGGCACCATGTCTGTGAAGGGTGCAAAGAAGGTAGAGAAGACGGCTACCGAGCGGTTAAGGAGACCAAAGCTGAACCGTCTAACAGCCACAACAACAACAAGAAGCACAAGTTCACACCGGCGCGTAACTATGCCGTGGTTGCACCTAAACAACCCCAAAGGCAACCTGACCTGCGGCTACATCTGTGGCACAAGTGCCTGGGGCTAGGGCTTATGCTGGTCCTCAACCGATGTGCAGCACGTGTAGGTATCATCATCCAGGGAATCAACCATGCCGCATTTGCACCTTGTGCGGTAAATATGGTCATTTGTGGCGACTTGCCACCGTGCACCTAACAATGCCGCTGTGGTCACAACCGTGTTTGCTACAACTGTGGGGAACCTGGCCATTTTCGCCCACAATGCCCTCGTCTTGTGGGTAATGTTCCAAAGCCCGAGGACGTGCTTTCAACATCAACGCTAACCAAGCACAAGCAAACAACGATGTGGTGATGGTACGTTAACTCACCTTAAATTTTGTGATCAAATTCATTTCATATTTACTTGTATTGTTAAATACCTTAAAAATTGAACAGGTATGTTCCTTATTAACAAAACTTATGCCTATGTCCTATTTGATTCTGGAGCCGATAAAAGTTTTGTTTCATTAGAGTTTGAACCCATACTTGCTAAGCCACATACGAAACTAGAAAGACCTCTTACTGTTGAAGTTGCCGATGGAGAACCAATTACCGTTGACCTTATCGTTCGTGATTGCATCTTAAGTCTTAACACGCATGACTTTCTTATCGATCTTATCCCTATGAAACTTGGAAGTTTTAACGTCATCATTGGTATGGATTGGTCAGCCAAACACCATGCTGAGATCATTTGTTTCGAGAAGCATTCGTATACCGTTACCCTCTGGAGATACGTTGAAGGTGTTCGGTGAAAAATCTTCTAAAGGGCTTAAACTCATGTCTTGCACTCAAGCCCGAAAGTGCTTAAACAAGAAGTATATGGCCTTCTTGGCTTATGTGGTCAACACGAAAGTCAAAGGGAAAGAACTTAAGGATGTCCCTATCGTACGAGACTTTCCTGAAGTATTTCCCGATGACCTTAGTGGTTACCTCCCGTGCGTGAAGTCGAGTTTAAAATTGACTTGATACCGGGAGCAAACCCCGTGGCCAAGTCACCATATCGGCTTGCACCATCGGAAATGCAAGAACTCTCTTGTCAACTGCAAGAGCTGTCCGAGAAAGGCTTCATCCGTCCTAGTTCTTCGCCTTGGGGTGCACCTGTCTTTTTCGTGAAGAAGAAAGATGGATCGTTTCGTATGTGCATCGATTATCGCGAGCTTAACAAACTTACCATCAAGAATCGTTATCCTCTTCCTCGCATCGATGACTTGTTTGATCAACTTCAAGGAGCTGCCATATTCTCGAAAATTGATCTACGTTCTGGATATCATCAATTACGAGTTCATGGGGATGACATTCCAAAGACTGCTTTTCGTACTCGTTATGGACACTATGAGTTTATGGTGATGCCTTTTGGTTTAACCAATGCTCCTGCTGTCTTCATGGATCTCATGAACGAGTATGCAAGCCTTATCTAGACAAGTTTGTGATCGTCTTTATTGATGACATACTTATCTATTCCAAGTCCAACACCGATCATGAGCTGCATTTGAGATTGGTTCTTGAGTTGTTAAAGAAAGAGCAATTGTACGCAAAGTTCTCGAAGTGTGATTTCTGGATCGAAGAAGTTCAATTTCTAGGACACGTGGTGAATAGCGGGATTCACGTTGATCCTGCAAAGGTGGAAGCTGTGAAGAATTGGTGTATTCCTACAACTCCTACCGAAGTTCGTTCTTTTCTTGTCTTGATGGTTATTATCGGCAATTCATCGCCAATTTCTCGAGGATCGCGAAGCCGCTCACTACTTTGACACAAAAGAATAAACCATTCGAGTGGGGTACCGAGCAGAAGAAGCTTTTGAAGCGTTAAAGCATAAGTTGTGCAATGCTCCTATATTGACCCTACCCGATGGAAACGACGATTTCACCGTGTATTGTGATGCATCTAAGCAAGGCCTTGGTTGTGTTCTCATGCAACGAGGAAGGTCATAGCTTATGCGTCAAGACAATTGAAGGTTCACGAGGTGAATTATACAACCCACGATCTCGAGCTTGGTGCTGTTGTATTTGCTTTGAAGATTTGGAGGCACTATCTGTATGGTACGCAATGTATAGTCTACACCGATCACAAAAGCCTTCAACACGTTTTCAATCAAAAAGATCTCACATGAGACAACGTCGTTGGGTGGAGTTGATTAGTGACTATGATTGTGACATTCGTTACCATCCTGGTAAAGCAAACGTTGTAGCCGATGCACTGAGCCGAAAGATCACAACAAGATGATCTCATTTCAAGAAATTCGAGATCGACGTCAATGGTTTGACACCTTGGGAGAGTTCGATACTGAAATTCGACTAGATGTCAATGAGACCACCGTACTACTACAAAACCTGAGAATAGAGTGACATCGAGTCTAGCATCCTGGAGGCTCAACAAATGGTTCAACGAGAAGGGAGAATGAAGGATGAGTTGGAGCATAATCTTCTAACCCAATTGGAAACAAAATCCATGGATTGATGTACTTCGCCAATCGTATTTGGGTTCCAAATCGCGATAACATTCGTACCTTTATTATGAACGAAGCTCATCAAACTCGTTATTCTATTCATCCTGGTTCCGATAAGATGTACATGGACCTACGTGGTCAATATTGTGGCCTGGATGAAGAAAGACATAGCGACTTATGTAGCTAAGTGCCTCACATGTACGAAGTTAAAGCCGAACATCACGTCCAAGTGGATTACTTGAGCAACCCGAGATCCCTATGTGGAAATGGGAACACATATCCATGGACTTCATAACAAAGCTACCCCGAACCTCTCGAGGACATGATAGCATATGGGTGATCGTTGACCGATTGACCAAGTCGGCACATTTTATACCCATACGTGACACTTACAAGACATCAAAGTTAGCTCGTATATACGTTGATGAGATTGTAAGTCATCATGGGGTACCTCGCACATCATATCTGACCGAGATGCTCGTTTCACTTCACATTTTTGGTCGTCTATGCAAGAACTTTGGGTACACATTGGATCTAAGCACGGCTTACCATCCTCAAACTGATGGCCAAACCGAGCGAACGATCCAAACTTGGAGGATTTACTACGTCTCTGTGTTCTTGACTTTGGCGATTGGGATACGCATCTACCGCTCGCGGATTTTTCGTATAACAATAGTTACCACTCGAGTATCAAGATGGCACCGTTTGAAGCACTTTATGGTCGTAGATGTCGTTCACCGATCTGTTGGACCGACATTGGTGAAAACTTCATCACTGGTCCTGAACTTATACAGAGACGACCGATAAGGTTTCTATCATTCGCAAGAACCTTGAAGTGGCGAGAAGTCGTCAAAAGAGTTATGCTGACAAGCGACGTAAGCCATTAGAATTCCAAGATGGGGAGATGGTTCTTCTCAAGGTGTCACCGTGGAAAGGTGTGATTCGCTTTGGAAAGAAGGGCAAACTGGCTCCAAGATTTGTAGGCCCTTCAAAATCCTGAAAAGGATTGGGAAAGTGGCTTATAAACTAGAGTTACCTTCCGACCTTAGTGGAATTCATCCTGTGTTCCATGTCTCAAATTTGAGAAAGTGTTTGGCCGACGAAAGCCTGTATGTTCCGCTGGAAGACAATCAGATTGACGAGTCATTACATTTTGTCGAGAAACCTGTAGAGATCATGGATCGTATAATGAAGAAGACTAGAACCACAACAACCCCAATCGTCAAGGTTCGTTGGGAAAATAAACGTGGCGCTGAATTTACTTGGGAACGTGAGGAGCACATGAAGGAGAGATACCCTTCTTATTTGTATAGTTTCATTTCTTTTAATTTCGGGACGAAATTCCTTTAAGTTGGGGAGACTGTAATATTTCGTATTTTCGTTAACTAAAAGTTAACTTCGTTTACTCTTACAAAGGTTATCCTTGTCAATTTTGAAACTTTCGTGATTGTTTGTGTTTATTATTTATTGTAATTGGGTTTCATGAAATGTTAAGTATGTATAATAATAATAAGGTTAATATTAATAAAAGTAAATATAATAATAAGTAATAATATTGAATAATAGTATTAGTAATAATAAGATTACTAATAATAAAGATTTATAAACTTAACCATATTTAAATTATAAACTTAAACTAAGTTTGAGGGTTAATTTGTCATTTTAGAAACTTAAAATGGAACTTTTAAGCATAAATGTTAAATAATAAACTAGAAGGACCAATTGTGTAATTATTTAAAACCAACCCCCCCTTTTTCCCTCTCGACCCGTTTTTCCCGGCATCACTTCCGCCAAGATCCGGCCGGCTCCGGCGACCCCTTAAACATCAAAAATCGGTCGTTTCGAGACCCAGAACCGTTCTCAAATCCTTCTAGAACTCGTTTCGAACTTGAATGCACCCATTAATCGAGTTATACATCGGTTACCAAGTCAATTCGATCATATAACCGAAACTCTTTTAACTCATGACCGTTTTGTCATTAAAACACATAATAATCGAATTAACTGAGTACAATCAATCTTCTGTCTATCTCCAATCGTATACACCTTTCAATTTCACCTGAATCAAACATAATCAACGAAATAAGCATCAGCCTCATCGTGACCTGCACATTAGTCGAACACTATCCTATTGTGCTCAAAGATCAAAATTGACAGAGGGCTTTGAGTCCAGACCATCACACGAAGCTATCCGCACCTTTGATTTGAATATCATTGAAGATTACTTGAACTTTTGCACTCACGGTCGCGACTTATTCTTCGGTTGATACTTCGTCTGTTCATCATCAATACATCTTCGAATCGGTAATTAAATACATGTACATGCTCGATTTTACATGGGAACAAAAGCCCCATGATCTTTACCATTAACAACATCGATTTAACGCTTAAATTGATTCAAATTCGAGCTAGGGTTCTAGGGATTTGGGGATTTTGTTTATATGGGTTTTAATGTTTTTAAAGCCAAGATCTACCGCGGCTGGATGCCTTGGTTCACTGGTTAAACGCTCTCATCTCCACTTAGAGGTCCCGGGTTCGAACCCGGGCACCCTCAAACATTTTTTTAAGGCTTTCAGCCCTTAAATAAATTATAGAAAATCTTTAATAAATATAAAAGGGTTTTTGTAAACTTTAAATATTTTTCAAAGACATCAAATTATTTTCTATAATTTTTTCTAAATTTAATTAATTAATTATCTTTTTAAAGAATTTTAACAAAGGATGTTCTTGGATATTTCCTATTAAATGGATTTTGAATAATAAATAATAAATTATTAGTGGTCCAAATATTACCATTAAGTTATTATCGTTAAAATTATGATTATTTCAAATATTTATTCAAGTTTATATTTAAACTTCACTAGTCATTATCGATGATTTAATGTTTTTTTTTTTTTCTTTATAATAATTTACACAAATGGTATATTCCTTTGTTACATTATTTAGACTTCTACAAAAAAACCCCAAACTCCACTTGAAATTTTAGCTCTCGTTAAATCAATAATTCAATTATTAAACTTAAATCTTGTAATTACGTATGTTTAGGTGTCTTGTGACGTTTTATCTTGGAACGGCTTATATTATTCTTATTGATCCTTATTATATACTTAATGATCAAGTGAGTTTTCTTGCCCCCTTTTTACTTTATTTCACACTATTTTGGGGTGAAACATGATAGCTTATATGATACACTTATACACGTTTGAGACTTGTAAATCACGTGCAATTCAACTTATTATTTTGTCATGGTATTTGTTTATTGTAAGTGTTTATATGAGATACATAGTTTGATTACAATCATTAACTATTGCTAGCCTGGCAACGTCTTAGATCTTTGGGCCTGACAAGCCTATTTGGTGCTAAAGTCGATGTATTGCCGACTCCTAGGAGCCGTATGCTTGCACTAGGGAACCAAATACACTTAGCCAATCTTTTATACTTGTAATCAAGTCGAGGTTTGGTTGTAACGATATGTGTTTTATAACCTTACTTGCTTATGACCTATGACATGAATTGCTACTTGTAACTTTATCATATTATGTATAAAAACCTTGGAAACTCACCAACTTTTTATAGTTGACCCTTTTATTTTTATCATGTTTCAGGAAATCCCCAAGTTTAAAGTGGACTTTTGAAGCTTGGAAATAAAACTAGGACTTGGACCTAGTTAAATAAATAAATGTTATGCTACGTTTTGTTTTATTTGGGATTATTTCATGTTTTGTGGCTTATGTTTGTAATGAATTTTGAAACTTATAATTTTAATATTTACACTTAAATATAGCGTTATGTGGCTGTGAACAATCTTAACCCTCACATCTCGACGATTCCGCCGTCAAGGTTGGGGTGTGACACATAGTTCATGATTTCATGTGTTCCTTGGCAAGGGTACAAGATTATTAATCTAATTTTTTTTAATTTGATAAACGTTTGTATTTTAAATGGTTCAAGCCAATTGGGAAGGGTTTGTCACGAGGGAAACATTAAGTGTTAGTGTGACAGAGACTCAGAGATAAGTTCAGATGCCTTTGGATGGAATATGGAACTCATAAGAGCTTCTCAACTTTTACGGGGTTTTTCAGGATGATCGATTGTTGTTTAATTATTTCTTTGAGATTTCAAAGTTACATTAGGTTTAAGTTGCTACGAGAACCGTGTTTGTTAAGATTGAAGATTCAATTTAGAAAAGGAGCATCATTGTTATGGGTTTTCAGGATAAGTGGGGTTTGAGGGGGAGACATTCGGAAAGATTATTAAGGGTCGTTAAGAGATTTGGGATAATGAGTTTAAGATTTAGGAGGACAAAATCCATGAAGAAACAAGCCATAGGTCAATAATGCACCAAGGACATCAACAAGTACAAGGCAAATTGAACATATACCCAGCTACGTCAACATTTCCTTTATGCCAAACCATGAATATTAATCACGTAAATTCATGATTATCTTTGTCCACATCGGAATGAATGTAATAGCAAGTCTTGTGAGTCGCAATCAAGATAGAGATTTAAAAATTTTCAAGATTCGGAGTTCAAGGTTATCCAAAATAATAGGAATTGCATTTTTAATTATGGGTAAGAGTTAACAAAAACGCCGTTCATGATCGGATTGGAATTTAAACAATTCAGAATATCGACAATAAAGGCAATCACTAATAGTTTTCCTAGTACGACTTGCACACGCGGTTCATCAATCCATGAACACAACCGTACATTGCTATAAACAGAAGGACATGGCATGAATTTATAATGACATTATCTTGTGCGAAAGATTGTTTTAGGAGTGTTATCATCATGCAATTAGGTTTTAATGATAACTCAGAATGAAGTTCGATAAAAATGTTCCATAAAACTAGATCAAACGTCAAAATATAAAACGTGAGAGAAGAAAATGATTTAAAATTTAAATGTTCCAGGCTTGGAACTAAGGTTACCCTAAAGTAACAACGACCCATTTTGAGTTCAAGATTCATACTTTAGCTTGACTGGCTGGAACACTTTCGTACAGAATGTTCTTTCCAGCTTTTCATATTTTCTGTAATTTTCTCATAATTTATTGCAAAGTGAAAGTATTTTTCTTGATATTTATGTGACAGAAACTCTAATAATTCGTAACTTATTCATAACTTCAAGCTAGGCCATGAAACTTTTTCTGTAATTCCTACAATTCGTAAGGTTTAACATATAATTTTCTCAATATCATCCCAGGTTTAGTTCTTCCAGCATAAATGTTTCCTTAAATACTAAAATATTCATATAAATTATTTTATCTATAGGAATGGTATCAAAATCTGTAGAATTATAATTCCTAATATTCTAAATATGTCTCCAATGTTTGTTCCCACAATCATAGTATATAACACAATAAACTAAATTTAACAAGTTGCACATAATTTTAATCCTTAATTGATAATTTCTTTTATATAATTTTCGATCATCAGGTTTCATTTTGTTTATTTCAGATTCTAAAACCTTTTTACTGACTTTTTAAATAAAGTTGATAGTTTATAGGATTCATACAGATCTTAGATGTATAATCATAATAGTTAATCATATGTTTGTTTAAACATAGGTATAGTCATTATAATCTTAACTAAATATGGTTTAGAGAATGAAACTTTGATTTTGATAATGAAAAGAGGTGGGGATAATGATGGCAGCTTCTTTCTCTGTCGAACCAAGTTAAACGAAGGTTCCTACGTCTTGTTCTTCTTGTGACAACCAGATGGAAGATGATGATGGTTGATTGTGGTGACACTAGGGTGATAACCGAGAACTTAGAGAAAGAATGAAGATGACCGAGAGGTGAGGAGTAGAGATGACCGAAGGTTAAGATGAGTATGGTGTATGGCGGGGATCGAGAACTTTAAGAGAGTGTAGGGGTGGTGGTGTGCGGTTTGTTGAGAAGTAATGGACATGGAGAGTCTTCGGCCGATGGTGTAGATATAGTGGAGACTTCATGATTATTCCTATGTATAGGTGATGAGGTGGTTATTATAGCTTAGATTAGTCATTGCTATGTGGCGGTTTTGAAGACGCCCAAGGTGTCCTAATGTTGCTAGGTGTCGATCAAGAAGGTTAATAAGTCACTAAGTAATGATTACAAGTTTAATCAATATTTAGGATGTTAATCGGGTTGCTTAATCACCTAATGAACCGAGATTTGAGTGCTTAAGTTTGAGGTTTAAGTGTATGAGGTTTTCTTATTTCGATATCAATTATCTTGTATGGAGATGTTTGTTTGGGTTGTGTTTTTGTATCATTTGGTGTTTGTTTGGTGTTTTATGGTTGAGTTTCTTTGATCACTTAATGTTTGGTAACAAAAAGATTATGAATATGGATACATACATACGTAAAAGATTGTGCATGCATGTAACCATGCATACATGCAACATATATATACATATAAACACATAATACACATCTGTATTTAACAAAGGATGGCTCATGCATACATAAGGTATGTATGTAAACATGCATACGTATAATTTTAACATATAAGTGCTCATAAACTTATATATAATATATATTAATTTTATTCATAAACTAATTTTGCCTAACCCTATTTTTAGGGTCGTCACATTCTCCCCCCGTAAAAATAATTTCGTATCGAAATTTACTTAGAAGATAATACCTAAAGTTGAGGGGAACTTATCTGGTTACTGATTCCCAATAGATAGGGATACTTCCTCAATATCTCATCTTCTCTTTCCCAAGTGTATTTTGGACCTCTTTTGGCATTCCACTTAACTTTCACTATAGGAATCTTACTTCTTCTTAACCGTTTCACCTCTTTATCCACTATGGCTATTGGTTCTTCTATGAAATGAAGCTTCTTATCTATTTTTATTTCTTGAACTGGAACTTTTAATGTCTCATCTGCTAGACATTTCTTTAGATTGGATACATGAAAGGTGTTGTGTACTACACTTAATTCTGAAGGCAGATCTAACTTATATGCTACTGAACCAATCCTATCAGTGATTTTAAATGGACCAATATACCTAGGATTTAATTTATTTCTTCTTTCAAATCGAACTATGCCTTTTGTGGGTGAAACCTTTAAATAGACCTTATCTCCAATTTGAAATTCCAATGGTTTTCTTTTTTTATCAGCATAACTTTTCTGTCGATCCCTGGCAGCTTTCAACCTGTTCTTAATTTCAAGAATTTTATCTGAGGTTTCTTGTATCAATTCAGGTCCTGTAAGTTGTTTGTCTCCTATTTCATCCCAACATAAGGGTGATCTACACTTCCTTCCATATAAAGCTTCAAACGGGGCTGTTTCAATACTGGAATGATAACTATTATTATAGGAAAATTCGATTAAAGGAAGATGTGTATCCCAATTTCCACCAAAATCTAACGCACAAGCTCGTAGCATATCTTCCAAAGTTTGTATTGTTTTCTCACTTTGACCATCTGTCTGTGGATGATATGCTGTACTTAGATTTACCTGAGTCCCTAAAGCTTTTTGTAATGTTTGCCAGAATCTGGAGGTGAATCTACTATCTCCGTCTGATATAATTGAAATAGGTATTCCATGTCTGGATACAACTTCTTTTATGTAAATTCTTGCCAATTTTTCTATTTTATAATCTTCTCTAACTGGTAGGAAATGTGCTAAGTTAAATGGTTAAACTAACAGAACTTTTGCTTGATTTTCCTAAACCACAAGGATGTTGGCCATCTCGTAATAGTTTAAACTACATAGTGAGAGTTGTAGAATCCCTGCTTCATATCTTCATACGAGTAGTCCGCCATTTACCACCTTGTAGTGTATAACATTAATCACCTCACTAACGTACAACGACCCTGCAGCAAAACGCGGGCTCAAATACTCGTATATTAAAAATAACAGTATGATTTGAAAAATTTTATATTTTAAAAGTATAAGAGAAAAATAAAATACAAATAAATCGTCTCCACTATATATATACATATATATATAGATATATACATATAGATATATATATACATATATATATATACATATATATATATACATATATATATACATATATATATACATATATATATATATACATATATATATATACATATATATATACATATATATACACATATATATACATATATATACATACATACATATATATATATATATATATATATATATACATATATATATATATATATATATGTAAATAGAAAAATCATAAAACTAAAAGAAATAAACAATTTTCTACATCAGCAACTTGTACTAACTGCTTCGTCACTTGTACTATATTATTGTAGACACCATATAATTTTTTAATAATATATATAATTACCTATTTTACAAAACTTTTTAATCAAGACGTACATTTTCACTATAATTATCCTTCTAAAATAATTAGCGTCAATTATAATTACCATTTTTATTAAGGAATAAATACGTTTTATTTTTCTAGCTTTAGTCTTAATTTACTTTTAAATTCATCATATTTTCTTTCTCCCTACATCGCACTCGTTGTTTTCTTCATCTCTCTATTCTCCCAAAGCATTCAAGAACTAATAACCTATTAGAGATGCGGTTGTATGTTAATATTTTTTAGTAACTTTATTAAAAAAATATATCTGAATTAGTTACAAGTAAGACTGTTTGGTTAAATAAATGTCTTTTAGTAATTCAATTTATCTCTTGATGATTCAGCAAGAAAATTAATATACAACTTTTTGCAACAGAGGTGAATGTTAACCTTAGTCAAAATTTATAATATTAAGAAAATTACTTTAATCAATGATTAGTTGAGAAATAAACATTTCTAACTCCAATTCGTTGTTTTATTAAACAATAAAATCGGGTTCAACCAATTTAAACGCCGTTACAAGATAACTTTATCGGTTTACAGATAAGCCCCTCAACTCCCGTTCTTTGCTTTATTGAACAACTAACATGGATTTAATAATTTTTATCTTCATCGTTGGACTTTTGTTGACGTCTTGGTCACTTAATATCTTAAAAAATATCATAATTCATGTCTAACAAAAACATATAAGAATTACAACCATTGTAGTAAATAATTAACAATCTACTTGAATATAATAATAAACATAAATTAGGATGCTACAAAGTTTTGTAATCAATCCTTAGATATTCGTCCAAATCAATTAAAAAGGCGAGTATCGTCGATTCCATCAATAATGGATGGTTATAACGTAACAACAAAATTGCTTATAATCCATATTTTTGGTTATTCTGCTAATAAACAAAACTAAACTTGACATATAATTTTTTGAAAGAGAAAATTGCATAGAAAATCCCCGTGGTTTAATCAAATTGTATGTTCAAATTTTAAACTTTAAAATTTGCAAAACTAGTTCAAACTTTTGTGTATTAATTGCACATTTGGTCCCTGATATTAAACTCATTTTATTTTTATGTATTTTATAAAGTTTTAACTAACTTTTAAATTTATCTTAAGTGATTAAAAGTGTAGGTTTGGACTAGCTTTGCGATTATTTAAGTTTTGGGGACCAAACTTGCAATGACTATACAAAACTTTGGGCTAACTTTACAATTTTTAAAATTTGATGACCAAATGTGTAATCTGATCAAACAATAAGGACCAATTTTACAATTTTCTTTTTTTGAAATAATGGCCGATGTGAGTTGTATAAAATTATCGAAAGCTAAGTACCAATCGAATTTCCAAAATTACAAACATGTTTCACAAAACTACTTGAAGACTTTCTAAAATTAAAAGAAAAGATTAGTATCCTCGATGCCAGAAATAACATTTTGAGACATTGATGATCAAGAACTCTCCCACGTACGCTCTCTCTCATCTGCCTCACTCTCTCATTCAATTCCTCAAATTCAGAATTGAAGAATTCTCTAGAAAATTGGAATGTCAATCAATCCCTCAAAGTTTTTTTTTTTGTGTGGATTTAGCCACAAAATTTGACTATTTTATCACTAACCCTAATTTTGACTTATGTTAACATTTTTATTCCACAATTCACAATAATGGAACTGAGTTTACTTGACACAAGTTAAATAAGAAAAGTTATTTATTCAAAACAAAGTATTCTCAAATCTTACATCAAAAAACGAAGTGTTAGACCTATAGAAAGGTCTTCCTTTGAAAAAAAGTGACACAAGAAAACTCAATGTTATGCACATGTTACAACACAGTGATTTGTTTATTGATCATGTATTCTATAGTTAAGGCTAGGAAGCAAGAGTAGATCATGTGTGAGTTAAGAAGCTTTAGATCGAGTCCCTAGGTTATTGATTGTGGTGATACTTAGGGGGGGGGGGGGTCTTTGCCTTTTTGGACTTTAAACCCAAATACTTGTAGTTTCATGCGTTTGTAATGCAAGGATCACCACTAGGTTGGTTCACTTTAGTTCTGATTAGTGATACTAACTTTTAATAAACGAATAATACATTCCCCCACTCTACATTTACTTGTTTTCTTCCTCAAACAAGTAATCAAGAAAAGCCATCATCAATAGGATGGTACCATTTAACTCCATCTTCTTCCTTCTGATTAGTACAAGTGCATACGTTTTAAGAAGATGCACTGCACCTGCAAAGCCGGCCATTAGAAGCATAAAACTGTTTAAGTTCAAGCTAGTCCAATAGCTTTACTTAAGCTAATGAATCTTCTTAAACAATTACTCAATGTTCTTACAAATCTTGTTTCTTGGTATGATGTTTCCCACAAACCCTTTTTCACAGCTTGCTTCCACCAATATTCAAGTCTCCCCTCCTTCCAATTGCTTTCTTGATCACGAAAAAGATGATCTTTACATCAAACGGAGCAACACCCCAAACCCAATTCTCTCAAGCGATGATTTTACTACGAGTAAACAAGATTTAGTTGAAGGGTTAGGGTTGGAACAGTGTGATCATGAGTATAATAATCTTTTCTGGTCGGAAGTAAAGAAAGAGAAAGTTTTAAAGAAAGATCATCATAGCAAGATCCATACCCCTCATGGCTTGAGAGATCGGAGGGTTAGATTGTCTATTGAAGTTGCTAAAAAGTTCTTTTATCTTCAAGATTTGTTAGGGGATGATAAAGCAAGCAAAACCCTTGAGTGGCTCTTTAGCAAGTCTAAGGTCTCAATTGATGAGCTGATAAAAAGAAGGAAAGAAAGCTCATCTTCAACTGTTACTGACCGATCTGAAGTTGTTTTCATGGAAGCTGGCGAATTACAAGATAGAAGGCGAAAGAGGAAGAGAGGTGAAGGAAAAAGAAAGAAGATCACACGAAGATGCAAATCGGGATATGCGGTGAATCAGTCAAGGGCAGAGGCAAGAGCAAGAGCTAGAGAAAGAACTAAAGAGAAACTGAATATTAAAAAGCTTGATGATGAGTCCAAGAATGTTCAGGTGGACTGCTGTTCTTCAAATCTTACACTGCAATCAAGCTTTTGGAGTTCCATTGAGTCGCTAAATGATTATGATGACAAGATTGGGGAGTCTGTTACAGATGACAGGATCTCATTGTTGTATGGCTATCAGTACAATCTTGCTATGCCGAATGATTCGAGCTCGGAGTTCACAGGTTTTCCTAAATATACAGATCTTCATGAGCAGCTGGGTGACAGCGGAACGATATAGATTGATCCATTGGAGGTACAACTTGAACTATTCAAACATCAGCACAAACATATAAATGAATATTTGATTTAGTTGTTTGTGGTTCCTTTAGGTCCTGGTTCGCCGACAGGCAGAAATAAAGAACTAGTGATCCACATCATAAGTAACTAGTTATTTGGTGGAGCTGGATTGATATTGTGTGGATGTAAGTCTATACTTATTGATTAATTAACTAGCATGGTTATGACTATCGGTGTTTGTTTCTTATTAAGCAATCTATAAAGGTCATATGTGATATATATGCAATCAATTTAAATGAATAACAAGATTATGTTATGCTCACTGGGACAATCCCTTTATGGTCAAATTTTTTGGTTCCTGCAAATTTTGATGTCTGTAATCCTAGGTCAGAACTTGAATTGGGTCAATGTTCTTAAACTAGCATTTATGAAAACTGTAGCTAGTGGGTTTTGCTTGATTTAATTTCTTTCATGAGCATGGAAGTTAATAGGGTTCCATCATTGTCCAAAGATCAAAACTTTTGATGCATCATTTGCTGGAGGTTCTATGCTTGTAGCATCTGTACTATTATCTGAAAATATATCCTCATTTTTACATATTTTAGTATCCCTTTAATGGATATATGGATTTGAATTGTTGATGTATAATATGTTAGAAGCATAGTTCTTTCCAAAGACGCTCATTGTTTTTCTTTCACACCAATTCTTTGACTTCCATGAACCAAAAGAGACCTTAAAGTTTTGGAGGAAATAATATAACTTTATAGATCTTTTATAAGCACGGATTGTTAACAAAACAGCCAATTGAAATGGAATGTTGTTGATACACAAAATAGTCACCCCGCTGTTCAGCAAAGCTACCCAACTAACTTATGATTTTGTTTGAAAAACTATGTCATTAAAGTTCAGTTACAATTTGGCTAGTTTATAATCATCGCTATTAAAATCGATCAATCTGTAAGATAACTCTGGTTTCTATATTGTTTACGATCCGTCCTCTACACCCTTTAGCTTATATATAAAGATTTGGATTGGTCTGATTTATTATTTCCTAATGGATTAATAAATATTTTTTATTAGAACAAATGTCTTTTGTTTTTTTTGAACGGTTGGTTAATTGTTAGTATCATCAACTTAGTAAAATTCACTCATGTCAAGGTTTGAACCTTAAATCTTCAAGAGAAACAAAGCATCTCATCTTCCCTTTGACCACTAACACAAGATATTATTGGCACAAATGTTCTTTGTTGAATTTGGAAGTGGATGCTTCTAGTTATCAGATACACTAAATATATATGTTTGACACCAAAGTCAAAATCTTTTTCTTGTAATCATCTCTGTTTAGTTGCTAAAATTATCTTCACGCGGGCTGAAGATTGATGTAGACATCACCAAGATCTCGTCCCACTTACTGCATTTGACTAAATGACCTCTATCTTCAACCTGTGATTTCAACTTTCATAGTATTATAGACAAACTGATGATATTAACTTCAATTTCCAGAATCTGATATTGGGTTCTTGAATCCAACATACTTCACTTGCATGCTGTTATTTTAGTTCATCAGAGTCACTGATTACCATAAACATATGAACAGTAGCAGTTACAGAGAGTGTGAGCTTGGGGAATACAAAGGAATACGAATGGAGTTACAGAGTGGGTATTAAGTGTAGTACTATGATTAAAATCTGATGAATTGTCATTTCTTTTGGGTCTCAGTGCACAGTTAAGTTTTCTTTTCATGGTTTTTAACAAAGATGATCAGCTAATGACCTGCATGCAGCTACCAAACCCTAGCTAGTTTAACTAATGCTATATTACTGAAATAACCTTGTGGTTGCTTAAACCTCAGTTAAAAACATTTTGGATTAATAAAAAATTGAAATGTAAATATATAGTAAAAAATAGTGAAACCCTAAAAGGGGCTAGTCTAAACCAAGAGCAAGAAAGTACACTTGAAGAATGTAATTATTTATTTAGCTATTTATGAAATTAGTAGGAAAGTTGTGGTTATCAAGGTGTTAACCACAAGATCACTGGTACTTTTTGTACAACAGATTCAACACACATTGGTCTATAATACGATGAAAATATTAGTTTTAATCGGTCTGTGTCCTGACTATTTTGATATGAATTTTTCACAACTAAAATATGATTTCAGGATATAATTTAAGGTCTTACGATTCGTGCGTAAGAGGAATCACATAGGCGGCTCACGAGCAGGAACGTTGCCCTTGAGGAGTGGGGGTGCTATCATGACTGGACTCATGACCATTGGATTGAATTATGAATTTTAATATCTTTTTTAATCAATCAATTATAACATTACACCTCACTATTTTTTAATTAAGTTTTACATTAACACAAGCATCATACATATCTTGAATTAGATATCGAGTATGAGTGTGACCATACATATTTCATACACATGGTATGTACCTATGTGATATCACGTTTTATTGACACTTATTAAGAATAACACATAGCTTTAGTGATGTTTTAAAGTTCTTGATAATAATATATGATAGGAAAATGGATTTCATAATTTGATAGATGACAACTATATACATTATTACAACATAAAGTATCATCGTCAAGAGAATATCATCAACAGACATCAACCGGTTAAGAGGACTACTCAAACTCGTAAATAGATGTTTATGCTCATGATACAATCGCAAAATAACACACCTATTTCTCTCATAGACAAACAAGAAAATTAGAAAGTGTCAATTTTACACTAAAAATCATTATATTTTCTCTTTTCTTTTCAATTTAATAATACTTTTTATACTTTTATCATTAATTTTTTTTTCTTCACTCACAACCACTTTAAAAAATATTAAAAAAAGTATAAAGATTGAACATTGATTCTTTAAATATACCAATCTACAGTAACATTTTTTTTTCTCATTTACTCACAACCACTCAAAACCATTCCAAATAATATACCAAACACACTTACATAATTTTAAGGACTTCACTGTGAATACTAAATGAAACACCTAGTCATTAAGAGAAATGATTTCTAGTTCTATTCAAATGTATGCAGTTCTTACTTTATCAAGTAGATTGTCTGCAAGAAATATTTCAATGGATCACCAATGAAATCCTCCGAAACCCCAAAAAAATATTTGGTGGTTTCAATCGGTGATCCATAGGAAATTATCAACGGAAGAAACCATAACTAGTTAGTAAATTGAAGTTAGAAATCTGATGTCCAACTTTTTTAGAAAATTTTTACGCTCATTTGTGTGAATAGAACTTTCCAAAAATATCCATGTGTAACCCTTTTGTTACTAAAGTTAATAATCCACGATCAAACATTCCAAAAAAGAGCATTCGATAGACTTTCTTCCGAAAATCCGTCGTTTAATATCTCGTCTAACCCTTCTTGTTTTCAAACACATTCTATCATTTTCAAATCTATAAGTGTCATGATATGTATTCGTATTTTAATACAAGTACTTTCCATACTTTTAAACTGAAATCAGTGTCTCAAAACTTAAATATGACGAATGTAAAGTGTTGAAGCTGTCACGGGTAGCAAATACGATGTTATATAAAGGTAAGAGTAATTTCTAAGTTGTAAATAAAATCTTTTAGGGTCCACATTGATCGATTACTTGATAAGAAACATAATATAGTAAATTAACAGCTCCATAAATATTAAATTTAGTGTGAATGCATGCACTAATCATTGAAATACATCACAATATATCTATACTTATAAAAGAACTTTTGTGAGACACATGACACCAATCTACACATCCTTTATCAAAATTTTCCTCCTCTTTCTTCCTCCCGAACAAATAACTACACTAACTACCAATCATATTATTTAATTATTTTTCATATTAAATATATTTTATAATAAATTAAGAAAGAGAATTGTTTATAAAACAACTTGTAAATATATAAGTTCTTATAAAACAAGAAACTTTTCTAAAACATTAAACATTTTAATATATGAGCTATTTTAAAACATGTGTTTTAAAAAAATAAGAAATTTTTTTAACAATGACTTGCTTTTAGAAAACGATTTATTTTGAAACGAAATATTAAAAAAACTACTTCTTAATAAAACAACAAAAAGAAAAGTTAAAAAACAGATATTGTCATTTTATTATTTAAAATCCTATAAATCATACATAATTTCAACAATCTCTTATTTTAAAATATAATTTTATAATTAATAAATATTTGTTACTAACTATTTAATATTTTATTTATTTAAACCATGTAATAGACGGAGTATAAAACCAGTTCCTAATAACCGAACAAACAATGTATTAGTATTGCGTGGGCGGAATCATACGGGATCAATAGGTCCAATAGGTCCTTTGGCCCTCTGACGAGGCTGTTATCTTTAAATATGCATAAATAACTTACACCCTTTATATATATATATACTTTGGGCTTCTATATTATTGTCATTTTGTCAATGGAGAGCAGTTGAGATAAGAAGAAAAAAGAAGATAAAAGAGTGAGGCTGTAATGAAATCATTTTTAGTCCATGGAAGCTCCGGAGAGCTTTTAGTTGCTCTGGTAAGAAGGGTAACAAAATGAATGTAAAGATAATCTAATGTGAATGTGGTGGGCCTGATTAAAAGTTATACTTATAGGTCATCTCAAAGCCCAATAACTAAGTAAACAGACAAACACATTAAAAAAGTACACCTTTCAAACTTCAACAAGTAATTTCATCTTTTGTTTATTTACTTGACATTAAAAGATGCTAAATTATTTATTATATTTTATTATATTTTACTTTTTTTTGTACAACAAATATACAACCCGCCTATCCGTTTCCAACCGAGATCGCACCTCAACCCCGTCAGGAGCAAACCCAACACTAAGAAAACCTTATGGCTCAACTTTGAACATTTTGTTCAGAGTGAGAGTTGAATCCATTACCTCTCTTTATTTGTATGTCATGGGTAGTCCACCTTAATCAGTTGAGATAAATATTATTGATTATTATTTTTTACTTCACTTATGGTTTATAATATATATTTAATAATAAGGCTTTTTTAATTCCTTACATACCATTGAAGAACATTTTTAGTACGTATAAATATTTTGTTATATAAAAAATAGGGAAAATGTCACAGAATAGTAATCAAGTTTTAAAAGTGTTCTAATTTAGTCACTCATGCATATTTTTCTTAAATTGAACCTTCAAACGATCAAATCGAATCATTACCAAATTTTATTATAACAAGAAAGTAATGATGGAAAAGACATTAGAGTTATAATTTTCAATATATAAAATTATATTAAAAAATAGAAAAACATGTTAATTATGAAAAAAAATAAAAAAAAAGTGCCTAAAATTTACGTCAACGTTCTATATCAGTTTCAAAAGATAGAAAAAAGTATTTTCGAAATTAATCCAAAAGTATAATATGCTAAAAAATATGTTATGACTTTTAATTTATATAAAATATAAAAATGAGTGATCTAATTGAAACACTTTTAAAACTTGAGTTATTTAATTGGAACACTTTTGAAAGTTGGTTACTATTTTACAAAGTTACCCCTAAAAAATAACATTAAAATACAAATCAAAGAAATATTAAAAAATTCAACGGCCGTTCCTGTGTCTAGAGTACATAGATTGTTAAAAAAATAACCAACATACGTTTGTAAACGTAGAAGTAATCATATTATTCGGATCTTTAGGTTAAAAAGTTTTGGTTCCGTCACTGTATTGTTAAATAAATAAAATCTTCATATATTCTATGTTTTCATATAGACGGATCATGATACATAGATATACATACACACACCTATGTAAAGACCCACACACACACACGAAAGATGATTTTCAAGGATCGGGTCTCGGGCTTCTTTTTAATGAATTTTCTTCCATGCTTCCAAGCTCGGTTATATATATATAAAACAACAAAAGGAAAAGAAAAACTTTGTTGTAGGTTTCTTTTGGTCTTCCGCTAAAGGTTTGTCTTTACTGTTTAGCTTTAAAGATTTGAAGGACAAAAGAATCAAACGCATGGAATGGAAAGGAAGTTGTGTACTATCAACTATGTACGTAATTTTGTTTCTTAGGTGGCTGGGTTGCTTTATTATTGTGTCCAACAATCAATCTTGTTGCACATCAATCACGTACAGAAATGCATTGCATACCACAACGTACGTTATACTTATACGTACACATTTGGAAGATAGTTTTGATAAAAGTTCAAATCCAATCACGTAAGGGATGAATGGCCCGAGTAAGACTGTAAGAGTAACTACTGTTATAAAGCCCATGAAATTTCCTATATTGGGCATGGGCCATAGTAAGCTAAATTTGCCAGGTTGCCAGTTTTGGGCTTAAAATGTTGGTCCAGACTAGAGTCTAGGCTCGTGACCTCATTCAACCTAGGCGTATGAAAAACAAGTTCAAGCTCGTATCTATAATGAGCTCCAATTTTGGCTCGGGCTTAGATCTCTACTTGTTTTAGTTTTTTCTTTTGTTTTTTTTTGCGGCGAGCTTTAATTAGCAAGCCAATCCCAAAAAGCACGAAGTAGCCAGACTGCATTATAAAAAGCTCGGTATTTTGGTTGCCAATTCGATCGCAAACTAGTCTTAGGCCTTTTGCGGTTTCAACCAATTATATTGAAACGGTGAGCCTTTTGCGACTGAAGTGGCGTTCTTTCTATTTCTGTTAGCGTTGTGACTTAAGCTTAACCGGCTGCTAATTTAAGATTGTTTATTTTCTGCAGCAACGCGTAACTCTTACTTAACCGTCTTGAGTTTTATCACTGAACCTAATAATAAAATAATAATACAAAGTCTCTTCACACCAAAAGAATTTTCTCCAACTAAATCTTACACTAGTTTTAATTATTAAAATTACATAAAGTTTTTGTTAATAACATATTTCCTTATATAATTCACCTAAAATTGTTTAACTTGTTTGATAATAACATATTTCCTTACATAAAGTCTTTCTCCAACTAAATCTCCAACTAACTTTTAATTGTTATGATAATTTGTTTGACATCAATTTCCTTATTTAATTCACCTAAAATTGTTTAAAGAAATATAAAAGGGTGAAAACATTTAAATATGAGACGAGGTGAAAAAGGGAAAATAACACGACAAGCAGGGTATTACTAGAAATGTCAGGGCTCCCAGAAGAAGGGAAGAAAGGGTGGGTTTCATTTGGGCCTTTACTTACGGGCAGGGGTGTCATTTATATTCTCTATCATGTTTATGACCTGATTAAATTTGTATTTTAATAAAAAATATATTTTGTATTTTTTATATTTTTAAAAATAATTAAAATCAGAAGGTTAAATTATATAATTTTACATTTTTGGTTTATAAAAACATATAAAAAATTATAGACATAATATACAAGTAGTTATACAAGTATTTTGCATGTTTGATACGTAAGTTGTACGCGTCATCTCTAACCTATTAAACATGATAAAATCTGTTTTTCACAGCTCTACTTACAGGCTTTCTACTACTGTTCAATCATTCATTATATCTTAGCAAGTAGTAACATCATTCTACCACTTTGCATTCTTTTAATATAAAACTAATTAAATTTAAACTAATTATAACACAGGATATCTCTAATTATTGTGTCTCACTATTAAAAAGTTGAGAGTTTAGATATTATGAGTACAAGCTGTGATTCATTCATAAGTCTAATTATTATTGTTAGAAAATTAAATCTAATGAAATTAATTAATAAATATGACTAAATAATGAGGTGAACTAAACATAACTAAAGATCAGCGTGGATTACTGATTAGTAAACACTAAGGATATGTTTGTGGCTTTTTGGATTTCGTACGGTGGATAGCTTTTAGAATCAATCGTGGTTTGCTTTTTAAAGTATTTTGAGTGATATTAAAAGACTGTTTGTCAACTTCTTAATAATTAAGTGTTAAACTAATAAAAAATTTGAACTATTAAATGCTAAACTATTAAGAGGTCTGAATCATTAAAAGCTACTATATCGTTTAACTATTTAAAGACAAATGTTTGACTAATTCAGATAATATGTCTTAACCATTCAGCATTAGACCTCTAAACCATTCAACATCAGTATAATGCTTAACCATTTAGGGGTAAATGTCTTAACCATTCAGACATGTGCTTACGAAACAAATTATCTGAACCATTAAGTGTTGAACCATTTAGACATCTGAATCATTAAGAGGCTGATTAAGAGGCTGACAAACGACTTCTAAATCTTCTATCGGATAAGACAAAAAAGTTTATAAAAAGTTATTTCAATGTAAATTCATATATTAAATGCAACCAAAAAACAAATCATTTATATGATGTTGAAGAGTTACGACGAACGATACAACTCTTCATAAAAAATAAGCAACCTTAATGAGTAGTTATATTAGTAGGAACAACCACACTAATCAACATCAACAATAGTAACTTAGTAAGTACCAACCAGCAATAGAAATAAAGTTATTGTCTATCATCATATCATCACTAAGTAGTTAGTAGTAACAAGGTTAGTACTATCAGTCACACTTCCTAAAAAAACTCACATTTTCAATAAAAGTTAATTCAAAAGGTGATTATCATGAGTACATTTATGAATAAATCATGAAATATAACATTGTATTATCATCCAAATAAAACACTCGTATTTTTTTCTCAACAATAAATACACTTAGGTTTTGAAGAATACTGTTTCATTCTTATGCAATATTTTAAAAATGTCAATTTTCTTCTTTTTAAATTAAGTGATCTAAATGTTAACTCAAGTGGAGAAAATAAGATTTGTAGGTAACTCAAAAGTCAAAACAACACACTCAATAAAGTAACAGAAAACGCTAGTATTAATTTCTAATGAAGTCTAAATTGTATTTCTGAAAAAATTGTTGATTGAACAAAGCAATGAGCAAGCCTTACAAAGACTACAAGAACGACCACTAATGGATAAAAAAGAAGAATACTATCTGCTGATACAAAATTAAACTACCCACATACTAAAGAAAACCGATTGAACAGATCATGAGTCATATGCAGGCATGTAGCAAGATGTTGTCACGTTAATATTCCCTCGATCTCAACATTTGATATATATTCTCACATATTAATTTATGATGTCACAAAACTCTAGTTATATCTGTAAACTTTTAGAGATCTAATCATCTATTTAGGCTTGCGTATTAACATACTTTAAAGCCAATTCCATGTTCAATACTTTCTCTCGAGTAAAACGATAGTAAACCTCAATAAACTTAGTAACGTGCATGGAGCGTAAAATTTTCATCGAGGAGAGTCAAACTTAGTTGGGATTGTTTACAGCCCTGCTAGTGTGGTTTTTTTGGAGTGAAATACTAAAATAGATATTCAACTTTGATAAAGCAAAATATTCCTTAAAAAACTGAATTTTAAATTTGGAAACAAAGACGAGTACTTAAATTGTGCTATAAATTAAAAAAAGACGCAGAGTGCTAAGCCATTAAAATACATAGTATGTCTTCATATTTAAACCAACATCCAAAGCTTTAGTTGAACCAATGAACCTATGGGTCGATCATAAAATAATCTAGTGATAAGACGTTTAAGAGACCTGTTTCTAACCGTCTTAACCGTCTTAATTAAACGTCTTGAATGCACATATATAGTAGTTAAAAATATTATTAATAATTATTTCATTTGGGTTAACAAAAACAGTCGAAGGTTTCCTCAACCCCTTTTCATCAGTTTCCTTCGTCAACAGCTTCCCTCCTTCCAGTTCTTTCTTTGACCATGAGAAAGATTGATATATATATGATGTTCACTTCAACCACCATACATAACAACCAATTTCTCACCGGAGATTCTTCTTTTAATATCTACAATATTCTTCCTCCTCCTCCGATCGTAACAGAAGATCCATATTAGCTAGGGTTAGGCGATCACAGCATCTTCGTAATCAAAGGATCGATCAGCTTTTCATTCTTCTGATGACTACAGTAAGAAAGATACATGACATATATAGCAAGATCCACACGTACGGTTCAAGGTCCTAGAGATAATTGATAGGGTGAGATTGTCCTTCGAGTGTGCAAGAAAGTTCTTCAATCTTCAAGATTTGCTAGGGTTTGAAAAAGAAAGCAAAACCCTAGATCGATTGGCTCTTTACGAAGTCGAAAACCGCAATTATATTAGGGAGTTGGTTGATCTCCCAAAACATTGTTCATCTCCTGGTGCTAATTACTGATCGATGTGAATTAGTTGTTTTTCAGGAAACCAATTAAAGAGAGAATCAGGTGAAGAAGGTTAGGGCACAAAAGAAGAAAACTTGATGATATATTGTTACCATCCTCTAATCCTGTCAAAGTTAACATTCCAATCAAGCTAATTTGGAGCCTAAACGAAATCCCAAAACATATAAGCATGATGATCGACAAGAGACTGATGAATCAAGTATGGAACCACAATATTGATCGCATCTTCTGTGCTTAATTTATTATTAATTAGCACCCGTTTTTATGTCACATAACTAATTAAGATAAAATCCAATTGATCAAGTGTCATAAACTGTGAATTTCATGAGATCAGGGCTTAGATCCACTAGTAGGCATTTAAACACCAACACGTACATCTTTTGTTTTCCGATTGGGTTGTGAATGATCTCATAATTGGTTAAGTTATGTGTGTTTTGAATTGAAAATTGAACTGACTGAAGATTGGTTTTAATAATCCAGATAATGCATTTTTAAAGTTTCCATCAAGAAGTTATTTCATTTTGTGGGAGTTGGAGTGTAAGGATGTATGTAAGTCCATAATTGTTGTGATTAAATATACAAGGAGAACAATCATTAGCTTTGTTTTTAATCTTTTAAGTCTCCAACACTCGAAGCCTTGGTAAAAATGTCAGGATTTAAACATGAGTTTGACAATAAACTACTTCTACTTCACCATTTGTTTACTACTTCTCTTAAACATGAAGGGATAGTAGATCTTTTTTTATGCTTAATTGCTTTTGTCATGATAAACATGATATATTCTTGGTAAAAGCAATTACAGATTACTTTGTAGTCATAGTATTTAATTTTTGATCCTTCTTGTGAATTATAGCATTCTTTGAGAATATCTCGAATCCATATGGCCGGCTTGACAACCTACTAGACTTGTACACATGTACTCTGCCTTTACGGCTCACAAGGCAATTAATCTTGGTTCTTTGATCGTCGATCAAGAAGCAGAGCCTGATCCGATATTGTTCAAGGCGTTGAAATAGACGGCATGATGCTTGGTAAAACGAACTGCAATCCCAGTACTGGTTAACTAAGACATGCAAACTATTAGAAACTTATGATAAATTAAGTATTAAGACTCATTCCAACATTGAATATATACATAGTCTTTAATTATAAAAAGAAGTTTAAATAAATCATGACCAAATATTAAATGGTTTGCTAAGAGACAAGAAGAGTAAACATATATTTTTATTTTTTTGCTATAAAGTAAGTAAAAATTGATGGAACACACAGACCAGTAGACACAGATGTGACCCAACCATTTAGTTTAATGTGGAAGATGAGTTGTTGAGGAGTACAAAGACATGAATGTGAGAAGTGATCTTCAGGCAATTAATTTGGTCCTATCTCCATTTAAATAAAATAAAATTGAATAATTGATCCGATCGATCACCTCAAGCAGAGAACTCAGAAGAAATATCCTAACGCCTTATTACTGTTACTGTTGAATCAAATTGGTCACCTTGAATGAAAGTATGGCTTTGATCTGTGATCAAGATTGATGAACAGTAACAGTGGAATTTCCACAACACCGTCAGAATTGAACAAGAGACAATCTAATGTCAGATGGGGTTGTTAATTATTGGATTGTTGCGTGATGGGGTTGCAGAATGTGGATGATGGCCTGGATGAAATTAAGTGCAGTACTCTTCACATGTAACGTGTCATTTCTCTTTGTGCAGTGCGATCTTGTTTATACAATGACAACCAATAGAATTTTAAGTTTCAAATCAAACTATATTTAAAACGTATTCCAATCTGCAAAACCCTAGCTAGGGTTTAAGCTAAATTTAACTCTCGTTAAGTTTTGTGTAGGATCTGGAGGAGCCGAATCATATTACGATCTAAAAGATGCTCCGTTTACCAAATTGCTATTCGTTACAGAGTACAGACCCTAATATCTTTTTATTTTGACCGTTCCAGAATGACTTGACTTGATTTACTTTGCTCGATTGCATAGTTGTTCACTGGTAACTTTTACGAGAGAAATTAGTTTCTTTGATCACCGTGGAACTTGTGTACTCTAAACACATTAAAACATTCTGGTTGTTAGCGGCGACAAATTTTTCGCCATAAAAATGAACATTTGTCGCCGCTATTAACCATCAAGTCTTTCCAACATTTGGTAATTGAAAAGAATCCACAACAACATCTGCTCGTGTAAGTTAATCTTGAAACAACTTGTATATCAATCGTAAATTACTATAGTGAAAGGTTTACGTTGGTTTCATCCATCAAAATACCTCGATCGATGTGTAGTAGTGCACTTTACAACATATGCTTGTATGTTAATCTTTAAACATAATGCAAGTGAACATAATGAAGAGAACAAAAATAAGCAGCAACAAATGTCAGGTTATGTAAGTATTATGATCGAAGTTGTGACTGTTTAAGCTAATAGAAATTATCTTGACAATCATCTTGTCATATAATACAAATTTCATTATTATGGGTGAGACGGAGAGTTTTTTTGGGTTTTCTCTTGAGAAAGTTGGAGGTAAGATTCGTGTTGAAAAAAAATGATAAATGAACCAATTAAAATAACATCTTTTTTAAAGCAATGTTGTATTCTGTGACAATATAGGAGGCCCTACGGGTTCTCTTCTTAGGGTATTCATAATTGATTTCTTTTCTTTTTTTATATAATTATACTAAGATTATTATATTTTTTCTCTTTTTTCAATTAATTAATACTTTTTATACTTTTATCATTATTTTTTTCCTTTACTCACAAACACTTTCAAAAATATTAAAAAAATTATACAGTGATTCATCAAAAATATCATTCAACAATAATATTTTCTCTCTCATTCACTCACAACCACTCAAAACCATTCCATTACATATAATATATCAAATACACTCATATATTTTTAGAAATTTCATTGTGAATACTCTTAATAAATCCTAACAATTATTTTTTTTGTTTTATTTTAACTTTTTGTTATCTTTCTTTCTTCATTTGTTTTTTAAATATTTACATAAAAATAATGCTTAAAATGTATTTTGGCTGAACTTTTGTATTAAAATTAAAAATTGTATTTAAATTACTCATTTAACTTTCAACGACGTTTTCAATAACAATTTAAATCTAGTTGTTTGTTGATCCTATTTATTCTTGATTTTGCTCGTGACATAACATGTGACATGATGTATAACATAATTTAAATAAAAAATATAAATATACCACTTCTCTTTTTATCTTCAAATTACTCAACTGACGATAAAAGAGTTATGTTAAATAACTTAAACAAATAATCTTTGGTAGAAAAGAATGGATTAATACATGGATAGTTTTAATTCTAACTATGTTATATATAAAAGGGTTATGTTAAATAACTTAAACAAATAATCTTTGGTAGAAAAGAATGGATTAATACATGGATAGTTTAAATTCTAACTATGTTATATGTCACATCACAAATCACATATGTTATAAAAAATTAAAAATGTTAAGATTGTTATTGAAAATAAAATTAAAAGTTACAATTAATACTGGTTAAATTATTAGTTGAAATTAATATTGATAAATGGTTAATAGTTTGGATTAAAAAATTATTTTTTTCTAAATTTTATAACAAATTTCATTTTCTATTACTTGATATATATAACTTAACTACAAGTTAAGCTCGTGCAATACTTCACATATATGACATTATGATAATAACATTAACATGGTTAACCGCTTAAATATAAAAACATATCATGAAATTGCGACGACTCGTTTCTAAAGAACAAAACATTAATGGAAAAATTGTTATATAAAGTTATTATTTTCTATAATAAACTTTAGTTAAATATAATGTTTTTATCACCTATTAAATTTAATATTTGGTTTATTTTTAAGACTTACTTCATTAAACTTAACTAGCTTTTCACCTGCCGCGTGTTGAGGCAACGTTTGCGATGTGATAATGTATAGATTATGATAGGCTAATTCATTCCCTAACTAAATTTACGTCCAAATGTAAAGAAACTTGAATTTATAACATTGAATGAAAATAAAAATGTATTATATTTGACCCAACTTTTTTCCAAACAAATTTATGTTGAAACGTAGGTTAAATCAAAACGTATATAAAACACACGTGTATTGAATTCGCATGCAATATGATAAAATGTATACTACAAAAATGCCCGACTCATTTTTTAGTTAAATTTACATCGAAACATGTTTTGTATCGTCGAATGAAGCATATTATATTTGACTCAACTCGTTTCCGAACTAAATTTATGTCGAAACATATCTATGTCGTCAATTGAAACATATTATAATTTACACAATGCTTTTTTCCAAACAATAAACATATAAAAGACAATAATAATTGTTCATTTAGTTTTCAAATTAACATATATATAATATCACGTCATATTATTACATTATTAGTTTAACTGAACATAAAAAAAGAACAATTTAAAAAGTTAATTGGGTTTCAAACCATACACGTAAGTTTCAACTCAAAAGCCCCTACCAACTCATCTAAGACTTAGTATGTGTTTGATTTTATTCGGTCATAGCGTTTGATTTTTCTGGTCTTGGCGACTGACCTAATCGACCGACCTAATCCCTAGGGTCTGATCGAGACCTTATAATCGGCTTCATTGACCAAATCGGGGACATCCACTTCTCGTAAGGTCCTCCCTCCGCCGCTCCTCTTCACCGGCGCCCTCCTCTTCACTGCACTGCCCTCCCTCTACGCTCCTCTTCACCGGCCCTCCCTCCATCGTGCACCTCTCTCTGCCGCCTCCTGCGATGGTGTTTGGGTTTCAGTGGGTGCATATTGGAATCTTCTTTTTATGTGGTTTCAACTTTTAGTTTTGTGCAATTGTATTTTATATTGTTTTTAAAGAAATAATAATTTGAGATTTGATGCATGTATCCATTTTGAGTTTTATTTAAACATTCTAACGAATGCTTTTAGAATAAAATGTGTGTGGAGTCACTAGAATTTGTATAATACTACTCCATTATTCATCAGATTTAATTAGATACGGAATCAAACAATCAAGTTTCAGTCAAATGCAACTTAATCAGAACTTCTAATTGGACCAGTTTCTGACTCGGTAAGATCTTACGAAGTCAGTGGTTATCAAATAGCCCTTACTTCTTTTTAAAACAAAAGAAAAAATAATAATAATAAATAATATATACATTGTAGCAACCGAAATGGAACATATACACACACACAAATATATATATATATATATGTATATGTATGTATAATATTCACAAATACTATTATTAATTGAAATATTGAACGTAACAACTTTATGTGTTTTTCTAAATTCCTAGCATAATGACATGTTTAATTCTATTTGGAATTTCAATACGTCGTTTTAATGTTTGTTGTGTGATATTGATATATATTTGTGTGTTTTGATTGAATATACAAGTAATCTTATCTAGTAAAATTAGTTAATATGTTACTGAATTCGATATCGATAGAGCTATCAAAAAACGTTACCCGAATAGCATGGGTATCACTTCTAATTTTAGTTATTTATCAAATTCTAGATTTATAAAAGGAGATGGTATGTCACTTTCTTTATTTGTACGCCACCATTTTTTTAATTTTAATTATAATATCACATATCATATTATTGTCCAAAAATGTATCTAATAATAAAATAGTTTTATAAGCAAAATATAATATAAAACCTAAAAGAGTGGTGTAAAAGTTACTATTAATTAAAGACAGCGGAGAAAACATATGAAATTGACATGACATGTAGCAGATGACTTGAACATGTGATCTTATTACCAAAAAGAAGGAAGAACTTGTCGCTATCAAAATCGTTTCCCTTCAGATTTTTCTAGTTTGGGTTTCCCTACAAATTATTACTCAAAAACAAAAAATAATACATCTCACGTAACATCATTTTCCATTTACATATAACTTTTACAACAACGAAATTGATACTTCTCCTTAACCTGTGATTTAATATAAATGTCGATTATGTTTTCTTGAGATGAAATCCCCTTTCCAAGGTTCACACTAATGAAATGATATTGTAATTAACAGTTAATTATTAAATTACATTAAATTTGATGCATCACTTGAGAAATTTTCCAAAATGTAATTTGACTAGAAATTATCTTAAAATTATAAATGTGATTCGTTGAATAACATTCCCTCTTGACAGTGAATCTTCTTGCAACGAGATAAGGGATGAATCTCCTGAGAAATATAAGGTTGTATGAAACAGTCCAATATGTAACATATTTTCACATATTTTTCATTTTCTTTATAGAGTCAGACAATACTATTGTTTTAGATGTTAGCATCTTGTGATATGTTGTTGGATTAGGCTCTTACTAGAGCACGTGAGAATGAAAACGATATAGACACCAAGATATAGTTAATTGTGATTGTGGTGGCGAACAAAAGGGAGCACCACAATTAAATTAGATGTGAGCTATCAGTTTCAATTGATAGAGAAATACAAGAAAAATTATGGTGGCTGGAGCTTACGGTGATAGACGATAAACATAACCATAATCTTGTTGAACGTCTGGAGGGGCATTCTTTTGCAATAAGACTAATGGAAAATGAGTTTGGCTTGGTGGCAAAAAAACTAGTAATTAAAAAGCAATAAACATTTATATTTAAAGATGATTATATATTATATATGATTTAAACTTTTATAATTGTTGACTCTTTCAATTACACATCACAAAATTCATTAGATTCCATTGGTATCTTCTGTAAGAGGCTTGATGTATCACCGTCATTTGTTCATCACGAGGATGACAATATTGATGTTGGTCAAGAAGTAGATGTGGTGAAGAAACACATATTAACACATATTGGTCCAACCCAAGCCAGTGAAAAAAGTATGATGGAAAAGATATGGGCAATGGCATTCCTAGCAAAACAAACAAGAAAGAGCTTAAAATGTAAACAAACATTCATCGGCGTTCATATATGTATGTAAGGGAGCAACAACAAAACATGCATGACCCTTTGAGGTATGTTTTTTCATGAACTCACAATGGAAACAAACTCTCATGAGTTTTCATATTTAAAATAGGAACGACCCTATAAATGATTATTTGAACATTTGATGATTTTATTATTGATGGATCAAACTAAAAATGTAAATTCTAAGGCAAATGTGTTATACCAATGTGAATGATGGTATATGTGCTATGTAGGAGACTCACAAATTAGAACGTGAGGGTACAGGGCATCTTCGTGAGGTCACTTAGGAGCTTGGGGGCAAAGAAAATAATTTTTGTTTCTTGTTTTTTTGGTTTTTTGTTATTTTCACCCGTCAAAATAAAATATTACATCTCATAGCATTTTTTTCTAATAATTATAATATTCACGTAAATACTATTACACATATTCAATGAGTGTGAGTTTAATTACACTCATTGTTATATGATATGTATATAGAACTGTTCTTTTTGTTTACTGTTGTAAAACCGAATCAAAAAAAGAATGAAATTAACAATGAATCCATTATTGAAATGATTCAAATGTTAATGAATACTGAGAACAATTGAGAACTGAGAAAATTATCTAAAAATGAATTGAAAAAATAATTCTCTTCTAAAACAGCAACTAATCCTTATATACAAGAATCAAGCTTAACAAACATAACAACCTATTTACACTTTAACCCCTTTATGTTAAGGAAACATATCTTCCGAAGGTAAACTTAACTTCTGAAGTTATGGAAATACTTCCGAAGCAAACACTCTTCTTCCGAAGCCAAAACCAGCTTCTTCCGAAGCCAACACTATTTTCTTCCGAACTACCCTTATCGATTCTATGATCAACTCTAACTTCTCACAATCTCCACCTTTAGATTATGCATCATAGAACACCAATAATAACATCAACCAATACCAAGCTTTGTAACACAAAACTCAAATTTAGAACCTGACACCACCTTTGTAATAATATCTACAAGATTCTCATATGTTCCAACTTGCTTTACCAGAACTTTTTTATTACTAATCACTTCACGAATAAAATGCAATCTAACATGAATATGTTTTGTTCTTTTATGAAAGACACTGTTCTTAGCAAGTTGTACAACACCTTGATTGTCACAAAATACCACTGTATCAGACAATCTCATTCCTAACTCAATAACCAGTCTTTGTAACCACAATGACTCTTTTATAGCTTCAGTTAGAGCCATATACTCTGCTTCGGTAGTAGACAACGCAACCACATGCTGCAACTGTGCCTTCCAGCTTACCACATTGCCCATCACTCTGCACACATATCCTGTGATGGATCTTCCCTTGTCAAGGTCTTTCGCAAAATCAGGATCAACATACCCATCAATTCTATCTCGACCTTTACCTTCCTTCAGACCAAAAAACAATCCCCAATCTTTAGTAAGCTTAAGATATCTAAGAATCCATTTAACAACTTCCCAATGAATTCTTCCAGGTGATGAAATAAACCTACTAACCAGACTCACATCATAAGCCAAATCAGGTCTAGTGCACACTATTAGATACATAAGGCTTCCCACTACATTATCATATGACACCTTCTCCATATATGACAACTCATCTTTAGTACAAGGACTATCTTCCATGGACAACTTGAAATAAGCCCCAATAGGAGTTTTAACACCCTTACACTCATGCATACCATAAAGCTTCAAAACTTTATTTGCATAAGAAGTTTGTGACAACTTCAGCTGCCTAGAACTCCTATCTCTGGTAATCTCCATTCCCAAAATCTTCCGAGCATTACCAAGTTCCTTCATTTCAAACTCCATCATGAGTAACTTCTTTATAGCTTCAATCTCATCTTGTACCTTACATGCAACTAGCATATCATCTACATACAACAGCAAATACAAATAACCCCCACTAGAACATCTCCTATGATAAACACAACTATCATAGTCAATCCTAGTAAAACCATAAGTCACTACAAACTCATCAAACCGCTTGTACCACTGTCTTGATGACTGCTTCAGACCATAAAGTGACCTCTTTAACAAACACACTTTATCCTCCTTACGTTTAACCTCAAAACCCATAGGTTGCTTCATATAAATCTTTTCATCCAAGAACCCATGTAAAAATGCTGTCTTAACATCTAGTTGTTCCACCTCTAAATTAAGAGCAGTTTTAATTGATAGAATTATACGAATAGAAGTATGCTTTACTACTGGTGAAAAGATCTCATTATAGTTAATACCTTCTCGTTGAGTAAATCCTTTAGCAACTAGCCGAGCTTTGAATCTAGGACCCTCTGCACCAGAAACACCATCCTTGACTTTATACAGCCACTTACAAGCTACCAGCTTTTTCTCTACTGGCTTATCAACCAATTCCTATGTTTCATTTTTCTCCAGGGAATTCATCTCCTCGACCATAGCATCATTCCACTTTTCAATTTCATTTGATGACATAGCCTCATCAAAACTCAAAGGCTCATAGATACTCTCCTCCTCAACAGCTGTGAAGGCAACAATTGACATATCATGACCCTGCCTGTATTTGAGAGGGGCTACAACCTTTCTTCTAGGTCTATCTTTGGCAATACTATGAGTAGTACGAGACTCAGGATTCACTTCACATTCAATCCCACTGCTTGACCCAGCAGTCTTGTCTGAATCATCCTCATACTCCACCTCAATCTCAACTTTCTCTGGAGACTGAGACTGGATGTTAACATTTACCACATCCTTATATACCATGCCTTCTTGGAACTCTACATCCCTGCTTAATATTACCCGAGGTCCTTCTCCTTCCAACCTCCATATTCGATGCCCCTTGACACCCTCAGGGTACCCCAAAAAAACACCCTTTTGAGCCCTTGCATCAAGTTTATCCTGACTAACATGAAAGTAGACCAATGACCCAATCACCCTCAAATGGCTACAATCAGGTTTAACACCTGTCCACATCTCCATAGGAGTCTTCATACCCAAAGCTCTAGATGGAGATCTGTTAATCAGATAAGCTGCAGATGTAATCAATTCACCCCAAAAACCTTTTGGAAACCTAACATTAATCCTCATGCATCTTAGCCTTTCCAACAAGGTTCTGTTCATCCTCTCAGCCAACCCATTTTGTTAAGGAGTACCGGGTACAGTAAGATGTCTGGCTATCCCCTGAGTTCTACAAAACTCATTGAACTCACTATTACAGAATTCAAGCCCATTATCAGTCCTTAATTTCTTGACCTTCCCCTCACATTGAGTTTCTACTAGAGTTTTCCATTCTACAAACTTCTTAAAAGCTTCATTCTTATACTTAAGAACATACACCCAAACTCTTCGTGAGTAATCATCTATAATAGACAAGAAATAACTAGCTCCACCTATAGTACTAGTTCTGGTAGGCCCCCACAAGTCAGAATGAACATAGTCTAACACATTAGTAGAAATGTGTTTACCAATCTTGAATTGAACCCTCTTACTTTTACCCAAAACACATGTCTCACAGAACCCTACATCATTCACCTTGAACTCACTAATGATGCCTTGTTTTCGTAATTCAATGAGACCCTGTTCACTAAGATGATCAAATCTCTTATGCCACACCAAAGAGCTATCATTCTTAGTAAGTGCCACACATGCACTTCCATACACTGCAGATCCCTCTAATCTGTATGTATTATTACTTCTCCTAGTACCAGTTAACAATACTAAGGAACCCTTAACAATTCTAGCCTTACCATCCTTTAACCCAACATAATAGCTTGACTTCTCAAAAGTCCCTAGTGATAACAAAATCCTTTTCAAACTAGGAATATACCTGATATCACTAATATCAACCTCAGTGCCATTATGTAACTAAAAAGTGATGGTACCTGACCCTAGAATTCTACAAGGCCAATCATCCCCAAGCTTTACTTCACCAAGATCTTCCATCTTCAACTCTTTAAAGAACTCTTTGACAGGAGTCATATGAAAAGAACACCCAAAGTCAAGTATCCATTCACTCATGTCTTCATCACAAGACACATTCAGAACATCAGAGCTGTCATAGCCATCCAATGATCCTTCTGATACATGGCTGTTTTGCCCCTTTCCTAAACTTGACTCAGTTCCCTTCTTCCTCCTCTCCGGGCAGTCTTTCTTGAGGTGTTTTTCCGAATTGCACACATAGCACCTTCGTTTGGTTCTTGATCTTGATCTAACTTGGCTCTTTCCTTTAGACGACCTTTGTTCTGATCTTCCACGCACAACCAGGCCATCACTTGAATCTTCTTGCATATCACTCCTTTTCTTCAATTCTTTGGAATTCATGGCTGCAAGGACCTCATCCATTGATAACGTCTCTCGACCATACATCAATGTATCAACAAAGTGTTTATATGACTTTGGCAACGAAGTCAAGAAGATGATAGCTTGGTCTTCATCTCCCAATTTCTTGTCAATGTTTTCAAGATCCAAGATAAGTTTGTTAAACTCATCTGTGTGATCCTCCAAAGTCTTGTTTGCCGCCATGTGGAACGTATACAAACGTTTCTTTAGGTACTGTCGATTTGCCAATGACTTCGTCATGTACAAGCTTTCAAGTTTCGTCTAGACTCCGGCAGCCGAGTCTTCCTTCGACACTTCTTGAAGAACTCAATCTCCCAAGGACAAAATTATTGCACTGTGTGCCTTCTCCATGATCTCACGCTTCTCTTTCTCTGTCAAATCCGCTGGCAACTTTGCCTGCCCTGCAAACGCTCCCACCAATCCCTGGTGTACAAGCAGCGCTCACATCTTGACACGCCATAACCCGAAATCATTCTTCTTATCGAACTTTTCAAGATCGAACTTCATGGACACCATCTTTGATTCTTCAATTTCCATTCTGATCACAGCCGTGATCTTCATCTTTCTTCAATTCAGCCAAACTTGGCTATGATACCAATTGTTGTAAAACCGATTCAAAGAAAGAACGAAATTGACAATGAATCCACTATTGAAATGATTCAAATGTTAATGAATACTGAGAACAATTGAGAACCGAGAAAATTATCTAAAAATGAATTGAAAAATTAATTCTCTTCTAAAACAACAACTGATCCTTATATACACGAATCAGGCTTAACAAACATAACAACCTATTTACACTTTACCCCCTTTATGTTAAGGAAACATATATTCTGAAAGTAAACTTAACTTCCAAAGTTATGGAAATACTTCCGAAGCAAACACTCTTCTTCGGAGCCAAAACCAGCTTCTTCCGAAGCCAACACTATTTTCTTCCGAAGTACCCTTATCGATTCTATGATCAACTCTAACTTCTCACATTTACATTCACAAAGCAATAACACATAGCATAAAGTGAAACAACCAAATTCACTAAACACAACAAAAACATATGTGATGAATGGTTAAAGGTTAACCTTAATCCAAGATTGTTAAAAAGTTAGATGTTACCTTTTAACCATTGGTTATCTTTTAATCACTAGGAGGCTATAAACAATTAAAAAATGATATTTTAATGATTATTAATAGATTATCAAACAACTCTATACCTTTAAAAAAATTACCCGGTGGTACCATGTTTTGAAGAAAATTGCTTAGGAGACACATTTTGTTACATACATACTTGCATATAATTTGTAAAGCAAAATATTCTAGGTGACTTTGACTTAAAGATCTGGTTGGCCCCTCTGATTTGGAGGCATAAACTGACGGAACTATGGTTAGTTCTAAATTTAATCACATGGGTTTTAATGAGTGTTGAGATGTCTAGTTCACTTTGTATTTTCTAAAATTTAAATCTGCCAGGCTTATATTTTTCTGTATATAACATTCCAACCATCAATTTTACATACAATACTTACCCTTAATTTGTGGTTTTTTCCTGAACAAAAATTCTGAATTTTGTTGCGGACAGAAATTGTTTAATCAGTTAACTTCATGACGAATCTATCATATTTTTTAGTTCTACCACAACATTTCTGTAATAGTCTTCGGAGGGTAAAAAATGTTTGCCGGATACGATAACAAGGTTGTTAAGGATTTTTCATGATGTGTTAATTAGAGTAGGGGTCATGAGCCATTGTGGTGCTAGTTTACATGGTTGAGGCTTATGATTTTTATAGTTTACGTCTTGAGTTTAATACCAACCAATAGTTTAATTAAAATATGTACGTAGTAGTAAAAGTAACTAGAGTCATTAAAAATAAGGAGAGTACTCCATGGTTATCCATGTGGTAACTATGCAATGATAATTTTCAATGTTCTCTTTGTAGGTCCATCTTTTATCAAACTCATTTTTATACATTCCTTTAGAAAGTTCCTAAAATGTTATTTTTACAAAAAATTCCCATTCAAATGTCCCATTAAAGCTAAGCCATGCATTTATCAAAATGTTTCATCCGGATAAAACGGCGACACTTGTATGAACACGGTTGGATGCCTCTTGTTGGACACTAAAATTCATACACATGTTTAACAGACGCGCCACCATCTCTACTTATCTTGACAATACCGGTCGAGTGCCTCTTCTATTTTAGTTGATACATGTATACTATTTTGTCTCTTTTCACGTACAATTTCAAACATGTAATTGTTTCATGGGTTCACCGTTAGATTTCGATCACATATAACAATTGATTCTATTATAAGTTGTATTCACAATTCATCACATTCATCAACTTAGATCATCGGTTCTATTAGTAATTCTACCATAAGTTATATTCACAATTCAACACATTCATCAAGTAAGTTCATCAGTTTTATTCTCAATTATTGTTGAAGTTAATTATACATGCCTTTAATTTCTCTAATAAGTTTGCTTTATATGTTTTTTTATTTAGTTTATAATTTCCGGTTTCAAGCCTAACTAAAGGATATGACTTATAATAGTGTAATTCGAAAAAAAGTCCAAAGAAATTTCCTTATGCTTTAGAACTCATCAACTTTTAGGTGATTGGGCATGTCAACATATGCATGGTGTCGTGCTTCTTATCGGCGCCGTACATTAATGTGACCTTTAATCTACCGATTGATGATGTTTGTTGTTAGAAGTTTTTCTTCTGTTTTTATTAATTTTTTTTATTATTTTCAAGATTGTATTTTTGGATTATATGTACGTACTAACATATTCAAAAAAAATTCATGCTCCGACTTCCGGAAATATTAATAGAATATATTAGTTAAAATCTATTATACTGATATTTATCATAATTAGAAGCCTTAATTTGATTGTGTTTATTTGTGATTATTGCTATTAAATAGAGTTTTTATTATTAAATACTATACATATATAATCCCATATTATTATGCTTCTAGCCAACTAATTTGTGGATGAACCGTACGACTTTAATATCATGACACAACGTCCTATACCAAAGATATTTTTAGTGCCCAAGGACATGTGGTTTGGATAATCACCACTTTAGGCTTATAGCATGTTCTGAGAGTATCTTATCAATGATTCCATTTATAAATCTTATGAATTCTTTAATTGAAAAATAAATAACAACCGAATTATGAACCTTATATACACAGGTTAGGTTTTGTACAATAACATCCTTTTGAGTTCATATATACATGTAGTGTTAAATAACACTCTTTTTCGCTTTCTTTATCATTTTCCGAGCTAGCCTACTAAAATGCGGAGTAGTTTAGTGATGTAACATGATACATACCTAAGGGTTTTGGAAGATTTAAAAACACAATCATATGAGTAAACATGTCCGGTAATCAACGCAACTTCACATACAGTACATGAAAAGGCCGTTTGATAGAAAACTTGGCGTTCTATCATAGTTTAGTAGCAACTGTTATTGCAACTTGTACTATCAATAGAAATGTGGTGGTCAGCGCTAATCAAGTTTGTAAAAATAAATCATATATCAATGTTAACTAGCGTACCGTAAAAAAGGTTCTTATCGAAGCTAAGATAATAGAATTGTCTGCCATTTTAATAGTCAACTAGCAAACTTTTCACAAAACATTATTATATTTCAACTAAATGTTATGATAGTTCCCGGTAAAAAAATGGTGTATTCCGGGTACACATTAGCTTCTAAACATAAACATTTATATATATTCATTATCTTTGTAGACTTTATTTCAAGATCAGTATCATTAAATTACTTAATCTGACATTGATTATACATAATTAAGAAATACATGTAGGAGATCAATTCCAAACTACAAATTAAAACTTACATAAAACGGTAAACAATAATTGATAACAAATAAAATCGCCAAACTTGATCACCATGAGATATATAAGTAATTTATTAACTGCATTCACAACAAAGAATAAATGCTTTAATTTAGTGTTTCGGTAGTTTCCAAAATATTATCATTTTCTTCGTACCTTAAGATAGGTACTTTATACAATTGAAGCAACCGAAAGTAAAATATAGTTCGATGAACTTATTTAATACTAGCTAGAACTATATACCGCTTTCTGTTTCTAAAGTTTGGAGGGGCCTGGTAGAGTTGTAAAACCTCTTAATTCACCTTATATATTATATGTTCTTTGCTTATTAAATAAATGACAACATTAATCTTTCATAATGAGATACCTGGTTAGTCTTAATTATTGACCAAAGATCATAAGTTATATATATATAGTGACAGAAAGGTATATATATTCCTATTTTTATCCTAAATCTAGGTTTTGAAAAATTTCCTCTCTAATATATAATAATGAGGAAATTGAAGATAGTACACTTTTAACTCCTTTATCTTCAATTCCTTAGTACTGGTACCCTATACTTTTTTATTATTATTAAGGGTGGAGGCATGAGCAGACTTGTGCCCTAAAACAGAAGATTTACAGTGCAAAGCTTAAGAGGGGAGGTGGTCTCTTAAATTCAACTTTACTCCTTACCTGTATTTGGATCAAATGAGCTTATATCCAAACTTCTTTGTTAACTATTATTATTATTATTATTTCAGATTTCATATCCAAAATACAATGTTTTCCTCAAACCCTTTTCCTCAGATTCCCTCTCCCATCCATGTCTCCCATCCTCTCAATTCCTTCTTTGACCTTGAAAAAGATGGTGTCTATTTCAACCATCATGAATACAACAGTATTAACCCATTTGTCTCCGGCGATTCGCTGTTTCATTCCTACACCAGTTTTTCTCCACCGCGGCCATCTGTCCCCGCGCCTCCTGTCATTGACTGTATGGCGCCTTCGAATACGCAAGATTTCGATACTCAGAATCAGCTGCTTCATGAAGGGTCTGGGATGCAATACTGTGACAGTTATAATGATCTTTTGGAGTCAGTGGTATACCCATCTAAGAAAAAGGTTGTGGCTTCGAAAAAAGATGGGCATAGTAAAATCTATACGGCTCAAGGGCCTAGAGATCGGAGGGTGAGGTTGTCGATTGACATTGCGCGAAAGTTTTTCGTGCTTCAAGATTTGCTAGGCTTTGACAAAGCAAGCAAAACCCTTGATTGGCTGTTTACCAAGTCGAAGAAGGCGATTAAGGAGTTGATTGAAGAGACAAAGCACTCATCTTCTTCTAGTGTTAGTACTAATCAGTGTGAAATGGCCTTCTTGGAAACCATCCATGGAGGATCAGATGAAGATAAGGGGCAGAAAAAGTCAGCACTCAAGTTTCTTGATGGAGAAAGGAAGAAAATGACACAAAGATGCAAATCTGCAGGAGTTAATGCTACTCTTGCAAAAGAGCAGTCAAGGGCAGAGGCCAGAGCAAGGGCTAGAGAAAGAACTAAACAAAAAATGCGCATTAAGGAGCTCGAGAACGAGTTGAAGAAAGTTCCTGATGATTACCCTAGTCATGCATTAAGCCCTTCAAACATAAACCTTCATGACTCAAGCTCTTGGGGTCAACTTGAATCTCAAAATGATTACAATGATATCCTCCATGAATTAATGGTGGAACAAAGGTTTTCGATGTCATCTTCAACGTTGTACGCATACAATCACAACTTTGTTGTATCAGATGATTGGATCTCCCAAATTTCATCCAAAGGTATGCCTAAATTTTTAAGTTATTCATGAGGAACAGAATTACCATGCAATGATCCAGATCTACAAGATTTAGATTTAACCATTGAAATGCATAAAAAACGCATAGTTACCGGATATAGTTTCAAGATTTCACTTACCTTTTGTTTGTTTGTTTTGTCAACAGAACACTGAAAGAAGGGCTGGAGAAAATCTGGTCTTGATCAGGCAGCAACCAGATCTAGTAACCCACCTCTCTGCACTAGTTGATTGGGGGCCCTGGAGCTATATATATTATCTGGATGTAAGTGTACAATTGATGATGATGAATTAGCCAACATGATATTATGGATTCCTTGATCAGTTCTTGTAATGTTCCTTAAAAGTCTTTGTTGTCAAATTAATTTAATTATAAAGATAAATTACAAATGACAAGAACGCTACAAACAATTACGCATCCTCGATCTATCTCTCCTTTGGTTACCAAAGAGTGAATGTTGAAAACCCTGGATAATTGTGCCCAACTATATATCAGTATCATTTGATTATTGTGTTCTTGACTAATTGGTTTTTGAAGTAAACACATATATACAGATCTAACTACATCAAACATAAGCAGCGTTTCAGAATAATGCTGCTAGTTACGGTGATATGAAACATGAGAATCAAGACTATTTAATTAGCTTTTATGTCTTTGTGTGTTAATTTTGTATAATCTTGCTTCGGTCAGTGTTTAAAGTTCTTGTCACAACTTTGGAACCTAGGTTAATTATGCATCTTAATTGTTGATTTTCTGATTGGGAACTACACATAAGTGACCAAAATGTTTTGCTGCATACTCACTGAGACACCCATGGGAATTTACTGGACATACAAAATGGTTAATTACTTGATTGGATAAGAACTCAGTGCATCATATCATGGATGTATGCCAAAGAATTGTTGAGCATGTCCAAGGAAATTAAAGGCCTCTCACTTTTATGTTACCTTAAATGGTACCTGAAATGAAACCCTAATTTGACATTCAGTCATGTGTTCTGATCCCCAGCCCATTGGAAAATCATTGATTTGAATTCTTGACCTGTAAAATCAATCATATTTTTGTGAAACCATCTCAAAATTAAATTTCTCGTTTTCATCATCAAATGGCAGTCTCTCCATCAAAAATAAACTTCCATTTTACAAATATAAACATTAACTTAAGAGTTTTCGATGAAATACTACTTCCATCTTATATTAATTTTGTCAATTACTAGTATACAAATTTCAATCTAGTGAAGAGACACACGCATAATCTTCTAGTATATATATGGTGTCTGCATTGTTCTAGCTCTAGAATAGATTAATAACTCAATTTTGCCGCGTACTCTTTGTCTAATCTAATGTTCATGTTAGGTTACGGTCCCATTCACACAATGTAATGACATTAGTTTTTAGGAAGAAACTAATGGCGCATTGCAAAATTTGAAACGCCGGAAAGCAAATTTTGCATAATTAGGGCTTAAGCAAGGGTTTTTACTCTAATCACAAACATTTCTTTAACGTAAATATATATTTATGATCGTGGATGACTATTTTTTGGTAACTTTATTACCTTTTAATTCTGTTACATCATACAAATAATCCACTCTTCATAAAACAGATAAAGAAGAAGGAAATTTATATAGATGTGTTAAAGGTGGAGCATATAACCCAATGTGGAGTGTTAGGTTAACTGTATATAGATAGCATTTATGAGATACCAGGAAGCTACAGGAAAGTGTTAATTGCATTCAATTTACATACCCTAGAATCACCAAATATTAGGGTTGACGAAAGTAATTATTTATTTTGATACAGATTTGTGAATAATTAAAGGTCAAAACGTAATCTTTGTTTACAATAGATTAAGGAATTGAATGTATAAATAGCAATAGATGCTGATACCTAATATTTCTTTGTTGTTATCTAATGCTAGTTGATAGAACTTCCACCACTTGCTTTTTTGGGAGAGAATTGACACATGCAGACATTACAATAACTAATTTTGTCTAAATATGCATTAGATATAATTTTATTTTTTATTTTGGTGCATATAATACTAGGTTAGAACAGAAATGCAAATAGGCAGACATGATTTGTAACGTAACTTTCTAAATGGGGACCAAGCTTTTTGGATAATTATTAATTAAGGGCGATTTAAAATTGAGGTTCACGAACTTTGTATAATATTCATTTACATAGAAATAGAAGTGTTCGTGGATCGATTTAAAATCATAAAATTGTCCAAATGGATCATTGATCAGTTTGTTTTGTGATTGGTTTTAATTTTATTGGTGTGCTTAGATCTTGAGTAGGGGTGCAGCTACCCACCCTAAAACTTTTTTTCTCTATATACTTGAAATTCCTAACCGCTCCCACAAAATTTTGAAACCACCCCCCCTAACATTTGAAAGTAAAGAAATTATAGTACAAGATTGTCTCAAACTTAATGCATATTTAGTGTCATACATTATTCTTAAATACGTTGAACATCACATGTTATTTTAAACATCACGTATCATACCATTTTTATGAGTATAATTGTTCCAATATGATTCTTGATGAATATGCAATGTATATGCAAATATATACAAGAGTTTGTGAATTGTTTTTGGTAATGAACCAAACCCACTTACATAGAAAATATATTTTTACGTCGTCATAGCCCAATGACACTAAAAGTTTTCCGCTCCCCATGAAAAAAAATTACGCGTCCGCCACTGTTTAATTTATAGAAGTTTATGGTTGGACGGTTTTAAAATTCCATGCCAATTATGCCAAAAACAAGTTGTATTAAACTGGACCGGACCATAAATAGTTTCTAGAGATTAACTATTTGATTAATAATGCACAAGCGGATCTCCTGATTTGAAGTTTACAATTGCATTAGTTTTAGGACGTGTAATGAATATGTTTCATTGATCGGCCGGGCGGCTTAGGTTTTTGTATATTTTTCTGTATTTTAGTTTTATTTGTAACTTATCAATTGGCTTAGGTTTGTAGTTTTATTTGTATGTTTTTCTGTATTTTAGTTTTTATTTGTATGTTTTATTTGTAGTTTTATTTGATCGGGGCGGCTTAGGTTTATTAGCTTTATGTGGTGGTTTGTAGAATTTTGCAAAAATATGTAAAGCACTTATCAATTGTTGGATGGAAACTTTCACTCTTATAATGTGATAATGATTTTTTTAATGGTATATTTTGGAGAAAAAAATGAAAAATGGTTATTTTATCAGAATAATATGATTAATGATAATACCATCCTTATCAAAAACAGTTTCTTTACAATCTCAGACTTCTAATAATTGGGTTGTCAGTCAATGTTAGAAACTGTTCTTTGCAAGAGTGGTTTCAGTAACTCTGTTACCATCTCCGTTTGATATGTTTACCACTTATTAAAGCTAATAAAGAAATCACTCCTAACAGAAGTTGTTTCTCCCTCAACCAAACAAAAACAAAAAACTGTTCCTGAGAGAAACGATTTTTCCCACCTATTAAAGCTGATCGCTCATGTTTGTCCTCAAACAAATAGAAACAAGAAACTATTACAAATTAATATTAAGTTTTATATAATTAAAAGAACTATTATTTTTGCCCTATATATACATACATAAAATATGCAAATGTCTTATATATATTTTGTTCAAGAGTCAATGAATCCTCATTCTCAAAAGGAAGCTGCAAAGTGTGAGGCTGAAAAACAGGTTATTGCAACCAATGATCCGATAAAACTTGAAGGTGTGTTGAAGAACATAGAAAATCCATTAGAATCACAGAGCTTATTGCAATTAATATTCAAGAGTTACCAAAAATAAACAATATCGAGGAGCAACTACTTGTTTTTAATTGTTTGCGGAGAAGCAGGAGATATAAGTTTTAATAGGTAAGAAACTGTTCATCTCAGTTTATATTTGGTTGAAGGAGAAGCAACTTCTACTAGGAGCGATTTCTTTATTAGTTTTAATGGGTGAGATACTACTCTTACAAAGAGTAGTTTCTTGTTTTATTAAAGCAAGAAACGATGATAAACAAAGTAGACGGAGATGGTAACGGTGTTAAATAGACTAGACGGAGATGGTACAAAAGTTGTTTCTGACATTGACTGACGACTCAACTATTGAAAGTTTGAGATTGTAAAAAAATTGCTCTTGAGAAAGACGTTATTATCATTAACCATATTATTATGATCAAATAATTATTTTCCAAAATTTTTCTCCAAAATATACCATTTTGAAAAAAAAATCATGTGATAATCGTTCTTATTTTTGCAACTACCGCTTATGTTCACTATTTAAATATTGCTTTTAAATAGGAATCGCTTATGCTTATGTAGATCGTAATAGCTCACATTCACAAAATACTAATGCTTCATTATTAATGTAAAATTTTATTTTTTATAACTTGCTTGCATTATGCGTAGTTTTTCATTTTATATTATATGCATTATTATAAAGGTCAAGAGGTCCAAACAGTGAAACCAACCGGAACCAAACCATTATTTCGGTTTAGTTTTCGGTGATAAGAAACCGTTACTAATGGTTTCATCTAAAACCATTAATACTAAACCATGAAGACACCTACAAATATAAAAATAAACCAAGATTCATATTTACCGACGTTAGTTATTTTAGAAGTCATAAAAATGCTTATATAATTCGCATACATCCACCCAAGTGGCCTGACACCCTAGACCTAGCACTTGCCATTTTTCTTGTTGAATATATATATAGAAGACGTTAAATAAAATTTGTAACAAATTAAGAAGCAATTAGGCGTTCATGTGTTAACTCAACTCCAGCAAATTAAGCAAATATAACTCCAAATTTTAAAAATTTTATACTGATTTGATTTCAAATTACAATGTACTAGATGTCAAACGTTTTATCCCAAAGTAAAAGTAAAAAATTGACGAAGAGCAAGTGAATAGCAACAGTAACATTTCCACGACATAACAGATGAAGATAAAGGATATCAGATGAGATGATGTGCCTGAGAATCAAATCAAGATTTGGGGGCCGGTAGGTTGCGTAATGGAGTTGTGAAGTATGGGAAGAAGATGTTTAATAAACTACTGTTTTTCTGTCAACTGTCTTTTCTGTTACGTTTCTTCATTGCATTGTAATTTGTACGTGGTGACTGGTGGGTAGTCTTTTTATATGGGCTTAAACAGTGGCATTATATCCATTAATATATGTACCGATATTTAAATTACTGGGCTTCTGAACAACCCAATCCACGAGTATATTGTTGATACAATACCTAGGGCACTTCAGGATGTATTGTGAAAATAATCATATGTTTGATCTTCGTTTTTGACCCACCCAGTTTTAAGTATTAATCTTTGATGATTAATCGTTGAGTAGTGATTTAGGTTATTATCAACCACCAAGTGATATATACTAACTAATATTACAATGTAAAAACTTTATTTACAACCACCTAATTAATGATAATAACCTAATCACTACTTAACGGTTAACAATGTAAAACTAAGTAAAAAAAATACAAGTGGACATAATCTAATGACAAACAGTCAAAGATGATCGCGGATGATTTAGCTTTGCAAATTTATTGTATTCTCTATAATCTTCAATTCGGGCATATAATCGTTTATGGACTTGATAATTAGAAAAAGGTTTTAATGATTAAATCGTCCAAAACTTTGTTCCTAAGTGTAAGAACATAAAATTCTAATGTTGGGGTTTTAAATAAGGCTTAATAATTTGAATTCACCCATTATTTCACCTTATATGTCGTAACTACACCATATGTCATAGGTTACAACCACCTTAAACACAAGCTATTTATGTACCTTATAAGGGTCAACATCGACATCCACATGGGGTAATAAGTTACGGCCTAGAGGCCATAGCTTATGCCCTTTGCTTTCCCATAGTTTTCTTTATTTTCAACTTCTTTTCATCCATAGTCTTGCTATGCTTCAATTCCTCCTTGAATAATATCCATTAAGCTCCATTAACCTGCGTTTCAAACACAAATCAAAGAAATAGTATATCGTATGTAAAATATATAAAAATGTATATTAACCATAATTATGTGTGTGCATAATATAAAATTATCACTTATTTATGATCATCTAGTGTTATTATTCTGCACACCTGAAACGATTATAAGCTAAGTCATCAAGTGTGAATTTTGTAATCAGATCGTAAATGTCAAAGCATGTTTGGGTGGCAAGGCTTCATTGACAACTTGCGCGTCAGAATCTAATTTATGTTAGAAACTTCAATTTTTGTATTGCAATTGAAAGTCTAGTAACGTTATACCTTGATCATCCACATTATAATATAGTAGAAGACAATGTTCTACTTTTTTAGGCATCAAGACTAGCAAACCAATGTAAAAAATCAATAGCAAAGTTTCAAGTCAGTAACATTTTCATTTTATTTATGAATAATAAACCTTTTGTATTAGCAACAACATCAACATCATCATTATCAAAATCATATATGTTAGCCAAATATTTTTTTGGCTACCACGGATAACCTTTGTGGTTGAAGCTTAGAATTTTGCTAACGAAAAACAATATTTGCTACCGAAGCATCATTTTTGGTACTGAATATCAGCTTTTAAATTGAAGACCGACATTTGCTACTAAAATTTATAACTTTTGAAAAATAGAATTATATTCAAAATTAAGAATTTTTTATATCATAGGCTATAGCGAGTGAAGTTACCTTCATAGTACTATGGTGAACCGAACCAATTTTTTTATTATAGTCTATAGTGAGTGTAAATACAATTATAGTAACGTGATGGACCAAACCGATTATGAGCATACACAATTCGAAGTATTTGGATACTGCCAATTTTGGTATTCGCTCTTATATAGTTTTTAGTAAGCCCAGTCGATAACAGCAAACTCACACTGCGTAATGCAGGGGAGAACAATGAAATTCTAACCACGTAGGTTGTTGGGATAGCTTTCGTTTGTTAACTTTTGTAAAAACGTAGTTATATTCAAAAATTAGTACTTTTATATAATTTTTCTTCTATAGTTTACGATTAGCCGATAAGCCAAATTAAGAAAGCCAAACCGGACTTCCGTGTAATTCGGGAGAAATTAGTTTTAGTTAATGAAAAGTTATACACAATCCTTTTATTTGCTTAGTTATTTGTTTACTAGGCCATAGTAACACCCACATAAACTAGCTAACTTTCACCTAAAATCAATATGTGATCTTGTTTCTATATATATAGAGAGAGGTTGCACGTAGCTTTGTTGATCCAGGTGTTAGTTGTTCTATTTGGTGCAATAATATTTATTTATTCTCACTTCCGCTATTTGAAAACGTGGGAGTTTTCTTTATCAAGTTTGGTTGGAAATACATAAGAAACAACTTTTTAGATTATTTTCCGGTTAAAATTTTCGAACCACATAAAATTTATAGTGTATTGTTTCTGGCAGCATATTTCCCATTGCGCACCCATAAACGTTAAAAGTGGAAAGTTTTATGTAGGTTTCTCCTTAATTTAGTATGTCGTTATATTACGTAACATCTTGATGGTAAGTGATTTACTAGCTTTCTAACCAAATAGGCGTAAGTTATTGTCTACAAAATGTGTCGAAATAGTATTTAAAAACCATGTATATCATGTTCAAAGCTGATTAGAAGTAGGTATCTCAAAATTACCAATAGATGTTAAAATAAAAATTTTATAATCCTCAAAATCCTGGTCGATATATCCACATGTGAATAAATAAACCAATGCAAGTTATTAATATTATCTTTCTTTCCTACCGTATTGAACATCTTAATACCCTCTAATTTAATGCGATGGGGAGTTACCAGGGGGATGTACTTAATTGTGCCCTAAAAATACGCACTGAAAAGCAAGGAAACCATTAACACAAAAGGAACTCTTGACTTGATGCATACTAATTCATCTTTCAACTTTACTTTATCATCTGTTGCAATGTTTTCCTCAGCCCCTTTTCAAGAGTTCCCCTTATCACCCAATTTGTTGATCGAAAATGAAAAAGATTGCGTTTACTTAAACTACCACCAGAACTCCGGCTACCCATTTATCAACGACGGCGGTTTTTTTCACTCTCCGGTTATGGAGGGTAGTACTTTCACAATCAAACAAGATTTTGTCGGTCAACGACAACATTATGCTGAAGGACCAGTGTTAGAGTCTTGTGAAGATCATTATGATCTTTTAGATGCAGTAGTTTCTTGCTCTATGGCTAAGAAGAAAACGGTGGTATCTGAGAAAGATGGGCATGGTAAGATCTACACAAGTCGAGGTTTTAGGGAACGCAGGGTGCGATTGTCGATTGAGATATCAAGAAAGTTCTTTTGTCTTCAAGAATTGCTAGGGTTCGACAAAGCAAGCAACACCCTTGATTGGCTTTTGACCAAATCCAAGAAGGCGATTAAGGAGTTGGTTGATGAAACGAACCGCGGCTCGTCTTCCACTGCGTTTAATGATCGATCTGATGCGGATTTTCTTGAATCCATTAAGGGAGATTCAGATGAGGGTAAAGGGTACAAGAAGAAGTTGGTGATCAAGTGTCTTGATGGCGAAATGAAGAAAATGAATCGGAAATCGGTAGGTGGATTTCAAGAAAATCTTGCCAGTAGAGACCAGTTAAGGGCTATGGCAAGAGCAAGAGCTAGAGAAAGAACAAGGGAGAAGATGAACACTAAAAAGCTTAACGATAGTTGAAGATACTAGTGATCAATTCCTGATTACTTTGACAGTTAAGTAAGCCCTTTAAACAATACTTAGACCTAATATATACCTCATGAGTCTAGTTGATGATCAAAGTCGGATTGAATAAAAAATGATTAATTTAGAAACAAATGACATGTGAGATGATAGAGTGCTAACCAAACTAATCGTTAAACAACCCAAATCAGGAATATGATCGGTTTTTCATACCATACTTTAGCATCCAAATAGTTTAAATCTTAAAGCAAGTACTCCAGTAGTCCTGTTAAAAAAATTTTGATCTTCTTTTAGAACATGTATGTATTTCATGAGTAACTTTGTAATCATGCTTATAATTTGCATTAATTACTCAAACCTATTTTCATTATATCAATTAACGGAATGGAGATATGCATGGTTTTCGTAATATTTGTTTCTGTTTGGTACACAGATTGAACTTGAAAAGAAATCAGGAGAAGATCAACGAGCGATCTTGACAACTACCAGCCAAGTGATTATTGATGCAGCAGTTGATGGTGGATATCATATGATATTGTAAGGATTTAAGTATATAAATATTGTTTAATGTTTAATATTGAATCAATGTACCATTACACCAGAACCCTAGTGATTAATGTGTTTGACTTCTAGTAATGAGTAATGATCATTTGATATTATCATGTGCCATTACACCAGAACCCTAGTGAGGAACTAGAGAATGCAAGTAAACTTAATTGAAAGTTGCTGAGGAATAGAATAATTGGCCATACTAGCTTTTGAAAGTGGATCCTTGTACATGCTTGCTATATTTATGTTCAGAATTAACGGATGATCAATGGGGGATCGAAGTTACCATTTGAAAACTTGGGTTAGCCACACCTGTAATTTGTTGAAATAACACTTGGTTATTTTGTTGCAGTTATATACATCTTTGAAAACTGCTATATACTCTCATTGTTCTAGAAAAGGGAAGAGTACCCTGATAAACTTTTATAATTAATGAAACGATGAAAGAACAATAACCTTTAGGTAACTAGGCATGGAGAAACTTGATTCATTTTCTTTAATTAGAACTTTTGTTGTTTTAAAAAGATACCTACCTACATTTAATTAGTTCATTTCACCAGAAACAAAATTCCCTAATTTGAAAAGTTACTTAACGATTAATCTTGCTTTACTTTAGATAGTACGTATTTAATAATTTGGGTGAAATTTCCTTGTTAATTACAGAACATATACATGAATCCTTTAGGCCGGCATGATTCAAATGAAGATCTACAATCTTTGAATAACATCTGCGGTTGCCCTGAGATTCGATCTTCAACCATACTTGTGTTCTTATAAAGATACGGTTTTGAGTTTCTTTAACAAATTTATAAAAATAAGTGTAACTATTACAACTCTAATTAACATAATCACATTGCCAAATAGCTCAAGCTAGTTAGGTCATTGGACAAATTCAGAAAGATACTTGGTAGTTATCTGGTATATTCTTGATATTTAAGCAATATAATTGATCTCTTTTGGGTAATTAAATCTTATTTATTCATCCAGCAACGGATAATCATCTAGATTAAGAATCTGTACAATAAGCCTATATATGATGCAGCTCTCATTATTATTATTATAATTCCTGATCTATCTTGTTTTAGTTGTTAAAACGTTCTTCACCTAGTACAACAAGTTTTTGTAAAAGAGATAGATGAAGTTGTTAATGAATCTATTATCTTTAAGACCAGCTGGTACTGAATACCACCTATAATATTCACACATTGTGTGGAAGTTGTTGGGTCAATCTTGATCGAATCAAGTCGGGTCAAGTTACGAGTCTAGTGTTTGAGTCATGTTTTATTTAAAGTATGTAACAAGTTTTTTAATTTGAATTAGTTTTAGTAGTTAGCAAGTAGTGAACATTATTAGGGATAGTGGAGTAGTGCAACTTGTTTTTAAGAGTGCATGTTTATTCTCTATATATATGTAAGTTTGATAGTATGAATAAATACAAGAGTTTTATTATTATCTTGACCCTGAAACAAACAGAAATCACTGTCAAAATGTACATGAGAAGCTATCATTGAGATGTGTCATTGCCACCACATATATTATATATATATGCTAATTTATCATTGAATTATCAAAAGCTTAAGCTATCATTATAGTTTTTCACATAGCTTTGTCATGCTCTCTCTCTCTTTCCATCTCTCTCTATATAGTATTGTGTGTATGTATGCAGTATGTAATGCATGCATGTATGTATGTATGTTTCAGACAGATATTCGCATCTAATTAAGTACATTAATTAGGCAGATGTTGACAAGTACATAACTCGATCAAATCTTTATACTGTTCATTTCAGTTTTTATAAGTTTCAACAAACTTGTAATCAGGATCATTGATAAAGACTTCACAGTAGCAACGCCTCACTCTGCATTAGTTCAAAAGTCAATTTGGAAATTTGTAGATCTCTCCACGTTTCATAATAAGAGTTATATTTAGCTATTTCATATTTGTATAACGGTCTAAGTTGAATATTGTAGGTAACATAAGTGTTAAATTAACATTCCATAGTAGGCAAGTATATTCAAGGGTTTTGGATCAAAACAAATTATCTGATCTAAAGGGCCTAGTTAGAGCATGTGATGGTTTAACAAACTAATTATGTTTTGTTAGATTTGGAAAGAAGTGGTTTGGTTTGGCCTACCTCTTCATCATTAGTGTCGTATGTTAGTGCAATTTGCATATGCATCAAGACTGGCTTTATAAATTTTTGTCGAATAGTTGGGCTGGTTTTGTACTCAGCTTGTCCTTGTTGTCACATCGTAACCCTTTTGTTTGCACCAAGTCTACTTATAAGCATGTACGTAGTTTATGATTCTAACGGTAGAGAGCTAATCAAGCTCATAATTGCTTGGTGATGTGCGTATGTAGCTATTTATTCTTGTTGGCGTGGGCTTATAACTCTTGTGCTGAACTAAATTGTCTTGTTGTATAATATAAAATTTATATTATAAATCATCAGCTATTACTTATGAAATTAAAATTTAGTTAAAGCAAACAGGAATATAACCTAAATCTACTACTTTCAAGCGTTTGAAATACCACCCGTGTGTATGCCCTCTAGCTAATTAAAAATTGTCCGACGTTTAATTGAACTTTCTATGAAATCGTTACCTAAAAACCATGACAATTAGACTATTATCCAAGAAGAATATATTGTGCTAAAGTCAGACACACTACAAGAAAACTAGGTTGTTCTGACAGCACTTATAGCGATGACATTGATCGCTTCTATTCTATGGATCAAGTTATCACGATAACTTGTCGCTATAGGCCTTCAAAATATTTTAACAAGCTTTTGTTTTTTGCAACAATTCAATTTGTCATTGCGATAGAATTTGGCATGATGCAAGAAAACTTTATGCTTCTTGAAAACTCTATAGCGACAACATATCGTTACTAGTACCAAATCGCATTTATTTTAGTGTTTCTTTTACAAGAAAGAATTGAGAAAATCAATATAAAACAAAATTAAAAATTCATGGAGCACATAGCATCGACGATATTTTGTCGCTACATAGTTAATTTTTTTAATTTTATATTCGAATTTAGACTTAAATAATGGACATCATTCTGTCTAGATAAAACAGCGACGCATCGTCACGATAAGCTTTTGCAAGAAGATCACGACCTTGCAAGAAGATCACGACCTTGGAAGCTCAAGATCATCAATCGATTCATCAAGGAAGAAAGAAACTACCAACATCTTCTTTTCACTCTCTCCTTCTGTCAAACTCAAGGTTTTATTCCCTAAACCATAACAAGTTAAGATTACAAAAGATATATATGTGTTTAGATAAACACATATGACCAACCCTTTTGATTTAACATTTAAGATCTTTATGAATCTTACAAACATATCAACTTTATTAAAAAAGCAGTAAGAAAGGTTTTATAAGTCTAAAAGAAATGAATAAATAAGAATAACCAAAAGTTATATAAAAGAAATTACCAAGAAAGGGTTGAAAATTATGTGCCAATTTATTAATTCGGTTTAATGTATATTTAACTGTGATTATGAGAAAAAATGTTGTAGATATGTTTGTAATATTAGGAAGTATTATTCTGCAAAGTTTGATGATATTACCACAAGTAAAATAATTTATACAAATTATTTAAGTATTTGGAATAAAATTTTATGCCGAAAGAACTAAACCTGGAAAGTAGTTGAAAGAATTATATGTTGACTCTTATGATTTATAAGATTTAAAGAAAAAGTTTCGTGACCTAATTCAAAATTATGCCTAAGTTATGAAATTTTAAAGGTTCTGCTAACTAAAAATTGGGGAAAATATTTCTAATGTGAAATAATTATGAAAAGTATACAGAAAATATGAAGATTAGAATAGAACAGCCTGTATAAAAATAGGAATTTTTAAACATATTCCGATATTTTTACTGAATATTGGTAAAATGATAAAAATCATGAAAATTAACTCTGCCATGATTTGGGACTTGAGAAAATTTATAGAACCTATAAAAGTTGTGCCAAGTATTCTGACCAAATTTAAGAATTTTTAGAGACCCGAAGTTATTTCTGATAATTTATTCAAATATTGTAACATTATGGAAAATAATCTAAAAATTATTAAAACATAAAAATTTAATATGTTATGTCTAATTTATGGACCCACTTGTTGTAAAAATTTCATGATATATGAATTACTGAAAATTATGAAGAAAATATATATATTTTCTAAACTATGAATATATTGTTTATAAGTTATCTTTTGAAGTAAAGGTGAGACTTATAGCTCCATTTTATTCTTATAAACTTTTTTGGGAAAACATACTATTGATTTTATGATTGATGCAATTTTTGAGATTATTGTCATTTATGTTATAACCATTAATTCAGATGTGGAACCGTTAAATAATATAGGTAGCGCTACTTAGAAAAATATTTCCTACACCAACAGGATGAGTGTTGTGATGCTATATTATCTGATTTTATAAATTATGTATGATAATTATGAATCATCTAAGTATTATGTAAGGTTTGGTTGTATATGATGCATCAAAATATTTTGTTTAAAGTTTAAACCTATAATCTCACCAACATTATGTTGACAATTCTGAGTATGTTTTTTCAGAAAATTATCATGAGTAACAGCATAAGGTTTTCTTTTGATGTTTACAATGGCTGGGGAGAAATCATGAGAAATGTTTGTGTTAATCTAACTGTTAACATGTATGATCTAAGCTTATCGGTAGACACGCACTTCCATCGTTACTAAAGATGTAGTAGTTTAAATATATGTTTGTAATAGGATTATGTTAGATCAAATTTTGACTATCTATGATTTGATGTAATCCTAACTAAATAATTATATGTGATGTTATGTTTTACTAAATTGTTTAGTCATTTAGTCAATGAGTTCTGGTCGAACAAGTCACACCCGAATTAGCATATCACGCTTCTACCGGGATGTGACAGGTTGGTATCAGAGCCATTGGTTATAGAGAATTAGGTATTATAAAATGCCTAGACTATTACCATAAGCTCATATTATGATAACTATAAATCTACATGTTATATGTATACGTGAACTTTTGTGATTCATGAATATTCGAACATTACTTTTTAGTAAATTTAAAGGTAAAATTTTATTTATAACGTGTGGAAATAAATGACTAACTATTTTGCTTAAATTTATAAAAACTTTTTGCAGCTATGACCCCTGATAGTTATCACAGTGAGACTGGCCCATCTGAATATTTAGACCATAGCAATTATAAAAAAATAACATCTGAACCCGAACCTCAGCAAGTCATGGGAACTCCTCAAATTGAAATTGAAAATAACCATAAGTTAAAATTTTATGTTCGACGTGCACCAATAACAGTAGGAGGATATACAATTAAAACTCCCAGGAAAAAGGTACAACATGGAAACATGTTCCAGGCTAAATAAGATAAGGATACAGAAATACAAAATGCTGACTCTTCGAAAAAGGAGGAAAGAGAAACCAAAAGACAAAGGATGGATGAGAACCAAATGACGACAGCTCAGCAGACTCTTAAAAAGCTTAAGAAAATCCAACAAGGAATCAGGAGTATTCAGAAGGATGTTAAGGAATTGAAGACACCCAAGAAAAATATCTTTTCGAGGATATGGAAATGGGTTCATAGAAATTAGAATTACCTTCTAACTTTAACATGCAAAAATCCTTAATAAGAACTTAAATGAAATATATCTTTTATTTTTGGAATTATTGTCTGTTAAGTGTTAACCAAAATGCTGTTAAGAAACTAATTTTTTTTATATATTGACTACAATTAACTATAGAAAATCATGCCGCCAAGAAGGAATACACAGCCCGTAAGAAGAACGACGAGAGTTGAACGACCTAGAACCAGGCTCAAAGAAGAAACCTCTTTAAACACAACCACCAATGAAGATGATAGAATCTCACGATTAGTAACATAGCAGATAGAGGCTGCTATACCCACACTAGTAACCCAACTTCAACAAAACCTAAACCTTGGAACTGCAACACCAGGTAACGAAATACCCATCAACGACACCATGAGAGGACAACTGGAAGAAGGAACTATAACTGAAAAAGGATGCTCCTATAAAGTTTTTATGTCATGTAGGCCCCAGGAATTTGATGGTAAAGGCGGAGCTGTACAAGCCCTACGCTGTTTGGACGAGATAGAATTAACCTTGGAAATCAGTAAGTGTGCCAACAACAACAAAACCTTGTTTGCTTTGCATTCACTAAAGGGAGAGGCACAATCCTGGTGGAAAATGGAAATTCACACTAAAGGAAGGCATGTTATGAATGGATTAAGTTGGGACGAATTCAGGGGTTTAGTAATAGAAAAATATTATCCTTACAATGAAATAGAAAAGTTAGAAACTGAATTCTTAGCATTAGAAATGAAAGGGGCAGCACATCGAGAGTACACTGACAGGTATAATGGACTCTCAAGGCTAGTGCCACACTTAGTGACCCAAGAAACAAAAAGGATAGGGAGATATATTTGGGGATTAGTACCACAAATAAGAGGACTAGTGAAATCTGCTATGCTTAAAACTTTCCAAGATGTCGTAAGCCTATCAGGAAGCTTGACCGACGAAGTGATAAAAAACGGATCCTTAAGTAACCCCAGATCAGGAGAGAAGAGGAAATGGAGTGATGATAACTCAGGAGGGAAAGTTAGAGGAAATTTCCAGAAAAGGATAGCCCGACAACCCACACGAAACTTCTTAGGGATGACACGGGAAAAGAAACCCCAAACCAAAAACCAACCATGGTGCAGTACCTGTCAGAGATATCATCAGGGTAATTGCGCAATGGTAATCTGTTACAACTGCAAGAAAAAAGGACATATATCCCGAGACTTAAGAGCCCCACTAACCCAAAACCAGTTTGTTATCAATATGGAAACGAAAACCACTTTCGAAACGAATGTCCACAACTGAAGGGTAAGGCTCCGGTCAACCAAAACAACACTCAAGGAAGAGCTTTTGTAATACAAGCTGAAGAAGCTCAACACGAACCAGAGGTTGTAACGGATATGTTTCCTATAAACAATCAGTACGCTACTGTACTATTTGATACTGGAGCAACCCGTAGTTTTGTTTCAAACAAATTTAGACCACTACTTAACCTAACCTCAGAAAAGTTAAATCAAAAATATATGATAGAACTAGCTAATGGTAAGATAATTGAAGCCTGTGAAATCATTCTTAATTGTACTATAAATTTAGAGGAATATTGTTTCAATGTAGATCTGATTCCTATTGATCTAGGAGGATTTGATATTGTTATGGGAATCGATTGGTTAAGTAAAAATCAGGCTGAAATAGTATGTGGCAAGAAAATGATAAGAATACCTTTGATTAATGAAAATAGAACACTTTGTATATATGGTGAGAAACCTAGAGGTGCCATGAAGATAATTGTCACACCCCGACCGATGGTGGAATCATCGGGGCGGACGAATGGGAGACGATTGTTCATAGAACATGAAACTAATTAAGTTGAAATAATATAAAATGTCATTATTCAATAAACATTACAAGACAAATAAGTATTTGCAAAACAATCAAGACACAAACAGAAACATAAGACATTCAATTAATCTAGGTCCAAGTCCTATATGAGCACAAGAAGATCTTCAAGCATCAAACCTGAAACATGTTAAAAATAAAAGGTCAACTATAAAGTTGGTGAGTTCCCATGGTTTAAACACACGCATAAGTATATATATGTAAAAGGGTTACAAGTAACAATTCACGTCCATGGTTATGAGTTAGCAAGCTTATAGAACACATACAGTTACAACCAAACCTCTACTTGATTACAAGTATATAAGATTGGCTAAGTGTACTTGGTTCCCATGATGAACAAGCATACGTCATCAGGAGTCGGCAATACATCGACTTTAGCACCAAATAGGCTTGTCAGGTCCAAAGATCTAAGACGTCGCCAGGCTAGCAATAGTTAATGATTGTAAACAAAATATGTATCTCATATAAGACTTAGATTAACACAAATAACCATGACAAAAATGTAAAGATGAATTGCATGTGCATTTACAAGTCTCAAGATAGTTACAAGTGTAAATTTAAAAAGTTTAACATGTTTCACCCCAAACGGTGTGAAATAAAGTAAAAAGGGGGCATGAGAAACTCACTTGGAAAACTCACAAGATGTAAATAATATGATGATAAGAATGTAGACAAAGCTCCAACGATTTGCTTTACAAGTTGCCTAACCGTATAGATTCCAAGATTAAGTTTAAAGGTAAGATTAATGAATAAACGTGAACTAGGGTTTCAATTGGAAATTAGGAGTTTTAATAATAAAAAGAAGCGATTATGCGTTGGTTAAATAAAGACGAATAGATTAATCGAGATTGAGAGCGAAAAGGAATGATTAATAATTTAATTTATTTAAATAAATAAAAATTAATATAATGTGTTGAAAGAAATAATTAATTTAGAAATTAATTATTTAAAATTGATAATGATGATTTATTGAATACTTAATTATATAACTTGTAGAATAATATAAACTTATTAAAGTCATTTTCCAAAGTTTTTAAATGACTTAAATAATCTTTATAAAGGTTTTATAATATTAAAACCCAAAATAAAGAATTAAAGAATTTATATTGAGTCATAATGTTTCAAGAAATATCTAAAATAACGTGATTTAAACGATGAATATTTAAAAGAATATTTGGACCACTAATAATTTATTAATTATTAAAATCCATTTTAATATATATAACCCAAGAATAATCTTTAAAATGTTTTATTAAAAAGATTTTTTTAATTATTTAAATTTAGAAAAATTACAGAAAATTATTGGTCTCTTTAAAAAATATTTAAAGTTTACAAAACTATTTTTTTTACTAATTAGAAATATTCTATAATTAATTAAGGGCTAAAAAGCCTTAAAAAATTATGTGAAGGTGCTCGGGTTCGAACCCGGGACCTCAAGGTGGGGATACAAGTGACTAACAAGTGAACTAAAGGCCTAAGCCGCGTGAAGAACTGGTTTTAAATTGTTAAAAACAATACTTCAAGAATCCCCCAATTTCTTAAGAACCCTAGAATCGGTTTGGATCAAATTGACCACCCAAATGATGCAGATTAACGAATTAAACATGGGGCTTTGTTTCCCCATGTAAAACCGAGTTTAGTGATATATGAAACTTACATGATTGAGTTCGATTTGATGATCTCAAGTTTAAGAACGAGTCGCGACACGGTGATTGTTGATTCATGGTGTAAACGAGGTTGATAACCAAATTAACTTTGCAGGAAGCTTCGGATGATGTTGATAAGTGAAAGCCCTCTTCCAATTTGGTTTAATAACGCTTCGAGCATGGTTTACGGTTGAGTTGCAGGTTGCGAGTCGTATGTTGCTCGTTGGTGTTGGATTCGTGTTTTCCAGGTGAAATTGGAAATAACAATCGAATACAGATAGATAGATGCTCATTTGGGTTGAATTAATTTGATTATTATTAGTGTTTTAATGCCCGAACGTTGCAACTCGGTGATCGGAGGTTACACGAGCTCGAACGCTCCTGTAACCGATGTTAAACTTAATTAAGAAGCATCCAATAGTTTGAAACCTTCACTTGGACGGTTAGGAATCGTTTTGTGTGGCTGAAACTCGAAGAATCGAGACTTTTGGCCTTGCCGGAGCTCGCCGGACTCGCGGCCGGAGATGTGGCCGGGAAATCGGGAAAGGGGGTTGGGTTTTGGTTTCAAGATTCTTAAGTTGGCAACCTAGGTTCCTGAAGTATCCATTTTTATCATTTTATGCTAAAAGCTTTTATTAAGTTTTATAGATTACAATTTAAACACTATTCTTTATAAAACCCAACTTTTAAATAATTAATCCATTATTTATTTATAAAATATTATAACATTATTAATCTTGTTATATATTAATTATTAAATTATTAAGGTGGTTAAAAGAAATAATCTTTATATATATACTCATCTTCATAAATTCCATAGGAATTTTAAAGTCTAATATTTATTTTTATAATAATTAAAACTTCATATATGATATTTATAAAATCTCATAAGTTTATAAACTTATTAAATAGAAGATTAAATATAAATTTTAAATTACCAATTTTACAAAGTTAATTAAATAACACATTATTGTTTTAAAAAAACCACTAAAATGAAAGAAGTAGTTTAAAGGATGTGCTTGATTTATATAATCAACAAAACGGGTTCAAATTATAATTTGAAAATTGGTGGATGTTACAGTCTCCCCTACTTTAAGAAATTTCGTCCCGAAATTTAATCACGAGAGGACTAAATTCAAGGATACGAGGAGACTTGGATTTTGTCACGTTTGCAAGTGCCACTTGGAACGTTTAAACTCAATGAGCTTAATTATAGGGTTTTACTATGCTTAAGTTTGTTAAAAAGTTTATTATTTATGATTTCATGTGTTCATTGGCAAAGGGCACCAAATTGATAAACGTTTGTATTTTAAACGGTTCAAGATAATTGGGAAGGTTTTGTCACGAGGAAACACTAAGTATTAGTGTGACACGAGACTTGGAGATAAGTTCAGGATGCTTTTGGATGGAATATGAAATTCATAAGAACTACTCAAGGGAATAACTTTTACGGGGTTTCAGGATGATCGATTATTGTTTAATTATGACTTTGAGGTTTTAAAGTTTTATTAGCTTAATGTTGATATGAGAATCGTGTTTGTTATGATTACGGGTTCAAATTAGAATTGAGATCATCGTTGTAATAAGCTTTCGGGATAAGTGTAGCTTTGGGGGAAAGATGTTTAGAAAGATGTTCAAGAGTCATTTAAGAGAAATGGGATAAAGAGTTTAAGATTCAAGGGAACAAAATCAATGAAGGAACGAGTCAAAATAACAAGATGTTTCGACTGTAGCATTCAGTTTACAAACAAAAAACATTACTTTGACTTATCAAAGCATTAAGTCAACTACAACTTTAATGAATACATGCGTACTTATAAGCGGACACTCACCCCAAGGGTTCCCAGGTAAGATAAACGGATCCATCGGTTGATTTGGATTTATATGAATACCTTGCCTAGACAAAACACCTCGAGATACAGGCATCCCACTCTTCCAGCATTACATGTTTCAAGTTATAGGACATAGACTTTGACGAGACTTGAAAACCACGAATAACGATTCAAAACACATTTTTAAAACCATTTGATTTAGGCATATAATTCCTTAGAATGTGATTTAAGATTTGGGTGCATTGATAAGATTCAAAGTATAAGAATAAGCACATAAAGCATATATTCACATAATCAATCATAAACACATAAGGCACATAAAATCCTTTCTAAGAATATATAATACATAAGAGGACTCATGTGTAAGGGTACTTAGTTATAGTCTAGGTCATTCCATTTCTAATAACCTAAATCCCTATAACCACGGCTATGATACCAATCTGTCACACCCCGACCGACGGCGGAATCATCGGGGCGGACGAATGGGAGACGATTGCTCATAGTATATGGAACTAATTAAGTTGAAATAATATTAAATGTCATTATTCAATAAACATTACAAGACAAATAAGTATTTGCAAAACAATCAAGATACAAACACAAACATAAGACATTCAATTAATCTAAGTCCAAGTCCTATATGAGCACAAGAAGATCTTCAAGCATCAAACCTGAAACATGTTAAAAATAAAAGGTCAATTATAAAATTGGTGAGTTCCATGGTTTAAACACACGCATAAGTATATATATGTAAAAGGGTTACAAGTAGCAATTCACGTCCATGGTTATGAGTTAGCAAGCTTATAGAACACATACAGTTACAACCAAACCTCGACTTGATTACAAGTATATAAGATTGGCTAAGTGTACTTGGTTCCCATGATGAACAAGCATACGTCATCAGGAGTCGGCAATACATCGAATTTAGCACCAAATAGGCTTGTCAGACCCAAAGATCTAAGACGTCGCCAGGCTAGCAATAGTTAATGATTGTAAACAAAATATGTATCTCATATAAGACTTACATTAGCACAAATAAACATGACAAAAATGTAAAGATGAATTGCATGTGCATTTACAAGTCTCAAAATAGTTACGAGTGTAAATTTATAAAGTTTAACATGTTTCATCCCAAAAGGTGTGAAATAAAGTAAAAAAAGGGCATTAGAAACTCACTTGGAAAACTCACAAGATGTAAATAATATGATGATAAGAATGTAGACGAAGCTCCAATGATTTGCTTTACAAATTGCCTAACCGTATAGATTCCAAGATTAAGTTTAAAGGTAAGATTAATGAATAAACGTGAACTAGGGTTTCAATTGGAAATTTGGGAGTTTTAATAATAAAAAGAAGCGATTATGCGTTGGTTAAATAAAGACGAAATAGATTAATCGAGATTAAGAGCGAAAAGGAATGATTTAATAATTTAATTTATTTAAATAAATAAAAATTAAATATAATGTGTTGAAAGAAATAATTAATTTAGAAATTAATTACTTAAAATTGATAATGATGATTTATTGAATACTTAATTATATGACTTGTAAAATAATATAAACTTATTTAAAGTCATTTTCCAAAGTTTTTAAATGACTTAAATAATCTTTATAAAGGTTTTATAATATTAAAACCCAAAATAAAGAATTAAAGAATTTATTGAGTCATAATGTTTCAAGAAATATCTAAAATAACGTGATTTAAACGATGAATATTTAAAAGAAATATTTGGACCACTAATAATTTATTAATTATTAAAATCCATTTTAATATATATAACCCAAGAATAATCTTTAAAATGTTTTATCAAAAAGATTTTTTTTAATTATTTAAATTTAGAAAAATTACAGAAAATTATTTGGTCTCTTTAAAAAATATTTAAAGTTTACAAAACTATTTTTTTTACTAATTAGAAATTTTCTATAATTAATTTAAGGGCTAAAAAGCCTTAAAAAAATTATGTGAAGGTGCTCGGGTTCGAACCCGGGACCTCAAGGTGGGGATACAAGTGACTAACAAGTGAACTAAAGGCCTAAGCCGCGTGAAGAACTGGTTTTAAATTGTTAAAAACAATACTTCAAGAATCCCCAATTTCTTAAGAACCCTAGAATCGGTTTGGATCAAATTGACCACCCAAATGATGCAGATTAACGAATTAAACATGGGGCTTTGTTTCCCCATGTAAAACCGAGTTTAGTGATATATGAAACTTACATGATTGAGTTCGATTTGATGATCTCAAGTTTAAGAACGAGTCGCGACACGGTGATTGTTGATTCATGGTGTAAACGAGGTTGATAACCAAATTAACTTTGCAGGAAGCTTCGGATGATGTTGATAAGTGAAAGCCCTCTTCCAATTTGGTTTAATAACGCTTCGAGCATGGATTACGGTTGAGTTGCAGGTCGCGAGTCGTATGTTGCTCGTTGGTGTTGGATTCGTGTTTTCCAGGTGAAATTGGAAATAACAATCGAATAAAGATAGATAGATACTCGTTAATTAAATTGATTATTATTAGTGTTTTAATGCCCGAACGTTGCAACTCAGTGATCGGCGGTTACACGAGCTCGAACGCTCCTGTAACCGATGTTAAACTTAATTAAGAAGCATCCAATAGTTCGAAACCTTCACTTGGACGGTTAGGAATCGTTTTGTGTGGCTGAAACTCGAAGAATCGAGACTTTTGGCCTCGCCGGAGCTCGCCAGACTCGCGGCCGGAGATGTGGCCGGGAAATCGGGAAGGGGGGTTGGGTTTTGGTTCAAGATTCTTAAGTTGGCAACCTAGGTCCCTAAAGTATCCATTTTTATCATTTTATGCTAAAAGCTTTTATATTAAGTTTTATAGATTACAATTTAAACACTATTCTTTATAAAACCCAACTTTTAAATAATTAATCCAGTTATTTATTTATAAAATATTATAAACATTATTAATCTTGCTATATATTAATTATTAAATTATTAAGGTGGTTAAAAGAAATAATCCTTATATATATACTCATCTTCATAAATTCCATAGGAATTTTAAAGTCTAATATTTATTTTTATAATAATTAAAACTTCATATATGATATTTATAAAATCTCATAAGTTTATAAACTTATTAAATAGAAGATTAAATATAAATTTTAAATTACCAATTTTACAAAGTTAATTAAATAACACATTATTTGTTTTAAAAAAACCACTAAAATAAAAGAAGTAGTTTAAATGATGTGCTTGATTTATATAATCAACAAAACGGGTTCAAATTATAATTTGAAAATTGATGGATGTTACAATAATTTCCTATAGCTAAAGCACCATATCGTTTAGCACCAACAGAAATAAAGGAATTGTTGAATCAATTACAGGAACTACTGGACAAAGGATTTATACGTCCTAGTATATCACCTTGGGGTGCACCAGTTCTATTTGTTAAAAAGAAAGATGGAACTTTCAGGATGTGTATAGACGATAGGGAACTCAATAAAGTGACTATAAAGAATAGATATCCCCTACCCAGGATAGATGATCTATTTGACCAACTACAAGGGTCTAGTTATTTTTCAAAAATTAATTTGAGATCAGGATATCATCAACTAAGAATTCAAGATGAGGACATACCAAAAACTGCATTCAGAACTAGATATGGTCATTATGAATTCCTTGTAATGCCATTTGAGTTAACTAATGGTCCTGTAGCATTTATGAACCTAATTAATAGGATATGCAAACCATACCTAGATAAATTTGTCATCGTCTTCATAGATGACATCCTAATATATTCTAAAAGTAAGGAAGATCACGAAAGACACTTAAGAATGACTTTGGAGTTGTTACAAAAAGAGAAACTGTATGCAAAATTCTCAAAGTGTGAATTTTGGAAAAGGCAAGTACAATTCTTAGAGCATGTAGTTAATCAACATGGAATACAGGTTGATCGAGCAAAAATAGAAGTTGTTAAGAAATGGGAAGATCCAAAGACACCACCAGAGGTACGCCAATTTTTAGGATTGGCGGGATATTATAGGAGATTCATAGAAAATTTCTCAAGAAATAGCTCAGTCACTTACAAAATTAACTCAAAAAGACAAATCCTATATCTGAGAAATAAAGCAAAAGGCTGCATTTTAATTATTAAAAAGTAAATTATGCAGTGCCCCTATCTTACCATTACCAGAAGGAACTGACGATTTTATTGTATATTGTGATGCCTCACATCAAGGATTGGATGTGTTCTAATGCAAAGAGATAAGGTGATAGCATACGCCTCCAAACAACTTAGGGGAAGTGAAAGGAATTGTACTACTCATGATTTGAAATTAGGAGCAGTAGTATTTGCATTTTAGATCTGGAGACATTACCTATATGGGACAAAATGTACAATATATACAGATCATAAAAGTTTACAGTATATATTTGACCAGAAAATGCTGTACATGAGACAAAGGAGATGGGTAGAATTACTAAGTGATTATGATTATGAAATCAAGTATCATCCAGGAAAGGCAAATGTAGTAGCTGATGCTTTAAGTAGAAAAGAAAGAACAAAACCATTACGAGTACGCGCCATGAGAATGGAATTATGTTCTGAATTGATAAGTCAAATTCGGGAAGCTCAGCAAAAAGATAAGTTAACAACAAAAGGGCAAATAAAAGATTTGTAAGAAGATACAAATGGAGTTCTGAAATTCAAAGGAAGAACTTGGATACCAGATGATGTTGTACTTAGAATAATTATTCTACAAGAAGCACATAAATCAAGGTATTATGTACATCCAGGAAATAACAAAATGTACAAGGATTTGAAAAGTTAATACTGGTGGCCAGGTATGAAGAAATCGATTGGAGAATTTGTAGGTAAATGTGATATTTGTTCAAGAGTAAAAGCTGAATACCAAAAACCCTCTGGATACTTGCAACAACCGGAAATTCCAGAATGGAAATGGGATCAAATAACCATGGATTTCGTAACCAAACTACCAAGAACTTCAAACGGATATGACACTATTTGGGTTATAGTGGATAGGTTAACAAAATCAGCATATTTTCTACCAATCATGGAAGATTATAAAATGAAGAAATTGACAAGGATTTACATAAAGAAAATTGTATTCAGACATGAAATACCCATTTCAATTATATCAGACAGAGATAATAGATTCACCTCCAGATTCTAGTAAACTTTACAAAAAGCTTTAGGGACTCAGGTAAATCTAAGTACAACTTATCATCCAAAGATAGATGGTCAAAGTGAGAAGACAATTCAAACTTTGGAAGATATGTTACGAGCTTGTGCATTAGATTTTGGTGGAAATTGAGATACGCATCTTCCTTTAGTAGAATTTTCTTATAATAACAGTTATCATTCAAGTATTGGGACAACCCCATTTAAAGCTTTATATGGAAGAAAGTGTAGATCACCCCTATGTTGAAATGAAATAGGAGACAAACAACTTACAGGTCCTGAATTGATACAGGAAACATCAAACAAGATCCTTGAAATTAAAAATAGATTAAAAGCTGCTAGGGATCGACCGAAAAGTTATGCCAATAAAAGAAGAAAACCGTTGGAATTTCAGATTGGAGATAAGGTCTATTTAAAGGTATTGCCCACAAAAGGTATAGTTCGACTTGAAAGAAGGAATAAATTGAATCCTGGGTATATTGGCCCATTTGAAGTCACAGACAAAATTCGCTTAGTAGCATATAAGTTAGATCTGCCTCCAGAATTAAGTGAGATACACAATATTTTTCATGTGTCCAATCTAAAGAAATGTCTAGCAGACGAGACATTAAAAGTTCCAGTTCAAGAGATAAAAGTAGACAAGAAGCTTCATTTTACAGAAGTGCCAATAGCCATATTAGATAAGGAAGTGAAAAGGTTAAGAAGAAGTAAGATTCCTATAGTGAAAGTTAAGTGGAATGCCAAAAGAGGTCCAGAATATACTTGGGAAAGAGAAGATGAAATTGTGAGAAAATATCCCCTCTTATTAAAAGTCGGTAACCAGATAAGTTCTCCTCAACCTTAGATCTTATCTTCTAAATAAATTTCGGGACGAAATTATTTTTACGGGGGAGAATGTGACAACCCATAATCTTAGGATTTCATACGTTAATATTCTTAAACCATATATATATATATATATATATATATATATATATATATTACTCTATATTTGAGTAACTCGTTATAAATTATATGTGTTTATGTAAATATATATATGATGTACGTATGCATGCTTTGCATGCATGCTTTGCATGCATGCATAAAATTTACGTATGCATTAGTTTGTATGAATAAGTTTTTGTTATCAAACATTATGTGATCAAGAATCTCAATCTTTTAGCACCAAACATACACCAAATAAACCAAAATACAACCCAACCAAACACCACTATACAATACAATATCACAAAGGAATTAAACATCAAAACGAAACTAAGCAAACCTTAATACTTAAACCTCAACATAATCATAACCAAAGCTCTAAACCCAGTTCATTAGAGCCACTAAACCATTCGATTAAACACCCTAAACACTAGTTAGTCTTGCGATGATGACATGGTGACTTACTAGCTCCTTTGGTTGACACCTATCCTCACCATTCCACCAAGCTTAAGCTAAGAGCTCCATCAAATACCCTAGGAACCGACTAATGCTACCTATAACTCCACATCACACCCCCTAAGCCTAGAATTCATCATTACAAACCAACTACAACATGCAAACTCTCGGCCATACAAACCACAACCGTATATCATCTCCTACACACTCATTCGGTCGCCCCTCAACCGCATACCACCACCACTTTGCTCTCGGTTACCATCACCACTCCCTCATCTCTCGGTTAACACCATAACCAAACACCACCAATTTCACTACTCTCGGTCACCACTACAACATCACCATAATCAAACACCATCATCTTCCAAACCAACTTTTGCAAGATCACGACCTTGGAAGCTCAAGATCATCAATCGATTCATCAAGGAAGAAAGAAGCTACCAACATCTTCTTTTCACCCTCTTCTTCTGTCAAACTCAAGGTTTCATTCCCTAAACCATAACTAGTTAATATTACAAAAGATATATATGTGTTTAGATAAACACATATGACCAACCCTTTTGATTAACATTCAAGATCTTTATGAATCTTATAAACATATCAACTTTATTTAAAAAGAAGTAAGAAAGGTTTTATAAGTCTAAAAGAAATGAATAAATAAGGATAACTAAAAGTTATATAAAAAAATTACCAACAAAGGGTTGAAAATTATGTGCCAACTTATTAATTCGGTTTAATGTAGATTTAACTGTGATTGTGGGAAAAAATGTTGTAGATATGTTTGTAATATTAGGAAGTATTATTCTGCAAAGTTTGATGATATTACCACATGTAAATAATTTATAAAAGTTATTTAAGTATTTGGAAGAAAATTTTATGCCGGAAGAACTGAACCTGGAAAGTAGTTGAAAGAACTATATTTTGACTTTTATAATTTATAAGATTTACAAAAAAAGTTTCGTGATCTAATTCAAAATTATGCCTAAGTTATGAATTTTTAAAGGTTCTGCTAACTAAAAATCGGGAAAAATACTTGAACTGTGAAATAAATTATGAAAAGTTTACAGAAAATATGAAGATTAGAATAGAACAACCTGTATAAAAATATAAATTTTTAGACATATTCTGATATTTTTACTGAATATTGGTAAAATGATAAAAATCATGAAAATTAACTCTGCCATGATTTGGGACTTGAGAAAATTTATAGAACCTATAAAAGTTGTGACAAGTATTCTGACCAAATTTGAGAATTTTTAGAGACCCGAAGTTATTTCTGATAATTTATTCAAATATTGTAACATTATGGAAAATAATCTGAAAATTATTAAAACATGAAAATTTAATATGTTATGTCTAATTTATTGACTCACTTGTTGTAAAAATTCATGATATATGAAGTACTAAAAATTATGAAGAAAATATATATATTTTCTAAACTATGAATATTTTGTTTATAAGTTATCTTTTGGAGTAAAGGTGAGACTCATAGCTTCATTTTATTCTTATAAACTTTTTTGGGGAAAAAACTATTGATTTTATGATTGATGCAATTTTTGATATTACTGTCATTTATGTTATAACCATTAATTCGGATGTGGAACCGTTAAATAATATAGATAGCGCTACTTAGGAAAATATTTCTGCACCAACAGGATGAGTGTTGTGATGCTATATTATCTGATTTTATGAATTATGTATGATAGTTATGAATCATTTGAGTATTATGTAAGGTTTGGTTGTATATGATGCATCAAAATATTTTGTTTAAAGTTTAAACCTATAATCTCACCAACATTATGTTGACAATTCTGAGTATGCTTTTTCAGGAAATTATCATGAGTAATAGCATAATGTTTTCTTTTGATGTTTACAACGGCTGGGGAGAAATCATGGGAAAATTTTGTGTTAATCTAACTGTTAACATGTATGATCTCAGCTTAACGATGGACATGCTTATCGGTGGACGCGCACTTTCATCGTTACTAAAAATATGGCAGTTTAAATATATGTTTGTAATAGGATTATGTTAGATCAAATTTTGACTATCTATGATTTGATGTAATCCTAACTAAATAATTATATGTGATGTTATGTTTTACTAAATTGTTTAGTCATTTAATCAATGAGTTCTGGTCGAACAAGTCACACCCAAATTAACATATCACGCTTCCGTCGGGATGTGACAATATGTTCAACTCGTATTCAACTCGATCCCTCCTTTAACTTGAGACTGCTCGTGTTTAGACGAGTTAATTCATTTTTATGATTTTGTATGTCTTTTATAATTTAAAATTCAAATAACAATAATATTTTAACTAATCTATCATATATAAGAAAATCTATTAATTTACATTGAATATGCAACATGAGTTACTCGAGTCAATCAACCTGACTATTTTATAAAATAAATTATCCAACAAAGTAAAGGTAATATAACGCTTGTAATATGTTGTGTTAGACATAAAATTACATTAAACCTTATAAATATTGCATTAGTAGCCTAAAGCAATTCTTTTATTAAAATTTGCATTCGATGATATTGCATTATATGTAAAACAATTATTATTAGATAACTAGATTAGATACACGTGTGTCACGTACCGCTAATGGTCATCCAAACTATATTTAAACGAAAACAAATAACGGTGAATTTTTAGCGGCGACAGTAAGGTTATTAGCGGCGAATTATTAGTCATTAACGACAAATTATTAGAGACGACATGTCACCGCTAATACTTTTAGCAGCGACTTTTCAAGTTAATAACGGCGACAAGTGTCGCCGCTAATGGTCAAAAAATTTGTAGCGTGTTACGCAAATTGAAATAAAAAATTATACATAATGGATTATATATATGTATAATCTAATATATATTATAGATAACATATTAATAAAATTATTATATATAACAAACTTACTTAAATTATACTAAAAAGAAAAAAAGATTTTATTATTCATAAATATCTACAAATCTCTTTATGTATCTTTTTAAAGTAACTTTTAGCTTTAACAATGGTTAGCTACAAACTAAACTATATTTTAGCAAACCTATGTCTCATTAAAGTATTTTTTTTATAAAATATTATTTATTTTAAAAGAAATTATCTTGATTAGTATGATATTAAACGAGTGTTATAAATTTTTGAAGTAAAATTTTTTATCAAAATTGAAAATTATTATGATGATAAACATGAACAATCATAAGTGAAATCTAGTTAGAGATTACATGGATATCTTAGAAAATAGTAATATGGTCAATAGTTATAATAAGTTATTATAGTAAAAATGAAATCTTTTTTATGTCAAATGCAATTTTTCTACGGCAAATGCAACCTTTTTTGAAAAATTGCTTCTAAAAGGTTGCATTAGGGTTGTTTTTCTAGTAGTTCAAACTCAGTATAAATATTTTATAGTGTTGTAGAAATTGGATCGGACCGGCCGGTCCAACCGGCCCGATCGACCTGGAATCGGATAGATGGCTGAACTGGTTCGCATTGATTTGTTTTGAAGGGGTTCAATCGGCCGGTTTGTTTCAAATGGGTAAAAATGGGGTGTTGAACCTTAAATTAATGTGTTGGATATAAAAATATAATTAAGTCATATATATAACTATAAAATACATATATAAATTACTTATATTTAGTTATATGTATAATTATATATATAATATACTATATATATAATTATGATAATATCCGGTTTTAAGTCATATCCGACCAGCAAACTAGTAAGACATCCGATTAAACGTTTAATCCAATTCTGAAACATTACATCCGATCAATGTCTACAAGATCGCTTTGAGAAAATTCCAGCTTGGATGATTTGCACACAAGGTGTTCGATCAAATGCCCCTATGAAGTGAAGGTTTGAGAAAGCTTGTTTTTTTAGTAATCTTGTGAAGTAGGTATTGTTTAAGGTGATTTGATCTTGAAATTCAAATTCGGCTCTTCTAATCTTTCATCGTATTGTTGGGTTGCTAATCTTTAACTAACGGCCATGGTGTGAGGGGTCATGTGGGGTACCATCTAGAGGGTGGGCAACTCGCGGTTGCTGCCCTCCTTCGGCTTGTATAGGGTTCCGTCGGTATTCTACCCCTCACAACTCATCTCGAGTTCGGCAGTTAACCTACGCGCATGGCTCCTACAAGGAGGGGTCGGAATGTTAAGCCAAGGGGCTCAGTGCAGGGCCTTGCTAGTGGTTTAAGGACATGCCCCTTCAAATCTTTCCACGAATGTAAAGACGGCAAACCTGGGTCTGGGGTTTTTTCCGCCTACTTGAACACATCCAAAGCACCCACCTCAAGACAGAAAACCGAAGGCTGTCTTTGAAGGAGGCTATCTCCAAGGATTTAGAGCTTTTTTTGGATGTTGGGGAAGTTCTTAAGGCTGGTGATAAATGGTTGTGTGGAAGGTGCATGGTAGTGCATGCACTCAGTAGGGGGTGCAAGCATGATGATGAGGTCGTGTCGTTTGACATGTTCTCGGGGGATGTTGAAGATTTTATTGTTGGGATCCGGAAACCATGTCAAGTGGTGGTTGAAACAAACCCACGTCACCCAGTAGGGCTCGGGGGTGATGTTAACCTCCTCGAGCGGATTTTTTCACTCCCCATTCAGACTGTTAAAAGCATTCCCCCCAGTTGTCGGTTGTTGTTTGCTCAGGTTTTAACTGGTGCTTTGCGTAAAGTGGTGGGGTCGCCAGGTTCCGTTGAAAATTGGGTTCAATTGCTTTTGCTACCACGTTGCACCTTGCGGGTGGTCAGACCATCCACCAGACGAGAGCGTAGATCAGGAACAGGAAACTTTGCAGTGTAGTAACATCTTGCACGCGCTAACATTTGGAAAAATGGGTCCGGGTTTGATGCTTTGGTCTCGTCCTTGTTGGATAGCGTGGGAGAGGCTGGTGCTATTAGGGGGGAATGCATGAGAGAGGAAGACAAGAAAAGGGACCCTAATGTTAAGCAATGTCTTCGGAAAGTCAGAGATGGGCATTTCACGGCTGCGATTAAGGTCCTATGCTCTAGTGGAGTTGCCCCTTTTGGTGAGTCGACCTTGAAAGCTCTTATTGATAACACCCAGTGGTGCCACCCCGTCCTTCCTTCCTCCACCCTTTAGCCCAACCCACTCTTGTTGTTGATGAGGAGTGTGTGTTCAAATGTATCCGATCCTTCCCCAAAGGGACGTCATGTGGTAGGGATGGGATGCGGGCCCAACACTTGTTGGATGCTATTGGTGGCGAGGGCTCTGTGACTCCCTCAGTTTTGCTTACGAGCATTACTGAAGTTGTTAACTTATTTCTTGAGGGATCTTGCCCTAAAGTGCTTGCTGAGTTTGTTGCGTCGGCCCCCCTCACCCCCTTATTGAAGCCTGATAAAGGAATTCGGCCTATTGCTGTGGGGTGTATTTGGCGAAGGTTGGTTTCTAAGGTGGTGATGAAGAAGGTCGGGAAAGACATGGCCCAACATTTGGGGGACTTTCAATTTGGGGTAAGGATGCCTAATGGTGCAGAGGCGGTGCTTCACAGTACAAACAGGTTTCTCAACTCTTGTTATGAAGACGGCTCCTTGGCCTTGCTTACTGTGGATTTCTCTAATGCTTTTAACACGGTCGACCGCACAACCTTCCTTCAAGAGGTTCATTAGCATTGCCCGTCAATCTATCGGTGGGTCCAATTTCTTTATGCTCAGCCTGCTAAGTTGTATGTTGGTAATGATTGTATTGGGGCTACTACCGGTACAACAAGGAGATCCCTTAGGGCCCCTTCTCTTTGCCCTTGCCTTACACCCCCTTATTCTTCGGGTCCAGAACCGTTGTAACCTTTTGTTTCATGCTTGGTATTTGGATGATGGAACGATTATCGGCAACGCGTCTGAGGTTGCTAAGCCTTAGACATCATCAACGTGGAAGGGCCATCTCTGGGGCTTTATCTCAACATTAAGAAAACAGAGGTTTTTTGGCCGACATGCGATGGGCGTAAAGTTCAGGACGGACTTTTCCCGAGAGGGATTGGTAGACCAGAGAGGGGGGTTAAGCTCCTTGGTGGAGCTGTTAGCCGTGATCCTAGCTTTATTGAGAGTTGTTGGCTGGGCGGCGGGCCTCGGGAGCGGTTGACCTCATGAAACTCTTGCCCTGCCTTAAGAATCCCCAATGTGAACTACTTTTGCTAAGGTCGTGCATGGGAGTTGCTAAGTTACTTTTTGGGTTGCGCACTTGTCAACCCATTTGATGGAGGATGCGGTATTTCGGTTCGATGATGGTCTCAGGGAGGCTATAGAAGACATAGTCGTGGGTGGTGGCCCTTTTTTTGGTGATCTCCAATGGCGTTTGCATCTTTGCGAATGCGTCTCGGTGGTTTGGGACTCCTTTCAGCTCGAGATGTTGGGGCTTATGCTTTTGTGGCCTCTAGAGCTCAGTCTTTGGAACTACAAGATCAATCCTTCGAAACAGTGGGGTCTTCGGGCTTGACCCGGACTATCAGCAGGCGCTCGAACGCTTATGTGTCCTTCTCCCAGACTTGGATATTGGCGGTTTCTCTAATAAGGACACCGCCCCCTCGAAGCCACAAACAACTTTGGCGAATGCTCTGTTTAGCAAAATCGCTCAAACCTGGGAGAAGTTTTTTCTTTGTCATCCCGCCAAAAGGCGGTGTTTGAGTGCCTGAAGGGCCCCCATGCTCAGGACTTTTTGACCGTTATCCCGATTGAAGGGTTGGGACAGTGCATGTCTCCAGTAGAATATAGAGCAATTCTCAAATACCGGTTGATGATCCCTATGTACCCGGAAGATGAAACATGTCTGATATGTCGTAAAGCTTGCATGGATAAATATGGGGAGCACGCCCTTCACTGTAAAGAGCTACCTGGGTTCAAATATCGGCATGACTGGGTACGAGATGTTTTGGGGGACATCCTAAGAAGAGCTGGGATTTCTGCTAAGAAAGAAGCCCCTGTGAATTTCCTCACGGACCCTATGGAGGGGAGGTCTACTTTGCGACCAACGGATCTGCTCGTCTTTGGCTGGGCTGGGGGCAAACATGCGTGTGTGGACCTCACAGGGGTTTCCCCTTTGTTGGTTTACGGGAAAACGGTTTTGTAGCTGGTCAAGCAGCAAGAAAGGCAGAATCAAAGAAAGTGGATAAACATGCTAAAGCTTGCGCAGAGAACCAGCACGCTTTTGTTCCCTTTGCCTTTGATACATTTGGCTCCCTAGCGCCAGAAGCTATCAACTTTTTGACCAGGGTCCAACGGGTCATAGACAACCATTGCTCACCCCGGGGAGGCAAGGATTTGTTTTTGGAAGGTTAGGATTTGCTATTCAGAAATGGGTGGCGGCGCAGCTTGTTGCCCGTCTACCTTCTATTTTGATGTAACTTGACATAACATTATTATTGAAAAGGGAAATTAAGGGATTACATTTATATGTATCATTAGACATTTATACCGATCAATCAAATTAGCTCTAATTCAAAGTCACAAGCTTTTCAATTGTACTACACTACTCCTTAACCCAACCACTGCACCTCACCCCTCATCTTTATCTATTCCACATTCACTTTTCTCACGTGCAAATAACAAACCCTTCTTTTCAGTTATTATAAATTTCTTTACTCCCCACCATTGATCTTCATCCAATTACTTAAATGCCATAAAGTATTTTCTTAGCTGTTAATCAAAACATCTAATGGTTCTGGCATTTGAGGCAATTGAATCATCTTTGTGTTAATATATTCACGTACATCTTCTACTACTGTTCTTCAATCATACTTTCTTCACTTGCTGGTCAATTCCATTAAAATTTTGAAGAGGAGGTACACTTCCCTATTTTAGGTTTTTACCTAACAGTTCCCTAGAAAATGCTCACCACAAATCTACAACACCCAGTGGTGGAGAGTCTTTAAAGATTCTAGCTAGTTAAACACAAAGCTTCACTTGAATTAATAAATCTTGTGCTGTTAAGTTTTTTATTGTTTAACTTGCAATGTTTTCCTCAAATCCTTTTTCACAGGTTCCTAATTTCTCCACCATTAATGTCTTCTCCCCTCCAAATTCTTTCCTTGACTATGAAACAGATGATGTTTACTTTAACTACCACCAGCAAATCAACAACAACCCATTTGTCTCTGGAGATGTTTGTCATAACGATGTTACCACACTCAAGCAAGACTTTGTTCTTCAGCAGCATTTTGCTGAAGGTTCAGGTTTGCAGAGTTCTGATTCTGAAGATCATAATGATCTTTTAGAGTCAGTCATTTCTTCATACAAAAAGAAAATGGTGACCTCAAAGAGAGATGGGCATAGTAAGATCAACACGTCTCGAGGCCCGAGGGATCGGAGGGTGAGATTGTCGATTGATATTGCAAAAAAGTTCTTTTGTCTTCAAGATTTGTTAGGTTTTGATAAAGCAAGCAATACCCTTGATTGGCTACTTACAAAGTCTCTAACTGCAATCAAAGATTTGGTTGAACAACCGAACCACTCAGCTTCATCTTCAACTCTCACTGATGAATCTAAAGCAAGATTTCTTGAAACCATTAAGATAGATGATTCAGATGAGGAACATGGTCAAAAAAAGAAGTCATTAGTTAAATGTGTTAATGGCAAAAAGAAGAAGACAACACAAAGAAGCAAAGGTGCATCTCAGGAGAGTTTGTCAAGAGAACAGTCAAGGGCAGAGGCAAGAGCAAGAGCTAGAGAAAGAACAAAAGAAAAAAATCGTGTAAAACAGTTAGATGATTGTGGTGAGCAACGAAATGGTTATAAAGACATCAGCTGGGAGTGTGCGATGGATCAAGAAACTTCAAATCTGTCAAAAGATTCAAGCTTTAAGGTTACTGCATTTCATGAGCAGCTGGAAATTAATCATGCACTTATTGATTCAGATCTGTAATCTGTGTATTGATTGCTAAATCAAACATATAGTTATAATCATGTCGAGATGTGCATGATTTTGATAAATGTTTGTTTGTTTGTTTGTTTGTATTAAGGATCTTGAGAGCGAGCCAGCTTTAGAAAATTAATTGACAATGGAGCTGGAGCAATGTTGTAATGATGTAAGTTCATGTAGTTGTTGATTACTTATTTAATCAATTTGAATTTGTTTATGAATGTATTTGATTGTTTCTAATGGCCTTTGACAGATCTGAAGATTCAGATCTCGCCATGTTACATTGAATAGAAGACCCGGCAAACAATTATTCAAGGGTTGAGACTATTGTTTTCTATGTTAGCTAATTGATCAAAGATATATGTTTATGCATTCAAGTGCCCAGTAATTTGTTGAGATGTCAATGAAATAATTTGTTTGTCAAAAAATAGTTTCTTTTCTTTTTTACTTTTAGGGTCATTCGAATAATCTGGGAAAAATGATCAGACTCGGGCTTGCATCACTCAAAGCCAAAATGTAGTAGTAACGCATTTAAGAAAAATTTTTAGGAGATCAAGGAACCTGCGGTAGGAATAGATCATGTCTCTTGTTGTCCCACAAGTCAAATAGATGTTATAATAACTTTAAGCTTCTATTTCAAGCCATCAACTGGTATTCTTTGCCAATTTGTTGTTTTACTAACATGTTTATATATCAACCTATAAGCATCTAGTTTAAAGGTATCATAATCTAGCTCACTTTCTCAAACCCTACCAATAACTTACAATGAACAATTAAGTCGGATTGTAGTATGTACATTAATTTGTTTGTAATATAACTGTTAGTTGGTATTATATATGTCCCGAACATGTTGGCTTTCTAGTGATAAGTGATATATTCGTCAGGTTGTGGGTTCTAGTATTGTAAGTGCATGATGTAGTGATTTTATTCTAGAAAATACTTAATTGGAGGCATTATTCCAGAAAAAAAAATTTGATAATATCTTTACAGGTCATCAAAAGATGTCTATAATATTCTTAGTGTTAATTAGAATAATCCATTATCCTTACGATGATACGAACCGAATTTCGTCATGCTGATCAAAGACGAAAACTGTGTTCTTTCATATATACAAGTAATCTTAGTTTCACATTGCTAAATATTTCAATTATTGCAGTTAGAAATTAAAAAAGTGGGAATAACATAAGTTCAGTATGGCGTTATGGGTTTGCCACACTTAAATCAGACCAATTACTGTTTGTACTTAGGTTTTCAATGTTTTATATATCTTGTAATCAGATCATCCTTGATATGATGTTGACATCACAGTAATCTTGTCAACCTGTGCCCTTAATTAAAATAAACTTTTTTATCTTTTGTTAACCAACCAAGTACTAACCTTTCATGTTTTGAATATTAATTGTAACAACCTTAAAACTTTTGTTTAGTCAGATGTCCAAATCAGGACATGGTTCTGGTAACTCAGCATACCATAATCTTATATTCTAGGATGTTAATGCTACTGCAATAATTAACTATATATTTACCACATGTGAATTGTTATAACAATTAATTACCTCCAATCTTTATTTACTTTTGAGTTTTCACCCCTTTTAGAATGAACATTGTAATAGTAACACCAGTAAAAGAATTTTAGTATAGATGCGGTACGAGTACAAATAGTAACACTAGTAGAAGAATTATTGTATTGATCCGGTACTAGTACCGCAACTGATCAATTAGTGGATGTGTGTAATGTAAAACAAGTTAAGTTTCAAGAGTGATGATTTTGAAGACAGAACAAGCAAAGTACACAAGTAAGTACGTACGTACTAAGACTTAGCTCTTATCTTTTCTACAGTTGAATCTGGTTTTTAGTTGTTAAGCATACTCATTATATCTTGTTGTAATCAGGAACTTTGATTTAGACATTACAATAATACTGTCAAAACGTACATGCATCAAAGTTTAAGTCTTTAACTCTTAATGTTTTACTAATAAATTATATGAAATTTAATGGCTCTTAATCACCAATTTATAAGTCCTAAAAATGATTGCAACCAACCTTTTTAAATGAGAAACAAAGATCGACACAGAAAGGTCATAAAAACCTGAATTTAGGTTTCCGTCATTTCGCTACGTACAGCTCTCCGAAAGCTTTGTCGCTTTCGTCTATCGCAACAAATCCGCATCAAAAGATTGTTGCTTTTATTGTTTATTTATCCGTAAATCACGAAAAAGGAAAACAAGAGATTATTATACAATTGAAATCGATCTTTAAATATTTTTATTATTATTATTATTTATTTTAAATCATCTTTTTTGTGGAGATAATATATATGAGACTATATGATATAAGGGTTTGAGGAATGAAAGGGTGTTTGAAAAGACAAATTAAGGAAGATGTGAGGAATGATGGAGTTGCAGGTTTCAAAGAACACACTTAAATCTAGGAACCCTACAAGACTACAAGCTGACGAATAATTAATTTCTAAAAATAACCTTGTGCTTTATATGTTTTACGATTTAAGCCCTCTGTTTACTGTTTTCCCGTGTTAAACCTAATCCTAATCTATTCTAGATTAGCCAATTTACGTACCTTGGGGAATTTTATAAAAACCTTTCTAGTTAATTATGACCATTGGACAAAATCTGTTTTTAGTGTTCACGAGCATCACATGTTCAAGATTTTTTTTCTTGCTATCCATATAGATGGGTTAGGCAAACATATGTCACAAGGCGTGTTTAGACTCATTTGGAGAGCATGCAATACGTTGTAGAGAGCTCTCGGATTTCAAATACCGTCATGATTTGGTTTGGAACGCCTTTTTGATGTGTTTAGACATGTTGGAATATTTATTAAGAAAGAAACACATGAATTTCATAGCCGACCCGAAGAAAGAAAGATCAATGCTTAGACCAGCTGACAGTTTGGTCTTTGGATGGATAGGTGGTCTTTGGATGGATAGGTGGTCTTTGGATGGAAAGGAGGGAAATACATTTGTGTACTTGGGGTCGATCACGGTGGATATGCCAAAAAGACGTGGATCATGCTATGTTAACACGCTTTCTTTTTTTGTTTTTGTTTACTATGTCAAAAGTTGTGTCATGCAAAGTGAAGAAAAACAAAAAAATATGTCTTGACAATCAACACATGTTTATACCCTGCGCCTTAGGCAGTGGAGCTACTTATTCAAGTTCAACGGGTCATGCTTAATAATATTATGACCCCAAGATCTATAAATTTCGCTTTTAAAATACTTTTTTTATTTCGTTATTAAAAAATGAATAGTAACGTAGTTTGTTGCCTATTCGCCTTCTATTTCGATTGTGTATGTGCTAGTTTTAAACACATTTTTTAATGTTACAGGGGTTACAACCATTAATGTCTAAACAAATTCTAATGTATAGTAGGAAGATGACCCACATTTGCAACGGACACAAAACGTTTTTTCCGATTAATCTTTAATTAATTTTTAATAAGTCAATAAGATATGTGTCCAACATAACCATACATGAGTCTATGGCATGGGGATCAAGTGGTGGTAGCGCGAGTAGAAACTCTTGCTTAATTTGTTTAACACGAGATTGTTAAACGACAAAAGAGTAAAAACCCACCAAACAAACTCGAGAGGTATGATTGAACAAATTTTTATCCACTATAACTCCCGAAGACTATCTAGAATTCTCGATGAAGAGGTGAACGAAAAACTAACTTCTTGAGCTATCTGACGAAGAATTCACTACAATGGAATGGTTCGAATGCACTAATTAAAATTCTAGCATAGAATAAACAAAAACTGACGACGAATAAAATAGAAGTAAAAATGTATAGTTGGTAAAATTGTGTTCTTTAGTTAATCTATTTTTCTTTGTTTGTATACTTAAAAAATAAACAAAAAATTATGTATGATTATTATTATTATATCTATTAAAGAAAAATATATGCCTTACCCGGTTTCACATGGGCCATGATTCTAGTTGCAACCTACGTGACCCGTAATCGTAACCCACCTCCTACTCGGTTCCTAACCTACCCGATTTGAGAATCCCTGGTTCTATGCCTAGCTAGAACTGGTTACATAAAAAAACCCAAAATGTGGGCCTTTAGCTGTTGAGAGATGAAGGCCTAGGAAGAGCTAGCGTGGCAAAGAACCTGATCAAGGTTGAGATTCACTTGGTAGGTTGCTATTTACGAAGTATGACGGGAAAGTAAAGAGAAACGATTTTGTTTTGTGTGCACTAATAATTAAGAGATGGACACGACTGTGGTGGAGATCGCAAGGCTAGTTAAAGGAGGATGGTCAATTCTAATGGAACAAAGATCCAACAAAGGGAGACAAAAGTCATATACAGTGCTTCATGTTAACAAGCTTGAAGTGTCCAAAACCAAAATGGGAGCAAAAAGAGGAGGTTGATTTGACACAATATGAAGATTATGGTGAGCTAGCGTTGTTTTTAAGGTTGGACCAAGAACCAGTCATGAAACCAGTCCAGCTATACCAATGACTTATTTAACGGTGTGATCATCTCCTATAGCTGGAACTTAAATTGCAAAGGCAGTCTAACATGGCCGCACAACAACTTCCAACCCATCAGTCATTACACCCCAAGGGCACAACGTGACTTGTGAAACTCACCCACAAGAACACCATCGGTGGGACAACATAAGTGCTATCCAGACAAGTGCAGATAAAGCATAAAAAAGAAAATAACAAGTCCATGATGCCACAATCATATCATCTTGAACTTACAAGGTTATGCACAAATGCAAATGACAATGTTGCTAACGAAAGGAACCAAGGGACCTAATCAATCCCACCAAATACTACTGTTAAATGATAGCCTGCCACTGAAAGTCTACAAGTACAAATGATAGCCGTTAAACAAACATATAGCTGTAAAATATACTGGGACTGAGGCTAAACTAACAAAAGCACAAGCATCTTTTGCTAACCAACTGATCTCACCTACCCCATGTACACTTGATGCTTTTTTTTGCCCCTACATAAAAAATACATCACCAGGTTATTCAAACTTATCGCCAGCTGCGATTGTGGCGGTCTTCATGGCGGTCCTTCCGGTGCGACAAAGAGTCAGATGAGTAAGGGTTCCACCGATCATCATCATGACTTGAACTTGTTTCACGCATCAATGGGCTTCTTCTGCCATAACCGGAACCTCTAGAGTCATAACCGGGGTACCTAGGTGAAAAGCTAGATGGCAAGGAACCGCAAACATCTTCAACTCCAGGAGGTCCGTCGTCTCTATAATCACGGTTCCACCTTTCCTCAGGATGATGATGTCTGCTAGATGCAGGAGATTCCGTTGAATTATGATATCTATGGTTTGATGATCTACTTCTAGGTAAATCAAACCTCCAAGCCCTTGCTCCCCAACGCCATTCATCGGCGTTTTCTGGAATTGGGGCATTCACTCCTGGAAATTGAACACTCATTTTTTTGGGCGGTTGAGGTTTAGGTGGCTCAATGCCACCACGAGGAGAAGATATCTCACCGCCCCCATGAGGAGGAGATATGTCCATATCAAGGATTTCACCATCCTCTGTTTCTTGCTTAACAACAACCTCATCACCAAATATTTCAATCCCAGATGGTTGATCCTCATCTTCTGCATCTGCAGTTTAACAACATATTTCCAAACAAATTTATAAAAATGTTTGACTATTAATAATTGTTTTATATATATTTCAGACAAACAATCAATCACCTAGGTATCCTGGTGGGTAACCAATCTCTCGCATTCTGTTAAGCCATGGAGGCGGATCCAACTCCTACATAAAACAAGTAATGGAATGTTACTTTAGTTGAGTTAATGACAATGTCAAAGGTAAGGAAGTAATCCCAGGGTTTGACTTTTTGCTTACCCCAAGGCCTAGAAGTTTTCTTGTTTCTGGATCCAGGACACCAGGCCTTAAACCATCAAATTTCCCCCTGGAGTGTCTTGATAGTATCGGGTCGGGTTACGAGATATTGAATTCTGATTACGTTAGCTTTGTGTGTTTACGAGCATTATTAACAGCAGCATTATCACGAGGCTTTAGGCATTCTTTTAGTGCATGGTTATATGAACCACAATTAAAGCAACGAGAACCATCTACCATTTCCAAACCTCTAACCACAAGAAGAAACAAGACCACCGTGAAAACATTGTAAATTGAATTTGCAACAACTTATGGTAAATTCTGTCAGGGCAAATAAAATAGCATAATATTATAAAAATATGAAATATATTTATGTAACCCTAAGAATGAAAAATTTAAAAGAGTATGCACCAGAATATCAATCCATACCCATCTATGTTACTCAGACCATCGGTTGATGTTAAGCCAAAAGAATACCCACGATCATAAAGCGGGATTGAATTGTTATCTAAAGCTATGACTTCCTTGCTTTGAAAATTTCTAGTTTGCCCATCCAACCAGAATGACTACACAAAACAAATTCGTTCTTTTAATCATTTCAACCACAAAAAATAGTTGATATTGAGCAATAAATTCCAGGAGTGAATGATTATCACAAGCAAAAAAAAGATAAATATACCACTGAAGAAGGTCTATCAAGACCAACATTAAGGGCTGGGAATAGGTCCCTTCACCAGACTCTAGCTCAACCTTTGAATCCTGAACAGTAAAGAAATTCAGAAATTTAACAACATATAGTCTAGGCTACCTAAACACAATTTGGAAATGAATACCAAAGACAAAATCATACGATTACAAGATTTGTAAAAAGCTAAGTGTAATTCAAGTATCTATGAAGTAACATAATTTTATATGTTTGAAAAGTCCTAACTCCTAAATTTACCATTGAATTGAAGAAAAACAATACAAAATCATACAATTACAAGATTTGTAAAACCTTGACAATAGAATTAATTAGGAAACAAGCTTACACGAGATGAAGAAGTATGTCTGGTATGCCATTCTGACCACTTTTGTAATAACTCCTCAAGCTTCTGTTTACTCTCTCTATTACACACAAGGTACTCGGTTAGAGTTTGTATTAAAAAACCCTTGGAATCATAGTCCTCAGAGGGTATAAACAAGATGAGTAACTATCAAAACACATATATATAAAAATGAACATGTGTTCACATGTTACTCCATCTGTTCCTACTTAGATGTCCCATTCACCTCAAACAATGTTAAAGATAATCATAAAAAACAGATGGAATATAATGAAGGCAAAAAATGGGATAAAAAATACCTTTCAAAAGATTCAGAAAATGAGAATACAGATAGGAGTTGAAATGAATGTCTAAATAAAAATAACATAAAGTATAAAATATCAATGTTTTCCTTTATACCTTGTTATAGAATTATAAATGACATGGACTGAAGCTTGCTGTTCATCAACACTTATTCGAGGTCTTTTAATACCAGAAACGGCTAGCATGTAAAGGGAAAGCATATTAGGAAACGTACAAACATACTGCAGTTAGAAGCTTGCAAACAAATATAGGGAAGATAATAAGATCTATGATGCATGCAATTAAGTTCATGCAAGTATAGACCAAGGAAAAAGATATATACTTATAATTTATCAAAACACCAAGTAAATTTATAATGTACAATTATGTAAACAGACGGTTACCATCAATCTCACGGTTGCTTCCAGAACTTCCATTTCTCTTTTGAACTCCATCTTCAACATCTGGACCATTCTCAGCATGCACTGAAGTTCTATTTTCTATAACTGTAGAACTGCTTACTTCAACACTAAAAGTTGAATCATGTTTGTTATCAGCTAATGTAACTTGGGAACGTTTGAATTTGTCAACAACCGATATCTCCTCACTTAGTTCGCATTCCTTAACCCCACAATCAACAGGCTGACTGTCAGCTTCGCTTGGCAGACCACTACAATTGTTCACATTTACACCGCCACTAACACCTCCACTCCCTGGACTATTAGATGCTGGAAGTGTAATTAAGTCCTCCTCATCCTTTTTTGAATCAGGTGAATTTTCCATTTCTTCTGGTGTTTGAGTCGGATCATAAAAATTCTAGTCACTTGTCCTGCAATAAATCAATCATCAACAAAGATATAGCAAAACTGTTATAACAGTATATTAATTGCTACTCTATTGATACAAAAACAACCATATAAGAAGACCCAGAATATGCCAGGCATTTATCACAATAATGAGAAGAATTGTAGGCATCTTGAAATTTAATGTACTCCCTAAGATTTGTGGCATTGCAAAAGCTGTTTCTTCAAGCTTTAAGTATCATGTAGTCAGAGTATAGCACAAGCCATAATTATCAAGTCCTTCAAGGGAGTGGCCTAGAGATTTTCTGCCTTTAACCCCTTGAAGGCGACCTATCTAGCGCAAGCTGCGGTTTTTTTTTACCTGATACCTTGGTTCGAGATAGTGAGGTATCAATGGTCTCGTGAGTATTCCTGTAATGGGTTCTCAAGGTTACCCCAAATAGCCAAAAATATCAAAACAAAACTTAGAAAAGAAGATTGTGTATCGTGTATGCAAAGAAGACAGAAACCTTAGTCGGAGAGCAGAGAAGAAGAACAGTAATAACTCTTCTTTGTTATATCACCAAGGAATTTGCTATGATAATACAGACAACAAGAATCCCACAATTTGGCAAGAAATCCATAGCAAAATGTAAACATCTACACCTAAAGAATTGCAATAATCAATTTCACATACCTATATAAAAAGAAACCATAAACCAATTTGTAGCTATAACATATCTTACCAATTCAGGGCCACCAAGACTTCCGTAATCAAATGTCGTCTCTTAACAATTCAAAATACCCATGTTACGCGTACACACAATTACACATATAACAATTCTATCAAGAAAGCAGTTCACAATTAGCATCAGCCAATAATCTTAAACCTTCAACCCTAAATCCAAAACTAGGGTTTCCGTAAAAATCCCAGAACATGCACGGCACAGCTACTGGTTACTTAATTCCCCTCAAATTGATAAAGAACCCAACAACAAACACAAACAAACACAAACAAGAAAGAAGATCGAACGAAATGCTTCACTAACAAAGCTAGAAACACAACTAATCAATCGACAAAACACCCAAATCGTAATTACCGCAACTGAATTGCCAAGAAATGAGGTAAGATCGAGGGTTTTAGGGATTGGGATAAAGATTTACCTACAGATGGTTGAATTTGGGCAAAAAGATGAAGATGGATGTATCTTTGCGATCTTGCTTAGTCGGAGAGTAAAGAAGAACGAGGGTCATTTGGGTGTCAACGGGAATCAACGGATCTATATGCAATCGCTAGGGTAATTTGAAAGTTTTGTGGCCGTACGATCAAGATTACATGGGATCAATCCGCCAAAACTTCTACTAACCTCATTGGACCATTATTATGGTAAGAAATTCAAAAAAGATTTTATTTAAATATACTAAAACTTTTAAAAAATTTCATGATGGCAAAAGGATTATAAGGAAGATTATTACTTGATTTATGTGTCGTGTGTAATAATACCAAAATCTTTGTATGATATCGTGTCACTTCTTTTTTTTTTTGCGACGTGAACTATCATTTTTAGAATTTGTTAATGAATTGTTTGAGAAGTCAAGTTGATTTTGGAAAATTTTGTGACAGGTTTGAGTGTGGTTTCAACGTTAGCATCTAAAATCAATCTTGAGGCTCTCTCTTTAGAGCTGACTAGCTGAGCAATCGAAGAGAAACGGAGTTTGTATTAGAGAAATATTGAAACAATAGAACCAACCCTATTGGTGACAAATTTGATAAAACAAGAACAAATCGTCAAACATCATTTTGAGACCAACTGTAATTTGTAACCAAGACAAAAAAAAACCACTAAGAAATTAAAGTAGTGATGATTGACATCTCAATCCAAATTTTTTAAGATATTTTCACAACATATAGATGCAGGAATGCTTAGAATGGCATGGGAAAAAGATAACTATGCATAAACACTTGTTACGTGCCTCATTTTTATATTGACTAACAAACACACTCTTTATTTTAAACTTATTATTTTTAAAATTACCACAACTACATACTCTACAATAATAAAACCACAACTTTGATTGAAAATCACACTACTATACATATTTATAAATATGTAAATTGGCATGTAACATAATCCAAGGGGAAACTATGTTCTTTCTCATTTCATTGTTTTTCATCCAATTGGCTTAAACACTTTGGATTTTAATAATCCAAAATATTACACATTGACCAATAATAATCCATACTATAAATTTAACAGGTAACACTTCAAACTTTCATTTTTATTACCAATAATAGTTTCAATTTAATAATTATCAAATATTACGTTTACCTTACACTTGATTTCAATCATAATAACGATTATGAACAGAATTATGTAACAGACAAGCGAAATAGAATGGAAAATAAATGCAAACCAGGTGTAAATCTATGATATTATACTATTATGATTGTCACTGGTAATAAAAATGAAAATTAAAAATGACACATGTAAAATAATATTATGAATTATTATGAGCCAAATGAGTAAAAATTAATTCATTAAAATCCAATTTGTCAAAACTTTATGAACTTTCTCGATTTTATAAAAAATCATCGAAAATGAATGAATTGAACCATGATATGAAACCAAGACATATTTAACCCACTTTCAAACCAAACACATTTTAACCTGTCATTCATTTCACTCTTTCACAATGTTTTAGCATAACAAATACATGTTAATGAAGTTAATTTTAGGATTATCATTAACCATAAGGAACACCTTCATAAATCATAAACTTGTAGAACTCAGGTCTTTCAGCAACAGTAAAACATCACATAAAATCAACTTATCAGATTGTATGTAGTCAACAAAAAGACCATTCCCACCATGAACACAATCAAGGTAAGATTAAATTTAGCTTACAGTACATAATGGTAAGTTCTATATCGATCCTTATTCTCGCCTTTTATTTTCCATGCAAAAGCTATCACTGCCTGAACCACCACCGTTGTATGGCGGAGATAGGGGTGTTAAGAAATGGAGCATATTGGTAGATGAGTGGATTAACCACCCTCCCAATTTTGGACCACACACTTTGATGGTAGCCGGCCGTAACAGGGGCATGATACATTAGCTTCAATAGCTGCCAAATAATAATTTGCCATAAGATTGTACTAATAATTGCTATATGTAGACTCTAAAAAGGATTATTAATGCATTTTTTGTAAGAACGGGAACTCAACATGCTGTAACTGAACCTCAGTGTTGTAAAAATCAAGCTAGGCGGCCGATTAATTGGGGATTAATCCGTAGTCGGCCCTAGCCTTGTAGATTATAGCAAATCGGAGCCATTAGTCGCTAGGCGGAGCAAATCGGGATTAATAGGTTCTAGGCGGATGTAATCGGTGGTATCGGTCAAAGCCGGTCAACATAATTTTTTGCTTATTTAGATCTGATCAAAAGACCATTTAACCTAAACGTTGCTCCTCCGGCGAACCCCCCTGCTCCCCCCCCCCCTTGCGCAGCGAGCCAGCCAGTAAGCGCCCTTGGCCCCAGCCAGTAAGCGAAGCCCTTGCGCAGCCAGTAAGCTCCGGCAAACCCCCTTGCTCCGGCTATGTGCCTGGCTTCTTCTTGGGCAGCCCTTAACCCAGTAAAGTAAGCGACCCCCTTTACATATAGTGATATAGAGATATATATATATATATTGTCGTTTCACTAATTTACATATTTACATATAGATATATATTGTGATTTCATTAATTTGTATATATTTAGTTGTCTACCTCTATTTTATATGACTAATTGACTATATATACACACACACACACACACCACACACACACACACACACACCACACACACACACACATATATATATATATATATATATATATTATATATATATATATATATATATATATAATATATATATATATATATTTATATGTTTTGAAATATTTGATCTTTACACTTTAAAACACTTTATTGTTATTTTTATGTTTAGTTATTTATGTTTGAAGTATACTAATCTTAACTATATATATAATTTATAAAAAATACATATAAAATCTCCAAACCATTAATCCCTAGTCCCCACCTCACCGCCCGACTAGCGCCTAGCGATTTTTACAACATTGCTAAACCTGTGTTTTAAAATAGTGTGCCTAGAAGCAAGGCGGAACTTATACACAGCTCACATTTGCGCATCATATCGTCTCGTATATCTGATATTCTGATGTGTTCTTTTTTATGGGCTATATATTTAAATGAACTAATATATTTAACGGTGAACCTTAGCAAGAGGCAAGAGCCCATGTGATGTGCACCATTAAATAACTCCTCTCACATCTCACTGGTTACTGTTTTAGGACATAAAACCTCGCCATCTATGATGCACAACATTACTGATGTGTATGATAAGAGTGTTAAGTACAAAGTGATGTATATTTCTCTTGTTTTATGTTTTAACAAGTTAACAACTATAAATGTTTGTGCAAAACAAGTGCTCCAGAGACCTTATCGCCTTGGAGCCCCGATTGCCTTTTAAACACAGTAATTAACACATATATTTTGGTGTATTTACTGCCTATAATCCAACTTATTAAAAAAATGTACTAACTGCCAATACATGAAAGTTTGTATTATGTTACGCTGCCACCTGCATTTACAGATAAAATAAGTTCAGAAGCACAGCTATTTTAAAAATAATAATAAAACAACAATAAGAACATGATCACTGACGATAAAAGAGAGATAATCAGGAGGAAGCCAACTCCAATCTCAGCTTGTGAAGACAGTATGCTGAGTGTCGTAGCGTTTGATTCCACCCACACACAAAGCTCTTCCAAGTATTTCCTATTAAGCAATTATTAAAAAAATAAAAACAAAAATATGATCATAGTGTCCTTTACATCACACATTGTTTTGCAACAAAGAGAAAGTTGGAAACCTTACCTGTACAAGGAAGAACGACCAAAATTCCGCCTAGTGAATTTTGCAGAATGTTCTAAGCTTCGGCATACAATAGGCAGTAAAGCAACTGCAAAAGAATTTAATATTAATAATAAGAATGCGTAAGTTGTTTATAAAAAAAATCAAGTGGCAGTAACAGACATGTAAGGCGAAGATTTGAGGTGACAAAAGTGAGGCAGTAAATGAAATAGATGAAGTCCTTCGTTGCAATTACTGATTGAAGCCAAATTGCACTTCCTGCAAATTCCATGCTCTTGGTTTCTGCAATTAAGCAAGATTATAAGATTCTTAGCAGGCTAGCAGCATCAAGAAATCTCCATAACTAGAAGAAATTATTTTATGAGCCCTCACATACCCCATAAAGAGAGTACAGTGAATATACTGAAGAGCATGCAGTCCCCATAAATGAGAGTCGATACGCCCTATTTGAAAGGCTTTTAGGTGTGAATGGGAACATAGCAAGCACAGCCACAACAAGGACCTGCAGAATTAAGCATATTGTAACTTTTGTTTATAGATTTCAATTTTAAATGTTAAAAACTTATATATATTACGTAAAGCTACAAACAAATATCCACTTTTTAACATAATTACTTTACGTAGCATTAGTGTTCAATGAAAAGTAACTTAACCTATTCCACTGTCATATAAGAACAAGGAAGAACTTTCAGGGTAAGTTTAGATATTATTCTGCACGTCATTCATTTGGTGAAAAGTAAACATATTTTACATTTCAGTAATTCAGTCACCTAGTACAATGATTGTAAGCTTAAACAGTTAAACCAATCAATATCACATGAGTGTGTACATAAAAACTTGGAATGATGTGAAGCTACTGATTTTAAGCTTAAACCAACTAAAAGTACATCACTTTGGATTTTAAGAACAGATTTACAAAAAAAAAAAAAAGAAGGAAGCTTGATTACTGAAGTCTGATAAAGAAAAAAAGAGAGTTGATGCATTACCCAAGCATTGACAGAAAACTGTATTGTTTGCCTATCCCAGCGCAAAGGAGTTGAACTTGGAGTTGATCCCCCTGCAGTTCTAGTAGTTGACCCTACAATGTTTTATTGCATTCAACCACAAAAGAATACAGAACTAATGATGCGATCACATAAATTATACAACACGTCATTTGATCTTTTTGTACCATTTATATGTAGTACCCAAGACATCCATATCACATAATAACTAAAAAATGTAACCTCTCCAACAGACAAAAGAGAACAATAATATCTACCTGGATTGCTAGAAGGCCTACGTTCACTTGCAGAAGATGATGATGTGGATGATCTTGCAGGCTGTGAAGAACTACTTGTATTCATTGGTTCCACAACAAGATCAGGGTCCTGAACATCAAGGCATATCCAACATCAATCAACAAGGATAGTCAAAGAAAAAGTTTACCGAAACTATTACAGCCACACCACATAAAATGCAAAATAAACATACAACAAAATGACACACTGATGCATACACACCTGAACCGAATCCAAGTATGGACATACTAGGTTCAAGACTTCAAAGAAGATTCAAATTAACCATCTTTCTTCACATAAACAAAAGGGCATAAACAAAAGCCCAAAAATTCAAGAAACAGAGAACCTGCCCGATGCGTCAAGAAATTCAATACAATAACCTAATAACAAAAGTAATAATCTTTCAACAAAAAAGATGACATAAAAACTAAACAACAGATAAAGATCAACATACACGAATCAAATTCCAAAGTAAAACCCTAAGTTGTACAGAACAAGCGGAGTATCATCAGATTAACAAAAGAATCAACAGTAAATGGGGAAATAAGGGCGAAGCGTAAGAAGAGAGTTCTAACGATGTAACGCTGGTAGAACTTTCGCTTGAAGTGGGTGATGACATCGGAGCGAGAGGCCATGTGAGGGGGGATGAGGACATTGGACCAGTAATCAGCCCATCTGGGATCGTTATCGTAGTCATAGGCAGCGGCTGCAATCTTCTTCAGCTTCTGGGGATCTTGATCTTCGCCCATGATCACTCGATTGGATCGCTTTCACCGGTGGTTCCGCCCAGCCGCTGCTTTGATTGTAGATTCTTGATAAGCGGTTGCGAGCAAACTATTGGTGTTTGTGTGGTTAGTTGTTGACCTGGGTAGCCAAGGGGTGGGTTTGTTTGGGAATTGGGTTGGTTCTCTTCTCTCGTTTTCTTGAATGATTATCTAATTATTTATGAACTAGTTACGTGTTTTATTGTTGTTATCTTGGTGTTTGTGTGTTTTATTTTCGACGGATAATATAAGCGTTGACGTATTGCATATCGCATATCGGATGTTGGATTAAACTTAAGCAAAAGTTTGATCGTAGTGGTTGAGGGTATTTTGAAATTCTTCTAGAAACAACAATTGTAAGAGATTACGAGCAGTTATGTATATTGTTGCTTACTTATTATTTTCCTCCTTGCGTCGCATATAGTTGGAAAGTAATTCTTGATTGTTTTTTGATTTCTTTGGTTGGCTCCTCATGATGCTCTCCTTTGTCGTTATTTTTGATAGAAGATATAAGCATGTTAGGTGGTTAGTTTTTTCAGCATATTAGTTTCTTTCATTTTGTGTAAGATATCTAAACATGATGATGATCCGATAGAACAAAAGAATTTGTTAGGAAAACCAAGTAGAAGTTTGATCTTCATTTATTCGTATAATCAAAAGTGAAATAGTTTTTATTCTTAGTAGACACTATATATGAAAAGCAAAACTAATTAAGTTATGAATCAAATAATCATTATGACAAATTATGAGTTAAGTACATCGATAATATAATAAAAGTTTATCTATAAAATTGTGATAAGTGTATTGATACCACATTGAATCATATTTACAACACGTTCATTTAATTATCAAAATAATATACTTCAAGATATCGTTTCATTAAAAATCATATTTTCAATAACTGGTGAGAATAGGTAATGAAAAATAGTAGAGTGTGTATTTTCCGTCATCCTTAGGATTACGTATGTGGTTTTAATTAAAAACTTTACTAAGAAAGTCATGTGAGGCAATTTATATATTACTAGTCATCAACTTTGGTATGCATACTGAGTTGTATTATATGTTTAGTGGATTGTACTTATTTTTGTTATTTTTTTAAACTTTAACTTTTTTTAACCTATTACTTTTACATTTTTATAATTTTTTTAAATATCTTTTTATTTTCAATATCGATCCCCCCATACTTTTCATTCTTATATTTTTTTACGTTTCCGTCTAAATTTCACAAGCAACACACCACAATGCATGTGTGTGATTCAACATTTTTACCTGTTTAACGATCATTTCATAACACACAGGTTCTATATCGACTTATTTATTGCTTTACATATTTTACATTTTGTTTACGTGGTTCAATGTTTTAACGCCTATTTTTCGTTTGATTTTATTTTCTTCGTTTTTTATTTCTTTTTTGAAAACGAGTTTTTTCAATGTTGGTGGTCGTTTGCGATTATATGCTATTGGTGCTACCTGACACAGTTTTATGTCTCCTGCTGCAACACAAGGGACTTAACACTAGTATATTCTAATTATCAAGTTTTGTGTACACCTTTCTTTGCATATAGTACAACTACTTATTTTTTTTCCAACTCAATACTTTTACAATTTTTACAATATAATCTTTACAATTTTCTTTTTTAACTTTGTTCTCTTATACTTTTCATCTCTTATAACTTTTTTGTATTACATTTCGTTTTAAATTTTAAGAGTTATATGTCGTAACATGCGTGTGTGGTTCAACGTTATTATGCATATCCCCCCCCCCTCGTTTAACGTCTTCGTGACAACGTGTTGGTTCTAAATTGATTTAGTTATTGTTTTTAATATTTTACATTTCACGTGCGTAGTTTAACGCTTTTATGTCTACTTTCTCTTGGGTTTTATTTTTTCCATTTTTATTTCTTTTTTAATACGAGTTTTTCCAGTGTTAGTGGTCACTGACAGTGAGGTGATATTAGTGCTATTTGACAGGATTTTACGTCCCTGCCGCAACGCGGGGGCTTAATACTAGTTATTACTAAATGGAAAAGAGTCATTGTATAATGCTTCGATTATTTATATATACCTTTAAATGGAAAACATTTATATATTAATAATTACCAATTCTTTTATGCATACAAGTGTTGTGCACATGCATAAAGGTGTTGTACATATGCTTTGACCAATAATGCTAATAGAAGTTAAAGAATATTCTACAATTTATTATATAATATTCTACAAATTACACTTTTCGTAATTTTATAGCAAATTTCAATTTTGTCCTTAAACTAAAGAAATTACAGCAAACATCTTTACGTTTAAAAAATCTTGCATCTTTCGTCCTTTCTTCTAACAAACGTTAATTTTGTTTGTTTAGTCAGATCATGTGATTTGCATGTGAGGATAAATTTATCATTTTACCCAAGTATTAAAAATAAAATAGTAAATAAATTATCAAACATATCTTACCCCGCCTCACCCTCAACTCTCTTTTTCTCTATCTACATATCTCTACTCCTCTCCCAACCACCTCTACAACTAAACTCATGTCTTCGACGACCGCTACCGACAATGTCTCGTGCATCATCACCCACTCACCGTTGTTATGTCTCTCTCTCTCACTCATCTCTCTTTCCCTTTTTCTTTATCTCATGGATGAAGAACCCTAGATTTAAAGAATCTTTATGATTTCACAAAGCCTATATATGATAGAAGGGATAGTGGGTTATGGTGATGGAGGTGACGAAAATGATGGTCGGCTGATTAAAGGTTGGGATTGACGGAGGTATGTTGGTAGTGGTCAGATGATCAAAAGTTAAAGGGTTGATAAAGGTGATAATGGTGGTGGTTAGGTGGTCATGGGTTGGGGTTTGGTGGTGAGCGGGTGGTTGCTGGTTAGGGTTTGATGAGAGTGACGATGTTGGTGGTGGGTTTTTTCAAGTTGAGATGGTGGTGGTTTTTGAATGTGTATAATTAATTTTGATTTCCAAATCATAATTTGGGGGTGGATGATATGATGAAGATGATGATTACAAAGAGAAGAAGAAGGAGAATGAGGAGGAGGTAGTGTGTCATTGGTGTTTTTTAACATGATTTTACATCTTTCGCATCAACACATCTGTGCTTAATACTAGTATATGAATAATTTGCATCACCACTTGAGTTGAAAATTTGTACCTTTAATTCAAAAGTTTAGTAAATAGAACAATAAGAAGTGGTGATTTCATAAAAAATGCTTATAAGTTTATTGTTAGATTTTTTTTTGGTCATTTTATCTATATTAAATTTATGTCTACTTTGTCATATTTGGTTTTGACTTTGGAGATCAAAGCCTGCAAGGACCTTTTAAAGGAGAATCAGAGAAATAGTTATTTCTCCAGTTTGATCTATTTGTGAAAATTGCTAAAAACTTTTTATAGTTAATGATTTTACTAATAAACTTTTCAAATTGTTTCTTCAAACTTTGATATGTAATTAACTAATTATTTATTATTAGTGTTGTATATATTCATGTAAGACTTTAGGTGACTTCTCTCATAAATAAATAACACAAGAACCACAATTAGGTAATTGTATATTCCTACATATGTGAGACTAACAAAACTTGTCCCGTTGGATTAGAAATATGATAAATTAGATGAGTCTCATATTGTTCTGTTATGTTTTATAATTGATACTATATCATAAGAAATGTCTCACCGTAAATATTACCGAAGCATTTTAAATTTAGTGGTTATATACGGATGCAATGAGAACTATGGATAAACTTGCTTGAGTACAAAGAAATCCATGATGCATGATTGAGTTATAAAGTTTTTACTCGAATAAAAAACAAATTATTTAGCTTTTAATAACAAACCATATAAACTAAATTGGTATGATTAGCTTGATATTACACAAGAACCATCAAAGTTTATTTATCTTATATCATCACCAATATTACACATACAACATCATAAGAAACATTGTCACATTGATCATATGTATACCTGAAACTTATTGGCAATAATGACCAAACCAACAATGCCTACCCCCTCCCTCATAACCTTGATCATCTTCATCTCTACTATAAATCCACCATAACAAGTTACTTAAAGAATTCCCATCATCATACCCACTCAATCTTTTAATCTTTTCAAGAGCAACATCCTTCTCATAAACCCCTTCTAATGCATACACAAAACCCTTCCACCCTTCACCAACACCCTCCCTCCCTAACGCCGGTAAAGCCCACTTCACAAGCTGCCTCACAAACCCCACATCCGAAAACAAAACCTCGGTGATCGGCAACAATGGCAGCACTTGAATCCCCAACCTGCATTCCCTCCATTCCGCCGGAGCAAACCACAACCCACTGTCCCTTTTATTCGCCCACAAAACACCCACCATACGGTTTTCACGTGTGAAATCTTGAGTGTATAAAACATCCTCCTCTCTTACATGCCACCATGTTTGTGACGCATGAATTTCCATGGCTAAAAGCAAAGAACCAGTTGTAACGAGGCGCGTGTCTCCATACGCTAACCCCATCAATGCGGCTGAGTAATAAGCGTTCACTGCTTCACTTGTGCTTTCTTGATTCCGACCATCGGCAAATTCTGTCAAACCACCAGCCCATGAATGCATCTTCCACAAATCAAAGCACCTTAACCGTGTATACTTTGTGCTTCCCCCTCTACCTAATGTCATAAAATCCGCCATTAACGAGTACGCTTGAGGTCGATATCTTCTTCCCCAAATGGGGTCTAGCTTGGCTAGAACTGCAATCCCGTAAAGAAAGTAACCAATATGGTAATGGTGATCATTATACATCCCAAAACCAAAATCAGCACTTGGATCTTTAGACCCTTGTTTGGTTATTATTCCACCCCATGATCTATCATACAGAAAACCATTCCCATTAAAGGTTCCATCAAACCATGGTTCAATAGTATCTTTCAAATACTTTTGAACTTTTGGTATTGCATCAAGATATCCAATTTCCTCAGCGATTAACGCTAATCTAGCTGCTCTTGCCACCAATTTCCGAAGAAGTATGATGATGTTGTTGATATCGAAGTCGAATCCAAATCATTGACATCTTTAATAAGAGCATTGATGATTTCTGGGTATGATTCTTCATGAACTCCTTTGATTGAATGCCATGTAATTGAAATCGGGTCGGTTTTCAAAACCCATGAATCTCCGGTAACACCCACAAGTTCACCATCGATGCTTTTGTACTTGCAGTCATCTAGAATCTTGTTTGAAGAATTATGATCTAGAAGACGAAGATGAAGAGGGTTTGCTAGCATTAACAAATCCCCCCAACCTTTCTTTACCCATCTGTATTCAACACAAAATGGCTCGATAAACACAGCATCACCTGACACCGGATAACAAGAACTAAACCGATCAAGAATCGCTTCGAAATTTGAGTCAGAATTCGGTAGCATTGCGATTCGGATCACTCCTGAAAATGGTAGAGATGTGATCTTTGACATCTCATACGTCAAATCAATCTGTGAAGATGAATACAACACCCATGTTTGACCATTGTTGAGATTGAACTTGTATTTGGTTCTTGAAGAATTTGATGTAACATCAAGAACCGCGTGAATTGTCGTAATTGAGAGTGTCACACTTTGCATGACTTGAAATGTTAAATATGGGCTGCCTCTAACGAGATAAAATCTTAAATTTGGAACATCCAACGTGACACTTAGATCATTGAATGAAGATATGATGTGGGTTTGATTCGGGTCAGCGTTATCCATGGCGGAGATGGTGAGATCGGCGTTAAAGATTTGATATGTGAAAGCGGTGGTTGAGAACAACGGTGGGTATGAGAGAGATAGTGATGAAGGTGATGCTTTGATCAAATAGGGGTGGATGTATTCCTGTTGATCGCCATTTTTGAGGACAAAGTTTTGAAAGAAAGAGTTTGTGGGGAGAGGGGATGAGAGGAGGTCATGGGAGAAAAAACGGGACGGGTCGGGGAGGACGGCGGATTGGGCTTCCGGGAACATGAAAGGGTGGACGGGGCGGCGGTTCATGGTGGCGAGTGGTGGTTCTGGTGGAGGAGAAGGACAAGGGGATGGAGGTTTTATAGAGGGTTTTCTTGGAGGTTTTTTGAAAGGTTTGGTGATGATTCTCTCTACTCTTCTTTTGATTTTCTTTAGAACCATGTTGATAGGGACTTGACTAATGGATATATTTGGTTAATTATAAGAATTGTAAGTGTTAATAATAGATACTATGACAAAATGAAAATTAAACCTATTTAGAATCAACGAAATAAGAAGGCGTTTGCTAATTAAGATGATCAGAGGATCAACCAACCAATTATAACGTTAGTTGGTAGTTTGATGTTGATTATACTTTCATCGATAAGTAGCATATTGATTATGTTTTTGGAAACTTGAAAAGGGAGGATTGGATTAGAAGCGAATTTGTGGGTGATGTTGACTAAGATGATGATTTGAAGGTACTTCTAGTCGGCAATGAAAGGTTAAAGTTATTACATATATGGTTGAATATTTGAAGGAAGGCATAATTGTAAATGAGTTCTTTTATATACTTTGAGGGTGTATCAAGCAAAATAAAGTTTAATTAGAAAAACGAAAAAAAAAAGAAAAGAATCCCTGTCAACCAAGTTGGATAAATAAGAGGAAATCTTGCCTTCAATTTAAGAAATACTAATTTCTACACGTATCAAATATATTTAATAATTGTGAAGGAATAACCAAAATAATCTTTCTTTAACGTACCTCTGTGTTCATACCCGTTACCCGATGTATACCTATGTTAATAAAATATTCCAAACATCATAAATTATTATGACGGACAAGAATGTTGAAATCTTAAAACACAAATGAAGCAAAAACTAGCTCCAAACATATTGGTAGTATATAAATTTGTCAATATTCAGAGAAACATACATCACTGAATACAATTCAAGTACTTCTAACTATCAAGTTTGTTTTAATGTATAATGATATGGTTCAATATTATTTTTTTATTTTTTTTTATTTTTTGCATATGGCTATTATACTATATGCTTTTGTTAAAAAATAGGGTACCATCTTTTAATGAGTTTTTTTTTTGTATTTAGCATGCATTGTTTTTTTCATTATATATAGCCCTTAAGTTATATAAACCTTTTATACCCTAAACTTATGACTTATTTTTTTAACCATTTACAATTTTTTGGTTGCTTTTTTTTCCTTCTGTTTTCTTCTTATAAATTTTTAAAAAATTAATGTTTTAAATTATTTTTAAAATTTTTCGTTGTGATATGCTAATTTTTATATATGTTTCGATGTAATTTTCATTCAAACAGCCTTTGTATTAGAATGTACAAGTTATTGAAATGCAAACATACAAGGTGTGATTAAAACTCAAAATATAAAAGTTATCAATTCTTTTTACAATTTAGTTTTTCTCTTCCTTCTACAACTTTTAAAACATCGTATTATAAAATCATAATCTGTGTGTGCTTAAATTTATCAGTTATTAATATTTTAACCCTTACGTTCTTTACAGTTGTGACACACCTATTCTATCGACATTTGGACATGAATTTTATTAGCAGCTTGTTTCTTATATTAACTTTTAAGTCTTATCAACGTACTCATCGTAATAGACCGGTTTGTGATATTTTGTTTTTTATATAAAGTTTAAATGTTATCATGAATGTTTTGTTTTTTTCTATGTAAGGTTACATATAATATCACCGCCCCCTTCAAACCCACATACGTGACATAATGAACTATAATTTTAAAAATGGTACAAACCATAAATGCAAGAACTCGTCTCGTCTTGATTAAATTCAGTCTTTGATCACTTGTACACTTCTTGAACAAGTACTCTTCATTATTCTTCATTATTCATAGTGGGATCATTAAAATTTTTTTGTCTTTCAAACAAAGAGCGCAAAAATCAAAGCAATTTAAGAATTTAGGGTCTGATTGATAGCATCTAAATCAATCTTTTAATAGTTATTATTCAGTATTTAATGGTTTAGAGTATTTGTTTCATAAGTAAATATATGAATGATTCAAACATTTGCCTCTAAATGATTAATCATTATACTAATGTTAAATGATTAATATGTCTAATGTTGAATGATTAAGACCTCTTATCTGAATTGATCGGACCTCTTAATGGTTCAACACTTAATGATTCAAATTTTTTATTGATTTAACATTTAATCATTCAGAAACTGATAAACAAACTCTTAACTAAACAAAACCTAAGTGAAAAACACAAGAATAATCTAAAATAAACAAAATTAAGTGAAAAACACAAAAAAATAAGTGAAATATTATGATATCCAAAAGAGCACATTCACCACTATGGTACTCCTTCGCTTTTATTTCAGGCGCCACAAGATATAAATTATTTAGCACAACATACTCACATTAAACTGAATGCATATCTTATAGAATCGATTAAGATGTGCAAAACTAAAGAGTGATTACTTATTTGTAAATTAAGCTTTTTTTGTATCATAAGTGAAGTATTAGTCATGTGCACATAGTACAGTACAATCAAATGTTAATTAAAGATTTATTATTTGAAAATATTTTTTTTGCTAATATGAGGGTTTGAATTGCAATAAGCAAGCCCTAAAAGCAACATTCTTATTTTACAAATTCTATTTTCTATTTAGTGGTTTATGTAAAGTGAGAAATTGCATGCTGATAAAAGCTTATGGTACCAAAGGTTCTAAAAACACTAAGCTATCAATTATAACTAGTTTTATTCACGTTCGGTGGCTGAGTAGTTTAATACTTTAATGTTATAATGACATAACTATTTTTTTGTTAAAATATAAATGTTTCAAATTTTAGTTACAAACATAATCTATATTTTTTGGTGCTTTATTATTTCTAAACTCTTGGTAATTCTTGGTGTTCTTTGTTTTTTGTATGTTTCATAAGATGGGCCGTTGAAGAATGTATTAGTTGGATGGGCTTGTAAATGGTTTGATTTGGATGTTCTAGTTAGAAGATACCTGTGACCCGTTTACTCTCTAAAATATACACGAGTCACGGGTCGACTATGGGTTCTCTTTTTTACTATAGATCATTATATAGTTTTTCTTTTTTGGATAGGGTGGGGGTGGGGGTGGGGGGTACGAATGAACTCGTTCTTCTTTTTTGCTTTCGAAAGAAAACTCACCTCTCTTCGTGCTATCGGTGTGTCTTCTCCATATTAGGGTTTCGTTTTGTTGACGATCTCATCTATTCACGTGTCTTCTTGTTTAGACGTTTATATCTCAGGTCACCATGTTGATGGCTAGAGGTGTGTTACAAGTCTTTTATTTATGGTTGCTTTTGTTTTCCATTTGTATCTGTTTGAGATTGTTCAAGGTTAAATTTTTGAGTTCTTGGTTAATAAGATTGGAATTACAATTCTTGACATTTTTCATTTTAGAGTAAATTACTATTTTAGTCCCTGTGGTTGATGATTATAACATTTTTCATCCAATACTTTAAAAACGTTCGGTTTAACCACTGTGGTTTAAATTTTGTTACAATCAACTACATTCCACTAACGGCGTCTAACTTTTCTGCTATTTTTTTGTGAAAAGACCAAATTGCCCCTATTTATATAAATATAAATAAAATATCAAATTAAGTAATAAAAAAATAACCCCCGCAACCCCAATTCTCCAAACAACCCCCAACATCTCTTCTTCCTCTCACACACAAACACAATCTTCATCTGCCTTTTTTGGAGCTCCAAGCTTCCATTAATGCAGATGTTATTCAGCTAAAACATGCTCTCACTTCAACCATGGCTTCTTCTCCACATATCGCACCACAAATCTTTCACAAGTTCATCAATTTGCTTCTGATTTTGACATCATTACAGTTGTCGACCTCATTCAAATTGAAATCATGCTCAAACCCTAGCAATTCCATATTCATAATCTCCGATAACTCCACTATCATTAGCGAAAACAAAACATTTGTGTTGGGATTCATCAACACAAATGACGAATTGAAATAATATTTGGGGATTTGGTACGCTTCAATCCTTACACTGACCTACATTTGGGTGGCGAACCGTGAGTCGCTGGTGGGTAATCGTGAATCGTCGTATTGGATCGGTGGTGAATCGTCGTATTGGATCGGTGGTAACTGGACGGAAAACATCTTCTTTGGTCTACCTAATTCTACTTCACAAATCCGATCACCGAAACAACGATGTTTGGGTTCACTGAAACAATGGCACTACATAGGCCACTCACACGGGTGGGGTTTAGGGTTTGGTTTAGATCTAAGCAAGTGCCGATGGTGGTTGCCGGCGAGTGTTAGGTGGTGGCGGTGTAGTTTCCGGAGAGTGGTGGGTGATGCGGTATGGTTGCCAACAAGCGGTGGAGGTAGTTAAGATGTGTTCAAACAAGAAGAAAAACATGGGGTTAGGTTTATTTGAAGTTAACTGTTTGGACTTAATTGTGACAGATTTTAAACCACAATGGTTAAATCGGACGTTTTTAAGCTATTGGATGAAAAACGTTATAACCACTAAACCATAGGTACTAAAAACGTAATTTACTCTTCATTTTAAATAAAAGTATACAAGTAAAAAAGGACCAATTATGGTCGATGGTGTTTGGATGGTTATGAAATGCTTATAGGGTTAAAATGATGATACAAGAAGGTTGCTATGTTTATGCTCTAAAGCTACATGATGAGTTGTATTATCTCGATACAAGTTTCATCCATTCAGCTAGGGTTCTTGGATGACATTTTTTGGTGTTATTTATCCGTATTCCACGAAGACATGGTAATATTGAAGAGAATTTAAATTAATGTTTTAAATTATTTGAAATACGAAATTGAAAGTCACATTCGAACACTTAATATAGGTGAACTTTTGATTTTCTAGTTGCCTTTGAAGCATCTTCATACATCTACTTTGGAACTAATTTTGAAATCAAAAGAAACAAACAGATTTTAGTACCTTGATCGGAGTTCGAGCCACATTGTATAGTCTATAAACAAATGTCTTTTTTTAGTGCGCAAATGATAACACTAAACTACTGTAAGTTGTAACACAAACAACACATATATACCATGTTACTATAATTGAGGTATTTGTCTCTTATCTAAGTCATGATATTTTCTACAATTCAGTTCTACATATTGCAGCCATGGCATATGGCTTAAGCACAGTAACAACCCAGAATAGGTCATGGTGCATTACTGCACTGTGCAACATTTTCTAAAGTCAACTGAATTCAATAAATTTGATCGACAAAAAGACTGTGGGTTATCTTTAGTAGACGTGATAGTTTGGTACATCAACATTATTTGAGGATGATGATATTTGCTTCTTATCACAACATGATTATTTTAGTTTCTTTTCATGTCATTTCATTAGTCAATAGGAGTTGAGATGCTTTAATCCTAATGCTTAACCTAGTCACATGTTCTTTTTGAAAAGCTAATCACCAAAAGAAATAGAACCCATGTGAGAACACAAAAAAAAAGATCACATAACATAGCGAACCGATGAAATTTATAAAAAGGTTAAGGTTTATTACTTTTATACGTTTGCACTAATTCAAAACTGAAAGCAGGTTGGTCATGAGTCACTTGTTTGTTGCTGCCATTTCTCTATCCCAATTTAATCCAATAAGATGAACTTCAATGCCAATCCTTGAGTTTATTGTTAATAGATTTAACAGGATAAAACTGTTAGGAATAAAATATTATCCAAATTGACCTATTGAGGTGTAAACACAGTGAAATTGCCACCTCTAAACAAACATAGCAAACATAAAAAGTACAACCTTATGTATTAGAAAGTTAAAGTTTTGAGTTTCTTATAAAGAAACTGCTATTATAAAGAATTTAGAGTAACCTAATAAACAGTAAACAATTTAGATCTTCGAACAATATACAAGAGTGTAAGCAACAAATACTAGAAATATAGTCACCTCTAACAATGTACCATACAATGTATTTACAAGACATTTCATCATACTTTGAGGGCTAGAAAGAAGCCAAACCAAAATAAAACCATAATAATCAGTAACACAATACTAAACATACAACATGTCATCTTAATCTGTTAAATACTTAAATCTTTATAAACCCTGGATAGGATTTTACATTGATTATCTTAAAGATAAGTAAATCTGGTGTTTCACTTGGTGCAAGATTTTGAGAAATATGAACAGTTAGAGCAATGGGAGGCCCATATATCCATAGAATAAAGAAAAGAAAACTACAATAACTCAGTTATCTAATTTGGAAAATAATTAACATACACAAACATGTGTATGTATCCATTTGTTTCTTGATCATTTGTGTTGGAAGCCTTTAATCAAGATCAACCCTTAATCAAGTCAAAATAAAAAAGTCAAACTGAATGCAATTAGCATAAACTTTAGGGTTAGTTATGTTAGTTATATTAGTTAATAACCGTCTATTATAAGGGTATAAATACACATCTTGTACAACATTTTCAGTGTGGAAAATCATATTATGTTGTGAGTTTTGTTCTTGATTTTGACCCTGTTTCCACGAGTCACTGCTATGAATGTGCATACTCTAATCTATTTGTTCATCCATGATTAATCCTAATCTATATTCCGAAAAGGCCTCAAGAATTTGCAATAGAATTAATGTTTACCCACCCGTATAAATTAGGATTAATCATGATATTAAAATATGACAAACTAAATCATGTTAGATAAAAAGGCATTAGACAAACTCAATTCCTTGTGAGATACAAGGTAAGATCATATCAAAAGAAATTGGTGTTAAAGACTTCAAAGAAATAACCCTTGGCTAAACAGACTTTGTGTTTTGTTGGATTGTTTCATCATAATCTATGTAACAAAACATTCAAATTGATTAGACATGTAATCCTAGAATAATAGAAAATAAGAAAATTTCTTACCTTCAAAGTCTCCTTCAACAGAAGCAGAGGAACATTGCACCCATATTTAAATGATTTGGTCCTGCTGTTTCATCTTTTAGGTCTAAAGCAACGGTTCCAATTGATGGTTCCTAATTCTAGAACCCATAAAACGAATAACTTGAATAAATTGAAGAACAAATATGTAACACACTCACTAATGCTTATTGCAAAACTAGAGACATGAAATAAGCTTTGAAAGTCAGAAGTACAATGTCGAGTGAAGGATTGAAACATCATTGTTATAGTTACAAGGTATTAATTCATGGGTTTTTAGAGGTTAAGCTATTAAAAATGGTAAAGTAATTGTTATTCTAATAATAACGATGGATTTTTTTTCCTTCCAAAATTACAGCATTTTTCTCCAACTACCATTGCAATATCACCAAAACCTAAAAAGATTGGAGGTTTGTCGAATCATAGAAACCCTAAATGCAAAATAAATCAAGATAAGGGTGTGAAAAAATGTAATTGTTACCTTGAAGTTATGGCACAACCTTGAAGATGCTTAATCAAGCAGAAAACAGAAACCTACAACTGTAAATCAATGGCTTTCGACCTCAATTGACTTTCAAGAACTGCTGCTAGTGGGATATATATAGTAGAAGATGAAGCAATGACGAAGGAATGATCGGAAACCCATCGGTAACCTCCTGAGTGTCACACCCCAACCGACGGCGGAGTCATCGGAGCGGACGAATGGGACATGGAACTAATTAAGTTGAAATAATATTAAATGTCATTATTCAATAAACATTACAAGACAAATAAAATAGTAACATAACAATCAAGATATAACCAAATACACAAGTCTTTCAATTAGTCTAGGTCCAAGTCCTATATGAGCACAAGAAGATCTTCAAGTAAGAAACCTGAAACATGTTAAAAATAAAAGGTCAACTTTGAAAGTTGGTGAGATTTTTATAGTTTGCAATACATAAGTATATAAAAGATGGCAATTCATGTTTTAAGTTAGAGAGCAAAGTAACTAGGGATGTAAGACAGAATGCACAATCAAATCTTGACAAAGTTTTACAAGTCTCAAACGTTTACAAGTATATACGATTAGCTAAGTGTACTTGGATCAACCAAGCAGGCTTGTCAGGCCCATAGATCTATGATGTCGCCGGGCTAGCAATAGTTAATGATTGTACATATAATCGTCAATACATGGTAATTACAAAGATCAACTAACCACAACATATAAGTGAATTGCCAAGAGTTTACAAGAATCAAACGAATTTACAAGTGCAATGATTATAAAGTAACATGTTTCACCCCAAAGTGTGAAAATATAAAAAGGGGATATAGAAAGACTCACATGATATAAATATGATGATGATAAGAATTTAAATGAGGCTCCAACGATTTCTTTTATAAGTTACCTAAACATATAGATTCCAAGATTAAGTTTGATAATAAGATTAATAATGAGACGTGAACTAGGGTTTCAATTGGAATTTGGGAGTTTAAATAATTAAGTAAAATAATAAACCGTTTTACGTTTTGGTTTAATAAAGATGGTATAACTCAATTAAGACTAAGAATGATAGTGTATGATTCAATAATTTAATTTATTGAATTAATAAATATTAAATAAAATGTGTGAAAAAATATAATTAATTTAAAATTAATTATTTAAAATTTGATAAAAGATGATTTATTGAATATTTATTTATACAGTTTGCAAAATAATATAGAATTATTTAAAGTCATTTTAATCATTTTAAATAATCTTTCTCCTTAAAACAAGGATGATCAACAATAGAACTTATATTATTTTATAAGTTTTAAGAATTAGATAAAAGCTTAAAAAATAAATAGATTAATTATTTATATATAACATGGTTAAATGAAAAGATGAATGACTAATTATTTAAATAACTCTTTACATAATTATTCATTTAACATATTGATTTATAATGTTTCAATTAATCTTCATTTAAAATAACATGATTTAAACCATGAATATTTAAAAAAAACGTTTGGACCAATGATTTATTAGTTACTATTTAAAATAAACCAAGAAAAATATCTTATTAAAAATAATATTTAATTATTTAAATTAGAAAAATAACAAAAATGATTTGATGACTTTAAAAATATTAAAATGTTACAAAATCCATTTTATAGTTATTAAAAATTTTCTACAATTAATTTAAGGGCTAAAAAGCCTTAAAATAAGATATGAGGGTGCCCGGGTTCGAACCGAGACCTGAGTGGGTGACCAGTAAACCAAGGCCGCAACCATGTCATAACTCGGCCCTTATTTGTTAAAAGCATTGCTACAAAGCAACCTCAAATTCATATGAACCCTAGTATGATTTTGATCCAAATTGAACCCTTAACAAACGATGATTACTGAATTAGACATGAGGCTTTAATTCCCATGTGAAACAGAGTATAAAGGTGTATGATTCTTACATGGTTTGCATCAAATTGTTAGAGATGAAACGAATAAGAGGTTGCGATAGAGATGAACAGAATTCCCGATGTGAAAGATGATTATAACCAAATTAACTTCATAAGATGTTTCGTAAGGTTCTTCTGATGCAAAACCCTAAATGAATTGTATTCGAAAAAACTTCGAAGATGGACGTCGACTAAGTTGCAGATCCAAAATAAAGACGATGATCGATGATGGTGTATTGTTGTTTTGCAGATGAAATTGATAGTTCTATTAGTTTAAGGGTATTGATTTGATGCTTTACCCTGATTATTAATACACTATTCAACCGGTTTCAAGTCGAATGGGTTCAAGTTTTAATTCAGTGTTTCGATTTCATTTGCACAAACAGTAAGATATTCGAATTGGAATGGTTCTCGAGTTCGAAACCGATGATGCGAATGTCAAGTGCCGATTTAATTTTGTTTTAATTAGGCGTTTCGAGGATTTCGGTGCCGTCGGAGATGGTGGCCGAAAGTGGCCAGAAACAGGGAATGGGTAATCAGGATAACGGGGAGGGGGGCTTGGTTATAAACCAAGTTACACTTTGGTCCCTCATGTTTAATATTATTATTATTTTATGCCAAGACTATCAAAAACAAAGTTTCAATAATTACACTTTTGAACCTCAAACTTATAACATCCTTGTGTTAAAATAATTCAAAGTATTTATAAACTCCATTTAATAAATCATTAGTTTATAAAACTTTTTAGACTTTAATATTCGTAAGAATAATAAGCCTTATGTATTAATGATTTTTTTAGTGTATAAATGACACATAAAACTTTACAAATTAAAAAACTTATTTTATAAATTATAAAATTATAATACCTTGTTTAAATGATTTGATAAATAATAATTGAATAAAACAACTCGTAATATTTTTAATTGCACATTTAATGCATTTGATTTATTAAATAATAGTTAAAATAATCTGATAATGATTTTGTTTCATTGCATGAAAGTTCAAGATGGGTTCGGGTTTGGGTTTTAATAAAAAGAATGGCAGTTGTTATACTGAGAATCCAACAATTGCCCATGGTATTCAGACGGTTGAGATTGAAAAAAATATGGGTTTGGACGGTGGTAATGATAATCGGTTAATACGCATGCACATATCATCGTTAATATCGTGTTTTTAAGGCCGTAGCTAAAGCCTCCTAGCACTTTACACGGTTTCTTTATTTTTAGCACCTTTCAAGCTGTTGTCTTGTTATTCTTTGTTTTATTTTCAATAATATTTGTTAAGCTTCATTTAACCTTTATTTCAAACACATAACAAAGTAATGTCATTCGATACATAAAGTATATTAAAAACGTAATATTAACTATGATATGTGCATGCATATTAACGAATTATCAAGTGATCAAACCAAAAGCGGTTAAGGTATTAATTGATCGAGGGGTAGCGTGTGTAGGCTAGCCTAAAAAATTCTGCCTGTGAATAAAAACCATCCTTATGAAGAAATCACAGCCGTTTAAATAATTCATCTTTGGATCTCAGCCGTTTAAATGACAGGAATTACTTCTAGAAGCCACAGTTACTGGAAGTTATTATGGTGAACATCGGATTGCACAGTTATTATGTGCGACACTAATAGTGTTAGCACATAAGTTTACCATGAAACTAAGGTATATTCATTTTGCATTTTTATCATGTTACTAGATCTTTGTTATGTTACTAATTTACAAATGTTTATTCATGTTTCAGGACAGTAACTTATCCATCGATTGGAGGCCTAGAGGGTGACGTGGTGGTAATGTACATGGTGATACCGCAGGATATTTACATGTTATTGTGTTATATATCATTGTTTTTGCTTGTTTCGGGTACCATTAATGGAGTTTTTGATATGGGTTTGAAGGATGGTACGGTTTTCGATTAATTGATTGATGTTTTTGATTTCGCAAAGATATGTGTTATAAATTGTTTATTTGATTGTGGAATTGAAGAGGGTTGTGGGAACAGGTTGGAGGTGGTTTCTTAATTCTTAATTTACGCCTCAGATTTTCCAATGATTTATGCTTCAATTTGTTTGCATACAGATTTAGGCATTGAATTACTATAATTGTTGGTTTTCCAAGTTTATATTTTTTATTTCGGGATAACTTATGCTTCAGTTTATGTACATACCGATTTAGCTATTGGATGAGTATATTTTTGCATTTTTGTTACATCTTGATTTTATTAGTGGGTAATTTTAGTAAACTGGGTTGGTGGAGTTGCATTGGTTAGTTTTAGGTTTTTTATTTTTTTATATTTTAATTTTAAGTTTATTTATCTTTAACCTTAATCAACTTGCCCATCCAATTTAAACCTTCCGCCATTGTCAAATTTTCTACTTAAAATTTAGTTGATAACTACCTGCCCTTATACCAGGTCAATTGAACACATTCCATGTTCACCACCACTATTATTATAACAGTAAATTCAGGTATTCTGCTATCTTTTTGAAAAGCAATTTTACTCTCTGAACTCATCACAAGTAAACTAAAAGTCCACTATTTCTACTCTCGCTCTTACTGTCCAGCCTTTGTTATGGGAAGGTAATTATTCAACCAGACCTAGTAAATGTTTAGTTCAACTTATATATAACATATATGATTACATATAGTGTTGTTCTTTTATATGTATTCTACTTGTTGTTCTAACCAAATGAGTGATTACATATTATGTAGGGATTATTGTTCACCACTCGAGTCAGGAGTGGATTACTTCTCTTTTGATCCGGTTATGTAACTTTTTTTGTGGCTATTTAATGTGTCGAATGGTGTTTGTTAACTTGAACTCCTATGTTACTAATGATAGAATATATATTGCATCTTTTTTGGTTAATTTCAGTTACCACCTTTGTGTGCAAATAATTTTGTTATTTCATTTCAAATATAATGTTTACTTGAATGATATCTTTTGTATGAAAACAAATTTTATGGTTTACATGATTCAAAGTTTAATCTCCTATCATTCCCATCAGTTATCGTAAAATGTTTTACATCTTTGTCTCTGCAGTTTGGATATTCGTTGGCTTTTGGTGTATGCTTTCTCTACATCTACTATTAGCATCAAAGTTTTAGTAAAAGGTATGTTATATTTTTGCTCCACAATGGCATCCTTGTTATTTTTTTGTTTGATATTATTCTTAACTGTTTTTATAATTTTGCTTTTGTATTTTAATATTTTTGTTATCAACGCAGCCAAGTGTGAATAATGAAGATACGTTTGATTCTCGCATGCATTCACAAGATGTTAGTATTGATGATGCCATATTGCCACTACAACAGATGTTGAAGACTTCACACATAAAGAGCACAAAGAGAAAAAGCCTAGGAGATCAACTCGTAAGCCTAAGCGGTTCATTGACTAGATAACATATGAAGTTCATTACAATTTCCAACTAAGATTCCCACTATTTACGACTGTTAACGAGCTTTTTCATCTGACCATATTATTTATGTTTCACCGCTTATATTGTTTAATGTGTCTTTTACATGTGAATTTCATATTGTACACCGAACCTGACTATTTAATTTTCTTTCATACTTGTAATTTGGTATTACACTAAAATATGTTTGTTTATAATGTACTTGATAACATGGTGTAATTACGACGTTGCGGTACCCGGCCATCAAACAGGTATAAAACTAGTTTATTAAAAAGGTTAGATGCGGTGTGCAATTTTTATCTACGTATCATGTGAGTCAAGATGGACGACACTCACAAAACGAGTCACCCTCAAAGTCAAAACCACTGGAGTACATCAAAAGTTTTCCTAAACCAAAAAAAGGTTTCACGGTGCTTCAAACATTTCTCCAATTGATGTCTTCACAATCTTTGAGCGAATTACCGACACTTATATTGAACGAATCCAGCGCAGACGTGAAGTTTTCGAATGATTTCTTGTGAGCTCCAAACATCTACAAACGATTTCCATCATATTGTTGAAAGCTTTGACGATTTCTTGAAACATCTCCGGCGATCCGAAAAGTCAAAACTCCAAAATCTCGCATCCCCAAATCGACAGATCCTCGAAACTGCAGCCCTCAAATCAACATATGTGTTTGTTTAATTGTTTATATTGTTAAGTTATTTCAAACCCTTTTCTTGATTTTGATTTGTTAGTTGCAGGATGAGCTTTGTTAATTCATTAAAGAACTATGAGTTTGTTGATAATATTTTTGATTTGTTAGTTGCACTTTTACTTGTTAGGTGAAAAATTCAGAATTGAGTAATTTTTAATTTGAACCATCCTAACCCGACCCCTTCAAAACCGAACTCGCGTTGACCCAACACCTGGCTTGACCCGACCCCCCATTTTGTCAAATATATAGAGAACCATATGTAACCATTGCAAAGTTGGTACCATCAACTTTAACGGTTAAGATTTAATCTTAGTTTGATCAAACAAATAAGATTCGTCCTGCCAACGGTTATTTTATCCGCTGGCAATAATATATATAATTAAAAACGTTATAGTTAACAGAATTGAAGTCAATATCAGTGTGTCATAAAAAAAGAACCCTGATATGACATGATTATAAATCAACACCCCCAACTATTATACGGGTTGTATAACATCATATGCGTCGTATAAGTGGGTCGTATAACCCTATATGAAGGCATATATAACCTTTTTGACAAGCCCCTCAATTTTTCATCATAGTTAGTGTTGGAATTTACTATACGCGTCATATAGTTATATGCGTCGAGTGTCGTATATGGGGCCGTATAGTACTATATGAGACGTATAACTCTCTAATAGCCCCCTGAATTTTCCTTCTTTTTAGTGTTTTCAACCTTATACGTTGTGTATATTGCTATACGATATGTATAAGAGGGTGCCGATATATAAAGTAGGGCATCTATATAATAGTACCCTAAAAAAATAGTCGACTTAACCAAGAAGAAGCATTTTTACTTGCATGAAATTCTGAACAGATAACATGTTAGGATCATACTGAATGTTGGTTAGTGATCTTCCATAAATCTAGAATTATTAAATAACACAAACATGAGTGTTTTGTCTAAGATGACTAGACTAAGGTGCTGTTTGTTTTTTCTGTAGGAAAATGTTTGCATTCTGCGGACCACATCTGCAGACATCTGCAACAGAAGAGGTTGACCAAATGTCTGCAGTCTGCGAGTTAAAGACTGATTGTTTTTCTAAGAAAATGTATGTAGTTGAAGGAGGGCCGAAGGGGGTGAGAGGCCGACGGGGGTGGGAGGCCGACGAGGGTGGGAGGCCGACGGGGGTGGGAGGCCGACGAAGGTGGGAGGCCGACGGGAGTGGGAGGCCGACGAGGTTGGGAGGCCGACGGGAGGGGATGCGAGAGGTGGTAAAGGAACGAAGGGGGTGGGAGAGTCAGGAGGTGGAACATGACGGTGGCGGCGGTGGCGGTGGCGGTGGCGGAGGGGGTGGGGCTCCGAGAGTTGGGTAGAGTGGAGAGGTGGGGGGTGTTAGGGTTTAAATGAAAGAAGAAAAGAAGAAGAGGTTGTGAAGATTTCAGAAGACTTTGTTCCACATCTTCTCCGTGCGCGCAGATGAAGAGGTGGGGAAGAAGTTTTTTCAGAAAACAAACACCCCTAAGACGATTATCACTAAAAAGCAATGGATGAGTGATTAGGTAGCTTCGGTGGCCAATTGAACAACTTTGATGGTCGATTGTGAACTGTAAAAGTAAGAGGCGACGAGGAGACAACCGCAACCGCAATATCGCCCGAGTTACAATATCGGTTACACATAAACACCACAAACATGGTCACATTGACCTTATATATATATATATACATTGAAATTTATTGACAATAATAAGCAAACCGATATTACACATAAACCACCATAAACATATTGTAATATTAACCATATATATGTATGTTTGAAGTTTATCGGCAATAATGCGTACCCCCTCCATCGTAACCTTGATGATGATATTAATCTCTACTATAAATCCACCATAACAAGTTACTGAGAGAGTTCCCATCATCATGGCCACTCAATCTTTTAATCTTTTCAAGAGCAACATCCTTCTCATAAACCCCTTCCAATGCATACACAAACCCCTTCCACCCTTCGGTAACACCGTCTCTCCCTAGCACCGGTAAAGCCCAATTCACAAGCTGCTTCACAAACCCCACATCAGAAAACAAAACCTCTGTCATCGGCACCAATGGCAGCAGCTGAATCCCCAACCTACATTCTTTCCACTCCGGTGGAGCGAACCACAACCCACTGTCTCTCTTATTCGCCCACAAAACACCCACCATTCGGTTTTCACCTGTGAAATCTTGATTGTACAATGCATCCTCCTCTCTCACATGCCACCATGTTTGCGATGCGTGAATCTCCATGGCTAAGAGCAAAGAACCAGTCGAAACGAGGCCCGAGTCGCCGTACGCTAACCCCATCAATGCGGCTGAGTAATAAGCGTTCACTGCTTCACTTGTGCTTTCTTGATTCCTACCATCCGCGAATTCTGCCAAACCACCGGCCCATGAATGCAACTTCCACAAATCAAAGCATCTTAACCGTGTATACTTTGTGCTTCCCCCTCTATCCAATGTCATGATATCGGCCATTAACGTGTACGCTTGAGGTTGGTATCTTTTCCCCCAATCGCGGTCTAGCTTGGCTAAAACCGCGATCCCGTAAGAAGTAACCGAGAAGGTAATGGTGATCATTGTATATCCCGAACCCATCGGCACCTGAGTCTTTAGATCCTTGTGTTGTTATTAGTCCACCCCATGATTTATTATACAGGAAACCGTTTCCATCAAAGGTTCCGTCCAACCATGGTTCGATTGTATCTTTTAAATACTTTTGAACTTTTGGCATTACATCAAGATGACCGATTTCCTCGGCAATTAAGGCCAATCTAGCTGCTCTCGCCACAAGTTTCCCGAAGAAGTACGTCGATGTTGTCGTTATCGAAGTCGAATCCAAATCATTGACATCTTTTACAAGGGCATTGATGATCTCAGGGTGTGATTCTTCTTTAACTCCTTTGATCGAGTGCCATGTAACTGAAACCGGGTCGGTTTTCAAAACCCATGAATCTCCAGTAACACCCACGAGTTCACCATCAATGCCTTTGTACTTGCATTCATATAGAATTTTGTCTGAAGAATTATGATCAAGAAGACGAAGATGAAGAGGGTTTGCTAGCATTAACAAATCCCCCCATCCTTTCTTTACCCATCTGTATTCAACACAAAATGGGTCGGTAAACACAGCCTCACCTGACACCGGATAACAAGAACTGAACCGATCAAGAACCGCTTCGAAATTCGAATCGGAATTCGGTAGTATTGAGATGCGGATCACACCTGAGAACGGTAAAGATGTGATCTTTGATATCTCATGCGTCAAATCAATCTGTGAAGATGCATACAACACCCATGTCTGACCGTTGTTGAGATTGAACTTGTATTTGGTTCTTGAAGAATTTGATGTAACATCAAGAACCGCGTGAATTGTCGACATTGAGAGTGTTACACTTTGCATGACTTGAAATGTTAAATACGGGCTGCCTCTAACGAGATAAAACCTTAAATTTGGAACATCCAACGTGACGCTTAGATCATTGAATGAAGATATGATGTGGGTTTGATTCGGGTCAGGGTTATCCACGGCGGAGATGATGAGATCGGCGTTAAAGATTTGATATGTGTAACGGGTACATGAGTATAACGGTGGGTATGACATAGATAGTGATGAAGAAGATGATTTGATCAAATAGGGGTGGATGTATTCGGGTTGATCGCCATTTTGAGGACAAAGTTTTGGAAGAACGAGTTTGTGGGGAGAGGGGATGAGAGGAGGTCATGGGAGAAAAAACGAGACGATCGGGGAGGACATCGGATTGGGCTTCGGGGAACATGAAAGGGTCTTCGAGGCGGCAGTTCATGGCGGCCATTGGTGGTTTTGGTGGAGGAGATGGACAAGGTGATGGAGGTTTTATAGAGGGTTTTCTTTTAAGGTTTGGTGATGATTCTGATCTCTACTCTTGTATTGACTTTCTTTAGAATCATGTTAATAGGGACTTTACAAATGGATATGTTTGATTAATTATAAAAAATTACTATACCCAATGGAGATTAAATCCTTCACTTAAAGAATATGGAGGATTGGATTAGAAGTGAATTTATGGTGATGTTGAATAGGATGATGATTTGAAGGTAATTCTAGTTGGAATGAAAGGAAAATATGGTTAAAGGAAGATTCAAGTGTAAATGAGTTATTTTATATGCTTTGATGGTGCATCAAGCAAAATAAAATTAATTAAAAAAAACTCCTGTGACAGGCAGACTTCTTCCTTGTATAATTTTATTTAGAGATTGTAATAATTTAGTCTCAAAACTCGAAGAAAATAAATTTAGGAATGTCCAGTGTACTTGTTCCTCAAACATCAAGAATAACATCATGTAAAAGTTGAAATAGCATCCCTTATCACTATTCTTCTATTAAGGTTCTTGTTTTAAATATATTTTTGTTTTTAGTTTATTCTACATCAATATTATTGGAACGTATAACAGATCAAGGTATATAATATTGAGCTCATAAGTCTATTATATAAGTTAGGATTTTCTTGTAATATCTAGATATTGTAAGGAAATATATCTAGATATTATCTTAGTAACACATGTTCTTTACTTAGACGTTATTAAGCATTATGTTGTGTATAAGTTTCAACCAACTGAATATTAATTAAAATAAGAAAATAACGACTTGATTTACATGGAATTGAAGGAAGGATTACACTCTGAAGAGACTAATATCAACACAATAATAGGAACAAATCAAAATTACAGAACTAGACGTTGAGATGAGAAGAGATGACCAATTTGATAGCAATCTTCAATTCTTTATGATCCCCTACACTCTGAATTCTGAAACTTCCCATGTTATATTTGGTTAGGTTTCCTTTAATTGTTTCCATGGATTCTCTTGTTGGGCTTCTTGAACGGGCCGCTAAGTTGGGCCCACGGTGGTCTATACAGTTCAACACATTATGATATTTGTAGCCTTGTAGGTGATTGAACTGTTGAAGCGGTTAGCATTTGCATATTTCCTTGCTGGAAATGGTCAACCAAAACATATAAAATAAAAGAGAATACTATTTGCAAGAATACTGACAAATTTTATAGATGATCAAACCATCACATATAAGTCTTGTTAAACTATGTGGTTGTGGGGTAGAAATTGATTAGAAAATTATATAAATGTTGAGGATGAGTGAGCATCACCCTTCGCACGAGTGAAGGTGTTGTGTGTGGGGTGTAAAGTGATCGTGATTGTGATTATATAAGTATTATTATATTTTATTTGATATTTATATAATAATTTTATTTGTAATTATATGTGATGGAAGTACACTTTTGCGGTATAGTGAAGCCGGGTTTACCCCTAGATATTTTTCTTCAAATAATGATACGTTTTTTTATAAAAAATATTGAGAGAAAATGAGAGTTTTTAATGAATTAAGTAAAAATGAGTGAGCTTATATAGATTCAAAAATGAGTGATTGTGATTATATAAAAAGACCATTTGTCCCAACGTCCACCGATTACAATAGAGATCAAAACTTTTGTACTTTTTTAAGTCGAGTCTTTTTTCTAGTTCACTTGCTTCTTAGATCAACTCCGTATTTCAACTCTAATAACTGAGCTGCAAATTGAATCATGTGCATCATATGATACCATTCACTATTTCAAAACTTAGATAGACAACGGTCTACGAATCTACAGGTAAAGATCAAAATATTACTTTATGTTCTTTGCTGGACATAAGATCAAAAGTGTTTTGGTTAACACAAGGCTTCATCTGAATCAAAATACTATCAGACCATAACTATATTAATAAATTTAAATTGGTATCTTGTTCACACAAGCATACAAACAAAATAACCACAGTGATGCATACTGTAATTACTTGAGTTGTCACTCAATTATATGCAGTAGTCATGTTCCAGCTCATCATCCTGAAGGGTAGGGAGTCACTATCAAAACATGAACTAGAAGGAATATATTAAATGACATGAGATCCAACATCATTTGGTCTGAACAAGAGGACAATCCAACTTTTTAACAAATATTTTACTAAAAAATCAACCACATGAATCACAGACTGGCTAAACCATTTTCTCTTCATGTGACATGTATTATGTGCATCATGTTGTTTTCATGGACTTGTTGGTACTTGAAATAACTTTATGTTTTAATCTTTTAAAAAAAGTCTTTTGGGTAGATTTTGTGATATAATTAAACTATGAGTACACGATTTAAGTATGTATGCCTGCAGACAGATCTGATCTACAAGGAGCTTTATTTACTTTTAAGTAATATTATTGGGAAAAAATGTGTCATAACTCATAACCGTATTCAATAAATGCAACAGCCAATCATAGAAAATCAAAGAAATTAAAATAAGAGACGATATGTAGAAAATGACATGAAAGAAGAATACTAGCCAGCAAAAAAGGTGCTTCGTAACCAGAATGTTCTGTTTTTTTGTTGCATGCATCTGTTATTTTCTTAGCCACATGACATATATGTGTAACCACATGTTGTTTAACACATCTGAAGCCAGAATTCCATGATGAGAAATGGTATATTTTAACACCCTGCATTATATCTTTCGAACGGAAGTAACCCTTCGGAAGATTCCCTACTAAAATATACATCCTTTGGAAGATTCCCTACTAAAATATACATACTTCGGAAGATATCCAAAGTACATTTCAACTTCCTTCCGAAGCAAACATAACCTTCGGAAGAAATTAACTTTGCTTCGGAAGAACTATGCTAAACTTCAGAAGAAAACTTAACATTCGGAAGTTAACACTTGTTTTGACTTTTAATACTTCACAATCTCCACCTTAAAATCAAAACAAGATTTTAACCAACTCCCAATGCATTCAAGCAAAACTTGAACTTCTCACCAGGCAGGGACTTTGTAAACACATCTGCTGGATTCTTCAAAGTAGACACACCTTCCACTTTCACCTTACCAACATTCACCACATCCCTTATGAAGTGTAACTTCATATTGATGTGCTTTGTTCTCTCATGAAACATACTATTCTTTGACAACTGAACTGCACCCTAGTTATCACAGAATACCACTGAGTCTGCAACTTTGATTCCCAATTTAAAAATAAAACCATGCAACCACATAGCTTCCTTGACACCTTCAGTCAAAGCTATGTATTCAGCCTCTGTTGTAGATAATGCCACCACATGTTGTAACTGAGCTTTCCAACTAACCAAGTTGCCCAATACTTGAAATGCATACCCTGTAATAGATCTTCCCCCATCTAGGTCCTTCGCAAAATCTAAATCCACATAACCAACAATCATGTCAACCTTCTCACGTTCATGATTCCTAAACACTAAACCATAGTGCTTAGTACCCCTGAGATATCTCAAGATCCATTTCACAGCAACCCAATGAGCTTTACCTGGATTTGACAAATATCTGCTGACCAAACTCATAGCATACCCAATATCCGGCCTTGTACAAACCATCAAGTACATCAAGCTCCTAACGACATTGGCATAAGGTACTTTCTTGATATATCTAACTTCAGCATCTGACTTAGGACAATCAGAGCTTGACAGTTTAATATGAGCACCTATAGGAGTATCTTCTCCAAGTAAGACCTTTGAGACAGTTTCAATACCATGTGCTCTCTGTCCCTTGTAATCTCCATGCCCAATATCTTTTTTGCTTCAACTAGATCTTTAATCTCAAACTCTGACATCAACATTTTCTTAGTAGCTTCAACTTCCTCCAAGTCTGAACAAACCACCAACATGTCATCAACATACAACAACAAATACACAAATTTGTTCTCACTGTATTCTTTAAAATACACACAACTATCATAGTTGCTCTTTTTAAACCCATTAGTCACCATATGTTCAACAAACCTTTTATACCACTGTCTAGGAGATTGCTTCAGCCTATACAACGACTTCTTCAGTAGACATACCTTATCTTCCTGCCCCTTAATGTAACATCTCGTATTTTTGTTAACTAAAAGTTAACTTCGTTTATTCTTATAGGGTTCATTGTTGTCATTTATAAAACTTATGAATTATGCATGCTTATTTTTTATTGTCTTTAATTTTTAAGCTAAAAATTATAATAATTATAATAATAATTAATAATAATAATTAATAATAATAATAATAATAGTAACAATTGTAACATTATGTATTTTCGGGTTAATTATAAGTTAACATTGTTAATACTTGTAAGGGTCATTATTGCCATATGTGAAACTTATGGGTCATTTATTCTTTATTTTGAAAGTTAATGATGTATTTTTTTACTAAGTAAATAAATAATGATCCTAATAATAACTAACAATAATAAAAATAGTAATGATAATATTATTATTAATAATATCATTAATAATAATGATAACTAATAATAATAATAATAACAATAATAATAATAATAATAATAATAATAATAATATTGTTATTAATAATAATAATTTGTAAGAATTATTAACTAATAAATATATAAAACTTTGATTTAAAAGTTAAGGGGGTCTATTTGATAATTTTGAAACTTAAAACATTTAAGGTTCTTGCATAAAATGTTAAAAGCTAAACTATAAGGACTAATGGTGTAAATTTTTAGTAACCAAAACTGATTCTTTTTTTCCCCGCCTTTCCGGCCGGTCTCCGGCCACTGCCGGAAGCGGCTCCGGTAAGGCCAAAAACAGGGTTTTTAAGCTTTGATTTCGATCGCAAATCACACCAACCGTTTCACGAAACAAATTCGAACTTGAATGCATCAATTAATCACCCTTAATCGTCGGTTACTAGACTAATCGAAAGCAAAACCGAAGCATCTTCAAGCTTATAGTCGTTCGAACATTAACACTTCATAATAGTCTAATTAAACTAACCTTAATGACCATCTAAGAAAACCTAATCGATCAGAACTCCCAATTTCACCTGAAAATCACACAAACACGTTGTTCGCTTCCCTCTAAACCACGACCTGCATCCTTGTCAAAATCCAATTACTGATCCATCTACACTAAAAATTGATAAGGGGCTTATAGTCTAAACTGTCATTCGAAGCTATCCACGAAGTTAATTTGACTACACTTATCGTTTGAACATCAAACAAGTTGTACGAGGGTCGCGGCTTATTCACAGTTTTGTTCATCTTCCATCCATCCTCAAACCAGGTAATTAACCGTATGTATGTACTCGAAATTACAGGGGGAATCAAAGCCCCATGATTATTTTTGTAATCGCTATCAAATTAACTTTCAATTTGGATTAAAAGTGTTCTAGGGTTCTTAGAATTGGGGGTTTTCTGGGTGTTTGTGTTTTTAAAGTTTTAAAACCGGAGGTTAGCACGACAACTGCCCTCTGGTTCACTGGTTAAGACTTCTCCCCAAATCCATGAGGTCCCGGGTTCGAACCCGGGCAGCCTCACCTTTTTTTTGAAAGGCTTTTTGGCCTTAAAATAGTTATGGAAAATTTATAATAATTATAAAAATGACTTTTACAAACTTCAAATATTTTTAAAATCATCTAACTAATTTTCATGAAATTTATTCTTATAATATTTTAATATTATTATTAATTATTTTAAATAAATGATATAATTAGTTTAATTTCTTGTAAAATAGATTTTAAATATGTTTAACTTATTATTTGTTCAAATAATATATTTAGATTATTTCTCGTAAGTTAAACTTAAAATATTGTTTTAATTTACTAAATAGTCATTTGCTCAAATAATATATTTAAATTATTTTTCTTATAAAATAGACATTGAATATCGTTATAACTCACTAAATCATTATTTGTTCAAATAACATGTATAAATTATTATTTAAAACGTGCTTATTTTAGTTAGCTATGAGACTTTATTTTTATATAAATATTACAAAATTATTATAAATGTTATTCTTATTTCACATCTTTATATAAAATATAAACATATTGTTCCCAAGAAAAATAATTGATATCCATTTGTTAAATATAATTGACAAAGCCCCAAACATCAAATGGAACTTTAGTTCACGTTAATTCGCTAAACTTATTATAATTAAACTTTAACCTTGTAATATATATATAATTTTAGGTGCCTTGTGAAAAACTACATTGGATCACTGCTTATTATCTTTCTTATTAATCATCATTTTTACATTTGATCATGTGAGTATTTCTATACTCTTTTTTATATTTTTACACTTTTGGGGTGAAACATGTTATATTATAAACTTTGCACTTGTAAATACGTTTGATTCTTGTAAACCTATGGCAATTTACTTGTATGTTGTGATTAGTTGAACCTTGTGACTACCATGTAATGTTGAATATACGTACAATCATTAACTATTGCTAACCTAGCGAAGTCATAGATCTATGGGCCAGACAAGCCTGCTTGGTTGATCCAAGTACACTTAGCTAATCGTATATACTTTTAAACGTTTGAGACTTGTAAAACTTTGTCGAGGTTTGATTGTGCATTCTGTCTTACATCCCTAGTTTACTTTGTTCTCTAACTCACAACATGAATTGCCATATTTTATATACTTATGTATTGCAAACTATGGAAATCTCACCAACATTATTGTTGACCTTTTATTTTTAACATGTTTCAGGAAATATTCAAGCTTGATCGCCACTTTTGAAGTTGTTCACACCTAGAAATGGACCTAGTTAAATAAATGAATAAGCTTGTTATGTTTTCTTTATTTGAGACTTATGTTTGTAATATTACCTTTGAAACTTATGAATAGTATTTTTGGATTTAATTATAGCGTTATGTGGCTGTGAACGATCTTAACTCTCACTCCTCGACGATTCCGCCGTCAAGGTTGGGGTGTGACAACAATAATAATATTAATAAAAAAATTGATAATAATAATAATATTATTAATAATCATGAGAATTTTATTAACTAAAACTTAAAACAACTAAGCTAGGGGGTTATATTGTTATTTTTAAAACTTTAAATGCAAGTTTTAAACATAAAATAATAAAAACAAAACTGCAGGGACCAAGTGTGTAAATAATTAAAACCCAAACCCCCTTCCCCCTCTCTCTCCCTCTTTTCCGGCGACCTCGCCGGCCGGACTCCGGCCAAGTCCGGCGAGGCTCCAAACCCACTAGAACCTTCAAATTCGACCCCAAATCGTTACCAATCGGTTCACGAGAATAACTCGACCCCTTTAATACACTTTAATTGAAGTTTAAGCCGGTAATCAACGATTGAACTCGGTAATCGATTCACATTAAACCTCCAAGCCGTTCGAACATTAAAACTCCATAACAATCGAATTAATTGAACCTAATCGATCCTCTATCTATCTCTAACCGTCTGCTATTTCCAATTGCATTTGAAACACACAATAATTGCACCCCGATTTAGGGGTGTACAAACCGGTTTGGGGGCCCAAACCTGTTCGGGTCCCAAACCGAAACCGGTTTGGTCAAAGTCGGTCAATACCGGTTTGGCCTCAAACCGGTTCGGGTTCAAACCGGTTTCAAAACCGTAAAAACCAAACCTATCAAACCGGTTTGGGCCGGTTTGGAACCGGTTCGGGCCCAACCGGTTCGGCCCAAACCGGTTTTTTTTGTTTGTTTGTTATATTCAAAGAAATTTTAAACTTTTAATAAAACATGAATATTTATAACATTTTATATAATTTATATAATTAAAAGAATTTATATAATTTAAACGATCTATTACATTTATAAATATTTAAACATTAAACATTTAGACGATTTAAACAATTTAAACATTTAAACGATTTAAATAATTTAAACATTTAAACGATTTAAACAATTTAAACATTTAAACGATTTAAACAATTAAACAATTTATAACATTTATAAACATATATATATATATACTATTTATTAATATTTATAAACAATTTAAGCATTTTAACAATTAATAACATTTATAAACAATTTAAAAATTTATATCATTTATAAACAATTTAAACATTTTAACAATTTGTAACATTTAAATAATTTAACATTTAAAACTAAACATTTAACATATCGTTTTCTTCGTTCGTATTATACTTGTACGTTTATTCCTCGCCACCAGAACCGGAACTGTTACGAAGGTAGTCATCATATGCCGCTTCATCATCAGTCATTCCTGGTGTCAATCCGCTCTCTACCTCGTCCTCGTATAATTCTGCTTCGTATTCCAGTTCTCATTCAAGCGATCGTTTGTCTTGTACTCTTTCCGCGACATCCAAATAATCTTTCAAGCAAATTAACATTTCAACTGCTTGTGGAGTGAGTCGAGTTCGTCTTATTGATATAATCCTGCCACTAACAGAAAAAGCAGATTCCGAAGCTACCGTAGAAGCTTGGACGGTTAGTAAATCTCGGGCCATGGTGGATAGGATGGGAATTGATCTTCCTTACCTTTCCACCAAGCCAACAAGTCAAATTTTTAAATTTATGTGGAGTCATGGTCGATAAAAAGTTTGTAAGACCATACCTTCCGAGTTCACTACTCGGAGTGTTACCACGTTGACGTTTATTACATTCATCCCTTAAAGTATTATATAAATCAACATTGGATCATTCGAACATTCGGCATTTGCCGCATGCCTTAAAGCATCATGGATTTGTGATGTTTCCCTGTATTTTAATAAATAAACATCATACATTTGTTGTAATTGTTTGTTGAAAGTCGCTTTTAAAGTTTTACTATACATTGGTTTACCAACTTCTAATCCAAATTAAAAGTAATTTTATCAAGTAAAGTTTCAACCCCCGACAAATTTAAACAAGGGTTTAAAGCAGCGGCATATGTAATACGAGGCATTTCTTCTTCAAAATATTTTTTAAATTTTTCTTTCATTGGGTATCATATCGGAATAAGGTCTACCCCTACACGACAATTCATTTAATTTTGAAGTCATTAAATAAATTTGGTGTAGTACCAACGGAGTCGTTGGGTAATAACTCCAGAAAGACATGTAGTTGCATTTTTAAAAACTTGAAGCATTTTTGTTACTTCTTCGATGATGGCCTAACCCGATGGATGGTAAAATTTGCCTTTCCCCGACTTACCAAACTATTATGAAAGGCTATTAAACTTTCTTTTTGTTCAATAGCCTTTTCAAACATGTTACATGTGGAATTCTATCGTGTTGGTACGTCCCAATTCGGACCTAAACATTTAGTATTTGTGTCTTTACAAAACTTGCGATATTTAGTATATCTTTGGTTGTTACTAAAAATATCACGTAACATTCTTTTAAAACAATCTTTAATTGTTTCAATCGTTTTTAAACCGTCTTGCACGGCTAAGTTTATGATGTGCGCAACACATCAACTATGAAAAAACACACCCTCACATATTGGTTTATATTTTAATTCAAATGATCTATCGCAAGAGTGTTGTTTGAAGCATTATCAAAAGATATAGAAAATATTTTGTTTTCTAATTTATACGTTTGAATAACTTTATCAATAAGATAAAAAATGTTTTGGCCGGTGTGAGGATAATCAAACAATTCAAACGCAATCGTACGTTTCATCATTTGCCACGAATCGGTTCAACCCAATGGGCGGTGACACAAATGTACGAGTCCGGTGAACCATGAGGTGTCGACCAACATCACTAGTTAAGTTAACACCAGTTTGTAAATTTTCAAAATAAGATATTAATTCATTTTTAGCTTTTTTCCACATTTTTAAACAATCTCTTCGAAGAGTAGCACGACTTACATTGGTGTAACGAGGTGGAGAGTTCGTTGAATGAGTCGAGTCAAACGTTCGTTGTCGAAATGTTGGATGGCAAGCTTTCTTGAATTACAAATTGCGCCATTTGCTCCCGAACCGCATCAACGTTATAAGCCCAAATATTTCTTTCGTTTGTCATCGAAGCTTGACCTTGAGAAGGTTCACCTTTTAACGCTTTACAATATTTATTTGCAATATGGTTTTTCAACGTTGTGTTTGTATCTTTTTTGAAAAACTTATGACAAAACTTGCAACGAGCCTTGTTTGGACCGCTAGCCATTTGACATAAATCGTATTGCACCATACTTCAGGGTTCCTATTCGTAGGAAGGATTGCTATCACCACGTTGCTTGAAGACGCTTCACAACCAACGGATGATTGAGCACTTGTTGAAGCCATTTCAGAGATTTTTGTGAGAGCGTTTTAAACGAAAGTATTTGTGGAGAGCGTTTTTTGAGATTTTTGAGAGTAGAGAGTGTTATAAGTTGTTGTGATTCAACCAAAACATCAAATACATATATATAGTAACCTAGTGGGGGTATAATGGAAAAAACATCAAAAAAACGGTCAAAAATTGCAAAAAAAACGGCTATATAGCCATTGAGTAACGGTAACCGGTTTGGATGACCGTTTTGAAAACCTGTTTGGGAGACCGTTTGGGAACCGGTTTGGACCGGTTTGGAACCTTTCGGTTTGGAAACCGGTTTGGAACGTGGAAGTGTTAAACCGGTCAAGAACCGGCGGTTCGGGCCCGGTTTGAAACCGGTTTGGGCCTCAAACCGGTTCCGTTTTTTTTTGGCCGAACCGGTTCCCGAACCGGTTTTTTTGGCCACCTCTACCTCGATTACCCCGTTAAGCCGCAATCTGCAACCACCTGTACACCTCATCTCGAGCTCATTAACTTACAATTAACAGAGGGCTTCTCATCTTTAGATTCATTAGAAGCTTCCTCTAAAAGGAATTCGATTGTCATCGACGATTGCAACCTGAATCAGTTTATCCTCAGTCGCGACTTAGGTTCATACGTGAACATTGAATACCGATCGAATCAAGTAAGTTAAACACATGATTATGCTCGGCTATACATGGGAAACAAAAGCCCCATGATTTCAATCATTTACAAAATCGAATTACACTTCGATTTGAAATTACACGATTCTAGGGTTCATATGTAATTTGGGGGATTTGTTAAGTTGGAATTTAACAATTAAAAGTATGTTCTAATGCGGCCAAGAGCCTTGGTTTAATGGTACCATGTCCACATTCCAACTTATAGGTCCCGGGTTCGAACCCGGCGACCTCCAATATTTTTAGAGCGTTTTGCAGCGTCAAAAAAATATATAAAAAATTCTAATAATTATTAAAAAATCATTTTATAAACTTATGTATTTTTAAACCATTTAAATATTTTCTGCAATTTTTGTATAAAAGTATCCTTATATTTTATTTAAAATTCTAAAATTAATGTTATAGTTAGTATATATTTAGAATTTAAATACTAGTTTATACAAATTATTATTTCAACCATTGTTTGTTTAGGTTATCGATTAATCATTTTCATTTTATTTGGTTACAAAACCTTAATTAAAACTTATGAATAATACAAATTTTTATAAATGTTATACTTATTTCATATTTTATACAAAATATAAATAAATCATTTCTACGAAAATATAATTAGTTTTCGTTTGATAAATAAACCCCAAACATCAAATTGAATCCTAGCCCATAATAATTCGTTGCACTCATATTAAACTTTAACCATGTGAATACATATGCATATTAGGTACCTTGTGACGATTCACTTGGAACACACCTATTATTATTCTTATTAATCATCATCCTTATACTTATTGATCAAGTGAGTTTCCTTGCCCCTTTTTACTTTATTTCACACTATTTTGGGATGAAACATGATACTTATACATCATACACTTATAAACGTTTGAGACTTGTAAAGCACTTGCAATTCATCTTTATATTTTGTCATAGTTATTTGTGTGTTGTAAGTGATTATATGAGATACATAGTTTGTTTACAATCATTAACTATTGCTAGCCTAGCGACATCTTACATCTTTGGGCCTGACAAGCCTATTTGGTGCTAAAGCCGAGGTATTTCCGGCTCCTAATGACGTATGCTTGTTCATCATGGGAACCAAATACACTTAGCCAATCTTATATACTTGTAATCAAGTCGAGGTTTGGTTGTAACGATATGTGTTCTATAACCTTACTAACTTATGACCTATGACATGAATTGCTACTTGTAACCTTATCATATTATGTATGAAAACCTTGGAAACTCACCAACTATTTTTAGTTGACCTTTTATTTTTATCATGTTTCAGGAAATCCCCAAGTTTAAAGTGAACTTTTGAAGCTTGCAATAAAACTAGGACTTGGATCTAGTTAAATAAATAAAATGTTATGTTATGTTTTGATTTATGTTTGAACTATTTCATGTTTGAGACTTATGTTTGTATTTTCTTTTGAAACTTATAATTTTAATATTTACATTTAAATATAGCGTTATGTGGTTGTGAACAATCTTAACCCTCACATCTCGACGTTTCCGCCATCAAGGTGGGGTGTGACACTTAACTTCAAACTCCTCCGGCTGCTTCATATAGAATTTCATCCAGTTTCCCGTGCAAATATGCAGTCTTCACATCCAACTGATGTAGCTCCATATCCATAGAAGCAGTCAATGACAGCATAACCCTAATAGATGAATGTTTCACCACAGGTGAGAATATTTTCATTATAATCCACACTTGGCTTATGTGTAAACCCCTTAGCCACCAGTCTAGCTTTGTACCTAGGAGGTTCACCTTCAGAAATACCATCTTTCAGTTTGAATAGCCATTTACATGACACAGGCTTAAGACCCTCAGGCTTATCAACCAGCTCCCATATGCCATTTTTAAACATAGATTCCATCTCTTCCTCCATAGCCTTACACCACTTTTCACTTTCTTTTACATAAATTGCCTCAGAGTATGACAATGGCTCATAAATGCTCTCTTCTTCAGCAGCAACAAAGGCTAATGCAGACAAATCCATCCCCTCTCTAAACCTGAGAAGAGGTATCACTTGTCTCCTCTGTCTATCCCTAGCCAACTGGTAATCATCTATACCATCTCCCTGGCTACCAGAGGTACCTTGATAAACACCTTGATCATTCACACCTCGCTGCTCCACCTCAACCTAAACCCCACTCTGATCTTCAACATTTGACTTCCCTTTTTCTTGAATGTCTTTATACTGACATTCTCTTGAAAAATAACATCTCTGCACACCATCACGTTAGGTCTGTCCCCTTCTAGCCTCCATAAGCTATACCCTTTAACACCCTCAGGGTATCCTAAAAAGACACATTTTCATGCCCTAGGTTCCAACTTCCCTGGCTAACATGAGCATAAGCCAAAGATCCAAACACCTTAAGTTCCCCATAGTCACTTTTCCTTCTTGACCATGTTTCTATAGGTGTCTTCATGTCTAATGCTACTGATGGAGACCTATAAACCAAATATACTACAGTTGAAACAACTTCAGCCCAGAACTCTTGGGTAAACCAGAACTAGCCAACATACACCTCACCTTTTCAAGCAAAGTTCTATTCATTCTTTCAGCCAAACCATTCTGCTGAGGAGTCCCTGACATAGTTCTATGTCTAGCAATACCATGAGTTTTACAAAACTGATTAAACTCATGACTGCAGAACTCTAACCCATTATCAGTTTTTAACTTTTTCATTTTTCTTTCAGTTTGTGTTTCCACAAGAACTTTCCATTCCTTAAATTTACTGAAGGCATCACTCTTATTCTTCAGTACAACAACCCAAACTCTCCTAGAAAAGTCATCAATGAAGGTCATAAAGTATCTAGCACCTTCCAAAGAATCAACCTTAGTAGGACCCCATAAATCAAAATGAATGTAGTCTAATACCCCACTTGTGATGTGCCTAGCCTTTGTAAACTTTACTCTCTTGTGTTTACCAAGAATACAATTTTCACAAAAACCAAAATCACAATTGTTCAACTCAGTCATTAACTGTTGCTTATGCAACTCCACCAGTCCCTAATGACTGATATGACCAAGCCTCCTATGCCATAGCATAGCCTTAGAACTACTGTCACCTGAGGCAGATGCCACCTGAGGTTCTACTACACCAGCACTATCTAACAAGTAGATATTATTCTCCCTTTTACTCCCAGACAATACTACCATTGATCCCTTTATCACTTTAGCCTTACCATCTCTAAGACTAATATGGTAACCAGAACTCTCCAACAACCCTAAAGACAACAAGCTTCTTTTAAGACTAGGAATATACCTTACATCATGAAGATCCACTTTCATGCCATTCTTTATTTTCAGAGTCATTGTGCCATGACCCACAATCTTATAGGGTCTATCATCCCCTAGCTTGATTGATCTAAGATCTTCAATCTTCAGTTCTTTAAAGAACTATTTCACCGGTGTCATATGGATGAACACCCTGAATCCATAATCCACTCATCCTCCTTGCCACTGTTTATGACAGCCACACATCTGCACTTTCATATTCATCAGACGAATCATCATGTGCATTGTGTCCTGAATGAGTCTTTGATCCACTTGATTCACCCTTCTCTCTTTTCAAGTCAGGACAATCTTTTATGAAATGCTTTTCTGATCCACACACCTAACACCTCCTCTTGTACTTCGACCGGGACTTTGAGACACTTCTCTGCTTGAAGTTTCTTTGTTCAAATCTTCCACTGACTACCAAGCCCTCTCCACCATCTTCCTTATAATTAGTTCTCTTCTTCAATTCCTTTGAGTTGAGAGCTGCCAGCACTTCTTCCATGGTAAGAGTATCTCTACCATACATCAACGTATCCACAAAGTGCTCATAAGAGGATGGAAAAGATGTCAAGAATATGATTGCTTGGTCTTCATCATCTAACTCAACTTCGATGTTCTCAAGATCCAATACCAACTTGTTGAATTCATCAGTATGATCTTCAATTGACTTTCCAGGAGCCATTTGGAATGTGTACAACCGTTTCTTGAGATACAATCTGTTCGCAAGAGACTTCGTCATGTACAGACTTTCTAATTTCGCCCAGACCCATGCAGCAGACGTCTCCTTTGACACTTCTCTGAGTACTCGATCCCCCAAGTTCAAGATGATTGAACTGTGTGCCTGTTCTAGCATTTCCTTCTTCTCCTTGTCTGACATTGTATTCGGCAACTTGGATTCTCCGGCCAAGGCATCCACCACTCGTTGGTGAACGAGTAATGCCTTCATCTTCAACCGCTATAACCTGAAGTCGTTTTTCCCGTCGAATTTCTCAACTTCGAACTTCGTAGACACCATTGTTGCCGCCGATCGATATTTGATTGAATCTTGATTCTCAATTGAGCCAATAACCAGGCTCTGATACCAATTGTTGTAAAACTAATCGAGAATATAAACGCGGAATATCAACAATACAAGGTAATACAAGAAAGAATAACCGTGAACAAGAACTTTCAAATGATTATTATGAATTGAATGATTTCAGATCCCTCACCGATTACACCACACCCTTATTTATAGTGTGTAACTAACTATAACTAACTGTCAACACATATTGAAATTTATAGAAAACACCCTACACTATATCTTCCGAACGGAGTAACCCTTCGAAAGATTCCCTACTAAAATATACATACTCCGGAAGATATTCAAATTACATTTCAACTTCCTTCTGAAGCAAACATAACCTTCGAAAGAAACTAAGTTTGCTTCGAAAAAACTATATTAAACTTCGGAAGAAAACTTAACCTTCGGAAGAAAACTTAAACTTCGGAGTTAATACTTGTTTTGACTTTTAATACTTCACATCAAGTTATTCTAATTGATTGTATTTAAGACAAAAGGAAAAGCCAAACAACAGTAACAGTAACCATGCTTAGATACAAAATTACAAATTCCAGATAACAATATTCATTGAAGGCGTTACACAAGCCTATAATAATAATAACAAAAAAATATTACCAAATTCAATGAGGAGAACAAGTAAAAATTAAATATAAGCAACTCTTACATTCAACAACAGTTTCCCCTTGTATTTAATTTGGGCCTACCCTTTGGGATGTGATTTCTCTTCAGCTGATCTTAGACCCTCCATCTTCAATGTATGAAGCAGGAAATCACTCCACGTGTCAATGGGCCCAGGTAAGCACCAATGCACACAATCATTATACAATGTCACTTCTCATTGGGCCAGTGTCCATATCTACTTGGATGCCCATCGGGCCAGTAACATGGCCTGTGTTGTGTCCAAAAGCCTGTACTTTAAGCCTCTATTCTTCCCCATCTTTTCACCCCTTCTAAATTCTTCTATTTGTGTCATATACAACTCCAAATTCACACCCTCTAAGGTTATCTCACTGCTCTTAAAAGGCTTCTTTCTCACACAATCACCACCGCTGTTCCACTCTCCGCCCTCGAAATGCATCGGGGCGAATGTTCTTAAAATTGTTATACCCTTGAAGTTTTCTCTACTATTAATAGCCTTAAACGCGGTCCTAATTGCCTTTCTGTATCCAAATGTCATTGGGTAGTCAGTGATGTTCTCTAGCTGACAAAACCTGCAACCAACCACTTGTCTGCTGACATAGTACAATGCGGGCCGCCAAAACCAGTGACCCGCATTGATGATTAAATAATAAATCGGTCGATTTGGGTTGTCCATTTCTCGTCGAACTCGTCTAGGTAGAGGTTGAAGAGGCCCGTGTGGGTCGGCCCGTCGGAACTGGCCTCTTGGGCTTTTACCAAAAATGGTGACCAATATGTGGCTAGAGTGAAGTTATAGGACACATAGTACCAGTGTTTGAAGTTCTCGTCTTTTGTTGCGGATTTATCGATTGGGTATTCTACCTGGAAATTAAAAATAAATTAAAAGTTATGTTTTTTCACTTTCCTTTTATTATACATTTGTGTAACTTTTTGTCCTTTACACTTGTCGGATTTAGAATATTATTAAATCAATTTAATTAATATATTTAAAATTTAAAAGCTAAAATACGTAAAAAAAGAAAATAAAATTATAATCATATAATTATAATTTATTATTACTATTTGGTAAACAAATCCACTACACACGTTGAACTTTGTAAAATAGTTGAAGGAGACATGGGCTACAGGTTGCCAGCAAGATTATATTCCCTAAAAATTGTCACCAACTAAATTTGTATAATATAATCCAGATCTACGAAGTTCAAACCTAATCTTAATAATAATAATAATAATAATATATTTCATCATATTTTTTATTCAGATGTGGTTAACTTGCAAAAATTTAATAAGAAATATTATTTTAGTAGAAATAACCATCTTGAATTTGATCATTTTCACTACATATATGTGATAATTATATAGGGTTAGAAAATATTTACCGTGATGATAAATATCATATCAAATTAAAAAAGTTTACATCTTTTTATTCTTTTCCGATTTGATTAGTGCGACAGAGACGTGAAATAACACGACACATCCTATATCAAACATACTTTTACAAAAGTCTTTGATTAAATTTGAAAACAAACTACTGTCTGTTGTAAATAAGAAATTATTTCAGGAAAATATCTAAAAAGATATAATGTCCTTTTATAAAGAGTTAATTATTTATACTTAATTAAAAAAATTTAAAACTGTTTTAGTGTCACCAGAATATGCTATTTACTATAATCATATTATATTTTACACTGTTAATATAATTTTAATCATGCACAACTTACCTTCTTTTCTATATATTTGTGTCAATAGCAAGCATAATAATTATTGAAAGAAAACAATAATAAAAAGACAAAGTTCCTTGCAAATAATTAAACTTCACGACTCTCTCTTTTTTCAAAATCTGTTTACTTTATGCTGCTTACTTTCCTCACTCAACACTCAACCGCTACACCAAAAACCATACACACTGACACACATGAGAAACATACATATGTTAAATAATTGAAAGAAACATCATCATTTAATTACTCAAAATAATTAATTAGAATTGAAGGAAATCATTTAACATATATATTTGAATGTCATATGATTAGAATGAATCAATGAAACTCTTGAGATGAAAATTGATGATAAGATCTCAAAAACTGAGGACCAATTGTTAATCATATTTTATCCACGTAAGTAACGGGGCCCACCATGTGCATTATTTGCATAAGATGCCATCTAAACTCTTGGATTATAAAACTATAATGAGTTCATATTTCATTTTCTTTGTCCATTCTTTATTTGTCATTTTACGTACTTTATTTCTTTATTTTATACATCATAAAAAATATAAAAAAAAATCAATAACATTTTCACAAAGTTATTAGTTTCCAAAAATATAAAATATAAAAATACCATTTCCATAAATAATTCAAAGTCAATAACCACCCTACCTTATTAGTTAATGACTGCCACTACAAATAATAAAATACAACAATATGATACTATCTATAACTAATATATTATTACATACATATACATATTTATACAGATTTATGATTAACCAATAGTACTGATGTTAAAAAAACAAACATACCATATTCGTTAAAATCAATTGTCATCAATGTTAACGAAATCTTTATATATATAAAACAACATGAAGATTATGGTAAATAAAAATGGTCACTTTCATCAAGTAAAACGAATATACGAAATCTTGAATAAAAACACGAAGATGATAACGAAAAGAAAAAGAAAAGAAATAGATTTATGTGTGTATATAAGAAAAAGAAAAGAAATAGATTTATGTGTGTATATATATATATACATAAAGAAATGAATGATGGGGATGAACTTACCCTGGATAACATGCAAATCAAGGATTGCATTTGGTTTCTACCCACAGAATCACCAACAAACGCCAAAGATTTATCTCTCACAATCTCCAAAAACTGATACGGGTTGAATATGGGCAGATCACACCCATCGGGCTTCCACTTCCACTTCATGAAATCCGAATCGGGTCGCCCGTATTTCTGGCAGTTTTGGTGCTCATGGATCGCCCAACATGTCATGTTGTTGTAGTATGGAGCCTCAGGTTGGGGACCCACTCGCCGGAGAACACATCGCACTTATGGTGGTTGTCATTGATGGTGATGACCTCATCTTGAGGGTGGTACACCGGCGGAGCGGTGGTGGTGGTGGTGGTGTCGCCGGTGGTACTGGTGGTGGTTGATGGGTATCTGTGAAGAGGGTAGTAAAGAGGTACAACTGTTAAGATGATGAGTGTTAGGGTTACAAGTATTAGGGTTTTGGGTGTGCTTCTGAGGGTTGTACCTTGGTGGTGTTGATTGTTCTTCCCATGAGGAAGAGGAAGAGGAAGAGGAAGCTCAGCCCCTGGCACCTTCATCAAGAGAGAGATGAGAGAGAGAGAGAGGAGAGAGAGAGAGAGAGAGGTGGTACAAGTTCCAAAACAAAGGTGGTGGTGGTGGTTTTTATTTTTATTTTTAGAAAGGATTTGTGTAAGTTTTTTTCATATAAAATATTGTGTATGACATATATATAAATAATATTCTACTTTGATTATTGAAACACACAAGATAAAAATAATAATGTGACAATAACTATATAACACATACATGATGTGCAAATCGAATCTTGTATTTATTAAAATATTTGTACATTAATTTATACTAGAACATTTATGTCTGTATTTATAATTTAACTATATATATGAATTTAAATCTTGTTTAATCTATTGATTATTACTATTTATTTTATTTTTATCTTTATTTCATTCATAATACTTATTTTATTATTTATTATTATTTTGAGACACGAAATGATAAATAATGAATCTCTATAGTTATTAAATCACTAATTTTGAAGATAGAGATAGAGATCACCGGATAGGATGGTGAAATGAAAATAGTGATTGTACTAAGAATGCTCTAAGATATCATGTATTAAGATCAATTGAGGGAATAAAAGATCAATTTGACGTGAAAATCTTTAGTATATTAAGATCATTTCTTCGGGTACACCATATAATCTATCATCGTTTATGGTATATTTTACAACGAAAATCATTTTCTTTTAGTTTTTGTAACAATTAACATACCCTTAAGTAAATACTCGTGACAGAGGTTAAGGGTGTCTTGAAAATAGTTTTATCTTTTATATTAATTAATGTACCTATTATAAGATTTATAGATTAATTAAATACTACTTTATCAAAGAGGTTAAGCGTATTTATGAGAGGAATTTATGAACGGAATTAGGAGTAAATGGCAGTGAATAAACAAAAATGACCAGGAGTGAATAAAATGTGTTTTTTCAGAAGAAGAAGATCTTCAATTCCTTCATAGCTGAATATGTGTTGTAGCATTTAATAAACTTTATCATTAATTCCTTTTGCTGTTGCGAGCGTGTGGTTTCTTAGTTGCTGGAACTGAATTTCTGGATATATGTCTAGTTCAAGGGAATATCCGAAAATCTTATGAACCGTTCGTCCCTTAAATGCATGCTTGATTGATGTCAAGCATGTTCATAACTGCATGGCTGCATATTATCATTCAGAAACCAGATATATATATATATATATAAGAGGTGCCCCCAATTAATAAAATTGACAGTTTTTCAACTATCTTTAGTTATGCAACTGTTATGGACTCTGTTTTGCTTTTAGCCTTCATAAACCTCTATTTGGACTTTAAATTTTTGGGCCAAATGTTCTCGTTGTGACTACATGGATCCGGGGATTCCCTAGCTCTCCACTGTTTTAAGTGATTTTACTAACAAACATTGTTACTCTATAATCCTAAACTCAGGGTACTTAATTAATTGTACGTTATATGTTTAATAAATTAATGTGCTGTAAACTACATAAAATAAAATGATCACGATTAATAATAAAAAAAATATTCAGACCGCAAATAAATTAAATAACAAAAAGACAAAATACAAGTATTTATTTATTTTATTAATTTATTATATCTAATAATGTTGTAACTATCATTTTAGGTCATGTCAAATGTGGCTTGTGTCACTCCTATCACATTATTAACCGGCCGTATAGCTAGCGTCTCAAATTGAGGTTATGAAGAAGAAAATGATGATGGTGCTAGCGACGGATGTGATAGTTTAGGCAGTTTGTTGTTGTATTTGTGATAGATCTATCCATGTTTTATTGTTGTAAGTATCACAACATAATTAAATAGAAGTATTATATGTAATAGACCAGGATAGTATTTCATAAATTTTAAGGCAGGCTTGTAAAACTTATCGTAGTGGGGCCAATATACATTAATTAGTAGTCCATAAAATAGACCCGTTTGCTCAACTACTAAAAATGTTTCGTTCATGTTCGTCTTTTCTGCTCAAAATAGATTCCAAATTATTAAAGTATACAAACACAAACCTAAATAAATTAATCTCTGTTATGTATGAATAATATAGTAGTTGAAAAGATAACTGAAAGGTGAAACCGGTAGGTGTATTTGTTAGAACTAATATTAGAATAGTGGTCACTCTGAAATTGGCTACATGTCTTTAACTTTATGAAGGCTACATGCTCAATATAAACTATGTTATCTTATCCCATTGGTTAGCAAAATATGTGTGAAGTCACATAAGTATTCAGGTTATAGGTCCTCACGGTTATTAAAATAAGTGAGATATCTACTATTTTTAGATTCATTATAGACTTTTTCTATTTTGTTTTATGATTTTACTAACAAACTCTATAATCCTAAAATAACTTTTGGTGCAAATGTTTAATAAATTGAAGTGCTAGCTTGTACAACACTTAAAATAAAAAATTAATGATTTATAATACAAAAATATTTAAAACCGCAAATAAATTATACAACAAAAAGACAAATTGAAGATGATTCAAAATAATATAAAAAGACGTACCTTCACTCCACTCCTCCCACCCTCTATCTAAAACACATACACACAGGTATTCATCCTCATACCTAAACCTTTCTCCTTTCTTGGCTAAAATTGTTGTTTTTGTTGCACAATATACAAGTAAATTTTGTATGTGTTCATTCTTTAATTATTGTTTTATTAGCTTTACGGTTGTTGTGAATAGAATTGATCGAAGATGGTTTTGGAGAGATTAATGGTGTCACTAAAGACAAGATTGAAGTCGTTTAAGATATGGAAAGCGGTTGATGATTCGTACGACAAGATCGAAAAGAGTGATAGCATGAGGGTGGAAATACGAAGCAAGAAAGCTCGGAAACTTATCGAGGAAACTCTTAAAGTCGCTGATTCTCCCAAAGGCATCAAAGCTTACTCGTTTTAATCATGGTAATTATAATAATAACAATAGTAATTTGTTATGTAGTATAGTAGTAACAATAGTTATACTTTTAATGTGAAAAACAGTATGGTTAAATCATACTATATTTCATGAATTATTATTCATCATATTAAAAACTTAGATGTCTTTATACTTGGCTCGTTAAATTAATTTAGATTAAAATTGGAGCAAATTTATTTTATTAGGAAGATTCTTTGTTTATGCAAATTTGAATTTAAAAGATTATTTTGTGAGATGTTTTTAGTGATGGTGTTTCAACCTTTAGTGACAAAAAATGCATCACTATATGCATTTATCTATTTATATACCAACTTCTATCACTAAAGGAATTTGTAGTGCATATAAGCCAACCGATCAAAAACATTTATCTCGTGTATGCGTCATCTCTTGTACAATTAGGTATGAGTGAAATTCAGACGGGAACAATCTAAAACTAGCCTGTGGGTTTAGTAGTTATTATGAGCTTTTACATATTCGTTTTCGGTTTAGTTTCGTCTAAAACCTTATTATAGAGATTGAAACAATGAAACCCGACCACCACATATCTAACGACTAACATGTTTAGTCCAGCATAAAAATGATTTATGACAATAAAACAAAAGAAGAACAAGCGCAGGCCCACGATCACTTAACGTTATATCAAGAATATGTGTCCTTTTGTTCGAGCCCATGTCTCAATGGGCCAATTACAAATCATGATATCATGATATATAACTTAATAACTATATGTCTATATGATTGAATTATTGAAACATGACACCAAAATGCCAAATGGACAATTGATGCAAGTTGATGCGGTATTCTAGCCAAAGTTATTTATACATTATTTTCATTCTTTTTATTATATTTCTACCCATCAATTTGTACGTGTTTTTTTTTAACTTATCTTATCATTTTACTTCGATTCTAGGGAAAATTTAAATTCGTTTGATTATCTTATCACTATAAACAATTTACCATACACCAATTATCTTCTTTTTTAGGATTATGTACTCGGTATCTAATCAAATACGTTAATTATTTATCATCAAGTTAAATAACCGTTAAATTCAGGATGTTATATTTCTTAAGTTTCTTTAAAATAGATCTATGATTGGAGGTTGAAAATATTTAAATCGTTGTAAACATTTTATGATACCATTGTAATTTTTTTTTAAAACTCGTACCTAAATCCCATTAATATATAGCAATCATATCAAGTTAATAATCAAGTTAAACACACAATAATCAATCGAACAAAAATTGCCGCAATGTACCATTCTAACCAAATGCCACATTATTCAATTATTTATATGAGTTTGAAGTTCTACCAACACAATAAGACCATATGTGCATCCACAAAACACATAATGCTTTACATCATACATTTAAACAAACCTAACTATCAAGCCTTAATTATCTATAAAATAAAGCCCAAATCAAACGGATAACCTGATTTCAATAATCAACCATACAACCTTAATTATCAAGAAGGAAGCCCGTACAATACGGTGGGGCAACATTTTACACCCGACACGAGTTTCTATTTTTTTAATATTATAGCAATTTTACAAAAGTTTATTATATTTTTTCTAAACTAAAAATTAAAACATCATATAAATGGATTTTGCATAACGACTTGTACATTTATGCATTAACTTATTGTACCTTACAAAATACATATCGATTCAGCAAAAAAATTACACCAAAACGTTTAAAAATACACATTTATGATTATAGTATCAAAAATTTTTAAACATGATAGATTGACATAACAAAATTCTTAAAACAAGTTAAGTTTTTTTGGTTTATAGGTAGATAATGTAAAATTTTATGTAATTTATAGTAATTATAAGGTTATTGTGTAACTAATTGTAAGAAGTAATTTGTAAATAATATTAAAAAAATTCTATTTTACCCTTAAAAATGATTTTACCTTATGCATTGAGTGAGATAAATGTTTTTAATTTAATGTTATCTTAAAATACATTTCTCATATATGTTTTATATACAGTTTGATATATCAAGTCATAATTAAACTATTACGTCAGTTTCAACTATCAACCCTAATTTTCCAATTTAATTAACTCACTATTTGTCAAGAGATAAAAAAGTAATGACTATCTACAACTTACTAATTAAAAAGTTCTCGTGGATTACAAAACAGAATGTAGGGTGGAATTGGGCCGAAGGGGTACCAACACAAGAATCGATTATGGGCTGTCCAGTTTCTTGTGTGAAAAAGTAAGATAAAAATTTAGAAACAATAGTAAGGAGATATATACCAGTGCTAATTCTTGTTCTTCCTGATGTTAAAACCGGATACATATTGTGAAACACAGGGTAAGTCTCATCTCTAACCTTCGCTTCTATTTTGCAAATCTTCCCTAAAACAAAAATAAGAAAACCATTTTTGGTGGTTTTATCTTGTAAATCAATCTCATAATTGTTCTCAGGATTTATTTACAGGATGAAACAACTGAAAATCATGATTGATTTTTGTTTCAGGGAAATTGTTTTAACAGGAGCAAAGGTTAGAGATGAGATCTACACCGCTTTTCTTAACCATCATCATAAATTTTTCTCCATTAAAAGAGGTTGTTTCTTGGATTTTGAGGTGTGTTGAAAGGGTTCTATTATATTATTGTGAACCCGTAGTCACAATAATACATTTATACCCCACGATCGTCCATTTACCCTCACAAAAACTCTTCATCACGGAACTACCGATCTCATCCTCTTTGTTTTTTCGAGCCGTTGTCGATATATGACCACAACCCCATCACACGGAAAAAAAACACCAGCCTCTTCACTAGACTCATTCACCACCGTGACCCTTTGGATAGAGGTGTCCAGTATTCGAATTTATCTTGAAAAGCTCAAAATTCAATTCGAGAATTTTGAATTTCCAAACCGAAGCACTCAATTCAAATTCACATATAAAATTTCAAATCATTTTAAACTTTTTATTTTTAAATTGATTTGAATTTCAAGTTCAATATATACATATATTTATATTGTTTATTTTTCTATATACATAACTTTATACCCAATAAATAAAAATCATAAGAAACACGTGTCACTTTCCAATGTTTCCTCATCCATTTTTTCTCCACCACTTTTAATAATTATATAAATTTCTTTAAGCGTTTTTAAACCTCTTAGCCTTTTTTTGCTATTAAATTCTTTTATAAATTAAGGATTTCTTTCATTCTTTCTATTGTAAAATCATGATACCTTTACATGGATTACACCATGACTTAGAACATGGGCGTAAACACTGTATGTAGGAAAACTAATTAACCCCACCCAAATATTGATCTCCCCTATTTGAGATACAAAGAGCTTGTAGTTTTTTGGCTCGAAACACTCGTTATTAATTACCACCAAACTTGTTCTATTATATATTGACAACTATACTGATAGTTTACAAATGGTTTACCCATCACAAATAGCATTCACTAACAAATGACTAGAATTTCAAAGCAGAAATCTTGCCCAAAATCTTATTGTTACGTAAGCAACGGATTACCGAAGAATGTTTTGTCGGAAATGAGTTCCCACGTAAACCGGTAGTTTGCACAATTTATCTTTTTTTAGAATTTTTTAGCATTCTAATGAACTCTAACAAATATATGTTCTCACTAATAATTCATTTGTTTGTGATACTCAGTTATATATTAGTAAATAGTGAAACCTTTACATGGGTTATAACATGACATAGAACACGAGCGTAAACGCAAGAAATCAAAAAGACATTATATCACTTTAAATTTTCATGAAAGAGAACAAATGTGAGAGAAAAAAAAACAAACTTTAACAAAAAGAGGCTCCATCCAAAGTATCTACGTTTTGCCGATGTCAAAAAGCTTAGTTTGTCATGGAGTTAGCTTCTGGTTTGAATTGGTTCTCATGTTCCGTCACGCATTGGCCAAAATATGCTTTCGTTCTTCTCTTCAATTCTTTCCTGTTAAATTACACGCCATGAAACAATCATTGATATAAAACGTTTGGGAATATTTGAAGGACAAGCTTTCAGGGTTTCTTACATCATGAGTTGCCTATCAAGATTTGTAGAAGACAGCAAGCCTTTGTTCTCTTCGGCTCGCCGAAGAAGATATGGCATGATTTGATCAACGGGCCCAAATGGCAAATACTTGCTAACACCAAAACCCGCGTTCCTCAAACCAAAAGTCATCACCTCGGCCATTCCATAGAGTGATGCAAACTCGAGCTTCTTACTATCTTTAGTAATTCCATATTCGTGTGCCTTTCGTGCCACAATTTTTCCTGTTATTTCACATTGACTTTGATCATAAATCTTGAATCTTTTTGTCTCTTTATTTGGAAAATGATCATGAAAAACTATCGGCCATATGATGTAACAATAGGATTCAGAATCTTAAATCTTTTTGTATCTTTCCACTTGTTGAAATGATCATGAAAAACTATCCATATGATGTACCAATAGGACATTTTGAATCATTTTTTATAGTTATCCTTCTATTATAAGTTAATTTTGAGCAAAAGTTTGATTCTTTGTTGCAATTTCACATTGGAAATGATCATGAAAAACAACCATATGATGGTACCAAAAGGGTATCAAAATCTTGATTTTTTTTAAATATCACAAAAAATGTAAGTAAACAATTTTCATGGTACCAAAAGGGTTCAAAATCTTGACTTTTTTTCGCAAATATCACACAAGAAATGTATCAAAGATCAAAAGGTTTTACCTGAATCAAGATTGTGTGTGGCAAGAATAAGTCCACCAGGGCGATTAGCAACCTCATCAAGCATGAATGTAGCACAACCATTGAAACAATCATGTGTATCATTTATGGTATCATGAACAGGGGACTCAACACCTAGCGAACGAGCAAACTTTCGCTCACTCGACATATAAGCCCCTCGAACCAACTTAAAACCAACAGGCAACCCCATCTTGTCAGCTGCCTTTTTAGTCATAGACATCCTCTCCCCAGCATCCTTCAAGTAGGCTTGAATGGTTCCAAAAATCATCGGTCTTTCAGGCTCATTGTACTTAACAGAAGCCCAATATGTCATGTAATCGATAGCTGGCTGGATCGAAGTGTCCTCAGCGTCAATAACCACAGGGACATTGCCTTCAAAGCTTTTGTCACAAATGAGCGATAATCTTTGGTGAGCTAATTCAAGATCGTGTTCTTCCTCAGCTGTCAAAGGCGCAGGTTCCTGTAATGTATGATAAAAGGGGCTGTTTTCAGAAAATATTGGCAAAGTTTGCTGCTTCCATGGTAGCTTGAACGACGAATTCTTGTACTCCCATCGAAGAAGATCGCTCACTCTCCTTAGCAAATACACCGGACAAACTGCTGTAACCTTCACAACCACAAAGCTTACCTGTGTTTTTCATAGATTTAGTCGGTTCAGATATCTGTTGTTTGAAAACAATAAATATAAAAATCAAACAAATGTATAATAATAATAATGTCCTACTATCAATGTATATAGTAACATAAAGTGTGGACGATCGAGAATCAAAACAACAATGAAACAAAAAGTACTATCAATAATAATAATAATAATGACCTACTAATAACTCAAATGATGACAGAAACTATAGTAGCAATAAGAATCAAACATAAAGATCATCTTTTAGAGAACTGAATAAATGAACTTACAGAAGAAGGAGGAAGAGATTGTATTGATTCAGCAGTTTCAATCAACTGTTGAGTAGCTTCATCACAAGATCCATTATCACTTGCATGCTCCAACCCATAATCCAACATCCCTCTCAACCCACAATCCCACAGCCTCCTAACCGTCCGACCCGTTTCAACCGTATCTCCTCCCGCCACAAAATGATCATACGCCGTACGTTTAATCGTTCCCATCACCGCATTTCTGAACACCCCCACCTCCATCAACCGTGAATTCATCACCGAAATGCTCAAGTCCACAACCGGCTCCAACGCGGTGACACTCAATGTGGCTGCTGAATGCATCAGTTTTCGTGTTGGAACCGATGCTAACAGACTCTTGGTGTCCTCAAGCTCAAGTATCTTGTCACCATCATTGTTAGTGGCGGTGATCGGTGGTTGTGGTGGTGGTGGTGGGAAGTTGGAGGTGGTGGTGGCGTTAAAGGTGGTTCTTTGTGCTTGATGGCACCTTGAGACGACGCTGACGGTGGATTTGAGTAGTTTTTGCGAAAATTTCTTGATTATTGTTGTCATGATGCTGGTGGGTGGTTGATGAAAATAATAATAATTTTCTGGTGATATTATGGATCGAGGTGATGTGAAGGATATTTATAGGCAATTATTGTTAACGGGTCAGAGAAGGATCCGATGGTAAACCCGTGTGGGAATTGGGTTATTGTTGTAGGAAGTGTTTTTGTCCATCCATTGAAAGACAAGTGTTGTCAATGAGATGTAAGGTTTAATGGTGTAAAAGTCGCTAAACGTTGTTAGGTCAGTCGATTGGGGAGTTACGAGTACTCGTTCTAGGCGGGAACTACTTGGATATGATAAATATAAAGAAATAAACTGTAAGAAATTATACATATATCAAATATCGTAAGTTTATTAATATTTATAACAATGTATGTGAATATCAATACAAATTAGAAGATTACATGTTCTAAATATGAATATAATTCAAAAAATAATATTTATTCTATGATATTATAGACATAGTATTATTTAATAGTCTTCTTTTAATGTATATACAAGAAAAACAACAAAAATTCAACAAAAATCGATGAAAATAAGCAGAAATTGACGAAAAACAGTGAAAATCCGAGTTTTCCGAGTTGAGCCGAGTTGGGCCGTCTAGCTCCGAGTAGGGCCGAGTTGGGCCGCCTAGCTCCGAGTAGGTCCAAGTTGGGCCGCCTAGTTCCGAGTACTCCCCGATTTTGACCAAGGTTGACCCATTCCGAGTTATAGGACAAAGTTAAAGAAATTAGCTTCAGTAAATGGCTGAGTTCCGAGTACTCTCCGAGAGCTCAACTGAGTTCCGAGTACTCACCAAGTACTCGCCGAGTACTCGGCCGAGTTTGCCGAGTTTTACAATACTGTTAAGTTCAATAAATTTATGGAATTTGCAGGAGTAATTATCGTTCAATTTTTGTTAAGTATACTTTTTCTACAATTTTGAAGACCATGCTTTGAATTTTATTAAAGAACAGTTTGGAATTTTTTTTTGTATGTATACACAATAGATATTTCAGTAAGTAACAATAGCGTGTAAAGTTATATAGGTTAACTCATTACATATGTTAACAATTTAACATCACGGACCATGGATTTTAGGAGGAGAAAAGAAGGAAATAACAACTGTTTCTAGTGACTTATATATTTTTAAATATTTTAGAAAGATTTATGTGTGTAGTTATTAATCTATGTCATTTTGAAGGAAAAAAAGTTATCAGGTATGTTATTATGTGACTTGATAGTCGGGCTTTTGCTTTTATTTGACTCAAGTATCTACTTTCATTGTAGGAAAACTCAATATCACCGATGACTAATCATTTACACTATATATTTTAGTAATTACCGAAATACCAGCAACGTACACTAGTAAAAAATGAAAAAATTAAAAAAGTGACAATAAACACCGTCAGTATTCCATCACTGATTATCGATAGACACTATAAAAAAACTATTGCCAATAGAAACACGGCATGTACAAGTAAGTCCAACATTGACCATTGTTTATGGGAGCTCTTTGTACGTTTAGGAGTGTTCAAAAATATCCGAATCCGAAATATCCGAAATTTCGGATTCGGATTCGGATTCGGATAGTGATTTTGAGAATTTTCGGATATTTCGGAATTTATCAAATAATTTAACTTTTTTTGAAATTCGGATATCCAAACGGATATCCGAACGGATATCCGAATCCGAAATTTCGGATTCGGATAGTGAAATCCACTATCCAAAATTTTTGGATATCCGAAAATGAACACCCCAGTACGTCAATGGATAGTCCATCAGTGATTTCGAAAACATTGGCCCACCACTCGCGTTCGCACCTCTACACACACTACCCCTACTATACGTTAGGTGACTTTGTGAACCACTGTAACTAGTTGTGTGTCTGATATCATGCATGTGTGTTTGATCTTGCCATGAACTTGGTTTTAGTTTGATTGTAAAGAATAATGAGTCTGACTTTAAGATGTACTAACTTGATTTTAGATTGGTTATGTCATTTGGTATTTATAAGTTGTTAGGTTGTTTAGATATTGTTGAATTTGCATTTGGTATGAGATTTAGCATTTTGTTATGGCAATTTTTATGTTTGTCAGATTGGTTGAATATTGCTAGATTCGACACATGGTTAAGAATTTTGTTATTGCAATTGAATGTACGCTAGATCAGTTAGATGCTATCGTGTTTGGCAAAAAAAAGTTTCAAGTTGAGTCATAGTGTTTTCTAACTTATGGTGGGTTTTCTTATGATAATAGTCTCATGTTTGGGTCTGATGAAACGAACTGATGTATAACCTTCTCTTCGAAAACATGTCAACCTAATGCTCCATGTTCCATACTTAAATAATAAAGATCATTAGATGAGTTAATGACATGTTAGTGATCTAATTAACTGTTAAAAGAAGATATCTTATCATTTTAATTTACACCACATTGTGATCGGTTGTAATCCATGCATTCTCATTAGAGGAACATCTTGATGAATATGACTTAAAAGAGCGACTACTAATTTAGAGGTTGCACTTGTCACACTAGTCTAATATGAACATTTAGTAATTAAGGTGCGTAGTTTGAGTTTTTTTTTTCACCACTTCTTTCTCTATTGATCTAGAAAACATGAAGTGCAACACAAGTCATGTTGTGTTGTCAGTTTTGCATATCTTGTTAACGTAGGTTGTTAAATGTCATAATCCCGTTCGAACGTCCTTAACATGAAATTGGATATTTAATCATTTACTACATGTTTTAACAAAAGTCGTTTGGAAGAATTAAAATGGTGGAATAATGAGGTGTAATATGTGTAAGAGTGTTTTGTAAAATCTTCCTATTGATTGGTTAGTGAAATGGGGAAGACGTCTTAAAAGCAAATAGAACACTTTACTTTAGTTCATCGTTTTTATAATGATTTTAGAAATGTGATGAGCTAATTTCCAAAATGCGTATTATAAAATATGACGGAAAAGGAAATAGCTTGAAATTTGAAATGTGGTGATTGTTTCTATTTTGGTGTTTGAAAACATATTTGATAAAACTTATATGTGGTATACGTTATTATAACATAAGATTGTGTTATTATATGATAAGTATATGTTACTAGAGCATCTTTTGTTTATCTGAGTTTATGCTCTCCAGTCAAAATTAAGATAGTTTCATTTAACACGCAATTTCTTGGTTTGTAAAACTAAAATATAAGGGTTTATTTGTTAAAATTTCTAGAAAGTGTCTAGTATAAAAAACTTTGCAATTTTTATTATATGAACAAAATTGGTTTATATTATAATCATATTTTTAGAAGGGAACCCGATTCATATTAAGCAATTAAGGAAATATTTGTAAGAATGCAGTCATACAATATTAAGTTAATTAGTGTTCTTAATTAATTTGTCTTTCATCGCTTAAACTTTGTCGATTACAATTGTGAAAAGAAAAATGATCATAAACATTACGTATGACTAATTAAAAGAGGTAACATAGCATATTACTCACGTCTTTTAAAAATATTAAGGTGTTAAATAGTTCATTAATATTAGTGTTGATTTACTTCTCAAAAGGTCATTGTAAAATAAAAATAGATGAAAGTCATTATATGTTAATTATTACGTGATTACAATTTACAAACACAAGCATGTTGTACGACAACTTAAACATTTCATATTAAGAAACAAGTTAATATTTTTGTAGTTTTTAAATATTATTAATAATTAGTAATTAAATTTGTAAGCATTACAAAAAGAAAGAAGATGTCATAAATTTAAACATATACACAAAGTATCAATTTAAAACATTGTAAGAGCACGTAGAACAAAACAAACTTGAGATATTTATTTATTTATTATATTAAAAATCAAAATAAAAAAATGACATAAATATCAAATATAATGATAATTGTTTTCCTCTCTTTAAATTAAAATAAATAATTAGTTTAATTGTTCGTTTATTTATATAACTATACATGCGTAGGAAAATGGTGAATAATTAAAAAGTTATGAACAAATAATTTTGATTGTTTGTGTAACACCCCAATCTGATTAGGACTGACGTGTTACTATCATAGTAATCATAACATAAGACATAATTTCATAATTTGAAACATTAAGAGTACATCATCAAAACATCGGTGAGAGCTTTAGGGTAAAGTATTCGTTACATATTGTTTAATCAGCCAAAACTAGAGTTAGATATTACTTGGCTAGTTGTTTCTTAATTTTCATAACATTGCGTATCATGAGTTTTTCTCATCTTAAGTTTTTAAACTCTTACAAATTTTAAGAATCAAGTTCTTTTAGTTTCGTTTTATGTTAAATATCTATATACAGTTTCTAATATTTTATTGATAAGCTATTTAGATAAACAAAAGTACGTAGTTGGTTCTTTTTAACTTGTCAATATTACATTATTTTATTATGAAAATATGTTGTTATAATATGCCAAATTACATTGCAGGGATTTTAATATTTAAATTTCCAATTTATGTATATACATAACTATAGACTTGAACTAGAAGATTTGTAGTGATAATCTTGTCTCGATTTCTGCTACCCATTAACAAAATAAAAATAGTGCATAGTCATTATACAAATAATAATAATAATAAAATAATAATAATAATAATAATAATAATAATAATAATAAAGATGATGTAACACATAGATTTCTATTTACAAACTCATGTAAAAAACATATAAGATTTCACACACATTAGTTTCTCAAAATAAAAGTGTATGTGTATGAACATAAATTCTTATTTTAAGTATTATATTAATTAAATAAATAAGAATTAAAGGTAATATAGTTGCAGTGATGCTTTATGTTTTCATCCCACTCCCTATCTTCAATATGGAAGAATATTTCCATTTATCTAATATATATACACACACACATATATATATATATATATATATATATATCTAATTTGTATATTATGATTATGAGTTTTATATACTCAGGTATGAATAACATTGTCATATTTTTCTTCCAAATTTGCAAACACAGTCAACAAACAAAATGTATAACTCTGATTTGCGAGTTGGCAAGAATTTACTACATAACGCACTTGAACCGGTATGAGGAGTTCGTTATAGGGTTACCTTAATCGAAAGCCATAGATTTGAAACAGGTGGTTCCAAGAAGGCACATGCAGCAGCAGGTGGTTTGCGGTGCTTCTAGTGGTTGTAGAAGATGGCGCGTGTGGAGGAGAGTGAAGGTGGGTTTGGTTTTGTGCGAGGTTGTTCGAAGAGGGGTTGGGCCGAAGTTGGTAACCGGGGTGCCGGATATTCCAACACAAAGAAGAAAGAGGGTAGATGAAAGGGTTGTGTGGTTAGGACTTAACAACTCGACTTACAAGGTTGAAGGATTGACGAGGTCGGTGAACCCGTGCTTGACATGTCATTTCAGATCTGATCGGAACTGATGGAAATGGCGTCGTGAAGAGGGTTGCTCATGTTTTCCGATTTGGTTGAAGTTGCAGGTAGGAGTTTCAAAAAGATACATTTGGAAGTAGTCAAATATGATAGTCAAATGTTACCACCAATCACTTGATTCCACCTATTATCTTATTGATTAATAATATGTTTTTTTTCTTATACATGTGCATCAACTAGATATGCTTTATTAAATTGTTTACTTAGTTAATCATTTTATATATTATTGTTAGTATTAATTTTACGGAATATATATATACTAATAATGATTTTTTTATCTATTATATATATGTGTATATGTATTCATACCAAATTTATTTATATAAATATATATAATTTTTTTGGTTATTTCAACTATTACCCCCTAAAAAAATTTCGTCCTCGAAATTTATAGGCTAAAACATGAATGATAAATGAACTCATGAAGAAAACGGAACCGAATATCACATAACATACGTAGAATAAAAAAAGCAACAGGTTCATAGTTACATGATAGATGAAAACCTAGTTTTCAAAAAGACTCGGGTACAACGCACGAAAGGATTATTCAGTTTCCCAAGTAGCTTCTCGCTCTGAGTGATTTTTTCATAAGACTTTGATAAACGGAATCACTTTTCTTCTCATGGTTCTTTCTTGTCGATCCAATATAGCTTCTGGTTCTTCCTCATATGATAAGTCTTCTTGGATCGTATGTAACGGCATCTGATGACGTGAAGCGGATGATAATTATATCCTCTTAGTAGGGATACATGAAAGACGTTATGAACGTGAGAAAGCTGAGGCGGCAATGCTAGATGATAAGAAACCTCTCCAACTCTCTCAAGAATCTCAAATGGACCGATGAAACGAGGACTAAGCTTTCCTTTGATCCCAAATCTGCGCACGCCACGACAAGGCGAGACTTTCAAAAACACATGGTCTCCAACTTTGAATTCTAATGATCGGCGATGTTGATCTGCGTAACACTTTTGTCTACTTTGTGCTTCTTTTAATTTCTTTCGTGCGACGGCAACCTTTTCATTTGTAATTTGGACTAACTCGGGTCCCTCGATGAGTTTTTCCCCAACCTCTTCCCAACATATCGGTGCTCTACACTTCCAACCATACAAGAGCTCAAAAGGAGCCATCCTGATACTAGCTTGCCAACTATTGTTGTAGGCAAACTCGACAAGGCATAGATACTCATCCTAGTTTCCTGTCCACTCGAGTGCGCATTCATGAAGCATATCTTCAAGAGTCTGAATCGTACGTTCTGATTGCCCGTCTGTCTATGGATGAAAAGCAGTACTAAACTTCAATCGTGTATCCCAAGCTACTTGAAAACCTTTCCAAAATCGAGAAGTGAAACGTGGACCTCTATCTGAAACAATTAAGGATGGAGTGCCATGGAGTCGAATAATCTCTTGAAGAAACACCTTTGATAACCTGCTAACTGATAATCCTTGTTGAATGGTAGAAAATGAGCTGACTTAGACAATCTATCAACAACGACCCATATAGCATCATTCTTCTTAAATGTCTTGGGCAAGCCTGTAACGAAATCCATTGATATTTCATCCCATTTCCACACGGGAATATCCAACGGTTGCAAGAGTCCGCTGGCTCGTTGGTGCTCAATCTTCACTTGCTGGCACGTGAGGCATCGACTTAATTATTTTGAAACATCTTCCTTCATGCCATTCCACCAAAAGTTTTGACGTAAATCACGATACATCTTTGTTGATCCTGGGTGAATAGAAAAGGGCGAGCTATGTGCCTCGGCTAGTAATGACTCACGAAGGGTGGAATCATCAGGTAAACATAATCTTTTCCCACACCAAATTACTCCTTGTTCATCCACACGAAAATCTAACTGTTTCCCCAACTGAATATTCTCTGTTATTGCCCATAACTCTCCATCATGTTATTATGCCTCTTTAATCCGTGAGATGAGGTCAGGCTCGATTTTCATTCTAGTTAGGTAGCCATCAGATTTACCAACTTGAATATCAATGCCCATATTATCAAGTTTTGAAATAACATGCAAATGAATTTGAAGACAAGACATAACTCCAAAATTCTTTCTGCTCAAAGCGTTAGCCACCACATTCGCTTTCCCCGGGTGGTACTGAATATTAGCATCGTAATCTTTCAAAAGTTCAACCATCTTCTTTGCCTCATATTTAGCTCCTTTTGTGTAAATATATACTTGAGGCTTTTATAATCGGTAAAGATATCACAAGTCTCGACATACAGATAATGTCGCCAAATCTTTAATGCAAAGACTACTGCTGCCAACTCCAAATCATGTGTCGGATAATTAACTTCAGAAGGCTTCAGTTGACGGGAGGCATAGGTGATGACTTTTCCGTGTTGCATTAGTACACAATCTAGCCCTTTCTTCGAGGCATCACTATAAATCTGAAAACCGCCTGAACCAGATGGGAGAATGAGTATCGGGGCAGATACAAGTCTTTTCTTTAGCTCTTCAAAACTCTTTTCTCGCTCTTCATTCCAAGAAAACTTCACCCCTTTTCTCAATAATTGTGTGAGGGGTAAAGCAATAACTGAAAAACCTTCCACAAATCTTCGATAATAGCCTGCCAAACCCAAGAAACTTCGGACCTCTGTGGCTGAGGTAGGTCTAGGCCACTTAGTAATGGCCTCATTTTTAGCTAGATCCATTTTGATTCCTTCTCCTGATACAATATGACCCAAGAATGCTACTTGATTGAGCCAAAATTCACATTTCGAAAATTTGGCATACAACTTCTTTTGCCTTAATGTCTCAAGCACTTTACGTAGGTGTTCCTCATGTTCTTCCTTACTTCTAGAATACATTAAAATATCATCGATAAAAACAATCAAAAATTTATCCAAGAATTCATGAAATACTCGATTCATCAAGTCCAAGAATACATTTGGTGCATTAGACAAGCCAAAAGGCATGACCAAGAACTCATAATGACCGTAAAGAGTGCAAAAGGCGGACTTAGGCACATCTGTCTCTTTAATCTTCAACTGATGATAACCAGACCTCAAATCTATTTTTGAGAAGAATTTGGCACCCTGAAGCTGGTCAAAAAGATCATCGATGCGGGGTAGAGGATAACGGTTTCGAATGGTAATCTTTTTTAACTCTCAATAGTCAATACACAACCGCATACTATCATCCTTCTTCTTTACTATTAAGACTGGTGCGCCCCACGATGAGACGCTTGGCCTAATAAATCCAAGCTCCAATAACTCTTGTAGTTGTTCCTTCAATTCTTTTAACTCTAACGGTGCCATACGATATGGTGCCTTAGAAATTGTCTCGGTGCCAGGAATTAGATCGATGGAGAACTATACTTCACGATCGGGTGGTAATCCCGGTAATTCATTTGGAAATACATCTGGATACTCACGAACAATAGGATGGTTATCGATGTTATCTTCACTAACTGTGGTATCCAAGATAGATGCTAGGAAACCAATACAACCATGCGATATAAATCTTCGAGCTTTGAGTGCAGAAATAATCTTAAGAGCTTTATGAGGTTCAATTCTTTGATAGACAAATTCAGGATGACGAAGATCACCAAAGATAACTCGCCGAGAATGACAATCAATAGTAACATGATGTCCCGTCAACCAATCCATCCCGAGAATAATATCAAAGTCACCCATTTGCATGGGAAAAAGATCCGCATTACACACGATCAAGTCAATACGAAGAGGAAAATCTTTATATATGTGAGTGATAATAAGGGAGTTTCCCATAGGAGTGGAAATCAATAGAGTATGATCTAACGGTGAGGGATCAACCATAAGATATCTAGTAAACAAATGAGAAACAATCGAGTGTGTTGCCCCCGTATCAAATAACACATAAATATCATGTTCACTAATTTGATGGGTTCCAGATACAGTACCTGGTGTACTAGCAGCCTCAGTAGCAGTAAGTGTGAAAACTCTTCCTCCGATGTTAGCTTGTGTATTGGACCCACTAGTCTTCCTCTTGTTCTCTTGTTTCGGACAATCTTTGATCATGTGCCCCGCTTGACCACACCGGAAACAATTTCCCATATCTCAATGACAAATGCCTCGATGACGTTTCCCACAAGTGTTACATGGCAGAATCAAAGTCTGGTTTGGGTTTCCATGTTGATTTAGTGGTTGTGCCTTAATAGCACCTTCAAACGGTGAATCTAGTTATGGGTTTTAGGCTGCCATGGTCGGGTCTGGTTTCCATTGTTACGACTTGCTTGAACTCTACAATCCTTTGAATGATTAGCAGCACTGGATGACTGGCCTGTGGGCTGAATTCGATGTCCGTCTCTATCCCTTTTCTTGTTGTCTCCTGTCCAAGATAAGAATTCCTTCCTGTCAAATTCAAATGTCTTGATTGTATCAGCCACCTCCTTAAGATCCTTAAACTTCATATACATGATCGACTTTCGGATTCGATCACACACTGCCCATTTACACTTTTCTGCTTGAACTGCCGCAGACCGGCTGCTTCCCCCACAATATTAGCCAACTTTGCAAATCGAGTAATAAACTCCGACCCTGGTTCATCATTCCCCTGTCGGATGATGGCATATTCTTAATATAGGCTTCTCTATCAACTGTCGAGAAAAACTTATCATAAAAGATAGTACGAAAATCAGGCCACGAAAGAGTAGCTGCATAGGCTTTCCCTCCTCTGATTTGCATAAGTCATTCCCACCAAGTTTGTGCATCATCCTCTAGTTTGTACGTGGCTAATCTGACCTTGTACTCCTCCACAACACCCAACACTTCAAAGATCTTCTCGACATGGGCTATCCAGTTTCTCGCATCGATTGGAGTAGTTGCGTGACTGAATGACCTTGGTTTTTGCTTTTGGAACCTTTGGATCCATACATGAATGCCCTCAGTAAAGTTATCTATGTTGTTCTCATTACTTGGGTTCTCCCGATTAGAGTTATCACGACCTTCAGAACGAGTTTGGTGAAGAACTGCCTCCATAGTTTGGGCACAAGGTTAGGTAACAATCCAGCAAAAGCTTGGTTGATAGCAGAGACCATGTTCGGTTCAATGGGGGTCTCATTTGAAGCGGTGTCAGCATGCAATCGGTTTGCCCTACGGACGTTCCTACGGGGTTGGCGACGTGGAGGCATCTAAAAGAATGGACACAAGATTAGCATATAGGAATAATAGAGAATATATGATAGAATCAGATGGAACACTAACCTAAATGTCTACCCAAATCTCACATGTCTTAATTAGTAATGTTTAAGTTTTCTACAGGAAAGAGCCTTAGCTCTGATACCATAACTGTGACACCCCAACCTGATTAGGGTTGACGTGTTACTATCATAGTAATCATAACATAAGACATAATTCCATGATTTGAAACATTAGGAGTACATCATCAAAATATCGTTGAGAGCTCTAGGGTAAAGTATTCGTTACATATTATTTAATCAGCCAAAACTAGATAACTAGCATATGCTACAAAAATGGCTATCTTTCACTGTTCAAAAATCCTAGAGCTTAGTTTAACTCTCTTCACACCCCGCCCGGAGTAACCTGTGACTCTGTGGAAACAAATATTTACGGAATGAGCCGAATGCCCAGTACGAATAAAGGCACAAGTATTACTAATAATAACTGCAATAACATTGAGAGATAAAGTAACATAAAATGATAAGATGCAAAGTAAGACAAATCAATAAAGTAAATCGTATCATATGGATGTACCCATTAAGCCGAATAACTTATATCAGAACATACATGGACATAGAGCTGCAGACTCTATGTACCGAACGTGAAATGGAGTGTGGGCATACACAACAACCATCCACCATAATCATATGCATATATCCTAGGACCAGTCCATACGCCTCCTCAACATAATATGGCCAATGTACCTCACAAGTACCGAAGGAGACGTCGTGATCTCTGCTTACCGTCACGGTTGGTGCCACGTCATCGATGCCGCAATGACATGCTTGTGGTCACCCCCACAAGTAGGAACATGCTCGGGTAACAGAATACAACAATCTAAAATAGTGCAACAATGATATATCTCAAATATGTTTTCTTTAAACATCAAGCGAATCCATAATCATGTCATAATATAAGAACATGCGATAATGAGTTCAATTCAATAATTTTTAATCGCATGTGAAATAATGCTAAATCCAAAATAGCATGAAAAAATAATAATGAATCATGATATCAATAGACGTACGATCAAATGAAACAAATTTAGAGTCAAAGATGATAAGGAATTTCAACGAAATGTGAAAGTCAAAGGGGTTTTAACAATCAAGTGGATTACATAACGACAATGGGTAAGAATCGTTACCTTAATTAATGTTTCACAATGATAGATATCAGACTTGTTTCCTTAAGGGGTCGTGATGGCCTACCAATAATATATATTTGACTAGAGTTAAATATTACTTGGCTAGTTGTTTCTTAATTTTCATAACATTACGTATCATGAGTTTTTCTCATCTTAAGTTTTTAAACTCTTACAAATTTTAAGAATCAAGTTCTTTTAATTTTGTTTTATGTTAAATATCTATATACAGTTTCTAATATTTTATTGATAAACTATTTAGATAAACAAAAGTATGTAGTTGGTTCTTTTTAACTTGTCAATATTACATTATTTTATTATGAAAATATGTTGTTATAATATTCCAAATTACGTTGCAGGGATTTTAATATTTAAATTTCCAATTTATGTATATACATAACTATAGACTTGAAGTAGAAGATTTGTAGTGATAATCTTGTCTCGATTTCTGCTACCCATTAACAAAATAAAAATAGTGCATAGTCATAATACAAATAATAATAATAATAATAATAATAATAATAAAGTGATGTAACACATAGATTTCTGTTTACAAACTCATGTAAAAAACATATAAGATTTCACACACATTAGTTTCTCAAAATAAAAGTGTATGTGTATGAACATAATTCTTATTTAAAGTATTATATTAATTAAATAAATAAAGAATTAAGGTAATATAGTTGTAGTGGTGCTTTATGTTTTCATCCCACTCCCTATCTTCAATATGGAGAAATATTTCCATACACACACACACACACACATATATATATATATATATATATTATATATATAATATATATATATATATATATTATATATATATATATATTATATCTAATTTGTATATTATGATTAAGAGTTTTATAACTCAAGTATGGATAACATTGTCATATTTTTCTTCCAAATTTGCAAACACAGTCAACAAAAAAATTGTATAACTCTGATTTGCGAGTTGGCAAGAATTTACTCCATAACGCACTTGAACCGGTATGAGGAGTTCGTTATAGGGTTACCTTAGTCGAAAGCCATAGATTTGAAACAGGTGGTTCAAAGAAGGCACATGCAGCAACAGGTGGTTTGCGGTGCTTCTAGTGGTTGTAGAAGATGGCGCGTGTGGAGGAGAGTGAAGATTGGTTTGGTTTTGTGCGAGGTTGTTCGAAGAGGGGTTGGGCCGGAGTTGGTAACCGGGGTGCCGGATATTCCAACACAAAGAAGAAAGAGGGTAGATGAAAGGGTTGTGTGGTTGGGACTTAACAACTCGACTTACAAGGTTGAAAGATTGACGAGGTCGGTGAACCCGTGCTTGACAGGTCATTTCAGATCTGATCGGAACTGATGGAAATGGCATCGTGAAGAGGGTTGCTCATGTTTTCCGATTTGGTTGAAGTTGCAGGTAGGAGTTTCAAAAAGATGCATTTGGAAGTAGTCAAATATGGTAGTCAAATGTTACCATCAATCACTTGATTCCACCTATTATCTTATTGATTAATAATATTTTTTTTCTTATACATGTGCATCAACTAGATATGCTTTATTAATTGTTTACTTAGTTAATCATTTTATATATTATTGTTAGTATTAATTTTACGGAATATATATACTAATAATGATTTTTTTATCTATTATATATATATGTATATGTATTCATACCAAAATTTATTTATATAAATATATTTTTTTTGGTTATTTTAGTTTGTCTATGATATAAATCTACACATGCATGTATATATATTAAAAAAATAAAAACAACGTAACTACACGTTCAAGTATACTATAAAAATTTGAAAAATGTAAACTATAATTAAGTCCTCGCGTGACGACAGGAGCGTAAAACCGCACGTGTCAAATGATAAGAATAACGTAAAACAACTATAATGTCACACCCCGACCAAAGTGGCGGAACATGCCGGGGCGCAACTAAGATTGTTCAAATGCACACGACACTATTAAAGTGATAATATTTAATCAACTCATTCATTTAATAACATGTTCTTACAAATACAAAAAAATAAAGAGTTCTTAACTAATAACCTAACGGTCCAAAATAAAGTAACGTCTTTAAATCTTTAATCAACCGACAATCAAACCTGTAGCATTGCATAAAATATGTTTTATCAACATGTATGTTGGTGAGTAATTCAATGACTTTATAAATATAATATAAGGCAAAAATCCATAACTCAAATATGTGAAGTCGTAAATAAAAGTGACAATTGAGGTATATCAATCATAAATAAATGAGGCTCCTTTCTAATTGATAAAACTATCATATTACAAGGAGGAGCGTATGATCATACTTATTGAGGATGAGGATGAGGCTAAACGATCAAAAGCAATAAACATGTAGCAATTAATCATATGAGTTATATAGCATACAATTGGACAATTATTCTAAGCAACACATAACCTAGAGGTTGTGGGTTGAGGATCTAGATATCAAATCATTTTTTTGGTTGAGTAAGTATGCTTGCTACCCCTAAAGTATAGAAGAGAAAATGAGGATGAAATTACTCACTTGGAATAAAATGACGTTGATGAATAAATTTTGAATAAAATCCTCAAGTAAGCGAGTTCGACGGTTTTAACGTGCGTGTCCTAGATTGAAAGATCTTGAGTAAGTATTGAGTCTTGAAGATGAAATATAAATGGTATAAAAGTTCATAAAAATAAGGCTTGGGTTTTCGGGAGTTTTAGTTATATTTTACAAAGTGTATTTAAATAACGTAAGTATAAAATGAGTTTTACAAGAAAACGGGTTCTTGATGTTTAGTTTTACTCAACCATTGTTAAGTTACATATGAGAGTTGGTTTAGTGCTAGTATACACGATCCCATTAATGTAAGCATCAAGGTCCGACTTACACTCTCTTGAACCCGAGTTTGAGACTTTAATTAATAAAGAAATTCGCTTAAACCCGATCTTAGTATAAAACCAAGTTTGGTTCCGTCATACCATAATATTATTAATACAAATAACATAAAGTGAAACATAAGTTAAAAAAAGTTAGGAAAGATTTTTTTTTGGCATTTTGAACGGTGACTAGCTCGTTAAGACGATAAGTTTGACTTTTACTCGGGTTTATTTTTACCCGAAACTTGGTTTGAGCTAGTATTTGTTCTAACACTTCCAAAATCTTAAGTAATATGAGTAATATAAAGTAAAACATAACTAAAAAGATAGGTTGAACTTTTGGTGGTTTGAACATTGACTAATTCGTTAAAACGGGTGTTCGGTTTTACTCGGAATCTACCCGAAAATTGGGTTCAAGCCAAGATTTGTTCTACACCTCCATATCAACTATATAATAACTAAAATATCAAGAAAAACTTAGATCTAAAGTGTTTGATGTAACATGGTCACTTAAAAGTTATTTAAAGTGCTTAAACGAGCGTTCGGTTTGGTTCGGTCTTTGATTCGGTATGAACCCGAGGATGGTTACCACATGTCCAAAACCACTGAACTAAAAATAAGGTAAAACTTCCAGATCTAAACTCAAACAAGAAAGTTAAGCGAGTAAACTTCCCGAAAACGACCCAAACGGGTCTAAAATGCATAAATATGAGTTTGAATGCCCACAAGACTTAAATAAAGATGAAAATGGTTTTGTGAACATAAAATAACTTAGAAAAACTGAAAATATCCAAAATTACATACCCGAAATGATTTGAAATGCACGATTCGGTTCCGTTGACTTTTTAAAGTCAAACTTAAGCAAAACTAGCTAGAACAACTTATAAGATCAAAACTTTTGGGAGAAGAAGATGAAAATGTGCAGGTGAAATGGTTGAGAATGAATGGTATTTATAAAGAAAGATTAGGGTTTGAGGAAATAGGTAATGTATTTGTCCGGTGAGTAAAAGGTTGCACTTTGATTTTTTTATTTAAAATTAATTTTAATTTATATAATTTATGACCAAGTATCTACATGTTTGAAGGGTTCTAGAATAGTTATGGGTTAGGTCTTGGTTGGTTTGGATGGTTAAGATACAAGTCCGACAAGTACGAAACGATTTTGCTGAAACGAACTGTGGGTCACGCCATGATAAGTATGAAACATGATTACAACATAAAATCCATCATTTTATTAATATTCAAAGATCCGAAAACCAAAAGAAGTTGGGTTTACAATAGTTGATAACAATACAAAGCTAGTCGAAAATGACGAATGTCACAACCAACGGGCACCGTACAGGAGTTGCGGTGTGTTAATGATAAGAAATTGGATCAAAACATAAAACATAGAAAAATATAACTAAGTGAATGTACAACCCGCATGTTGCGACGAATCTGTCAAACAAGAAAAAATAGATGTAAAAACGTTAAATCACACATGCACATTATGCCCGTAAACTCACAAAGTTAAGAATAACGTAAGCGAAACGTAAAAATGTTGAACCACACATGCATGTTGCGTCGTATTAACTTGAAAATAATAGAACGAAACGTAAAATATAATTTTTAAAATACGAAAAATATATGGGACCAAATTTAAAAGTAAAAGAATTGTCACATTAATTAATTAGAAAAGATAAAAAGCTTTGAGTTAAAAGTAAAAAATAATAATTTTTTTAAAATACCCTAAGCATGAGATGTAAACTAGAAAAATAAGGTATTAGTATATAATGTTACATATATGTTTTGAAAAATTTTTGCAATCTAAAATTAAGCAAAAAGTCAATGACAAAGATTAACTCTTTATCTCCTGTTAATATTATTTAACATTTTGTTATTTACGATCTTGTCGCCAAATTAATTTTACAATAAATAGTGACAACAACGAGTCAGAACACTTTCTACGGTATGTATGAAAAAAATCATTTTGTATTTGGAAATTACTTTATGTTTTTAATTTATATATATATATATATATATATATATATATATATATATATACGGGAGGGATTAAATGAGAACTAATTTTTTTGTGAGAACTCTAGGAACCAATCTCAACGACTAGTTCTCAATAGTAAAATTGTAATTAACAAAACATGTTTAAAAAATTTATAAATAAAAAAATAACATAAAAATAAAAAAAATAAAAACACAAAAATATTGCCCAACTTTCCCTCTTTCATAAAAAAATATAAAAAAATTTATAAAAAATAAAAAATTCCGTTTTTTAACGAATTCGTTTTACACATGTGTAATATCGGATTTACACATGTGTAAATCCAGTAATATAAATGTGTATAACTAGATTTACACATATATAAACAACGGATGTATGATTTTTTTAGAAAAGTATATCAATATGGTAGGCGTTGGAAGATAAAAAATACTGAATTTTATGGTGAAAATTTTTTGAAAAAATTATGTCGTGAAAAAAAGTTACGAACGTTTTAAAAAAAGGGGGAAATGATATGTGATTTGCATGTGATAAAAAATGAGTAACTGAGATTGGTTTTTAAAATTCTCACAAAAAGATAGTTCTCGCTTGAACTCTCTCCTATATATATATATATAATATATATATATATATATATACGGGAGGGATTAAATGAGAACTAATTTTTTTGTGAGAACTCTAGGAACCAATCTCAACGACTAGTTCTCAATAGTAAAATTGTAATTAACAAAACATGTTTAAAAAATTTATAAATAAAAAAATACATAAAAATAAAAAAAATAAAAACACAAAAATATTGCCCAACTTTCCCTCTTTCATAAAAAAATATAAAAAAATTTATAAAAAATAAAAAATTCCGTTTTTTAACGAAATTCGTTTTACACATGTGTAATATCGGATTTACACATGTGTAAATCCAGTAATATAAATGTGTATAACTAGATTTACACATATATAAACAACGGATGTATGATTTTTTTAGAAAAGTATATCAATATGGTAGGCGTTGGAAAGATAAAAAATACTGAATTTTATGGTGAAAATTTTTTGAAAAAATTATGTCGTGAAAAAAAGTTACGAACGTTTTAAAAAAAGGGGGAAATGATATGTGATTTGCATGTGATAAAAAATGAGTAACTGAGATTGGTTTTTAAAATTCTCACAAAAAGATAGTTCTCGCTTGAACTCTCTCCTATATATATATATATATATATATATATATCACATCATTGTTGAATTAATTTAAATTATAATAAAAATATGTTAAAATTTTGGGGCATGCTTGAGGGATTATGAAAATCAACTAAGGTAGATTACGTACCCCACGTGGTTTTGCTGGTCCCGTCTTATGTTTGCATGCCGTGTATGTGACTGTATATTCCATGATTTAATCAACATATTGGGACCTACCTAACACGATTACAGGTCAAACATCGTATGTAACATGACGAAAAGCCCGCGTAATATAACGGGGATTCAGGAAACACAACTTCTTGGTTGATAATTTTAAGAGTATTCATGAGGCGGTTTAGATAATTCTTGAGATAAAACTTTGAGAAATCCGAAACGTTATTAAGAGTTTTATTCAAACGTCCTTATATAAACAACATATTTTTTGTCTCTTAATTCGGTGATGTATCTTTAAAATGTGCATATGTTTGTTAATTAGATTTTAATAATTATCTATAGCACCAACAATGTTATTCGTTATATAATCTATGTCATAAAATAATAAATTTAGTTGGATTATAATAACTATATAAGAATTAGTGTCATCTATTAAACAATGAAATTATATCATAAATGCCAAATTTATTAAATACAAAAAATGCCCTCAGGTATCTTAAATTTTAATGAAATAATACAAGTTATTTTATTGTTATAGAGGGGATAGTATTTTGTTTATTGTGTCAATACGTCATCTCATTATGCCTAATGTGTTTATAGTGTCAATTATCAATTATTGTGTCATATAATTTTTCATCAATTGTTATATATATTTATCATTATGTTTTATGTCTTAAATCGTTTTTGTGTTATTTTTGTTATTTTTTATAGATAATATAAACTTGTAACTAGTTATCATTAATAATAAAGTTATTTCATTAATGTATTTTCAAAACACATAGTTTCAAAATATCACAATCTGTTATTTTTTATAGATTATATAAACTCATTATGTTTTCCAATTAGTAGTGCAGACTTATATTATTTCACCAACGTATTTTTCAAAACTTATTCAAAATAATATAATGAAAATAAAAAAACACAATAAGATAATTTATATCATTTTGTATTTTTTTTGATTGTTTTTAATTTATTTGATTAGTTAGTTGTTAATTTATCATTGTGTTTTACATATTAGAACAATGTTATTTCATAATATATTGTTTTTTAATTCATCGCTTTAAAAAACACAAAAGTTAACAAATAAACATAATGAACTACACTTAAAGACACACTGATAAGTAGAAGTTATATGAGTTTGAAAACGTAAAAAGTTTATCATATTTTTATATAATAATATTGTACTCATTTTAAAGATAAAAAACATTTTTTTTGTTGTGTATTTTTTGTGAAAAGTCATGCCGTATATAACAGTTATGAACGTTTTTAAAGAATAGAAAAACTTGAAAAAAATCAACAAAAGTGTTTACTATGCCCAAAACACTCATTTAATAACTTTTTTCTCTACAATTTGATCTCAACCACCGATTAAAATTATTGATAATTAAAATTATTTCTTAAACAATTTAGATTTAAAACCTTTTCTTACTTTATCTTTTTCTTTGGACGAAACCTAGATGATGCATTTCGTATATGAATTCACATTTGTTGTCTATGCTTTTGGGCTCACCTTTCAAAATCCTATCACTTCTTATAACAATTCAAAAATCATATCACTTATATTTCATTTAAGCATACCGCGCGTGCCATTATATGGTGTCAAACGTTCGGTGTCACTTAAACTACAAATACAAATTTAAATAGAACTTTTTTATAGGAGTTCAGATAACAAATTTGCTCATGACTTCATTATATTAATAATTTTGACCACTTAAATTTAGTCAATTTGATTTAATTTTTTTTGTAGCAATTTCAAACAAGTGAAACTATAAGATTCAAGATAAATAATGGTAGACTTAAGAACTTTAATATTTTACTGGTTACAAGTCGTACGTATAGCACATGTTATAAAAATATATAACCTATAATAAAATTAGGTTTTATTAAGACACGTGTCATTATTATAGCATATCAAATAACACATTTCATCATTATAGCATATTAAAAAAAATCTCGTCTCTCTCTCATAATATACACGAAAGTTATGTAAACAATTAATTTGACTTTCCTTTTTAACTTTTCTTTGAACGGCCACGAATAATTATTAAGCCCGGTCACCCGGGTAAACCCATTGGCGAAAGGCCACCCACGCCCGCGAACACAGACAGCGCTGGTGACCCGGCTCGCCCGCCATTCCAAGAGAAACTCACCACTCAAAGACCCACTATGGTAAAACCGGCCCACTTAAAGAATATTGCTCCTAGTGAGACTCCAATCCATGATTTTCTTTTTTAACTAAAATATGTTAAAACAATATATACTAATTTATGTTTTTTGTCTCTCTTATATTAAATGATAGTTTTTGTAAATAAGTAAACTAAACTATTAAATATTTAAAATATAAATGTAGTTATTTTAATACTTTATTAATACATATTAATATAGAGTAATAATTTATTATGTGTTATAACTTTTTATATTATTTTATTTTTATTTCACCAGTGAATAATACATATACAAATAAAATATTTTTAAAACTAATAATTTTGATTTATTTTATTTATTTAACCTATATAATATATGAGCTCTAACATAAAATATACATACGGACAAGAGGGAAAATGTGGGGTCGAAGCCATCATGGAATGATGTGTGAATGACTGGGAGTATCCTAAAACACACAAATAGGCAGTGTCTTTTTGAGGCTAAAACAATACATATATGTTAGTTACAACTTTACCAACTTACATATTTTTTATTTATTTTATATAACTATCCTCGTTTAGTTAAATGTATCACTAGGCTAGCTAGTATCATAGATGTGATTACAATATGTATAGTTATCGACGAATGTGTCCATGTCATTACAATGTATATTCATGCAACACAAAGTTGTACAACTCTAGAGCGTTCAAGGAGCCTTTGATCCAGTCAAGTGGGAATTGACAAACACGTATCGAGTTATAATGTATGTAGAACTTTGACGTAGCAGGTGTGGTGGTCTTTACGATCTGTACTTGTTTCTTGAATATGGGCTTTTATTAATGATGGAAAAGATAATGATTTCTCTATATATAAAATTAGAAAGATGCTAAAAAAATATTAGGTAGATGTGTGAGTATATGTCATTACAAATACTAAGTAGTAGATTTTGAAATCACATGATTTACTAAATTGGTAGTAAAAAGTTAGCGTAAAGTAACATCAAATTTAAACGTGCAAGTTGTTCTTGTTGCCATATATATAACAAGAAGGCAGAAAAGAAAAACACAACCACATAATTCTATAATTAATAACTATAAATACACAAACGTTTCCAACATCAAGTTTGTTATAAATTGTCACTTTACTAAAAGAAGCTTGTGACATTTTAACTTGTTAAATAGAACAACAATGTTATATATACATTATGATCCCAATTTTAATATTTTCCGTAACATCAATCCTATGATTAGACTTTACATTTTATGTTTATAACCTTTTTCAAGTTTTGATGGAAACTGGAATGTAGTAGTGACATGACCAATATGCTTCAATCTCTAGGCATTATTCTTTAAATATACAATATCATTTATTTAAAAAGATAACTACTTAAAACATAACGACAATACCATGATTTGGAAAAAGGCAATTGTCTTAATCAAATGTGTTAAAATCAATGTTGTAAAAATTGTTATATGTTAGTTTGTATAAATTGTTATACGCTAGTCGGGCGGTGGGGTAAGGACTAGGGATTAGTCGGGATTAATCGGTTTGGATTTTTTATATATAATTTTCAATTTTACATATATATTTTCACATTTTTATATGTAATTTTTTATAAAAATGTTTAGTTTTATATACATATAAACAAATCTGGTCGGAATTTACAAAATTTCCGCCGGAATTTCAAGAGTCGTCGGAATCCGGCCAGAATCTCGCCGGAAAACTCGCCGGAATTTCCGATTTTCTGCCGATTAGGACCGCCTAAGGCCTCCCAAGGCCGAATTTGACCACCTTTTACCGGCTAGCGATTAATTGGCCGATTAGGTAAAAGTTCATATGTGGTCGGCCGACTAGCAATTAATCGCTGATTAGTCAACCCGTCTAGCAATTAATCGCTGATTAGTCAACCCGTCTAGGCTGATTTTTGCAACACTGGTTAAAATTAAGAAACATAATTTCAAATAGAAAGGGTTTCTACATGTCACAAGCTAGAAATCTACATGAATACATCACATAGGAACCAAAACACAACCTGGATGAGACCTAAAATCTACTGACGATAATCGGGTTTAAGCATTGCTTATAGGAAATAAACAAGTGTTTTCAACCCCTAAATGGACTAAGATTGTGTGAAAACCCGACAAAGGATCAAGCCTCCACAACCCTCTCATGGCCTAGAACTTAAACTTGTCCAAAATAAAGTCAAATGAAAGATTTACACAAAATGTTTCCCATCATAAATCGTTTAACTTTAAATCGTTGATAACCTAAAACATTAATAAAAACAATTGTTGAACTTACCCCTCCTAACTATGAAAACATTATCCTTTGAATTGTACTTTTACACCATCTTTATGTATGCTAGCTTAGTGGTTTATTGAGATAGATATACGGGTTAAACACGGTAACTATATAACACGTAATATCATATGTCGCTTTAGTAAATCATCTTACATTAAATGCTTTCATTTGCAAATCTGAATCACTAAACAACACCTCAAGGAATTTCATTAGAAATTTGAAGATGAATCCCGTTTGTGATTGACATAACAATAGCACTAAATATCTTACTTGGGACAAAGGGAGTATTATGCGCGTCCCTTCAATGTGATAAACTTATTTGAAGAATAAATCAAAAGCTAAAACACATAGCAAATTTGTTTTATTAAACAATGAAAAACAATATATTAACTTAGTTAAACAATAAAATATAAACTTTAATCAGTTGGTTAGGGAAAAAACTTAAGAAGAAAAAGATAATAGGTTGATTAAATAAGATAAAAGAACACTAAATTAGTTTAAAATAAAGATAAAATAAAACACTCATAATTCCTTTTAGCGGCCCATTAGTGCACTTATCTTCTTCATACATCGTTTATTAACATCTAAATAGTTTATCATAACATGACTTGACTTTGTGTACCTTTAAGGCTTTAATATTTGTTAAGGGTGAATTGAAATGACTTGTCATCTAACACGTGCTATTACACCAAAATTTTTGTCAGGACCTGTTATTTCTTTAAGCAACCCAAAACTCACAAATACATTATAAGTCTTATTAAGGCCCAATGACTGTTTATTTGTGTACTTATTATTAACATAATTAACACGAAAATTTGACTTGTTACAATCAGATTTGAGTCTGACTATGTAAAACTAAAACTAACACATGGTAAAACCCATTAATACCCATTAATGTACTTATCATAATACGAGGCCAATGCCAACACAATAATTTATCTTGACCTAATATGACTTTATGCAACCTAAAACAACTTAGTAACACATGATAAAAAAAAATTAAGGTTGAATCACTAGCATCTAACACATCACTAGCACCATGACTTATTAAGCCCTAATGTGACAGTATATAACCTAAAAACAACTTAATAACACATCATAGGACTCATCAATGTACTTATTATTATACACAATTCATCAACACCTGAGTGAATTATGTTAACCATACATGGCTGTGTAACCTACAAAATCTCACAAACACCTAGACAACTTGTATACAACCCATCAACTTGTTTTAGCTTACAAACCCATTTGACTTTTATAGATAAGCATGGTACATAAGCCAAGTTCCCATTCATGTTAAAGTTGATCCGTGACATACATAAATGTATGGTCAAAGTTCATGAATTTTAACATGTCAGTGTTGACACGATATGCATATCCATTAGATGAGTAATAACTAAAACCATATGAGGGTAAATCATGACAGATAAATGTATGCTCAAGGGTTTTGGTAAAATCATCAAAATGGTAATAAAATAAAAAAACAAAAAAAACAAGGAGAAATGACAAGAGAAAAGCATCCAAACAGACTACAAAGGGTAAATCGCGATAGATTAAGAGTCTTGCTAGCATCGTCGGGATATATTTATATACACACGTTGATGCATCAAAGTCCTCAATTCGAAAACTCAAAACCCATAGACCCACCCTGTGGATGACCTTGAGTAGTTGGTCCAAACGAAAATGGTTTACCTGCAGCCACATGATCATAGACTTTACCTTTAGCTCTATCTACAGCTTGAAATATATCATCCTGACTCACAAATTCACCACCTGAAAACAACATTACCAATTAAAAATCATTAAACCATCAAATCTAAAATGTCAAAAATCATTCATTAATTTAGACATGGTTTAGATGGAACCTCTTCTAGCAGCAAGGAGAACAGATTCGCGAACAATGTTTTCAAGGTCAGCTCCTACTAAGCCTGGTGTGAGCGACGCGACAACCTTGCAAATGGCTTCCTTATCATCATCCATGGGGACATTTTTCAAGTAATGAGCAAAGATGTCTTTTCGACCACTCTCATTCGGCTCCTCAACGCGCACTTTTCTGGAAAACCGACCAGGTCTCATTAAAGCAGAATCCAGTGTTTCTGGTCTGTTTGTAGCAGCTATAACCACCACACTTTCCTCTTTCTCAAACCCATCCATTTCTGTCAAAAGCTAAAAAATGCAACACACACTTCAAAATCTAAATCAACATGAATTCAACCACAAGAGTCAAAATATGGAAGTAAATTTTACCTGGTTTAGTGTCTGGTCACGTTCACAATTCAAAGTTCTCCCACGTTGACCGCCAACAGCATCAATCTCATCAATAAAGATAATGGATGGTGAATTCTTTCTTGCCTCGCGAAAAAGATCTCTAACTCTGGCAGCACCTCTACCGACAAAAACCTCCACCAATTCACTACCAGAAATTGAGAAAAATGACATTCCAGCTTCTCCAGCCACAGCACGAGCCAACAGTGTTTTCCCTGTTCCTGGCGGACCGGCTAACAGGACACCTTTGGGCGGCTTTGCCCCAAGTTTCATATACTTGCTGTCTCCTTTCATGCACAACACAATCTACAAAGTCAAAAAGCAAGATTCATCATGTCAAAGTTCAATCTGATGTTAAGAAAGTGAGTGCTCTGGTATAACAATATTACCTCTAAAAGTTCAGTTTTAGCAGCATCAACGCCTTTTACATCATCAAATGTTACTAGCGACTGCTTCTTACTTGGTTTTTTCTTCGTCATTTTTCCAAGATCATGTTGAAGATTAAGCTGGTAAAAAGTAAGCATCACCATGATCCAAAATGGAGCCACTTGAAAGAAAATGAACAAGAAATTCTTTGTTGATGCAGAAAGAAGTGCACGGTTTGATCCATATGTGATTCCTTTATCTTTTAGCATCCTAAATAGTTCATATTTATCGTCTACCACATTTCTTGTATGGTACTGCCAATTCGGAAAATATTTTTTAATAGCCCCTTGTAATTGTGTTGTTAGTGAATCAGTTTGTGTACTTTGAACATGCTGGTCTTCTAAAAAGTCCTTGTTGAAGTATATCTGGCGTGAATTCTCCACAAATTGAACCCTTGTGACACTCCCATCTTGTATGCTATCAACCAAATGTGAATATGGAACATCAATAGACTGTGAATTAGGTAGCTTTTGAAGCCCAAAAGAGCATAACGCCACTACAGCACAAAAGGAGGCTCCGACCACAACTGCATAAAGCTTTGGGTTTGTGCTTCTATTAGTATTAGTTCTTTTCAACTGTTTCTCTGTAAAAGAATAAAAAAATTATAAAAAAAACAGAAAGAAAACTAAGGAAGTCCAAACTGAGTTGCAGAACAAGTGTAAATAATCAACATGAATACTGCACTAGAAACAAGCCACACCTATGCACATATAGGAAAACTCATAAAAGAATAATTAACAGCCCCTGTGCTAACGACAGACCATATATTTCCACTGTCTACAAAAAAACATTAATTCAGGTCCATAAGAATTCTCCATTTAAGTGAATTTAGATATGTAACAACTAACAAATCGTTCACCAAATTTCTTAACTGTATAAAGTCGATTATTAGCAACCTTAGTAGCTATTATGTGAACTTTTTAATGAAACAATAGACTATTTACCACTTCAATGCCAATTGTCAAATGTTTCTTGAAATAGGAGGTGAAATGACGGATGATTAGGCTCTTTAGGAAAGAATTGCAGTCTAACAACTGCGGGATTACTTGCACCATGCTTGATAATTTGATATTAATGAAAAAGTTTGGATAACATTATATTCCCAACTTGATAATCATAGAATTGGTTTTACAATCAACGGTAGAAAAAAATTTATAGTACAAATAAGCAGAAAAACAACCATAGAGACTAATCTATGTAGTCAAAGGCGCACAAGGCGCTAGTTTTGCAAGCGACTTGGCTAGGCTTCATGCCATGAGTGTGACTATAGCCTTCAGCTACCTAGAGACATAATTCAAGAAACAACAGAGAACGAATGGAAGTCTGCATACCTTCTTTTACATCTGCTACAGCATCAGATTTCCTCCAACGACATTTTAACTTCAAAATGACAATCAAAATCAACAACGAATATATGCATATAAATCCAAAAAGCCAAATTAATGTATAATCACTACTTCACCAACCTTATCGTTGTTCTTATTAGGATCATCCCAAAATGAATTGAACCCTAAGCAATAACCCCAATTCATATTCCCTACAGAACCAGAACCTTCCTGAACGTACAAAACACAAACAAAAACAACAGAGAGTTCACAAAACATGATTAAAAAAACCACAACAGACAAACGAAAGAAATCAAATAATAAACACCGACCTTAACAAAAGCAGATACTGGTTTCCCAGCATTCATCAAAGACTGACGACGATCAAGACGATTTGGAGAAACCATGCATGAGGTGGTTCGACTTCGAGGGTAGTAACAAGACCTATTTGATCGATCTATCGTAAATTTTGTAGGTTGTAGGGCTATCATTCGTGAAGTATTCGAGGCCATTCCCGTAGCCATGGTTTCTCCGGTGATGGATAAAAAATCGCAAAATTGTGAGAATCAATATATCGGAAACCGTATGCGATCTAAAGTTAGTTGACGAAGACTGTATTGGAGGCTGAATTGCGGCGGTATTTAGGGTTCCGGTGACCGATCACCGCCGATGTAGCAGGTCGGTTACTACTACAAATGAAATACGTGCTAAACAAGTTTCTACTTTCTAGAGGGTGGGTGTCGGTTGCAGCTTTTTTTTTTTTAATCGCCGTAGAAACTCGTGAAATGGTGACTGCTGACTAGGGCTTGTGTCAAAAGGAGCCCAAGGAGCGAAGTGCAAGTGTAAATGTGTAATGATCCTGGCCCAAAATTTAAGCTTGTAATGATTTTGGGCTCACGGTTTCACTAAATTAATGTCACAAGTCGGAACATCGTCGTCTAGGACTATTTCTCTTGGACCTTGTCGACTTGTCATGTGAGAATGAACCAAGGGAAAAAGGCCTGACATTTATCTCCTTCATCGATCTCTGTGTGTTTTGCCAACATTAAATACTAGGGTTGAAACATGGGGAAGGGAAAAAAACACATCGTCTAGGCCTACACATTGGCCACTAGAATCAATTCTTTGTAGATCAAACTTGCAAATGTAAAAATTTATTTGTAATATTTAAACGCCATAGCTAATTTTTCATATTATTTATTTTCCTCTTTTAACTTTAAGCATAAAAATATTTTCGGTAAGTTTCAAATAAATCATTGCGAGTTTTTAATTCTTTATCTACATTATAGTGTAAATATCGTCCAAAACGGAGTTACGCATAACAATATATAAGTCAACGAAACACAATACTATAAACCGTTTAAAGCATATTTCAACATCCTTCCACAACATGTGGGTTCAACCACTAGTTCATTAATCAGTTTGAAGTTTGTTATTCTAGTATATTACGATTGACAAACTATGTTTAGAATGAATTTTATAGGAGACATTTGTTTCATTAGTAAACTAAGAAATTCCTATGTCGTAAGATTATCAATGGGTCATAGAGGGATATACCAAAATCTTGGCTAAATTTTTTTTTTGGGTTACGTCTCTCTCGGTAACTTGAAATCAACATATTTTTAAAGACTATGCTTTTTACAAAAGATTCTCGTTAATTACCCAGAAGTTTTTTTGAGGATCAAACCTCTAACCAAATCCCTGCTAGACTTTCAAACGTTTGTTGATGTTGTGGTTCACCGGTGTAAGGTTCGTTGAAGTTTTTTTTGTAAGTATTTATGTAAATGACAATCTATTACATACTAGTGAGCAAAACTTTCTAAAAGTAAGCTAAGTGGCAACCGGCGACATTCCAAACTTAAAAATAACATTCTTACAATAATCTAAATATGGTAAGTCGTTATTTGTGTGTAGCATGTGGGAAGAAGTGAAAAAATACATGTATTTATGGATTTTCATTATTGATTATATTGAAATTTCAATACTTAATCATGAGGTGTATTTTTTTTATTATATTGAAAAAAATACATGTATTTATGGATTTTCATTATTGTATTATTGATTAAAAAAATACATGTATTTATGGATTTTCATAATGATTTTGATTGAAATTGATGGTCTTAAAATGTGAAAAGAGATCCGTGTTAGGAGCAAGTTCCCATATAAACATAAAAACTAATAGGTGGCATAGGAATTATTTTATGTAGTATACTAAACTATCGATTAGTACAGAAGATGAACACGACATTATTATGAGTTTCTTCTAAATCTAAATTTCAAAGTGAAACAAGTTTAACATTTTTATTTTGCAACACAATCCATGTTAGAAAAGACCAGTATAACAAGTTTTATTCTATGTGATCCAATGATAAAACACTATAATTCTTTAAAGGATATTTATTTTTATTTCTCACCAAGGTAAACATAAACGTTAACGCACGACGATAATCGAGAGCCCAAGCTAGAGTTTGAAGCATAAGAGAATGTGTTGTGTCTGGATAAACTCTAGAGTCTAACAACCTCTTTGGATTTTTAAGACGAAGATATCACATAACGGTTGATCAATCCGGTTATATAACCAAAAAATATCTTAAAAGTAGTTAAAACTGAAAACTTTTACAAAAGAAAAGCATTTTTTAATTTAGATTTAAAATGATTTGTAGGGAGAAATACAGTCATCACGATCCATAAACCCTAAAAACGTATCTGAACCCCTTCTTCACCAGCCGAAATCTCTCTTACATTCCAAAACCTCAAATCAGCTATGAGAAATCAATGGCGTCTTCTTCTTCAACGATGCAAACGTGCCTCTGAGCTTCAATACAAGGTACAATCATCAACCACTGTTCCTATTTCACGTAATCGCACCTTCGATCCACTCATTTCTCCTCATTCTAGCCCACACTCTATTCATTTCCAAAACCCTAGTTTCCCTAGACTCTTCTCGTCATCATCTGAACCCGTTGTTGAACAAAATAAAGTCCCAGATCAACCTGTTATCACATCGACATTGATTGAACTGTACTCAGATCCAACCAAGAGTAATGATGATGTTATGCTCGAATTGAAATCCAAAAACGGCGTAGAGGTTAGTGATCATGTGATCGAGTTGTTTAAGAATCGCGGTTCTGAGCCTGGAGCTGCTAGGATGTTTTTTGATTGGGTTATGTCTAAGGAAAGTGTTGATTTGAGCTCTAATTCATGTAACAGATTGTTGGGGATGTTGGGGGCTAATGGGTTGGTGAAGGAGTTTTGGGATTTGGTTGAAATCATGAAGAAGAAAGGGTATGGTGTGAAGAAGGGTGCGTCAGTTAGAGCCATGACAAAGTTTCAGGAGGAAGGTTTGGAAGGAGATGTGCAGAAGTTGAAAGATTTGTTTGCGTTAGGGTCGGTAGATACTTCGGTTGATAATATTAGCTCTAGGGTTTGTAAGATTATTAGGCAAGCGCCATGGGCCGATGATGTTGAAACGAAGTTGAAGGAGATGGGTGTTGTGTATTCTGGTGATTTGGTTAAGTTGATACTGGAGAATCTTGGAACAGAGCCGAATAAAGCGGTTATCTTTTTTAGGTGGATTGAGGAGAGTGGGTTATATAAACATGATGAGAAGACGTATAATGCTATTGCAAGAGAGCTGGCTAGAGAAGAATATATGGATAAGTTTTGGAGGGTGATTGATGAAATGAGGGCTGCAGGGTATGAGTTGGAGAAAGCTACTTATATCAGAGTTTTGAATCAGTTCGTTAGAAAAAAGATGTTGAAAGACGCGGTTGATTTATATGAGTTTGCTATGGTGGAAAGACAAAGCCCTCACTGCAGGATTGCCCGTTTCTTTTGAAAAAGATTGTCACGAGTGATAAGTTAGATATGGATCTGTTTTCAAAGGTATTAAGGGTTTATAAAGAGGGTGGGAATACATTGACAAATGCTGCATTAGATGGCGTTCTCAAGTCTTTAACAAGTGTTGGTAGATTTATGGAATGCAACAAGATATTAAGAGCAATGGAGGAAGTTGGTTTTTTTCCTAATGAAAATTCGCAAAGTAAAATTGGTTTCCAGCTCAGCAAGAACAGTAAAACAGAGGAAGCAAGTGAGTTTCTTGATTTCATGGAAGCTTCCAAAACTATTCCTGGTTATAAAACTTTGGGGTCTCTGATTGAAGGATACTGTCTCTCCGGACACCTAGATAAAGCTTGTGATTGTTTCCAAAAACTGATTGAAAACGAAGGAGGTTCATACGCTGGTTACGCATTGGAAACATTGACAAATGCATATTGCTCTAAAGGAAGAGCAATCGAAGCGTACAAACTTCTTTCAGAAGCAGTCACTGAGAAAGAAGTTAAACCATGGCATTCTACATACAAGTTATTGATTAGCAAGCTATTGGATCAAGGTCTATTCAAAGAAGCTACCAATCTCTTTGCTCCAATGAAAGCTCACGGATACCCGCCTTACTTGGACCCGTTCGTTAAATATGTTTCAAAGACAGGGACTATTGATGAAACCCTTATGTTCTTGAAGGCAATGACTAATAAGAAAGTACCATCAACAGCCGTCTACATGAGGGTCTTTAAAGCATATTTTAAGGCTGGAAGGCATAGCCAAGCCCAAGATTTTCTATCAAAATGCCCAAGATGCATCCGAAACCATGTAGATGTTTTGAATCTATTTTCTTCAATGCAAAGCGTTAAAAATACAGCTGCCTTGACACCTGTGGCTGCATAAGGTTAAATATTTTTTTTGTATTCAAAGTGAGAGAAGAACATGGTTGAGTTTTTTTGGTGTTGAAGTTCAAATGTTTTTCGCTTTGATTTTTGGTAAGTTGGTAGCAATTACATTTTCAATAATATTTTTCATGAACTCATTTATAGTTTGTAACATTTTCCAGTAATGTTAAGCAACAGTGCATGCTGATGCCTTGCTATGCTTCGATGTCATAATCTGCTGCTGCTAGTTGATTTAATATTTGTGGATGGAGCTGCTTGTTTCTTGGTATTAATGGCCTATGTAGCATGATTATGTAAATGTTAATGTTATCATTTGTAGCTGGCAATCATGCAATTTATACCTTAGGTACACTAGTCCATGTAGATGTTTCAAAACTTACATGTTGCATGTCGATTGAAATTTAGTAGCTAGTAGACAAGTATTAAAAGTTAGGGATGTCAATTGTAATATTTAACCAACTTAACTGTCAAGGTGGTTAAGTCAGTTAGTTTGCTTGTACTCAGAAGGATCTTTTGAAATGAGAATATCAGCTATGTGTTTGATTGGAGTTTAAACAATGAGTAATGGCGATCAATACCATGTGAGGATACGCGGCAATCCATCTCAAAGGTAATTGTTTTGCAATGTCACCAGCCCTATATAAGAACTTGTGGGCTTTTGATCACTGAACTATGTTGGGGTGTGTATGCTTGATCGATGTCAGCATGTGTTGCATAGTCCATGCTTGAAGACGCAATGGAGAAACTTATTCTTACTGTACTCTCAAAGAATAATGCCAATCTTTTGATTCAGTGATAACAAAGTCACAATATGCTAAGAATATGCAACAAGCCTCTTACCAAGGGGTTTGGAATCGAATGTAAGATGTCCGGTAAAGTTTAAACCAAAAACACTTCGAGATGCAAGATACATCTAATGAGATCCTAGCACTCCTAGCAGCACCACTCAATCAAATTGAAATTTGATTTGTGTTGGTTAGTTCAATGGTTTCTCTTGGTGGTTTTTTTCATGTTCAGTGCATTCTTCCTAGTGCTTATATGGTTTCTACTGATGATTATGACTGTGGTTGTTAACCAGTTCCTGTTGACTACACCACACAACATTCATATCGTTACTGCTGAAGGTGTTCTATAGTAAAGATGATTAATCAAATCATATATTTTAATTATGAAACGATATATTATTACAATACATCCTAACTTGTATATTTGCTTAATTAATATGTTTTATGTTTCTTTTAAAACAGTAAACAAACACATTTATCTCTACTTCTACATTATTGTTCACCATAAGACTCAAACTCTGAACTTCATAAAAGTGACACCACTATGATGCTTTATTTAATGAAAAACAAAACAACACAGCTTCATCCACCCCCAAAAGGATCAAGGTTATCGTTTGAAAATCAACTTGAAAGTGATAGGGTAATGCAGAAGTGCTTTGTACTATGTGCTGCTAAATCAGTATCAAATTCTGCATACACCAAGTGCTAGTTTTACGAGACGGTATAGACGAGGGATGAGCCATTGCCATTCTAGTAAAATGATTTGACATGTGGTCCGGTACGAGGGACTCATCATGGGCAAACCTTAGTGAGAATGACCAAACAAGGTGGTATGAATAGGTTTCTTGTCTCATACAACACTTTCTTCCATTTGTAAAATTGATTCTTGATAGAATGATGTACAACTCCCACTGCATGGTACAAGTTGGTATAGCATGATTAGTATGAAGAATGTGGATTTTGTATTTGTGATTATTCATGGGTGTGTGTGATCTTGGAATGTAGCCAAGAAACAATGGACAACTAATGTTTGAACAATGGATATGACAAATGGCAATCAACTTGTCATCATTATTCAATATTTTTTTTTACTCTAAACTTTTCATTATTTTCTTGATTTTTGAAGGATAATTTAAGAAATTGGCTCCCACTATACATCCAAGAGCACTTTGTAGGAGATAGATTATTGTATAATTGTTTCTTTCCATGCGAAGGTATGAAGCGACCGTTAGTCCACACGTGATTAAGGGGCAGTATTTGCGGGTGGCTGAAGAATGTGTTTATTTATATTTTTTTATATGAAAAAGTTATATAATCTATAATTTGATTGTTAAGCATGTCGTGTTGGGGCGTGAAGGGTAGCTTAATACGAAGTTTGAAAATTTTTCACTAACTCAAAAATCATGTTACACGTATGAATCCAATAACGACAGAGGTATTTATGAGTTGATACGAACACAACTAGTTTTACTCGAAATAAGTTATTCATTTTTTGTTGTATATTAATAATTACAAACATACATTTTTTGTTTTTTATTTTGTAAAGCAATAATCTTTTTAACTATGCCGATTTTTATTTGAACCAAAAAATATTAGCATAAAATTTCCTAAATATTGAAATAAAATAAGTAAACATATTATAAAATGATTATAAAAATAAATGGGCTATACCACTCAACCCACAAATAGGGCTCACAAAACAAACCTAATGAGATGATTAAGAAAAGTAATAAACACGAACACAACATGATTGATCACTCATGTCACTTCTTCAAACATTAATACAAACATGTTTACAATAGTGTTACACAACACAACCCCATTAACATATGATTAATATTATTTGTTAACTAACATGACACAACACGATATATTTAACATGATTAACAAATAACATCATAATAATAATTACTCAAATATTACACTCCACAATAATAATATATATCCTTCAAGAATAATTTATAACATATTAAAAAAAACTTATAGAAGTGAATATATGTTAAATGATTTTAAAGGATTAGGAAAAAAGACATGTTTATTTATGTCATAAACGGCTTAGGCCGGTTAAGACTTGTTTAGACACGATCTAATCGTTTCATAAACGTGCCAATCTGCTTATGCCCGAAACATGTTTAACTTAAACCCAAGCTTGTCTAACTTCATGTTGTGGTAACACATTTGTGTTAAATTGTCATCTTGAAAGACGGACACGTCAAGTTGGCACAAACATGATCTGTTTAATAGAATATGCCTGTGAGTTTGAGCTAAACCTAACCCTATTCCATCTAGACTAAAATTAAACTCACAAATTTCACGTTAGGTTTATGTTTATCTAAAAAGTCGCACCTTAATCGGCATTTTAATGTCATCTCAATTTTTAAATTAGTCATATTTATAATAAATATTAATAAAAGAAGGTTTCTTTTACCACTTGTCATCTTCTTAAATCATTTTTTGATACTTGTCATTCTTTTAAACATCCTCAATTTATTTTCCTTCCAAAAAGGTATTAAAGTAATTTAAACAATTAAACAATTTCTCTCTCTTTATAAAAATTGATTTGGTCATTTGATTTATTTTTCTCCCTCATCTACATTTTCTTAAAATCAAACTATGTTTTTAAAAATAAATTTTATTAAGAAAATTAAAATTCATATCTTTTCTAAAACATTGAACATTTTGAAATAAAATATTTTAAATCATTCCTTTTTTAAAATAATTAAAAAAATATGGAATTTTCTAATAGCAGTTTTATTAAAAAACAACCAGAATAACTAAAAACTTGAGTTTTTAATAAACAAGTTTTTTATAAACAATAAATTTTCATAAGAAAATCTTAAAACAAATATTTAAAAATGAAACTATTTAGATAACAGAGTTAAACATAGTATATTGTTTTATCTCTTGAACAAGTACGTATATATAATTTTATGCATATCTTATATTAAAATATCATACTGTAACTTTTCGTGTTTATTACTAACTATAATCCGTTTAATTCTAGACTATCTATTTATCTATATATCTATCTATCTATAACCTATCTATTGTTTGTTTACTTGAATTATATTTATATTTTATTTTCAAAAATAGTTTTATAATTCATATTTTTTTATTACTAATTATTTATTATTTTATTTATTTAACTCGTATAATACATGAGTTACTAGTATAGTTAATACAAGATTGAAGAGCAAATGCCATTTGTTGGACCACTTTGCTGCTTTATCATACAAAGGGCTCATTTTCTAAAGTAATTTGTAGAGTTGTCAATTTATAATGAAAAGTATCTATGAGTAACATACTTAAAATACTTTTTGATTAAAAAAAAACTAAACGTACATGTTACCAATATATACGTGGTCGAAAAGTTGCAAATTTAAATGTAAATCTCTTCGGAAAGAAAAATACCGTCTCTTTTGTTTAATAAAACAAATAATATAAAAGGGCTTTTTTTTAAAAGTAGTATGAAAGAATAATAAATTAAAGGTTCGATGAATCATTTGAGAATGCACGTAAAAAGCACTTCTAAACATTCTTCTTCGTCCTACCATAAAAATAAACTCATTTGCTCGTCATTGTTTGTTAGGGATCATTATACGTAAGGTGTGAAACATGTTTAGTTAGTACTTATTAATCAATTTTCTAATAGGAATAGGGATCTTTATATATTACTGTTACATTAGTGTCTAACGAGATGTCTATACGTTAATATTTCTTTTTATTGTTATCACAAATCCGTTAATATTTCTTTTCATTGTTATCACAGATCCGTTACGAATGGTATTAGATATGCTAAAATTTACTTGATGGGAACTTAAAGAAACTTAGAGATTTTCATGACTTCGAAATTTGATTTCAAAATCAAAACTATCTCAAAACCCAACTTGGTATATCTAAAAACTTAACTACACTAACTCCCAAAATAATAATTATTCCAACTTTTTTAAGAAATAAAAACTTGAACAAGTTCACAATATGATAACTTCACCACGTATCATCATCGTGAATTCACAATAAAAGCTTAACTATTATAGTAATTTTGGCATCATGAAGCCTTATGAGGGAACTAAGACGACACGTGTACTTTTCTATTTAAATTATTAATTATATTAGTTAAGTATTTTAAATTGTTAATAATAATATATTTTACGACTACTAATTTCGGTTTTAGTCCGATAATCAGGTTTTGAATCATCTAATACCATTAATCTCATGTTGGTTTCCTTTTAAGAAACCCTGGTAGGTAGGTATGTGAGGCAAATCATGAAAGAAAAACCCTCATCAACATCTTTCTAGTCTCATTATTGTTCTTTTTTCCATTCTTCTTGACTAGTTCACATGCATAACATTGACCCCTTTCAACCCCAATCACCTTTTTGCAATGCAATGGTTGTACCACGTGATGAAATACTTGTACAGTTGTACCAATAAGGAAGACATCATGGCTTGTGTCCCCATGAGAAGATACCAAACAAGTGTAATCAAACGAAAGCTATAAACATTAAACATTACTCACATTATATTAAAACAACCATACATGCTAACTTTCATACCATGAAAGTTACAAAACCAGCCTGCAAAATTCTGTCCAAGCCCCAAAACTCATAGCTTTGAGTATCAAATTTGAAATTTTTCTCAAACTTACAATAAAACTTTACGTTTTTTCACTCTCACGTGAAATCTAGAGTTCTTTTTTTCATTCACTAAATAGTTTAAATACTCTCTTTACATTTTAATGTAAATGTTTTATAAGAGCATTCGCATTATGTTTTTCGTTTGAGATGTTAATGTGTGTCTTATATTATAAGAATTAGAGTAAATTACGCTTTTAGTCTCTTTGATTTGACGAAAATTACTATTTCAGTCCAATTGTTTATTTATTACAGTGACAGACCAAAAGTTTCAACCTTAGTTTTAATGTCACCACATCCACTAACACCGTTAATATTATTCTGTTAAACTCATGTAAAATGACTATTATGCCCTTGAACTTAAATTGTTACCGATTTGCATTTCTCTCTCTGCTCTAGCACCATCGCCACCTCATGCCACCACAACCACCACCATGGCTTACCACCATAACCACCTAACAACACCATCAGTCACCACCATCGTTCATCCCCTTTATATCATCGATTTTAGAAACCAAACACAAGTTTCAAAAATGGTTTAGTTGTATTATTTGGGGGTTTTAAAATAGAACTAGGTGTTGTTAAATCTAATATGGAACTAATCAGGCACTCCTCTTATAAGTTAACTTCAACAACCATCACCATCCACCACTGAAACAACCACCATCATCGTTCATCACCGACTTCAACCACCACCACCATCATCTATTAGTACATGCATCAATTGTCCCCGCCCCCTTTTGTTCCCCTGAAAATGGAGCATCATTTCACCTGTGAAATCGAAAAGGTAATCTAGCAAGATCTTCGCCCGTGCAATCGTCACCTGGGTTATCTCAGGCCACCGTATCTTATTCCATCTACTTAAAATTCGAAAGTATTCTTCTTCACTAGCAATTTTGAGTGATTCAGATCTGTTCAAGGTGTTTGGTGGCTAGCGACGAAGATGTGAAGGTGTTTGGTGGTCGGCGATGAAGTTGGGGCAGTGTTTCGTGGCCGACGGTGAATATGTGGTGGCGTTCGATGGCCAATTATGAAGTTGTGGTGGCGTATGACGTTCGGTGGCCGGTGATGAAGTTGCAGGTGGTGTTTGGTGGCCGTTGATGAAGTTGCTGTAACGTCCGGTGGCTGACGATGAAGCTGCGGTGGCGTTCGGTGGCTGGCGATGAAGCTGCGGTGGCGTTCGATGGCCGACGATAAAGCTGTGGTGATGTTTGTGGTGGTGTTCGATGCCCGAACGATGAAGCTACGGTGGTGTTCGGTGGCCGGGAAAGAAACTACGGTGATGCTTGGTGGCTGGCGATGAAGTTGCGGTGGCTTTCAGTCGCCGACGTGGAAGGTGTGGTGGTGCCATGGTGGTAAAGAAACCGTATCTTTTATTTTGAGAGAGAGAGAGTAGTAGGGTGCCTTTGATTTGTTTGTTTATATATTTTGTTATTTTTGTATTTAATCATTTGGGTAATATGGTAAATTCACTTTAACTTAACAGAGATTTTCTAACGAAATTAGTATCTTGGGTGACATTGAAACTAAGGTTGAAACTATTGGATTCTCACTGTAATAAATAAACAATTGGACTGAAATAGTAATTTTTGTCAAACCACAGAGACAAAAAGCGTAATTTACTCTAAGAATTATTATGAGTGGTTGTGAGCAAAAAAAAGAGAAAATTTATGAAGTTTTTATCGTGATTCCTTATATTTAGAGAAACACGGTACGACCTTTATAAATGTTTTAATATTTTTAAAAATGATTCTGAGTTAAGGAGATAGAAAAGATAATGATAAATATATAAAAATATTATTTAATTGAAAAAAATAAAAGAAATAATATTTTAATGTAAATATAATGATGGAGATAGGAAAGCTACTACGAATACTTTAAATATGATAAAAGATGTCGTAACAACAAAACAATAGTAGTAACCAAAGTGTTAATTCAGGATGAAAAGACAAATTTGCCCTTTGGTATAACGAGGAGGACAAATACGTAAGTGCTTACACACAAGCTAGGATTCAGTATCTTAGTTTTAGTGGAAAATGGTCCCAAAACCTATCTTAATTTAATTTAAATTTTATTACAAATGGGATGTATTTGATTTTTGAATATGAAAGAGCCAATTTTGCCCAACTGTTATAAGCCAAGCCATGGGGACATTTTTGTCATTTTCCAAATAATAAGGCATCTTGTTTCCATTTTTATGTTTTGTCAATTTCATTCGGGTTTGGTTAGATTCTTTCTCAACTGTCTCTCGGGGACCTTTGCTTTATTCTACCTTGTTAAATGTTATGAATTCTTTCTTTCAAGAAAGATTTGCTCTTTATCTACTTGTACATCATGGATTTTGCTCTTGAATTCTTTCTACGTCATATATTCAAATATGTATCGATTAAATGTTTGATTATACCCATACTCAAAGAAGATTGCAAGACTTAATCGGATAGACTAGAGCGAAAACAAACAACAAGAACACGATCAATACATACGAATACCAAGTTTATACATGACAATATAGGCATGACATGAAAGAATATATTGTTAAGGTTGAGTTGAAACATGTACGAGGCCAAATTAGATATTCCATAACTGACATTTTCTTAAAACCTACTCGCTGACATAACATAACTTGATATGAAATTAAACGGCTAAAGTTTAAAGTAAATGGGTTCGGTCATAAACGGGTCAAGCCATTAATGATATGATTGAAATCATTTTCATATAAGTATTCTATCCATAGTAAAAGACTTAAATTACGATTCTTGAATCCTAAGGTACTAGAAATGTAAAGTTCAAGTTCTATTGGAGGCATTTGTAAAACGACCATATTTTCATCACTGTGTGACACTGCGACATAACCCTATGTTGATGACATCAACAATCACTACAAAGGTACTACTCGTACAACACCCGGGTACAAATAACAAAGCATGTCTTTTAACAGACCAGTTTTGCGATTCTGTCTATATGTGTGCATAATTTATAATATATGTGCGCATAGTTTATAAAATTTACACTTGGACCCTCTGTAATTTTGGATCGTTATGCTTGGTCTTTTTCACACTCCCTGCATGCAGCTTAAAACAAAAACTAGTTATTCATCTTATATATTATTACTAGGTTGTTCTTAAATTTTATTATACGTGTTAAATAAATAAAATACGAAATAATTAGTAACGAAAATTTACTAATTATAAAATAATATTTTAATATAAAGTATTATTGAAATTGTGTATGAGTTAGGACTTTAAATAATAAAATGTGATAATAGTTTCTAAACTTTTCTTTGAATTTTTTTAGCTTTATTAGAAAAAGTTGATTTTTAAACCATTTTATTTCAAAATAAATATTTAAAAAATTAATTTTAAAATCATTTCTTATTGTAATTTGAAGTTTAATTATTTTCGTTTCATAAAAATTTATTTTTTAAATACACATGTCCTAAAATATTTTGTATTTTAAAAAGTTTTGATGTTTTAAAAGAATTATTTTTAAAATTTTATTTATTTACAAATTATATTTATAGAAAGATCTCTTTGTTAATTTATTAAAAAAATACTTTTAATATGAAAAAAAGATTAATAATGTGAGTGGTAGTTAATATAATTATTTATTAGGAAATAGAGGAGAGGAAAATTGAGTTAGAAGGTGTAATTTATGCATGTTTACAAATAGCTTCTTTTTTTAGTATAGATATATTCAAACCAAATATAAAGGATGATAATTAATATTAAACTAGTATTAAGTTTTCACGTTGCGGTGGGGTGCATAAAACCGTGCCAAGTATCATTGTCAGTGAACATCAACACCGGAAAAACTCGTATTAAAAAATAATAAAATGAAAAAATAAAACCCAACGGAAGTAGGCGTAAAACGTTGAATAACGCACATGAAACGTACAACATTAAAACTAAGTTAATCTAAGATACGTTCATTGTGTTGGAATCGTTTCCAGGGGAAAAAATAAGTTAATCGTTGAACCACACACGCATGTTGTGGTGTGTTAACTCGTAAAAGTCATAAAACGAAAAAATAAAAAATATGAAAAGTACAGGGGACAAAGTTTAAAGTAAAAAATTTTAGATGTTAAATTGTAAAAAATATTAAAGTATTAGGGCTAAAAGTAAAATTATAAAAATTATAAAAACCAATGGTACAACCCATTATACATAAAGTACAATACTTAATGTATAACAATATTAGTAATTAATAATATATACAATTGAAATCTCAAAATATTAAAAAAATATAAGAAAGAAATACATTGATACATAAATAATAAGATATTTTAATGGTTTTTTGTGTTTCTTTTAAGATAATTCACAGTGAATTTATCATCTCTATTTATATAATTATACTAAAAGTTATTAATTTTTCTATCTTCTTTTAAATTAAATAATAGTTTTTATAACTTTATTATCACTTTTTTATCTCCTTTACTTACAACCACTTTTAAAAATATTAAAAATTTATAGGGATTGAATATTGATTCTTCAATTATACTGATGAACAGTAATATTTTTTATTTACTTCACTCACAACAACTCAAAACAATTTCATATAACATAAAAAACACAATCATATATTTTAAAAAACTTCGTTACAAATTCTCTAAAAAAGATCCTCCTAAAGATTCAGATTCAAAGGAAAGATGGTGGACTCTTGCCCTTGCTATGGGAATTGTGTTAAGTAATTTTAATGTCAAACTTACGACACTCTCAGCATATTTTTAAATGTCACTTATGTTGTTCATGATGAGATTTTTATTTCAATCACTTAATTTTAAAAACCAGTATTTAAAATATAGGGTTTAAGGTTTAGTAAAATCGGTAAGCTAAGGGTATTAGAAACACAACTCAAAGTATATAGATGTAAACAACCAATGAAAGAAAACCACCTTAATTTTAAATAAATTCATAAAATATTACGCAAATTGATATGGATAACGATGAATAGTTACCCAAATTCTTTATTCTTTTTTATTCTTAAACTAAAACTAAAGAATATATTTAAAACATAAAATAATCAGTTTCATTAACTTAAATACACAAAACAAAATATGAAAAAGCTGAAAAAAATAGTTTTCGTTAGTAAAATACATAAATACAAAAAAAATAGTTTCCCACTAGGACCTCTTGATATTTTTCATCATCAGGACATATGTTTTTATTAGGAGCGTTCATTTTCGGATATCCAAAATTCGAATATCCGAAAATTTTGGATAGTAAATTTCATTATCTGCATCCAAATCCGAAATTTCGGATTCGGATTCGGATATCCGAATTTAGAAAAATTGCATTATTTAATAAATTTTATAAAAATATAATAAATTTTATTGAAATTTATTTTATATATCCGGAAGTTTTTATTAAAATATCTGAAATATGTAAAAATATCTGAAATATTTAATTAATATTTAATATTTTAAATTTTATAAAAATATTTTGGATATTCGGATATCTGAAATATCCGAAAATTCTCAAAATACTATCTGAATCCGAATCCGAAAATTTTGGATATTCGGATATTTCAGATATTTTTGAACACCCCTAGCTTTTATGTTATTGTTGTATCTTCAACCTCGGCTTGCGCGATAGTATTCGTAAAAAAGTGGAGATTACTCAAAACACACTCGTCAACCCGAACTTATCTGATGAATTGGGTGGAAGTACTAATTTATGATTCATTATGTTGCAAAAAAGATGTATGATAATGTGTTTGTAGAGTAGAAGATATGAGAGTATAAATTTAGTTTTCTTGATGTATAAATACAATAAAGACGAGTTCAATTATATTATTTATCTTTTATAATATTAAACGACCAAAAAGTGAGCAAAAGTGTCAGGTTGTGGTTGTCGGGGTAAGGTTCAAATGAGAACCCTCAGAATCAAAAAAACCCATCAAACTTAATAAAAATCATTATTTTTATCGGAATAATATAATTACACATATAAAAAATTAAGAGCTTTATGTATAGTATATTCACAAGTATAAAAAAAGTTAACACTAGTATGCAGGTTTAAAGAAAACTTACATTAATGTTATTTTTTTTACATTTGTGAAGTCACTTACATATATACATAAAAGACCATAATATTTTATTGATCTTAACGGATTTTAACAAGTTCGCACTGTAAAATAGGGTCCTCGTTCGAACCTTTTACGTAGTTGCTACTTTTGAAACCCGATTTGATTACTGAAGTGCCGACAACGATGTTGCTGACCAAACCAAAATACCCGAGGCCCTTACCGAGGGTGGCCCGAGTAGCCTAACACACCTTCCGTCACCCAATCCTACCACTCCTAAGGACACCCCTACCCACCCAAAAGAAAACACCAATTTTGAGATGTGCAACCACCTTGAGATTCTCAAATTCTATGTTTTTTTGCCTTAAACAAATATGGCATTTGTGAGTATATTGAATGGCCAAACTCAGGGAATGTTTGATTCCTCATTGTCTTACTATAAACAAATCCTATAAAGAAACCATTAACAAACTATAAAACTGGAGAACATATATCTAGACTATAACATGACTAGTGATCATAAAACCCATCAATTGCACGTTTTCTTCTTTGTCCTTTAGAAATAAATAATAATAAATTCTTGAAGATATCATATAATTTATCCGTTTCTGCTTGTTGCTTCAGTTTGGATTTTTTTTAACTTTGACTGTCATATTTGGTTCTTCGCTGTAAAATAACCACTCATAAAATTTTAATGTTTAACAAGTTATTCAGTTGATGACAAAATACTAAAAGTAATAATTTTGCTTTTCTTTTTCTTTTTCCTTTAGGCGTGCTAATTCTCTTTCTACTACAAAAAAACAACAAAACAGAGCTCATTCTGCTTTTTCTTGGAGTTTTTCAGATTCTTGTGGAAAATGATCACAACCAAGTTTCAAAAACTGAAGGCATAATCACATCATTGCATATTTGCACTTATTAACAAAACAAAATCTACTCATATTTTCTTTTGAATCACTAGTAAATTGTGTTGAAATGAGAGTACAAGGGGAGATTACTGTGTTTTCTTTTCTATTTTTGTGGTTCTGGGTCTGTTCAAATGGCTTGCTTTCACCAAAAGGTGTGAACTTTGAAGGTAAATCTTCATATTTATTGTGAACTCTGGTTCTTAGACCTGAAGAATGAGTTTTTTCATATGGGTATTTTGATTTACAGTTCAAGCTTTAATGGGTATTAAAGCTTCATTGTTGGACCCTCATGGTGTTCTTGAAAACTGGGATGCTGATGCTGTTGATCCTTGTAGCTGGGCTATGGTCACCTGCTCTGCTGAGAGTTTAGTCATTGGCTTGTAAGTCTTTCTTCATATTCTTTACACAAAAATGTGTATTTTATTGTATAAATGTATGAGCATCAAAGTAATTTTACTTTTTGATTTTCTGCAGAGGAACACCTAGTCAAAATTTATCTGGCACACTTTCTCCCAGCATTGGCAACCTCACCAATCTTCAGATTGTGTAAGCATCAATCAGAATAGAGTATTATTATTTTCTTCTGTATTTTTTAGGGTTTAAACAATGGCTGATTCTTGATGCAGATTGCTGCAGAATAATAACATCACAGGTCCAATCCCTAGAGAAATTGGTAAACTGAAGATGCTTCAAACACTTGATCTTTCTGATAATCATTTCACGCATGAAATCCCATCATCTTTGGGTCACTTGACAGCCCTTCAATACATGTATGCTTCTCTAAACTATGAATTCAAAATCTTGTTTTTAGGGTTCTTATTCTGTGTTGTTTCTTGAAATTCAACTTCTGAACTGTTTCAGGAGGCTAAACAACAACAGTCTTTCTGGGCCAATTCCAGAATCAGTAGTTAACATGACCCAACTTGCATTTGTGTAAGATTTCCTCATCTTTCTCCCAATTTTTTATGATTCAAATGCATACAAAATGTTAAATGTGTTATTGATTAAAGACTCAAAGTCGTCTTGTTTTGTGTTCACTGCAGAGACTTGTCTTTTAATAACTTGAGTGGCCCTGTTCCTAGATTTCCTTCGAAGACCTTCAAGTGAGTTTATTTATACCTGTACCGTACTAAAAAAGCTAATGCATTTATGACACCAAAACATATGTAATCTGTTTTAATTGCAGCATTATTGGGAACCCACTGATGTGTCCAACAGGATCTGAGCAACAATGCTATGGAATGACACTTATGCCCATCTCTATGCCATTAAATACCACACAATGTATGATTGTAGTCATTTTGACTACTGTTTATGATATAGCCACATAAATAGCGTTTGCTGATCTCTTATGATGTTTGATTTGATTATAATTTGCAGCTGCTAACACCCCATCAAGAAGAAATACTCATAAAGTGGCTGTTGCCATTGGTGCAAGCCTCGGATGCATCTTCTTGCTCGTTTTCATACTGGCGTTATTATGGTGGAGGCGAAGGCATGATCAGGGAGCGTTCTTTGATGTAAAAGGTTTGTGGATTATTGTGACTTTTGAGGTCAATCAGTGCCTTTTCAAAATCAAAATTGAGGTGGAAGTTGGGATGAATTTAACACGTACATCCTTCCATTCATAAAACTTTGTACAAATTTCAGTGTAGTTATCTCAACTTCCTGAAAAATGAAAAAAAGTTGATAGTTATTTTGAAGTAGAAATTGTTTATTTTGACTAGTCAATGTATAATCAATCTTGTCTATCATTTTTATAACATTTACCGATCAAACGACAATGCAGATAAGCATCATGACGAAGTTTCGCTTGGGAATTTAACAAACTTTCAGTTCCGGGAGCTTCAAATTGCAACACAAAACTTCAGCAACAAGAACATACTAGGAAAAGGAGGTTTTGGGCATGTGTACAAAGGGACACTCCAAGACGGCACATTGGTGGCGGTCAAACGGCTGAAAGATGGTGCTGCTGGCGGAGAACGGCAGTTCCAAACAGAAGTTGAGATGATCAGCCTAGCAGTGCACAGAAATCTCCTCAGATTATACGGCTTTTGCATGACTCCAACCGAAAAGCTCTTAGTTTACCCATATATGCCCAATGGCAGTGTGGCTTCTCGTCTAAAGGGTATGCATTAATGCATTATATGTTGTATTTAGTGCATGAATATATGCACTTTCTTCATGTGTATCATATTTACTTGTGTTCTAGTTTCAAGAAATCTTGAAATTAATGAGCATAAATCAAGACTCATGCAATGTGGTGTTGTACATTTGGCAGCAAAACCTGTGTTGGATTGGGGCACAAGGAAGAAAATTGCATTAGGGGCAGGAAGGGGATTGTTGTACCTTCATGAGCAATGTGACCCTAAAATCATTCATAGGGATGTGAAGGCTGCAAATATATTACTTGATGATAGCTGTGAGGCTGTTGTGGGTGATTTTGGGCTGGCTAAGCTTTTAGACCACCAAGATTCTCATGTAACCACCGCGGTTCGAGGCACCGTGGGTCATATAGCACCCGAGTATCTCTCAACGGGTCAGTCGTCTGAGAAAACTGATGTTTTCGGCTTCGGGATTCTTCTACTTGAACTCATCACCGGACAAAGGGCTCTAGAGTTTGGTAAGGCTGCAAGCCAGAAAGGAGCTATGCTTGATTGGGTAAGTCTTGTAATCACATGCATTGTTGACTTGTACCATGCAATCCCGCATAGCATGTTGGTACCCATTATCTAAGGACGTATAGTCTCATAATCCCTCAGACAGCTCTTTGAATTTTCTCTCACAGTTAGTATCGAAATTTGTTATATGCATCGTATAATTAATCCCATAGGGGTCGTATAGCAACCTCCCCGAAACTTTCCTTGTATTCAGTGTATTCGACCTTATACGTCACGTATGGTGTTATGCGAGGCGTATAAGGGGTGTCGATTTCTGTATATTAGGACCCTATATTATAAACCTTTTCTTACTAGTCTCCTATATATACGTAAGAGTTGTACGTAGATGATGCATTAAAACTTTACATTTACTTCAGGTGAAGAAGATCCACCAGGAGAAGAAGCTAGATATATTAGTGGACAAAGACTTAAAGAAGAATTACGACACAATGGAGTTAGAGGAGCTTGTAAAAGTGGCATTGTTATGCACACAGTATCTCCCGGGGAACCGGCCAAAGATGTCGGAAGTTGTACGGATGCTGGAAGGCGACGGGCTGGCGGAGAGATGGGAGGCTTCACAGGGCATCGAGTCCACCGGAAAGTATAGAACGCCGGAGCTGTCGTCGTCGGAAAGATTCTCCGATCTCACCGATGACTCTTCGTTACTTGGTCAAGCCATAGAGCTCTCAGGGCCAAGATGAAATCATCTATAAAGTTTCAAGTGTATTTAGTTTTTGTTTGAAAGTTTTATTATCATTCTGTTTTTTAGTTTTAAGTCGTTAATTTGTACAGAATTTTATTAAGAAACGCCTGAGCTGAAAGGAAAAAAAATAAAAGAATTAGAGTTAATTATTCGTAGTAAAAACGAAAACTAAAACATGAAAATTTTCTACCGTAATAAAATAGTAATTACAAGCACACCATATTGTATCTCATAAAAAAAAATTAAGTAAGAAATTTTATCCAAAACATCAAACTTTTTTACAAATTTGAACTATTATAAAATAGGTGATTATAAAAAGAAAAATTCTTATAAACAAAAAAAACTTGGTGTATAATAAGAAAATTTTTTAAAACGTGACATTTTAAAACTATTTATTTTAAAATAAAATGTTTATTTTTTTTTCTTTGAAATTACAAAAATTTTAAGATAAAAGTTTAAAAAATTGATATCATTGTTTTATTACTTATAATTTATTTTTCATACGTAATTCTTATAATATTATATCTTAAAATATTATTATATAGTTAATAAGTCTTATTATATTTTAAAAATATTCAACCGTATAATAAATAAGTTTACTAAACCTAGTAAATAATAAAAAGATGAATAAGAAGTAAGGATTGTTAGATATAGATGTATTAAGGCAACAATATTGACATCAAGCATGATCGAACCAATATGATCAGCGTCATACTCATTTTGCATCAAAATATAGTGAAAAACAAGTATCTCAGAAATAATCAAATAATTATCAACAAAAGCATTAATTTCTTTTTTTCGTAGATAATTTAAAAATAAAACATAAACATGAATTCATCAACAGAATATGATTCGGACTCAGAACATATATATAGAAGATTCATCAAGGCAATGATATTGCCGTTAAGCACGACAAGCGAACAATATGATCATCATCGTCCTATCATCAAAATTAAATAAACAGAAAAATATATAAAAAATTATCAAAAGAAAAAAAAGAGAATAGAATAAGTTACTTTTTTTTAAATTCAGAGAATGTTTAATTATAGAAATTTAAAAAATTAAAATAAGCTTGAATAAATAATAAAATATAATTTGGGACTCAGAACATTAGATATGGATGAATCATCAAGGCAACAATATTGCCGTTAAGCACGACGAGCGAACCAATAAGATCATCATTGTCCTCATTTTACATGAAAACTAACAAGATGTAAATTATAAAACTGCAAGTGGTGTTTGGTGAATTATTGATTGGGTTTCGGGTCATGAGCATCCAATTTTCAACCAGACCATAAACAACTATACCATTAAATGAGAATAACATGACCATAACCTGTCACATATTTTGCTCGTTGTCATTACAATATAGAGGTGAGCTAAAAGAGGGGTTGGGAACCGAACCTGGTTTTAAACTTGAACTGAGCATGATTCTAAACCCGGTTTAGCTGAACCCGAATCCAACTGGAGGATTGGATTCGCTTTGTAACCTATCGGAGTCTAGGCCCAAACAATGAGTCTGATCGATCCGTACAGATCATCACAGAGGAACAACACAACGAGTTTATAGTCATCAAGTTATGAGAATTATATGAGATGCTGAATGAGTTGAAAATGAAGTATATTTATAGTTGTCCTAGTCTTGCTTCTCACGTCATACTGTTCTTATTTTTTATTTAATATTAGAAAGCAGACGCTAGCATAGCTATGATCAACTTTTCCAGAGTGTTAAACTTTTAAAATTTTTAATATTTAGTGATAAACCGATTGAAAAGGTCAAACGTAGTTGTTTGTGAGAAAACAAAGAGGGTGATTACCGATAATATCATATCTTTTTTAAGCAATGTTTTCTGAACCGGATCGGATAGTAAACCAGATGTCCTTCTGGTTTACTGGTTTGACCGGTCGGACCGATTATTAGAATATAAAATTATAATTATTTTAATAAATATATGTAAAAAATACTGAAAATTTTAAAAAATATATAAAAAAACCCGATCCAACCGGTTGAACCCTCCGGTTCGACCATTCCAACCGCCGATTGGAGATAAATCGGCTAGTTCATTGCCATTGTGATTCCCGGTGACCGGCCAGTCCAATCCCTCACTCACAACACTGTTTTTAAGTATTATAAGTTAAAAAAATTTATCATGAATTTTGACTTTTGAGGATTATTTCTATCAAAAAGAAAGTCACGTATCATTTTAGAAGCCACATTATAAATCAATTTGGTGATATATAAAAAATAAATATTTGTTTGCGACGACCATATAGTAGGAATAGTGTTGTAGATCATAAAATGTCTTCAAATACAGTTACAACGTATTTATACAACCAAAGAGTCAAAGAGTTTGAGATACGAGGTATCGTTATTATAATCACATATATTCATGAGTCCCTGTAGGAAAATTTTATTGATAAAATTATGTACTATTCAATTAAAAACTATAAGTTTAAATATTGTAAAATATACATAAGATAATTTTAAAATTAAAGTATATGCAAGAGCATTCACATCCCATCCTTTATATAGATCTATTAATGTGTTTTTTATATTATAGAGAATGATTTTAAGTTGTTGTGATTGTAGGATAAAGAACATATTTTTTTGATTCTATATTTGATAAAACAATGTTGATTTCTATTAACATTTTAATATATTTTGAAAGTGGTTGTGAATAGAGAAAAAAATTAATGATAAAAATATTTAAAAGTATTATTTAATAGGAAAAAGATAATGATTTTATGTAATTATAGAAATATAGATGAAGAAAGAGATGTGAATGTTTTAAATTGACTATGTTGTTTGTAGGTTAGGAAAAAAGGACACGTTCATCAAGTTAAAAAGTAAGTGCAGTTTTTAAGGGTTGAAAGTAATGATCATTGCCTTGTAGCCTTGTCAACCAAGAAATGCATATTAAAATTGAAGAAGACGAAAAGGAAAGTAAGAGGAAGCCTACCTTAAAAGTATTATTATTTTTAAAATTTAATTAAATAAATTTTTTATATATTTATCGTTCTTTACTCGTAATCACTTTTATAAATGAGTTAAGTATACGATTGATCCCTGTGGTTTACGTTCACATTACGGGATTGGTCCCAACTGTTTATGAAATCATAATACTATTGGTCATTAACATTAACTCTTTTTAAGTATTTCAATTAAGTAAGTGCAAAAATACTTTTTTACCATAACTAATAAGACAATTTACTTATATACATATATATAGGTTTGCATTCAAAGAAAACCAAAATTTTTGAAAAAACCGAAGAAACCAATCTAAACCATTGATTTTATTGATCTATGGTCCATATTAACTAGGGCAAAATTGTAATTTTCATTTCAAAAAAAGCTAGAGTATCAGATATATCAAGGGTAAAATCGGAAAACAAAAAATGAAATCCCCAAAATTACATCTCCCACGTTCGAGTCAGTTTCTTCTACCTCAATAGTTCCTTCGATTTCTCCAAAATTCAACAAATTCACTTTCAAATTTCAATCTTTAGGATTAGACGAACTCAATCATCCCTGATAGAAACCATATAAGCTTTTCGGCGACATTGGTGAAGAGATATAAACCCTGATATTGCGTCTGCGCTTTTCTATTCATCATCAAATTCTCCAATATATCGGTATATCTAAAACCATATATTAAATATGCATTTATATGTACCTTTTTTCTAAATCTTGTTTGCAGAAACATTATTATATCGAATTTATTTGTGCACTGTTATTTTGATTTCGATGTGAATGTTGATACCCAAATCGATGGTCTTTCTTATTCGAATAGAAACTGTTTTGTTCAGAGAAGTCAACACTATGTTTGATTATGATGAGAAATCATCCATATTTGTTTAATGGATCATTGAATGTAAGCATTATATGATGTATAATGGATTGCGGTTTTTTACCCGAAACTACTCAAACTAGTAAAAACATCACTATTGATCACCATAATGAGCATAGGCTAGCAATTTTGATTCTAGGTTTCTATTTGGTTCACCCCATTATGGATTTTGTCTCTATAATAGTTTGTATTAAATGGCTGATTATCTATTTTTAGTGTATCATCATATCAACGTATCAAGACATACCTGAAGAGTCGGTCATTTTACTATTGATCACCATAATGAGCACAGGTTCAAATCCGATCTGTATCCAGAACAATATGGTGTTGAAATTTGTCTTACTATTTATATTTATACATTTTTTGTTGATGCTTTCGGTAGCTTGCAAAAGTTTGAGGCTAGCCCGCAAGACACCATCTCATATTTCCTCATCGAGCGGGGGGCGTCCAAACCCATTATTATTGATGATCATTCTTCTTAGCGTAAATTTTTCGATAATGAAGTGGGTCATTCTTCACCTAAACATCAAGGTAATCATTAAAGTAATACATCTATGTTATTAAATGTTGTTATGAGATCAAGAACAATTTAATGCGATACGATTTCTTGATCAATAAAGAAGTATTTGGTCACATTATAACATATTTACCTCTTATCAGGGGAAGAAAATCAATCTAATCCCATAGTATGTTCTGTGTCAAATCCCTCTAGGTGATACATAAAGAAAATGATTGGTAAGTGTGTATATTCCTTTCTGATTCATTATTTAAAATCACATAAACATTTTAACTGTTATGTGCTTGATGCATATTTCCCAATGCAGCCGAAGAGGTATTAGGGAAATCAAAGGTGCCCTTACAACAAGCTATACAGGTTGTTCCAAAAGGTTCTTCTGTTAAGAATAACTCAAAAGTATTTCCCGATTCAAGACTAGAAACATCCGCACCCACATGTTACTTTTTTCTCATTTTAAAAGTATACAATCCCCGTATTAAAATTAATTGAGGCTTTTCATGTGTTGAAACTCTATATTGACTTATAGTATTTATAGTGGATTGATCTTTAATAATGTTACATAATCCCATTAATTTTTAAGAGCCCTATATATCAACCTTCCTTTTAAAGTAAAAACCTATTTTCCTTGAAGGTTCAACATCCATGTTAAAGACTAATTTTGGACCATCCATGCTATGTTTGCATAGTGTATTTGCAGTGCTTATATTTTAAATTATTCTATTTTAATGTATTGTTTATGTAATTTCTTATCAACCATGCCACGTTATTTCAACTCATCCAGATTCTTTGAAAGCACCCCCTAACTTATACGAAGTCGATGATCGGTAATATCCTTTGCTTGTAATGAATATCAAACATCCTACTTTTCATGATTGTAATAAAATGGTATTATTTTTATGTTTTTACAGCTAGAGAGGTGCTGGGCAAAAAGGACATGCATGTAGATCAAGCTTTTGAGAAATTGTCTTCATACTGATTATATTTATATAAAGTCGGTTTCCATCTTTGTTTTGTTGGGGTTATTGTTAATTTTCACATTTGATTTGTTTGTATAGATTTTACCAATTATGTTTTAGTTCTTTTTATTCATTGATGCATATTTACATAACTTTGGAAATTATGTATCAATTAATAAATGCAATATTGGAGAATGCAGAAATTATTCCATTTTGCTTAATTCTTTAAAGTTTGATGTGTAGTTTATGGATCTATGAAGAGATAATGTATGTTGGTTACATCATTGGGTTTTTTATCAAATGATTACCCATCCAATGTTATCCACAAAAAAGACATAAATCACCATTTCTTGCTCTTTTACTTGTCGTTCGTATGAACTTTCATAAAAAACGATAAGCAACACATACTAATTATATTATTCTCGCCGTAGAAGGATTAGCATTTATTTCTATAAATGTAATCCAAATTGAAAAGTAATTTAATCTAACACATGTCATTCACCAATATGGAGGGACATAGAATTTTGCTTCATACATATATGCATTAAGGCATTATGCTGCATAGTATCTAACATTTATGCATTAATGCAATTATGCATGGAAGCATAATAACAAAAACCACATCTACTTTGATATTCCAAACCATAATTCAAAATCAAATTCACAAACCTAACCTTACATATTTGTCTACGCATGTTGTAAGCAGTCTCACCCCAGGTATCCATGATTACTACTCAGTAAAGTGTCAAATAACATAAATAACCCCAAATTAATACACTTACACTAGGAATTACATTCACCCATTCCTAAAATCCACTCTTATGAATTTTCACATCCCCTTCTATAAGATGTCTTGATGATCACTTACATATATCAGGTTTCTTATAAATCTGCATATCTATTTCCATTTCTCTCGTTCTAACAAATGAATATTGATTTCGGGAAACACCAGATTCAATTTCTGATCGGTTGTATCCCTGCTCTCCATCTCTTACTGCAGCAAAGACAAACGTAAATTAATCAATCTATTTGAATCAGTAGAACCTAAAATTTGCAACAATTTACATTGTCACACCCCAATCTTGATGGTGGAAACGTCGAGGAGTGAGAGTTAAGATCGTTCACAACCACATAACGCTATTATTAAATCCAAATATATTATTCATAAGTTTGAGGTACATTACAAGCATAAGTCTCAAATAAGAACACAATATAAGAAATATAACAAGCTTATTCATTAAGTTAACTAGGTCCATTCCTAGGTGTGAACAACTTCGAAAAATGCGATCAAGCTTGAGTATTTCCTGAAACATGTTAAAAATAAAAGGTCAACAATAATGTTGGTGAGATTTCCATAGTTTTCAATACATAAGTATATAAAAGATGACAATTCATGTTGTAAGTTAGAGAACAAAATAAACTAGAGATGTAAGACAGAATGCACAATCAAACATTGACAAAGTTTTACAAGTCTCAAACGTTTAAAAGTATATACGATTAGCTAAGTGTACTTGGATCAACCAAGCAGGCTTGTCTGGCCCATAGATCTATGACTTCGCTAGGCTAGCAATAGTTAATGATTGTACATATATTCGACATTACATGGTAGCCACAAAGTTCAACTAACCACAACATACAGGTGAAATGCCATAAGTTTACAAGAATCAAACGTGTTTACAAGTGCAAAGTTTATAAAGTAACATGTTTCACCCTAAAGTGTAAAAATATAAAAGGGTATAAAAACACTCACATGATCAAATAAGTATGAAATACCGATTAATAAGAAAATATAGCAAGCAACGTTCCAACGTAGTCCTTCACAAGGTACCTAAGCAACCTCATTTTTTTTAAAAAGGGTTTTTAAGCCTTAATTTAATTATAGAAAATATTAGTTAATATAAAAATGAGTTTTATAAAATTCAAATATTTTTAAAGGTCAATAAATACCTAGATGTGTAAATGAAATAAAATGACTTGTTATGTTTATTTTAATTTCTTTGAGACTTATGATTGTAATGGTACAATTGGAATTTATGATATATATTTGGGATTATTAATAGCGTTATGTGGCTGTGAACGATCTTAACTCTCACTCCTCGACGTTTCCGCCGTCAAGGTTAGAGTGTGACATACATAATTTCATGTTTCGAAAAACTTATTAAATAAATAATCGAATCACCAGAACATAAAATTGGTGATATGTTCTCACCCATATTGTAGAATCTAATCCTTTCCCAATATAAATTTTAACCCTGCAAAAGTCGTTCGTTTCATAGGAGGATTACCGAATCTCGATTGAATTGTATAATAGGGATGATCCTTTGTTCGCACTTCAAATCTAATGCAGAAACAATTGCAGAGATCGTGGGTATTATGGTATGGAAGAAAGAATAGTTAATCAATTGTATTTAATTTTTCATTGTGTAAATTTACTTTTATGCCCTTATAGAAAATTCTAATAATAAAAAATAATATGTTTTAAACAAAAAATATGATTGGATGGAAGTGGTTCTTTTAGTTTTTTTCAAAACAATGGTTTCTATTTGAATGGATCCCTATATATATATATGTATGTATGTATATGTATATAATATGTATGTATATGTATATATATATGTATGTATATGTATATATATATGTATATGTTATGTATATGTATATGTTATATGTATATGTATATATATATGTATGTATGTATATGTATATGTATATGTATATTATATGTATATGTATATGTATATGTATATGTATATGTATATGTAATGTATATGTATATGTATATGTATTATATGTATATATATATATATATATATATATATATATATATATATATATATACATATATATAGGGGAGGGATCAAATGAAAACTAGATTTTTTTTTGAGAACTCTAGGAACTAATCTTAACTACTAGTTCTTAATAGCAAAATTATAATTAACAAAAACATATTAAAAAATTTGTAAATAAAAAATTAACATAAAAATAAAAAAAATAAAAACATAAAAATATTCCCCAACTTTCCCTCTTTCATAAGAAAATATAAAAAAAATTCCCGTTTTTAATGAAATTCGTTTTACACATGTGTAGTATTGGATTTACACATATGTAAATCCAGTACTACACATGTGTATAACTAGATTTACACATATGTAAACAACGGATGTACAATTTTTTTAGAAAAGTATATCAATATGGTAGGTGTTGGAAAGATAAAAAAATACTGAATTTTATGATGATTTTTTTTAAAAAAATAATGTTGTGAAAAAAGTTACGAACGTTTAAAAAAAGAAGGAAATGGCATGTGATTTGCATGTGATAAAAAATGAGTGGTCGAGATTAGTTCCTAGAGTTCTCACAAAAAAATGTGGTTCTCATTTGAACCCTCCCCTATATATATATATATGATTGGTTCATGTGAGAACCCTAAGTTTTTGTAAGAACCCGTTAACCCTTCTATTAGCCTTTGATTTAATATTAAAAATTCTAGATAACAAATCAATAGCCAAGATCTAATAAGGGAATTTAGGTAATTTAACTTTTTTACTTTATGCTTTTTGTCAAATTCTTTTTCTTAAAAGCTATAACCACAACCACACATCAAATCTCCAAACCTATTTCAAATACTCATCTAGAACAACCACATTTGAGAATTTTCAGAGAACTCTATCGGATTTGACGAGAAATGTGGCGGTCATCACCGCCTGAATAACAACAACCACTGTTATCGACCACCGCTGCCACTCCAGCAACAATCGCTCGACCAGTGGGTGGCCGTAACACCCATTACACACCAAGTCGACCGCCTTAGAGGTCATCATCACCATCGAAGCCTTTAGGTCACTGTCACCCTTCTACTTAAATCTAAGAAGAACATGGGTTTTGTGGGTGAAATCGGAAATGTCGGTCCACAACTGCCGCCGTTCTGCCCAAACCACACTCGCTGGTAAATGACGTCACTGGGGTGAAAATCAAAAGAGCACAAGCAAATTGTGTAACATCCATCTAATTTTAATTTATAGAACCAAAACCCAAACTCATTTTTGAACTTTCATGCAAAGAAAAGTTTTATTATCAAATTTATTTTATTTATTCTAATGAATCATATGAATTAAAAGTGTAGTTTAATCTTAACTTTTTTCCCATTTATTAAATCATCTAACCGTTTATAATAATTTTTATACTTTATAAAGTAAAGAGTTATAAATTTATATATAGTTTTAGTTGTTCTTTATGAGTAATATAAAAAGAATATTATATTCTAAAGTTTCTACAAAACTTATAAAGTATATGGGTTTATAAAGTTTAATGTTAACTTTAAGAGGTTTTATATACCATTTATGAATTTCGATTATTATATAAAAATTAGACTTTAAAATTTAAATGAGATTTATAAAGATATATAAATATATAAAGGCTATTATATTCTTTTAATCATCTTAGAAATTAAATAATAAATAGCTAACAAGATTTATAATTTTCTTTTTATAAATAAATAATTTGAGTTATTAAATGGAATTATAAAACATGGGGTTAAAGATGTAATAATAATAACTATTATAATAATAATATTATTATTATTTAATTTATAAAGTTATTAAACTTAGAAATTGTTAAAACTTAAAGCTAATTAAGTTTAGGGGTTTGTTTTGTCATTTTATAAAATTGAAAAGAAAGTTATTGGTATAAAATAATAACAATTCATACTGTAGGGGCCTATGTGTAATTTTTAAAATTTCAAAACCAACCCCACCCATTTCCCTTTTTGCCCGACTTTCCGGCAGCCGGCCGACCATGCCCGGCGCGGTGCCGGCGAATTGCATAACCGGTCAGATGACCGCGAAATAAGAACCGAAATACACCAAACGATTCGTCAGGATGATTCGAACTCGAACACAATGTTTATTTGGGTTTAAACTCGGCTATTAATGAAGATCGAATCTGAAACCGAATGCTCGATCGTTTTCCACCCATTTCAACTCCTGAATTACGATGATAATCAAATTAATCAACTAGAAACGTTTGTGTAATCATTGCGAAGCTTAGTGTGTAGTTTAATTCGAGTTAAACAATCAATTAATCGTCTCATCATAACCGAAATAGCTAAATGAACATCGAACGCATTCGGTACCTTAACGTTCAAATCAAAGATTTTTAACAGAGGGTAGAGGTGGACTTCGACCCCTTTCAACTCTTTGTAAACCTAATTTTGTGAATCAACCACTCAATCGACAGTTCCAAGTTCTTCATCTTCGCGAACGAACCGAGTCAAAACCAAGCATAAACATTACAATTCGATCGTAATCAGGTAAGTTTAAGACATCATTATACTCGATTTCACTTAGGGATTAAAAGCCCTTAGTTGGATTTCGTTAATAACTTCGAGTTCATGTTCAATTTTAATCAAATCGAATTTAGGGTTCTTATGAATTTAGGGTTCTTATGAATTTGGGGGATTTGGAATTGATGTTCTTAAACATTTAATGGAACATCTAATCAGATCTGGGCTTCTAGACCAACCGGTAAAGACTTCACCTTCATTCAACTGAGGTCGGGGGTTCGAACCCCACCCTCGATATTTACTTTTAAGACATTTTTTTATATGTTTTAAACCCTAGAAATTTTACTAATGTATTATTAAATCAAAGAAAAAAAATTAGTTTGTTAACTAAAACATTTCGGAAGTTATAAAATTTTTGTGGTTAATCAATTTATTCTAATGGTTTTCTTTAAATCAAATAAGATATGCTATAGCGTATTTAATTATTTAAATGATTATTTTGAGCAAGTCACTAATTAATTAATTATTAAATTAATTTTAAAGGCTATGCAAACTTATAACTCTTAAATTTAATAATTAAAAAAAATAAAAAGGTTATAAAAACATTATTAAGTCATTTAGATGTTATAAATATGTTATAGCTCAAACTTGGGTTATCGTAAGGCACTTTAAACTCTCATGTTGCAAATACTCTAAATAGTAATTATACAAATGATTAATTAAGTAACTATTTAAAAGATTAATTATTCATCTATTTATTTAACCATTTTATATCATAAATAGTTAATAAATTTATTTTTTAAACTTTTATTTAAATTCTTAAAACTTATAAAACAATATAATTTGCTATTATACATTATTCTTATTTTTAAGGTTTTGGATTATAAGTCCTTCATAATAAATCACTTAAAGGTTCAAAACTTTATAAAATTATTTTAAATGATTCTAAAGTCATTTAAATAAGTATTAATTTTAAATGATTAATTATTAATTCTCTTTATCAAATTTTAAATGATTAATTATTAAATTAATTATTTCTTTTCACACCCATCATATTTAATCTTTATTAATAAATTAGTTATTGAACCTTTCACCATCATTCTTATTTTATTCTATATTTTTTAATCAAATTAATTATTAAAACTCCCAAATTTCCAAATGAAACCCTAATTCATCTTACTCTTAAATCATATATTATCCAATCCTAATACATCAAATCTTAGGTTGAATCGTAAAGGAATTGTTAGAACCATCTTATATTCTCATCATTATCTTAAGTGCAACTTATAGCACGTGAGTTTTCCTTATCCCTTTTTATCTTTTCACACTATTTTGGGGTGAAATATGATTACTTATATATCGTACACTTATAAACGTTTGAGACATGTAAAGCACTTACAATTCATCTTTATATTTTGTCATGGTTATTTGTGTGTTGTAAGTGATTATATGAGATACATAGTTTGTTTACAATCATTAACTATTGCTAGCCTGGTGACGTCTTAGATCTTTGGGCCTGACAAGCCTATTTGGTGCTAAAGTCGATGTATTGCCGACTCCTGATGACGTATGCTTGTTCATCATGGGAACCAAATACACTTAGCCAATCTTATATACTTGTAATCAAGTCGAGGTTTGGTTGTAACGATATGTGTTCTATAACCTTGCTAACTTATAACCTATGACATGAATTGCTATTTGTAACCTTGTTATATTATGTATGAAAACCTTGGAAACTCACTATATATTTTTAGTTGACCTTTTATTTTTATCATGTTTCAGGTTTACTTCATGTGGATTTCTCTTCGTGCTCATATAGGACTTGGACCTAGTTTAAATTGAAAGTCTTATGTTATTGGATGTATTTTGATTGTTTTGTAATTACTTATTTGTCTTGTAATGTTTAATGAATAATGACATTTAATATTATTTCAACTTAATTAGTTCCATGTGCTATGAACAATCGTCTCCCATTCTTCCGCCCCGATGATTCCACCGTCGGTCGGGGTGTGACAAACCGGACTGATAATCAGCATCTAAGTCGGTTTTGTTGGTGTTGATTACTTCAATTCTATGTGTAGTAATTTCGATGAAAACATCAGAAAAGAATAGGAAAACGATGGTCACAGGTGAGATGATGGAGTTGGCGGAGGCGGCGGACGCCACCACGAAGGTGATAAGGATGGTGGAGGTGGGTTTTTGTTAAAAATGAAGAAGATGGTTTTTGTTAGAAATGAAGGAAACAAGAAAATCTAGGAGTAGGTTTTCCATCAAAAGTAAGTCTCTTTTTCAAAACACAAACCCAAATGAGTTTTCAATCTCTCGTTGAAGCTTTTCAAGCATGTTTACAAAGTAGTTGAAGACATACAAAAGAAAATTTTGTTTATACTTTAGTTACAGTGGTTTACATTTGTTTACATTAGGTTATTTTTGTTACAGTAGTGTAGTTTTGTTTATTTGATTTCTTTATAGTTTTAAATTTTGGTTCTAGTGGCATAATTACTTGACTTAATGTTGTTTGGTTTCGAGGTTGTTGTAATGACGGTATTAGTGTAAGTTTGAATTGTGTAATATCGGGTGTAATGACGATTAGTTTGTTTTACATATTGTTTATCATTTTTTAATATTGGTTTACATTAATTTACACTGGTTTATATTAATGTAATGTTGTTTGCTTGTTGTAATGATTCTGCTACTTTTATAGTAAGGTTGTTGTAATGACGGTAATACTTTAAGTTTGAATGGTGTAGTATTGGGTGTAATGGTGATTAGTTTGTTGGAGTGTTGTTTTACAGATTGTTTTACATTTGTTAATATTGGTTTACATTATTTTACATTAACGTAATATCGGTTGGTTTATTGTAATAATTGTGCTACTTTTAGTTGGAGTGTTGTAATCTTGTGTATTTGTTAATATTGGTATACATTAGTTTACATTGTTTTACATCTCTGAAAGTTTGAACGATGTAATATCCGGTGTAGTGACGATTCGTTTGTTTTACAAAGTGATTTACATTGGTTAATACTGGTTTACATTAGTTTACATCGGTTTACATTGTTAATTTTATGGTGTAACACATTATTACATTAGTTTATTACCATGGCGAAACGCATTATTACATTAGTGTATTACCATGGTACCTTTGTTTACTTCGGTTTAACTTCGTTATCGTTGTATACTTTTGTTATTTTGGTTTTGTTACAATGTGTAAATTTAATTACAGTGTTGTAGTTACACGGTGTAATATCGTTTGGTTGTTAGGTTATCGTAATGAGGATCTTATTGTTAGTTGGAGTGGTGTAATATCGCGTGTAAATATTTGGTAGAGTAATGCAAGATTATATGATCTACCGTCGTTTGCAACATTACATGGAATTAATGTTGTAACTTGTAACATGGGTTTAATGTTGTTTTGTTTTTAAAATCACGATGTAATTCAAGGTTTAATGTTGTTTAGGTTTTGCATACGAAAATGATGTAATTCACTGTAACATGTAACGTCTAGAATTTTTTTTAAATATCGAGACTATATTAGAATTAAAGAGAATAATGAGACGAGTTTAATGATGTTACTTTTATAAAAAATTAATAATGTATAAAAAAGTTATAAAGGCTATAAAAAAGGGGTAAACATTTTAAATAGGAAAAAAAGAATTAGGAGAAAATAGGGAAGGACATGTGTCACATTCTTGTTAAAAGTTGAATTTTGAATAGTGGATAAAATGACTATTTTGCCTTTTTGTATTAGAAAAAGAATAGAAAGATCTAATCCATTATTTTTTGATCCATGGTTAGTATTGGGTTCTCATTTGAACTACATCCTATATATATAAGGGAGGGTTCCAATGAAAATCACATTATAATTGAAAATTAAGAAAACTATTTTTTTCACCCTTGATTTGTTTGATTAATTGTTGAGATTAACTAATGCTAATTTAGTAAATTCATCTAAGTTAATGGTCATAATTAGAGAGGTTAAGGGCATAATGGGTAACAAATTTGTTTAGTTTTATAAACACCCATAAGCATTAACAACTTTCCTAAAATCTCTTATTCTCTCTCCTAATTAGTTTGACTAATGCTTTTTTAACAAACACAAAAACAAAATCACATTAGTTTTTGTATTAAGAAGAAACATGATAAACAACATTTTTTATATCAAATCATGTTAATTATTTTAGTAAAAACAAATGTCAGGCTTACATATTATAACTCATAGTGTTACATATATGTAACCACATTAAACAATATATATGTAATTGTAGCTATCAAAGTTACATATATGTATTTCACAATATTACATATCTATAACCCGGTACATATATAAAAAACATTTGTGAGGTACACATATGTAACAATGACGTTACATATATTGCATTGAAAAAGATACATATATGTACCTATGATTTTACATATGTAAATATGTGGGTTATGTATATGTAGTCATTAGTTATATGCTAATATATTGGGTTGGTCAAACAATGTGACAAATATGTAAACAAGAATTTAAATAATTACATACATACAATCAAATACAGCGAACATGTTTAATCAAATGAAACAAAAACTCATAAAGATTAACTAACATTGATTTAAGCGACTACTTGAAGAGATCAACGGAAAGTTGCAATCTTTCTTTCGGTTCTTCTTGAAACAAATATAAATTTATTAGAACCACTGCGATTATTATCAGATAAAAATAATTTGTCAATCAAATAGAATTATCAGTATTGCTATTCTAACAAACTTGACCCACCGTAAAAGTATGTCTTTGTTTGCTTTGTTGAGTATAAATATAATCCATAGTCAAATAAAATAATATACTTTCTCTACTCCATTTTGAATTCCATTCCCTCAATTTGTTCGTAAGATTGATCGATTGAAACCATCCAAGATCTGAACACCACAACAAATTTTGTTATCTTGAACTTTGATCCTAAGCTCGTAAGCATGATTTTCTCTTTTGTTACATTGATGTAACTTGAAATATCCTGAATTTCTAATTGATATTCTTTTTCCTTTCGTCGTTAAGTCAAACTTTGTACCGTTTGTTCCGTGAGAGATACAAGAGTTTGCAAGTCAACCTATGACTAAGAACACTCGTATCTCCTAAATGATTCTAACTCATCAAAACAGGGGTGATTCCTTACTTTGATGATTCTCTATTCGTTTCGGTAAATGGTTTCCAATTGTGATTTATAAAATTTCATCCTTTGGATCGGGGTGATTTCCTTATCCCGAGGATTGACTTCAATTATTTTCTTTGGAATGACATTTCACAAATGACATGATCTCACCAAAATAGGATTGAAACCCGTACTTTGGTGATAAATGTCAATCTTCGATTGTTTTCTTGCTATTATGAAATTCAATCATCAAGATAGGCATGAATTCCATATTTTGATGATAATATCATCTTTATGAATTGTATTTGTTCAAATGAGACGACTTCATCAAAGTAGGAGTGAATTCTGGATTTTGATGAAGAAGTTCATCTTGTTATATTTTGTTTTTGTAAAACTTCACTGTTAAGATAGGAGTGATTTCCCTTACCTTAATGGTGAGTTACCTCGTCTTATTTCTGTGGATCCTCAACAAGGAGTTGGGATCGAACTTTTTTTGGTAAGTTAGTAGTCATACCTTAGGAACACACCATCAAGTTAGGAGTGAAACCCGTACCTTGATGACTATTCTCATTTCTTGATCTCCAACTTACCAAGTTTGTAATCAAGTGACGAAAAACATGTACTAACTTGCAGGGTGAAACAATGTTAGTGTTTCGACCTATCAAGCCAAAGCATAAATTCTGAACTTGAAAGGAGACCCGATCGCTCTAGGTTAATTTTGATTCCGAGCTTGGAGCATTTTAAATTCTTAAATCGATTTCATTTCCCTTTATCCTCATGTTTTGATTTGATCTAGCTATATGGAACCATTTATTCTTTACTTATCGACTTTCATTTTGAGTTACCATCAAAACCTGATTGCGCGATGGTAGCCTTCTTAAACAATCTTTCTGCTAAATAAAGACATTATCAACTTGTGTTCATGTCTTTTTAGACACACAAATGTTCTCAGCTGTGCTTATGGGTTTGTTGAACTGCGTATGCAAACTGTACTTGGAAATTTGCTACCTTGCAAAACATGGTTACAAATGCATTTCTTATTGTTTGCGTCACTATTTGAATCGCTTTTGAATCCTTAACCTTGGAAATATTTAAAACTCTATCTTGATTTCGATCTACGAGACTCGTTATTTTGACGCGGATATGGAGATTCATAAATTTTTTTAATTTGTAGTCATGGGTTTGGCATAAAAGAAAAGACATAACTTGCTATATGTCCAAGTGTCTCACCTCCATATATGACAAAGCCTAACACCCGTGTTCCTGAGAATCTCCGTTAAACTTTTCATTCACCAAAATGCCTCTTATTTTAGATGTCATGATGACAATTGGGGCATTATAGACCGATTGGCTAATTTCATATTGACTTATGTGGGATAACGGGTCGAGAAATTGACTTGTATCTGTTTCAAATATTCGTATACCGCGGTATGGTGTTGAAACATTGATCGTTATTTTGGATTGTCACACCCCAACCTTGACGGCGGAAACATCGAGGAGTGAGAGTTAAGATCGTTCATAGCCACATAACGCTATTAATAATCCAAATATATTTTACACATAAATTTCATTTGTCACATTTCAAATATAAGTCTCAAAGGATATAAAATAATAACGTAAAATGTAACACTTCATCCTATTTTATTTATTAATCTAGGTCCATTCCTAGATGTGCAAGCTTCATTATGTAGATAATCAAACTTGGGCATTTCCTGAAACATGTTAAAAAAATAAAGGGGTCAACAATAATGTTGGTGAGCATTCCATAGTTTTAAATACATAGCATATATAAAAGATGACAATTCAAGTCATAAATTAGTGGATAAAGTGATTAGGGATGTTATGAACAATGCAACAATCAAACCTCGACAAAATTTTACAAGTCTCAAACGTTTACAAGATTATACGATCAGCTAAGTGTACTTGGATCAACCAAAGCAGGCTTGTCTTGCCCATAGATCTATGACTTCACTGGGCTAGCAATAGTTAATGATTGTACATATAGTGCCATAACATGGTAATCACAAAAGTCCAACTAACCACAACTTACATGAGGAATTGCCATAACGTTTACAAGTCTCAAAGATGTGTACAAGTGTAATGATAATAGGATAACATGTTTCACCCCAAAGTGTGAAAATAAACAAAAAGGGGTATGGAAATACTCACATGGCTAAAAGTATAAGTATGAAGATTAATAAGATTGATAATAAACGCTGTTCCAAGATGAACGTCACAAGGCACCTAAATACATATATATATATACACAAGGTTAAAGTTTAATTTTAATATGTTTAACGTTTTAACGGAAACTAAGGTTTTGAGTGGAATTAGAGATGTTAACATGGTAGATTTTGATTATGCTTTAAGTCTATATATTATTTAATCGCTTTAATACCAAGAAATAAAAGAAACCATTTGTGACAAGGTCTAAATATAACTTAAAACAAACTTTTAAAATAACTCTTATTTTAAACAATAATATTTACTTGTATTTGAACGAGTAATGATTTAGCGAGTTATAACAGTATTTAGTGTTTATTTTATAAGAAAATAATTTAAACATGATACTTGAACAAACAACTATTTAGTAAATCAAAACAATATTTTAAGTTTAACTTAAAAAAAAATAATCTAAATATATATATATTTTTTTAACAAATAATGATTTAATAAGTTATTCAACATATAACGAAAAAAATATACTTTGTAAGAAGTTGAACTAATTATATCATTTGTTTTAAAAATATACGAGTATTATAAGAACATAAATTTTCAAAACTTTATTTAGTGACTTCAAAATAATTTAGATTTACACGATTGATTTTTCTATTAATTTTCAGAAATTTGCTATTTTTTAAAGGCTAAAAACCCCCAAAAAATATGTTGGAGGTCGCCGGGTTCGAACCCGGGACCTCTAGTGTGGAATGCAAGTGGGGAACCAGTGAACCAAGGCTTCAACCGCGGTTGAAATTGGTTTCCAAAACTTAAAACCAATGAATACAAAACCCGCCCAAATTCACATGAACCCTAGTTCCTTCGATCCCAAATTGACAGATTAATCGATTCTAGGGGCATTGTTAACCATGGGGCTTTTGTTCCCCATGATTAACCGATTGTATACATGTAACCAATTTACCCGTTTGATTAACAATTGAAGGTGCACACGTTGATGAACTAGTCGCGACCGAGAGGTGAGGGAACGATGTGTAAATGTCGATGATAATCCAATTCACTTTGCTGGAAGCTTCAAATAAGTCGAATGATGAAAAGCCATATGTTGATTTTGAGTTTTGAAGCTCTGAATATGACGTTCGAATAGTTGCAGGTTCGCGAAAGAGATGATGATGGTATGTGGTGTGTACGCGAGTTTCAGGTGAAATTGCAAGTAATGGTGGGTTAGGAATAGTTAACCGATGGTTTATGTTCAATTAATTGGGTAATTACCACGATTTGCACGTTGAACGGTTATGAAATAAATTGGGGTTCGGTTTCAAGTGGCTTTTTGATAATACAAGCGTTTTCAGATTGATTAAACAACGGTTACAAGTTCGATTCGTGTGTTCGGTTTAATTTGAGGCGATTTGGTGTTAAATTTGAGACGTTTAGGTGTAGTTTGGGGGTCGCCGGAGCCGTAGCCGGCGGTGGCCGGATGGCCGATCGGAAAAACGGGGGAGAAGAGAGAGATGGTATGGAAGTTTCAATTAATTACACAAATGGTCCCTCAACTTTAAAATTCACCTATTTCATGTGTAAACTTCCATTTAAAGTTTACTAACTTGACAAGTCAACCCCCTAACTTTCTTAATTTAAGTTTTAGATTAAATTTTAAGTTAATAATTCCTATAAATTGATAATATTAATAACAATATTATTGTTATTATTTTTAGTTATTATTAACATTATTGTTATTATTATAAACTATTAGTAACGTCATTATATTCAATAGTTTAAGTATTAACCTTTAAAAGAACTAACAAGAATCAACATAAATAAACCATAAGTTCCATGAATGACAACGATAGTCCTTACAAGAATAAACGACATTAACTAATAGTTGACAAGAAAAAAAAATACGAGATGTTACATGGATGACCGATTCATTTTCTGCTTTTAATAATGTTCCTAATCATCGTCGTGAACTCATTCCAAAATCTTCGCATATCGTATTACTCTTAGACCGATGGTTGGTCAGAGGAGAAATACATATTCACAAGACATGCGTTAAGATCGTTTCGTTATATATAGTGACATTTGGGATTCTTAAATCCTGACGGTTAACCTTTCTTATCATTGTTGGTCTCCCATTGATTTCAAGACATCACTTTACTACGAAATTGCATTTTAAAAGTTGTGGCTTATAAGTCTAATATACTACGGTAACTCGTCATCGTCTTTTCAAACGTTTCATGTGCCAACTCTCAAAGAGTCTCGTATTTCACTGGAAGAGTTCAAATTGGTATGCATTATGTCAAGAGACTTGTAAGGTTCCATAAAGTGAAACATCTCATCCGTAATCAAACGTCTATCACTGGCCGTTGTACACGTACCCTTCATTATAACTCCTTTTGTTCATTTAAGTTCATTCTTAATTTCGGGACGAAATTCTTTTAAGTTGGGAAGATTGTGACATCTCATATTTTCGTTAAATTAAAAGTAAACTTTGTTAAGTTTTAAAAGGACCTTTTATGTCAATTTTGAAACTTTGAGGATTTATTATGCTTAATAATTAATTTGGTGATTAACAAATTAATCAAATAATAATAATAATAACAGTAATAATATTAATAATAACATTAATAATAATAGATTATAATATTGAAGTTAATAATAATAATAATTCTAGTAATGATAATAACTTATAAACAAATTATTAACTTAAAAATGTTTAAAACCTAAATTAGTAACTTAAGGGATTGTTTTGTCACTTTATAAACTTTAAAAACAAAGTTTAAGACATAAAATGATAAAATAAAAATCAAAGGGACCATATGTGTAAATTTACAATTTCCCAAACCAACCCTCCCCTTCACCCGACTTTCCGGCGGAGCTCCGGCCATACTCCGGCCGAGCTCCGGCCACCCCCAAAACTCATTAAAAACCATCAATTTTCAAACCAAACCGCTCCTAAACGTTTCGTGAGTGTGTTTTGAACTGAATGCATAGCATAATTGTTGTTTAAAGCACCGGTTACTAAAAGCAAACGAATTCATAACCGGCCACTTTAATCCTCTAACCGTTCGGTCATTAAAATCCAATAATAACCCAATTACTTCAAGCAGAGCTAACTTCTATCTATACCTAATCAAATAAAACTCTTAATTTCACCTGAGACAAACAATTACAACGAGTTCGAATACCCCCTTGAGCCGCGACCTACCTGCTATTCGAACACCGTTCTTCGTATTTCAATATCTGAAATTGACAAAGGGTTTTCGTTCATTGGGTTCTATAGAAGCTTCATGTGCAACGAATTGGATTAATATCATCATTTGAATATCGAACAATCGCTTCGTCAGTCGCGACCTATTCTTCATCTCATCTCCCTTAATTCGATACTAATCATGTAAGTTCTGTATATCATTATGCTCGATTTCACTTGGGCATTAAAAGCCCCATGTTCATTCCCGTAAACTCCATCGATTTGATGCTCAATTTGGTTTGGCTAATTCTAGGGTTCTTGAGAATAAGGGGAAACCTTTTGAATTGGGTTAAAACAAATGGAAATCAACAAATAAACGCGGCTGTGGCCTTGGTCTAATGGTCAAGTCTTCTCATGCCAACTTGGAGGTCCCGGGTTCGAAACCCGGCCATCCCCATATTTTTTAAATGGCTTTTTCAGCCTTAAATCAATTTTAGAAAATTCCTAATAAATATAAAAAAATGTTTTTATAACCTTTAAATATTTTTAAGGCATCAAATAAATTTCAGTAATATTTTTAAAATTTTAAATAACTAAAAACCTTTGTAATAAAACATTTTAAAGATTATTCATGGATTATTTATATGGATTTAAAAAAAATATAAAATATTAGTGACCCGAACTTTCCCTTTAATTATTTATCTTTTAAATCACGTTATTTTAAATGGAGATTTCATAAAACATTATAAATTAATATGTTAAATGATTAATTATGTAAATAGACATTTAAATATCATTTAGATAATTAGTTTTTATTTTATTTTATTTTTGACCATGTTAAATGACTTTAAATAATTTTATATTATTTTGAAAGTCATATAATTAAGTACATTATAAACATTGGTCAAAATGTACTCTTTTAAAACTTAAATATCCTTTTATGTGTATTGAAGCTTATATATTTAAATGATTTTCTTTTAAAATAATAACTATTTATATGCTTATGGACCTGATACAATAATTTAAAAAAAATCATTTAAAATAATAATGGACATAATATTATCTTTATTAATCTCTAAAATTGGGAAATTATATACTATTCTTAGAAATTATTAAGATTTAATTACATCATTATTATCTAATTTCATTTCTAAAATAGTTAATCATATAAACCTATATAATTCCTTCTAATGGAATGAAAATGTAAATAACTACATTATAAACTTAGTGCTTAGCAAAAACCTTAAAATATTAATACCCTAATTCTTGTGAACATTAATCGTATTGTTAACCTTAATCTTTATTTTGTAAATTATATATTTAGGTGCTTGTAATGGATACTTTGGATTTATCTTTTGGATCTTACGTTAATCTTTTATATCATCTTGTAATGCCTATATCCATGTGAGTATTTCCATACCCCTTTTTGCTTATTTTCACACTTTGGGGTGAAACATGTTAACTTATTATCATTGCACTTGTAAACTTATTTGAGACTTGTAATCTTTATGGCAATTCATCATGCAAAGTTGTGGTTAGTTCAACTTTTGTGGTTACCATGTTATGGCGTTATATGTACAATCATTAACTATTGCTAGCCCAGCGAAATCATAGATCTATGGGCAAGACAAGCCTGCTTTGGTTGATCCAAGTACACTTAGCTGATCGTATAATCTTGTAAACGTTTGAGACTTGTAAAACTTTGTCGAGGTTTGATTGTTGCATTGTTCATAACATCCCTAATCACTTTTATTCACTAACTTATGACTTGAATTTTGCCATCTTTTATATAATCCATGTATTAAAACTATGGAATGCTCACAAACATTTTTATGTTGACCTTTTATTTTAACATGTTTCAGGAATACCTCAAGTGTGTGTTCTACTCTTTGAAGCTTATCACATCTAGGATTGGACCTAGAGATAAAATGGATGTTCATATTATTTGTAGCATTTGTACATGATGTATTCCTGTTGAAACTTATGATTGTAATGTTACAATTGAATCTTATGATTAATATATTTGGATTTAATAAATAGTGTTATGTGGTTGTGAACAATCGTAACCCTCACATCTCGACGTTTCCGCCGTCAAAGTTGGGGTGTGATAGCCACCGCCACTACACAGACACACAACCACCCACCGCTATCGCCACCACACATGCACACAACCATCAGAACAAAAATTCCACCACCACAATGCCACAACGCAAAACCCTAAAAAACCCAAATCCAAAATACAGTGTGATTCATTAGATATGGCTACAAATTCAGTAATCGAAGCTCGTTCTTGAGTTCCTAGGGTTCCGAAACCTCCTCCTCGCCCGTCGACGTCATCGTCTCTGTTATCATCATCATCTTCCAGCAGCTTATCGGAGATGGCTTTAACGGAGCAACAAGTTCCTAAAAACCCTAAAAAACCCAAATCCAAAATCCAAAACCCTAAATTGAATGTCAAGAAGAACACGAATCAGATCCAACAAGAAGGAGATGTAGGTTCATCAGTTGGTTGTCGGTGATGGTACTAATTCGGATATAGGCGATTGGCAGGTGGTGGTAGCCGGTGACCGACGGGTGGTGGCGGCGGAGGTTGCTGGTGAGTGGTGTGTGAAGGTGGTTCGGATGTGATAAAAAGAAAAGAAAGTGGGTTGAGGTTTAGTGGGGTGGAGTGGGACCCACATATTGTTTATTTGTAATAAAATAACAAATTTTAGTTCAAGGGTATTTTGGTCTTTTTTAAAAAAATAACGGAGAAATTGGATGAAGTTAACGGTTTGGACTTAATTGTGACAAATTTCAAATCACAATGGTTAAATCGAACATTTTTAAACTATTGGATGAAAAGCGTTATAACCATCAAACCATAGGGACTAAAAGCGTAATTTACTCCGATTTAATTTATACCTATTTTGATTGATTTTAAAGAAAAAGATTGGATTCGTCATCTCGTGTGTTGGTTTAACTAAGAATGAGAAAAAGAAAATACTAATTGATTGGCCTTTTGATTTATTCAAAATATTAAATAGTGTAACAAATAAGAGAAGTTTAAGGATTGAAATAAAAGTAATAGAATTAGTGAATTACCAAAAATAATATGATGCTAATTTTACATATATACCCTTTTAATAACTAATATAAAAAAAATATTTGAAATTATATGATTTATGAAAATTAGTTTTTTTGGTTTTCTTTTAAAATAGTGGTTTTCTGTTAATAAAAGTTTGATATCGGTTTCGATTTCCAAAATAATCTTAATCGTACCGAACACACCCGTACAACATAGACAAAGATGAAATCGTGTAGTCTGTAAAGTCCCACCCACTTATAACTCATGTGCCAGAAGAAGCCATCTAACGTGGGATACAATATACATGGCCACAAACACTCAATATAATTAGCAACACTTAACCCCTTGAGTCAGCAGCCCCTCTGATTTCTACTCTCAATCAAATATACGCCAATCCATCCTCTAACCCAACCATACCCTACTTTTTATTGATTCCTGGGTCCCACCCCCTCAACCATTAACTCTCCTCCACGTGTCATCCTCTTGATTCTTCATCCCCACTTCCACTTCCACCCCCCTAGAGTTTCCAACTTCCTAAACATAACAACAACAACAATAACCCAAACCCAACAAACTCACACAACAACCTAACAAACCCACACCATATCCCAACAACACCGCTCTACTCACCATCATGTTAAATAATAACGAAGTTATCACTGGTACTCTATGCTTAAAAAATACCTCCACACGCGCTAGGCTCTGCGACACATGTCGCTCGAGCCCCGGCACCATCTTCTGCGAGGCCGACCTGGCCTACCTTTGCACCAGGTGCGACTCGCAGATCCACGCCGCCAACAAACTCGCGTCCCGCCACAAACGCGTACGCGTTTGTGACGCCTGCGAGCAGGCTCCCGCGGCGTTTATATGCAAAGCGGACGCTGCGTCACTCTGCACCACATGTGACGCGGTCATCCACTCTGCCAACCTTCTTTCCCGCCGCCACCACCGCGTCCCCGTGATGCCTATTCTCGGCTCGGTGTATGGACACCGAGCCGCCGAGCCGTGGTCCGGGATCGGGCTCGGGTTTGAGCCTCCGGAGTCCAAGGGAGGCACGGAGAATGAGGACGAGGATGAAGCAGCATCATGGTTGATATTTGAGTCTCCTGCAGATAACGGTCATAATCAGAATGAGTTTTTGGTTAATGGTGATGAGTATTTGCAGCTTGTGGATTACAATTCTTGTCAGGATACTCAGTTGAGTGATGATTTGAAGATTGATGATGATTACAAGTATATGAATGATGGTGTTAATAATATTATTCATCATCAGCATCAGCATCAGCATCAGCATCAGCATCAACATCAGCAGCAGCAGCAGCAGAGGTATGGAGGTTGTGAAGCTGATAGCGTGGTGCCTGTGCAGAGTGAAGAGATGAAGTATCATCAGCTTCATCATCATAACTTTCAGAATCAGAAGTTTCAATTGGGGATGGATTATGAGACCTCCAATGGTGGATATGGGTACTCTGCATCACTTGGTGACAGTGTAAGTCTTCTTCCAAATTTTCATTACTTGCTACACATGATTTGCTTTCATACCGTCTTGCGAAAATCATCTAAATTACTCAATAATCGCGATAATGGAGCCGTAAAATACACGAATAAGGGTCAAAATTTTGTAGAGGAGTACAGCATCTGCCCGACCCGGCCCGACTAAATTAATAAGGTATGTGTTTAGGTGACAACATTAGTCGTGTGAATAGGTTGAGTAACAGATCAGTCTGAGTTCGGGTTGAAATAGATCATTTTATAGCATGGAATATGATTAGAGTATTGGGACACTTTTCTTTCTATTGTTTTTAGCTTTTGATGAATAAACATTTGTTCTTTATGATTTTCAACCACTATTGTTTTAATGAAATGATTTAGGAGGGGCTGTTGCATTGAAATACACTTTAGCTAAATTTATTATTCGACCCGTTTAAGATACAAAAACATATTAATATTGTCTCCTTTAGTATGTTTTTCGCATTATGGAGTCTATGCTAGACGGCTGACCCGTTTAATTTTCTTTATTTCAGGTTTCCATGTCATCAATGGAAGTTGGAATTGTAGCAGACTCAACAATAACAGAAGTATCAATCTCAAATCCAATGACTCCAAAAGGGGCAATTGACCTATACTCAAACCCATCGATTCAAATGCCGACACAACTCACACCAATAGACCGAGAGGCACGAGTCCTAAGGTACCGAGAGAAGAAGAAAACAAGAAAGTTTGAGAAAACCATTAGGTACGCGTCTAGGAAAGCATACACAGAAACAAGGCCTAGGATCCAAGGCCGTTTCGCGAAAAGAACAAACGTTGATATTGAAGTGGACCAAATGTTTTCATCAACACTCATCACAGAAGATGGATACTGCACTTTCCCTTTATTTTAAACAAAGCTTTGGGACAAAAGCGCCTAACCAATAACTAGAAGATGCACAATTTCCTTATTGTGATTGTTTTTTCTTTTCATTCATGTCATGACTCATGAGGTTAATAATGTACTGTAGTAAATCTTGTGAACTGTGTGTTCAAGGCTTCTTTATAAGCATGCAAAATTTCCAGTTTTGGTTTGTGTCTATGGATGTTGTATATATCTGAGTGATTCAATTTCATTTCTAATATCAGCAAAGTATTCCATATGATCTACTATGCTGTAACCCAATAAAAATGAGCTGCATCTGTTAACTTATGTGGCATTTTCATATCCTACAAGATCAAACTTAATATAATCGCGCGAAAAACATGTGGTTTTGTATGGTTAGATAGCGCGTAAATCATAATCTTGGTGCATTTAGAAACAGTAGATGCCCAGCATGTGGAAACTTTACACTTTTTGCAAAGCAAAAGGGTAAAAAGAGCAAGAATATACGAATTGGATCATTCTGATGAAGGCACCAATTTGTGGATATTGACTTGATACATGGCGCCTGCAGTACCAAAGGATTTCTTGACTTTTAACTTTAATGTCCTTTGAGATGTTTGAAGGATCTATTTCTACACTGTCATTTGTTAGAGATAAAAAGAGTCTCAATTCCACTAGATATGCACCCAGATCGAAATTCGTGGGCCGTAATCTTTGATGTTGTTTAAGTATTCCACCACTCACACACACACACATATATATATATATATATTCTCCTTCTGGCAACAACCTACCAACTTGCAACCCTCTCTCACTTTAAACTGTTGTTTCTAAGCACATACGAATCTTGGTTAAATCTAAAACCAGAATGAGGGCGTCGGTTATATTATAGGTGGTTAGAGGCGCCTGGCAATGGCAAGCGGACGGCTGTCAGTCCATGGACAAACAAATGTGGGTCCCACAGCGCGTACGGATCTTTCTTTAGAGCTAAACAAGTAAAAGAAAGATTCATATTGATCTTTATCTCCAATCCTCCACCTCCTCCTCAACATCGGACATTGTTTCATCAGCAAAAAGGAGAAAAGCGGTTTGAACTTTTGCACTTTATAAGTCCAAAAGTGGCTGGAATGTTTGCACTTTTCACCCTTCAAGTCCCACATAGGAATAAAGGGCTGCCTACAAAACTTTATGTGGGTTTATTGCTCTAAGGTTGTACAGATGCTACTAGACCTCAATCAATTTAAACATCAATGCTTTCTTCTTTGTTTTATATCACACCTTGCACATGGATACTATTTGCACTCATATTCTGCAGCTCTCAATATCTTATGCTTCTCGCGCCTGCACACGTGGCATGCCAAGTCATTGTTTTTACATACATGATAGCACTCGTGGCATGCCAAGTCATCATTTTTTATATCACACGTGGGATGCCACATGTGTATGGCATTCTTACTAGGATTTGTTTATATATATGGAAGCTTGCAGAAAGCCAAATAAAACGTGTCTTCTCTTAATTGACAAAACATTATTGATTGATTCAAATTTGTATAAATTCTATATTTTCTGTATGATGTTTAACCTTTAGCTTATTACATTATGTACCAAATTAATGATGCAATAAGCTAATAAGTACTTTAGAAAACAGTATCTAAAATAGAAGACAGATATGATGGAAAATAAATAAAAATTTTGGAGGTGTTTGTTTTGATTCTTAAAAATAACATGCAGTTAAAATTATATTAAAGCTTACATATTTAATTTCTTGTTTGCACGAAAAAGTATTATCAATCTAATTTTGTAGAACTACATACACAACCTTTTATTGAAACATAACTTCATTAAATTTAACAGATTAGATAAATATAAAGATCAACCAATTGGACATTTTTAAACACATGAAACATAGAAATCAAACATATATACTTATATATACGTGACATATATAGATCGAACATCAAAGAGAACTAATTAAACTAGCGTATCAAAGAAACACATATATACTAGACACACTAATAGTAATCAAGAATAATAATCTTAGTTAACATATACAAAACACTATAAAAAAATGAGTATTAGTGATGGTCGTATCGGTCGTAATTATGTAATTGAAAGGAGGTACTAAAAAGAATAGAATATGTTGGTAGTGACCCTTAAGAAATTTAGAAATATAGTCCAGAATAATTTCATTTTTAATGGAATACCTATGAATTCTTCATAGACAAGTTAGCAACGGATTTTCGACTTACACAAGATTGCACATTAATTCTACTACCGGCTGATTAGCAATAACAATTACCATGGTACCTTTGAAACATTACCGACAGAGATATCCGTAGAAAGTAATTTGTAATATAAAAATAATATAATCTAATTTCCTGAAAATTTAAAATAAGATATAAATTCTGGAAATTAAATTTATATTACAAAAAAAATACTATAATTGAAAATAAATTGTTGTGACAAACTTGTAATGGGTTTACTAGTCGCTACATGTCCGACAACATAATCAGTCAGTGACATTTATTTGTTTAGCAATAGAAACATAGAAAACAAACACAAAAAATTTATGTACTTTCCAAACACTTAAAAGAATTCCTTGTAAATATTGATTTGATTTTACACGTGATAATTCTTTTCAATATTATATTTATGATAAATTAAAATTTCTTAATCAATATGAATATCTTATTTGATATGATTTAATGATTGGATTCCGATCGTACTATCTGGTATGGATATCTAATTTGATATTATTTAAGTTTTTTCGGCAAAATCATGTATAATTGTTTCGTAAAAGAGTTGCTAGAGTATTTTTAACTCATTTCTTATACTTATTTATATAATTATACTAAAAATTATTTTTTTATCATTTTTAATTAAATAGTACTTTTTATATTTTTATTATTATTTTTCTCTCATATTTATTCACAACCACTTAAAATAATTAAAAACATTATAGGGTTTTCAGTAGTGTTTCTCAAATATACATATCGAACAATAAATTTCATATTTTATTCAGTCACAACCACTTATAACCATACCATACTGTCCATATAATATTGGAAATACACTCACATAAATTTAGAGAACGATATGTGAATGCTCTTAGTAGTTTAAATTTATTTAAAATTCAATGAAGGATGATTTACACTCACAACAGCGACTTTGGTTTTTATACGTATATAATTACTACAATCTATAATTAATGCCTAACATTATTAAGTAACATACTTTTATAACTCATTTGTGGAAAACTACATTCCTATATTTTACTTAAATTTGTATTACTTCATAAACATCCACAATATAAATTCAATTCAAAATATTAACTGAAATAAATTCTCAACATTAATTTACAAATTTTAAATAAATAAAGAAGTTACGCATGCACACACGATATATATCCTGTTAAGACAAATAATTAGATTAATTCAAGTCTCAAATCGATATAAGGAACAAGAGCAATGGACTAATCCTACCAATCTCTCTATTTTAATAAAACAATATCTTGGAGGACACATGTTAACACCATATTGTTTCTCAATAATTTTTTCCGTTTCTCTCTTTTCATATATAATAATCATATCAATTACTAATAATATTATTTAATTTCTTTTAGATCAAAATAGTTTTTTAATAAATTAAGCAACAGATATTTTTACTAATAATTTTTTATAAACCTAGAAAACTTTTTAGTACATCAAAATTTTTAAGAATATAAAATATTTTATGACTGGTGTTTTTAAAAAGTAAAATTTATATAAACAAAAATTAATTAAAATTGAGAGTTATAGAAGAAAGTTTTTAAGTATGACATTTTTAAAGCATTTGTTTTAAAATAAAATTTTTATTTGTTTGTTATAAGAAAGCTTTGAATCATATCTGATTTTAGAATATTGATCTCTAGTTAATAAATTTACATTATATATAATTTTTTTATTCAACTCGTGTAATACACGGGTTACTAAGACTAGTTTATTATAACCAAGTAAACCTCACTCAAAAAACCTAGTTACAACTATCATAATCCTAAACATTGACTATGTATTTATAGTATGAAACTAAACCTATTTGTATACAATTAACATTGCTAAACTTTAGGATTTGAACAACTTGTTAGAATCCTACTCCACTACAATATCTATTGCTAAATAATAAGAATTAACCTAAATTAAATCCCCGGACTTCAACAGCTTGAGAATCTAATTAGAATTTACTGTCAATACTTAACATTGTAAATAATTTGTTTAGTTACTTTTAAAACTAAAAATAACTAAATTACAACGTTCAAAACATAATATTATTATATTAAAACAAACTGAATCGAATATAATAAGTTTGGTAAAGAAAGTTTTTGTAATTTATCAATACTAATCAGTTAAACTAATTAAAACCTAACTAAATAATTTAACAATTAATCGTCCTAACATATTAGAAGAAATGGGTTGGAAGTTGAAACTAAGTTCTAGCTTACTAGAGCCCATTATACAGGTGCTATAAGCTTAACAGAACAGCCATTTGGGAATGGGCCCATTATAAAGATTTTATATGCATAATAGAAAAGCCATATGAGACCAGGCCCGTTATACAGGTTTTATAAGAATGTTATTGAAGCCATCTATAGACTATATATAGTAAATGACCAAGCCTAATATCGAGCCCAAAGACACACCCTTCGTTGCTGAAATAATTGTTCTTTTTCAAATTTAATTACGCATTTTCGTATGAATAAAATTATTACTTGTTTATATTAAAACATCTTATGATGATATATAAATACTAGTTTTGAAATTTTATAAGGTGACATTTTGTGCATATTCTGGGACTCACTATGGTTTTTATTTATTTATTTATATATAATATAGTACAACTGAGAAGGAATATTGGTATATAACTACTTTTTTTGAAAGATGATTTTTTTAACTCTTATGAAACTTGAACACAATACTTTTAAATCTATCTGTTTTAAGTAGCTTTGCCTCGTGTTTGGTATAACTACTTATTTAGACCAACATCAAGTGAAAACCATTTCTATTCATATTAAGGAAATGTTAGATTCATTGAAGGGTTGCTTATCGGATATTAAGATTTTGTATAATGACCGGATGTATGGTATCTCTAGTTAAATTATTGCCTTTTGAAGTATGGTATCTCTAGTTGAAATGTCATGTACTTGTAATGGCTTAATTTAAATTATTGCCTTTTGAAATGTCATATCAAAGTTCTTCATGTATTCAACTAAGATACGATATTTAAAAGGATTCATTTGGGGCCACTTATAGTGAGGTGTTGGAGGCAATGAATACGATATATGTACACGTATTCTCTTAAAATTTTGTTATTTGGAGTGAAGTGTTAGAGGTAATAAATACGATAGAGGTGCATATGGATCAGTAGCACAAAGGATCACTATTTTCTCATCAACTATATATCAAGTGTCAACGGCCTTGTGTCCTAGTAATTGTGTCCCAATAATAATGGCTTTATGACCCAGTAACATTAATGATTATCCTTTACCAATGTGGTAAGAGTATAAATACCATACTAGATGTTATTTAGTAGTAAAAGAATTAATGCAATTATAAATAAAATAGATATCCAATTCAGTACCATTTGGTTTTGAGATAATGCTATTTGATCTTAGGGTCACATCAAGTGTAGTCCTAGCTACTCGTTCGAGTATCTTTATCTCTAATTACTAATTTGACTGCCTTATCTACAAAACCTTCTTGTATTTCCCCATGTTTATTGTCACTAAGAATTATTAATAAATTATTTATAAACATATTGACCACAATTTAGGCATTTTATATACTATTAATGGGATATCCGTAAAAACTAAAAAGTTTCAGAAAAAGGTGTACGGTTGATCAATATTTTTATCATATAACTTTTTGGACACTAAAACGCGGATAACTATTGATATATTGGACGGAAGAATAGGTGTTTAGCTTTAATAATAAGCATCATTTAGTCCATGCAGCCGAATTAAATACTAGACTAAGTATTAGTGACTTGATTATATGTCAAATATATCATAATTAAAGAGATGATACACTTTCGATTATGTGATGAATTGTGCGCATAAAAAATATATTATTTGAGACCTTCCATGTGTTTTTTTCGTTTTGTTGCATCTTACATCATGTACAAGTACTTTGGATCGGATAACTTGGAGCAAAATTCATAACTCGTGACGTATCTTATGGATGATAACTCGTTTACAATTGATTCTTACACATCTTAATGCATGAAAAAAAATCTGAAATGAATATTAAAATGACTAACCAAATTTGTTTTTTTATAATAAAACATCTTTAATACGTATTTATTCCTAACGAGACTTGAATTCACTGCCTAGTGATGTCATCTACAATGCAATTAGTTATTCATTTACTTATCTATTTAGATTTAAATGGATATCATACAATTATCCAATTAAATTTATAATAATAAGATTTGTTTTTCTACAAATTACATGAAATCATTAATTATACAAATTATTATTTATTTATTCTTTCTTTAAAAGCAATTTGGATTTTAATGATTCAACTATTACATATTAGCCGATAATAATTTATACTATTGATGTAGCTAGTAACACTTCCAACTTCTACTTTTATTACCTACAACAGTCCCATGACATATTTGCATTTGATTCTGCTCGCAATAATGATTATGAAGAAATGAAGAAACATAAAAGTGAAATTAAAAACTAAAATATATACAAATCGAATGTAAAAACTTAAAAATTATATTACTATGACTTTGTTGGTAATAAAAGTGAAAGTCGAGAATGTTACCAGTCAAATTAATATTATAGATTATTATCGGTCAGTAAGTAATAGTTTGAATTATTAAAAATTAATTTGCCTTATTTAAAAAAATACTTTTAACTCATAATACATAACCTAATTAGATATTTGTATAATATATTTGAAAAAAGAATTGATTTATAATTATAAACCGAGTTTAAATCTCTTTGGAAGCATCGTCGGAATATGAAAGGGCCCCATAACCCACTTCACTTACATAATTTTTCCACTAATTCCTTCTTTAATTATAATTCAAATATTAAAATATCTAATAATTAACAAATTTCACATGATTTAATGCGTAGTGTAGGCGCCCATCTAATATAAACAATTAAGCAATAAGCATATATATCATTGAACCACATCTAAACTTTTATTCATGAGTCCTCTTGTTCTCTATTCTTATTATAAGAAACATATAGTAGTAGTTTTACCCTAAATCTTATTAATCTATATTCTTATAGGTTATTATGATTAAAAACAGTATGATTTTGATACTTTATATAAGAAAAAAGTTGCTTATTGTAATTTTGTATGTTAACACATGTTTAAAATACACTTATTAAGTAAAAAAAGAATTTATTATATATTATACTTTAAAAGCCAAATAGTACACACCTGAAGACTCATGTACATCCTCACAAAACATACTTTCTTCCACCGTCTTCTTCCTTCTTTGAGATTTAAAATAACGTCTTTCACACAACTTCCTATATAGATTCACATTGTAACATTCTAAATGTGTAAAAGGTTGCTTGTACATGAAGTTTTCTTTGTATCTTTTATTTATTATAATGAGATGATAAGAATTATTAATATTTTCTTTAAGAGATAACATTTTTACGTCGGTGAATGGTATACATATTGCATGTCCATAAAAAGCTATATAAACTTTACATATTTTGATAAATATGTTGGTACTTCATGCCTTTTTTTGAACTGCAATTACATTAAAAAATAATTACTAGGAAGACGCTAGGACCATACCAACCAACCAAACATACCACCTTAAGTTATGGAGAAACAAATTCTACACTAAGATTTCCAAACTATATTACAATCCTTAGCTGTTTTTATCTACCTAAACGAGTTCACCTTTATCTCGTCTATCATACTTGCTATCAAGGTCAGTTTTCCGGTAAAGATCTTCTCGTTTTTGGTATTCCAATTGAACCATATCATCACAATACTTTTGCACATAACCACCTTGTTTGATTTGGAGGATCTTGTCATCGTGTTCTAAAACTACAGTGCCTTATGAATTGTTGAAGCAAGCCTCCCATAATAACAACACCAATTGTAGATGTTCTTTATTTCCTTTGCAAATGACATGTAACGAGCTAGGCAAATTAGGTGAAAATAAAACATGAATTTCTAGATAGACAAATTATCAGGTGCAAAATGAAGAATATCATGGCATAGTTTATTGGATTGTTACAGATTGTATTAGAGCTAGGGTTTAAACTGATGTGCTAGAAAGAACTTCCCCCAAGGGGGATGAAAATGTTAGTCCCACATCGATTGAGAAGGATACCAAAACCTTTCTAATTATAAAAGTGAAATACGTTTTATTTATCCTTGAATTGTTTTCACTTCAACAAGTTTTACTATGGAGTTCTTTCTTAATCCACAATATAATACACCTAAAACGTGTTTGAAATATTTGAGATTGCTAATAACAAATTAGAAAACTTCTTATAAATAAGCTTAAAGCACGACCAATGTGATATTTGTCTAACGTGTTACAACCAACCTGTTTTATGAACTTGTCGTACTTGATAATGTTCGATGCACCATCTCAATCAGTGGTGTGGGACTTGCCAAGAATGTCCTCTTAAACACCCCTTGAAACTCATCGTCTTTAATAAGGTTTACCCTAATCAGTTGGGACGACAAATCAGTAACTAATATTATTTATAATATTCAGTCTCTTATACTAATATATATTGTTTATTTTGTACTTTTGTTCATAATTAGCTCACGTATCTATTTTTGGTTGTCCAGTAAAAACTTCACAAGAGATTATTTATCTTTAGATTGCTCTCACTCAAACACACGAAACTACAAATCCATCTGTAATTAAATTGAGTCCTTTGATTTGTAGTACACCAATCCATCACCATCATCGTTAACTTCCGCTGTTCTTAACAAACACCAACGTACCTCGGCCACCATTGTGAACCACCAAATCCGATGATGAAAATTGCAATATGCATTTTACCATGGATACCACTCCAAAAAACAATAAAGTAATTGATTCTGTCAAACATTAAAACACACAAACACACACAGAGATAGGTAAACTGCATTTGAAACAATAACAAACACAGAGTGAAAAAACGAATTTGGCATCCCAGACTGTACAATAAGAATCCAAAATAATAATAAAAAAGATAATTTTTTAAAGCATCGAATAAGATGTTCTATAATGATTTTGGTGAAAGTACAAGAACGTATAAAGATGCCAACTTCATAAAGTTATTTTAACAATCGCTTAATATATATATCAAGAATCCGTAACTTTTTTTTATATCAATACATCTAATAACAAATCAATAATAGTTATAGTGACTTATAGATAAAGTAGGGCCAAATGTAGCCTTTCTTTGTTTAAATTATGATCCTAACAAAGAATATTTGTGATTTTCTAATCAAAAAAGTATTTACCAAAATCTTAGTTGTTATTATGTTCTTGACGTGCGATTATTAATTTAATTTCTTTCACCACACTAGATTATGATTTTACTATAAGAACTTTAATTTACTAGACTAATTAGTATGAGATGAACTTAAGAAGTACTTTGTCAGTTAACCTAATTATAGAGCAGTTAAAGTTTGTCGAGAAGAACTGTTCTAATCTATAAAATTGGATATGATGATGCAAGCGATACTTGTGTGGAAGCTATAATTTTGCATATTTTTATAAACTATAACCGAACCATTTAAATCTCAAACCGGCACTTGCTTCGAATTACATTATTTGAAGAACACCTGTGGCGTGAAGTAGAAATATTGATAAGATCAAAGATATGGGAGATGATGATTGCGTTTGATTTTGGGGTTGGAGACAATTAAAGAAGAAGCTATACGTTAAGATGGACCCTTTTTAAGTCACAAAATTCACACTCGGTCGCTTTCTAATTTCCATTTTGCTTTCTTTTTTCTTGAATAATTCTTCCACTATAATCACCCAAAACCCCATGTTTTCATCTTTTTCTCAACATGGTTTTAGATGATGATTGGTTTTCTTTCCAATCATAATTATTATGTTATGTTATGTTATGGGTCTCACCAAATGGAAAGGCGAATGGGAATGGGTATGAATGTATGATTGTGAGCAATAATAAAGCCACAAGTTTACATGATAACATATGACATATATAGATGCCACAATTGCAGGCTATATAAAAAATTAATCCAACTTATTATGTCGGATTTTAGAAAGATTTTATATTTTTGGTGTGGTAGTTTGAATTTGTATAAATTTTGAGTTCGTCCTTTGTTTTCACTATCCTTCACTATCCTTCGTGTAAAAATACTTAAGCTCCATCATTGTTTCCAAGTTCTAGTAGAAGTTTAAAGTTTACTATGTTGATCTAACAGGATTTCAAAGACATGTGTTAAAGCTGAACATTTTAGTTTGTTTTGTTATTTATTTTGGGTTTGCGTGTAATAATAAGTGACGCACCAAAGTTTCTAAAAGTTAAAGTGCATTCTATTATTATAGAAGGAAGTACGTCTAGATATAAATTATTGTCACATTTTAATAAAGATCATATCACAACTTATTCCACATTAAAACACAAACACAAATTTATATCATAACATCACCTAAAATCATGAATAAACTTCCAAAAGTAGTGCTTTATGAGCAAGTAAAGAAACCGTAAAGCAAAAGAAAAGAATTAAAAAAATTTATAAAAAAAAAACAAATCCTTATTTCAAGCACTAGGGGTAGTTTAGTTATTTCACAGTTGATCCCAATCCATGCACTATTATAGCAAAGCTGTTTTCTACATCACTAACTTTACTTCCATCGGTATAAATACACCCATAATTCAACCTTCACAATTGCACTCCACCACAAACCACCACAAACAACCACCGGAATGACACCGGAAACACACAACGCCACCGCATCCGCCACCGGATTCCGGTGGAATTCCCCGATACCGTACCTGTTCGGAGGGCTGGCCTTGATGCTAACCCTAATAGCATGTGCATTAATTATATTAGTATGCACATACAAGAAGCCCTATTCTTCTTCTTCTTCCTCAAACTCGTCGGAAACTGGCCCCCGTGATCAAGAAAAGCCTTCGGTTACTGAGTTTCGCGTGGAGTTATCGCCGGAGATGGAGCCGAAGATCGTCATATTGATGCCCGGAGATATCAACCCCACGTACCTTGCTAAGCCTGCAGCAGCAGCAGCTCCGGCCACCGATGACGGTAACCTTCACCAAGTATGAGCTTTGTATTTGCCTAAGGTATCTCCGGTGAATTGAAATTCTCCGGAGAGTGTAATTTTGGTAGAATTATGGAAATAGAAGTTATATAATTTTTTTCTCTAGTTTTTATTCCTTTGTTAGGATTTGTTTTTGAATAACTTAATAGTTATGAACTCAAATTTTACATTTAGCAATTTACTATCTTGATTCTTGGGCACGGGACGGGCGGGTCCCCTCCGCCCGTCCCTCCGATCAACTGCTTAATTTCTCTCTATCTCCGTCTCTTCTCGTTAGAAACAGTATCTTCTCTCTTTCGTATCGGACATGGTCTCTCAAGGCCTTGTAGAGGAGGTGTTAATACAATTCGAGAATAATTTTATTAATCCTCTTATGAATACAAGAAAATGGAATTTGTATGTATCTTTTGCTAAATGTATCTAATAAAATTTAATCAATTTGCTGGATAATAATGCTGACATATTTATGAGTATGAAAGAAATATTAAAAAGAAAAACGGTAATTACGACTCGTGTTCGTGAACATCATTGGTACAATATATTTAAGGCTCAAGTGAAGGACGGTTTATGGTTTCTGGTTTTGGGTTGTTGATTATTAATTGTTAAAGTACTTTAACTTAATGAGAACACAATAGAAGTTAAATTTTAGATATAGCCTTTAGCCGATGCTTATCAAAATTAATTTCATATGAAATAACGTCACTACAAGAATAACGCTTTTTAGTGACGGAATTCTTTTTTGTCTATGCGACTGCGATGAAATTTAGTCTCAACAAGTTAATCGTCATTCCACTGTCATAATAACTCATAAATTTCATCGCTAAAACTGTCATTGGTATAGATTAACCTATTGCGACAAACTTTAGTTGTGATAAGGTTAAAATATTTCAACAATTAAATTAATTTTAATTTTTATGAAATTATAGGTAAGACCGTTCTAAAGCAAAGTTTGTTTGAATCTAATATAAATAAATGTAGAAGTCAAAATATTTAGAATTCATATCGTTTGATTACATTCATCCAAACAATGCCAAACAAACTACTCATTTTAATCATGATCATCATTCATTGGGTTGACAGGACGAGTCCGTAAGTTACGTTTTTGATTAACAATAATATTTGATTTATTTGTTCTTGCAAGAGCGTAATTTGTTATCGCAACTCGCATATAGCCTGGTATGGTCTTTCGAAACGATCGTTCACTTGGCGATCCTGTACATCCCTAATTACATTAGAGAACACGTTCGACCAACGTCTTGTATGTGTGAACGTCAAGAAAATTATTGCAGGTATATATATATTATATATATATATATATATGAGAGGTATCAAATAAAAATAATGTTATATGTTATGTATATGTAAGTGCGTGTTATAAAATGTACAACTAAAAGTTACATACATATAGCTTCTCCGAATTATGTATATGTAAGCCGTTTCGTTATTATCGACATTGCTTGAAGTTTAAATTATAAAATATATAATGACTTTGAAAAATAAAGTGACAGTTTACTCAAATGTAATATAAATAATTAAAAAATTAAATTAATTATTAATTATGTGATTGAGTAGTGGTGATTTTCATCGTTTTTAATTATAAACATAGTTTTCATTTGACTTCTCTCGTAAATGCATATGCCCATATCTGTGCAATCGGTCTCTACACTACTCAATCACATGGTTTATTTAGTATGTGTTTTTAAAATAAAAGTTTTTTCTAGGATTATTAGAAAAGAAATCTTGTTAATATATAAGTTCCTAGAACTTATAAATTGAACTTTTATAAGGGAATAGTAATAAACTAAAGTTTATACACGTTTTGAAAACATAAAAAGAATTTGTAAAAACGAAATGTTTGTTGTAGTATATATAGGCTTCAAGCACAACAAACAAAGATTAATAAAGTTATGCAACATGTTATTTCGGTTAGATCAGTTTTGAAATATTTTAAATTGGATGCTACGAACACACCACGATATGTGTAAACCCATAGATAAATTTCTAGATCACCTTTATATCATCTTATTATAGGCAACTTATTGGTAGTTGTGATAGTTTTATGAAAAAGGTGTCACGCAATTGATCTACTAAGCCATAATGTTACGATATCTAGATGGACGTACAAATGCACACATACGATGTCTATTTAAACTTATAAGGAGTATTTATTAATAAAGAAACTGATTTATATGCTTATAGTATATCTAACTATAAGATTTAATTACCAAAAATAAGTTTTAGAGGCGAGAAATATATCAAAATAACTTAAATTTGTAACGTTCAAATAACATTGAGGTAGAGGGTCCGAATCATTGTTTTGAAAACGGGATCGGACCTGCCGGTCCAACCGGTTGGACCGGGAACCAGACTTTAATTCTGTCCAATTTGGTGCTTAAAACCGTTTTGACATTGAACTGGTGGTCGGACCGATTGTCGAACCAGGAACCGGGCCGTTTGAACCGGGGGTCGAACCAGATGAACCGGGGGGTTGGACCGGTCAAACCGGTTTTTCATATATATATTTTTATCTTAGTATTTTTTACATATATAATTTTAAAATAATAACAATTTTATCCGGTTTTTATATCCGGTCCGACAGGTTGAATCGCTCCGACCAGTAAACCATTAATACGTCCGGTTCACTGTTTGATCCGGTTCTAAAAACATTTCTTGGAATCGATGGTTATAAGATTACATAAATATACCATAATTAACACAACCGTGTTAGGAAAACGAAATTTTAATTTAATGCTTACGCACTATTTAACAAATTATTAAAAATACGTTGCGTTACGTCACAAATGTGTATTCTGGTCCTTTTTTCCCCCTTCTTTAATCTTCGATAAATCATATTTTAAAGGAAAGAGAAGATGAAGTCGGATGTTATTATTCCACAAACCTTTTCTTTTAGGGGCCTTAAAGCATTTGTTGTGGCATACTCATGAATAATGATATCTTCTTTCTTTTATTCTTTCTATAACGACAAATAACAAAAACTAGTATTATGGGTTCGCTAATTCGTACGACATTTTCACACTAGAATATCACAGGATGCAACCGATTCATGGTACCAAGTAAATTTTAAAGGGTGAGACAAGAATTACTATTGAAAAGAAAAAGACAAATAAAAATTATATTAAAAGAAGCATAATTTTTAGCTGATATGATTTTTTAAATTAATTATTTAAACTTAACATTTATGGGCATTTTATTCACAAGCTTTTTGGATGTATTGAAACGTTTAAAAAATAAAATTTAAATGAACTAAGCTTGTATTGTTAGCAATTTAAGTTTCCGGTTGAGTTGCTTCTTTCACCCGATCAAAGCATGTCACATGTTTTTATCTCAACAATTGAACTTCATTTTAGATATATGGATGTGCAAATCAATAGCAAAAGTGGAGTTTGTGTGCTAGTCGCCACTCACGCTTTGCTTAACCATGACACTCAGGTTTGGGTTAGCGTATGACAAAAGTGGAGTTTGTTTACAGATATTTCGAATATTTTTTTTCAAAAAACACTGTATATTGTAAAGAGTTTTTAATAAAATTATTAAAGTTTTATAAAAAATGTTAAACTTCTTTATAAAAATTATTAAATAATACATATACTTTTTAGAACTTGGATATTTAAACGGATGTCCAAATTTGAATCCAACATTTCGACACATCCAAAATTTTGAATACAGATATTTAATTCCACTATCCAAATTTAAACATCCCGATGTGAAATATATAGACCTTAGTATATAAGACTTTAAGGCTTTAGTCTTAGAAACTAGGGTGTTCATGTTAAAAAGAGATCTTGTTATGAACTTATAACGTTCTATTGTAGTAATAATAATCATGTTGAAGACATTTGGGTTATTTAACAATTTGTAAATGATTAAATGTTGAACCAATAAGAGATCTGAACCATTAAGTGTTAAACTATTAAAATGTATGAACTATTAACAACTAGTATATCAATTAAATATTCAAATACAAATGTCTGACAATTCAGATAAAAGGTCTTAACCATTCACCATTACACCTATCAACCATTCAACATTAGTATAATTTCTTAACTATTCAGATGTAAATGTCTAAACCATTCAAATATTTGCTCACGAAATATATGTTAATGAAACAAACAGTCTGAACCATTAAATGCTTAACAATTCAAAATTTCAAACATTTGACATATTAAAAGTTAATTCAGATGCTGTTAAACAACATTTTAATAGGGTCAAAATATTTCTAAACACATATGTGACGTCATTTCCAGTAACCTAGATATTTTCAGAATTTCAGTTGTTTTGATAAAATATAAATTCGTATAAACCATATACTATCAAATTATATATTTTAAATTACATTCTTTGAGACAAATTTCTCTCTGAAAGTGTAATTAACATATAATAGATTATTACCGCAACCACTTGAAATCCAATGAAAGTATGAAATTGATTCAACAGCACACAGATAAAATAAAATAATGAATGGTAACGTGGAAACGATGCTTTTATGTCGTACGTGTCTTCCACCAAGTGTGAGTGTGCGACTCTAATTTGTCCACAGCCACACCATAATTAACTCATTTGATAATTTATGTGTTTATTGTAATCTTTATAATTACAACTTTTAACTTTTTCGAGTCGCCACGGCCCATTAAACCTAATCCATTATCTAATTAATTATATTTTGTTAACTTCTTATGAATTTCCAAAGACGTGTTAGTTATATTTAATCAATTGTTTCTTTTTTTATTAAGTAAAATTTTCATTTACCACTAATCATGGACGTCATGAATTCGTACAAATTGAACACAGACCAAGCATTTTTCACGTGTATTATAATTTAGTCAGAACTTCTTTATACTCTTCGTATTTTATATCATATAACGGTTTAAAAATGTAGTGTGCAAAATCTGGATTGAATAATTTCAGCCCGATCACAAAATACTTTATATCTGTGTAGGTTTTTTCACTCTACCACCAAGTCTTCCGATATATTATAGTATTTTATGGTCTATTAATAAAAACCTACCTTGAAATCAAAAAGAAAATATAAAATATAAAATGGAGAAATAATTATTCTAGGTTAAAAAATTAAGCTTATGGACCAATACAATGAACATGAAAACGTTGATTTTACGACATCTTCGTGGATTGAACCTTGAAGCCCGCATTGTGTGGCTCTATCCTTGGTCGTTGTGTGGTGGATATATCCATGGCGAGGGATGACAAAAAATGAGGATGGGTGACTTCTTGGGACTCGAGCAACCAGAAAAATATCCACAACTTTCTTGTGGACAAAACATATAATATTGGTTTGTATGATATACTAAGTGTTATAAATAATATTAGAGTCACTCCTATGCCTGTTCGAGATGATAGGGTTAGATGTTATTAAAATGACAAGTCCTAAAGAGGTTTGAGGCACACCATGGGTGAATCACATATCACTTATTAGGGTGATATCACTTATTAGGGTGATATCACTTATTAGGGTGATGAGACAAACCTCATGGAGGAAGGTAGGTAGTAGGGAGGTAGTAGGGAGGTAGTAGGGAGGTAGTAGGGAGGTAGTAGGGAGGTAGTAGGGAGGTAGTAGGGAGGTAGTAGGGAGGTAGTAGGGAGGTAGTAGGGAGGTGACCGTAACACACTAGACAAATCTTATATCGATAGTGGATCATATGACATATGTTAAGTTCATATAAATATGTATTGTTTTAAATACCAACAATATGTTTTGGCCTTATTGGTTATAGATGATTAAATAACTCTACATTTATGCTGGTTAGTTGAGAGCAATCTAATGATGGATGGTTTTTGAGAAGTTTTCGTTATAATAATCAAAGGCAAATCACCAAGTCTCTTGCAAGTAAAATAAACGACAATAATAATTGGTATAAAAGAGGATGAAAGTATCATATATAGTTAAAGACATAAATTTAAATCTTGTAAGTTACACCTTGTCACATCACTCATATGAAATCAATCCTCTATTTACAATAGACGAGAGTCATGTTTACCTGAAAACAACTAGATTTCTTGATATTTAAAAAGGTACCGGAATAAAACTTTGACTTCTGTGACATAACTTTTCTTAGAACACTGCCACTGAAACTTTTTAAAAATACTTGTGTATCCTATACTTTTCAGAAGCAACATTAGTATATACGATGTTTCATTCATACATATGCCACTAAGCTTTTGTCATATTGCAGGTGACAACTTGTTTTGGCCGGTCATTATCTAAGGTTTCACCAAACAATCCCACTATCTTAATTCTCCCTTTATCATCGTATAACCTACGGCCAATTATTTCTACCCTCAAAATCATTTAAATTTTTTACGGTCATAATCAGCCAGCCAAATAATGAGCACTGCCTTTAAAGGTGCAAACGAGCTAGCTATTCATTGACTACTTGATATTAACTCGCTGAAAGTTTGAATTGCATCAAGCTTAAACGAGCTTGACCTTAAAATAAATTAACATGTTAGTAAACGAACCAAGCCTTAATTAGCTTTATATAACAAGCTCACCTTAGTTGCACGTCTAAATGATCCAACCTAGGATTGCTAGCCTACATGAGCTAGCCCAAAAGAGCCTATAATTTATATTAATAACTAATTAAATAATTAATAAATTGTAAATAAGTCGAGTTCTAGACAAGCTCGAGCTTGAAATAAAAGTCCTACGTGATCTCATGGTCGACTCATGTCGATTTGTTTAGGCTCCTAATTGTTGTTTAGTGCCTTTGATCCACATTCTACTAATTAATGTCTTTATTTTTCTCAAATTGTTTTCTCTCTCAAATAGTAATTAATGGTCCTCATGGAGACATCCTATTGAAAAACGGTGTATTTATTTCACCAACTGACAGGGGTTGAAATCAAGATGCATAAAGTCTTATTTCTTGAACAGTTATGATGTTATAACTAATTAAATCTATAAACTCCAAGTATGCTTGTGTTCGTTTGATTGATGGGTTGCACAAACTTGTAACATTTAGGTTTTCTTTAAAAGCATTGATCTAATCGTTTCTCTCCCTATATACACTAAGATATCATTAATCTACAAGCCATTTTATTCATAAATATAGGTTGTGAAAATTTTCCTTGTGATATATGGTCAAATCTATGGTAAGTGAAATTTCAATGGGTAAACCTTTGAAGCAAAACTTGTTGGTGCGAGTTATTTTCAAACAAATAGGTGTCTTCATCAAACCATTTTAATGTGACCTGATAATAGGATACTCAGATAGAGATTTAGGTTGGATGCTCACCTCTGGTAAACACATGGGGTGCCGAGACCACAATGAGGATTGGGGAGCCCAAACCCAGGTTAAACCAAAGTCCGAGCATAACGTGACGTTGAGATGTTTGAACCCCATAGGACATGCTAGTTATTAATTGTGCATGCTTCTCATCAACCGGTGATGATTTGAATCCTACAATTTACAAGTTTGATTGTGTTAAGAGTCGTTAATAGGGATAGGTTAGACACCATCTTAAAAAAACAAAAGAAAGTCATGTAGCTAAGAAACTATAAAAATAATAAAAGTAGTAAATAAAAAAGTTATTCCATAAAATGTATATCTTTCTTTTCTAGCGCAATCATCTTCATCTTAAACATATGTTGTCATTTAATTTAAATATATTCCGTGTATGTAAGTATACAGTTTTTTTCCTACAAAATCTAAAAGTGACAAGATATATAGAAGCACATATGCCCACTTCTATCTCCCCGTCTAATCATACTTTTTTTTTCTCTTTTTACTTTTAAAGACTTGCACCTCACATAATTGTGTGCCCATTTGTTACAGAGGAATAAGCTTTTCTTAAACAAATTTTATGCTTAAACTATGAAACGAAACGCATATAATGATTTGTGTTTTATTATTAAATAACCTGTAAATAATCTCTAGAAAACTTGTTGTATAATTTTGATACCTTAGACTATGTATGATAAGTGATGTATAATAAGTGAGATCAATAAATTTTCCTTTGTTTTAGAGATAAAGATTGTTAGGATTTTATTATGAACATACTTCTGGTTATGTTTAGGAAGTTATGTTGTAGGTTTTTAATGTTCATAGTGATCTTAAACTGTATAAAAAAATTGGGATGATTGATTTGGATTGGTTAGAAACATTGAGTGGGTGAATATAATTTTTATTTGTTTAAAAGAATTTGAAGGGTTTCTTTTGGAAACTATAATAATAATATTAGGCAAATCAAAATAAAGAATAAGGAATGAAAAGATGTAAGTATACAAACTTCTTACCTATACTATCAAATGTCCATCTACACTTGATAGAGATCATTGTTACAAACTTCTCACTAAGATGTACTGATAACCTCAATGTTAAAATGACACATATATACATCTTTATGTTCTACTTGAAATATTACAAGTGATATTGTGTTTGTGCTAGACTAACTAGATTTAAGATTTGCTTTGATTGCTTGATGACCTTGAGATTTGAATAGGACGAATGTAATTATATAAAGGTATGATATTATTTTGTATATTTTTTATGTGTAAGAGGAGAGTAAAAATGTTTGAAATGGTTTTTTCTTAGAGGCGGAGTGTCAAGAAATGTTACAAATAGTGATTCTTCCACTATCATTGTTTCTTTATTTATACTCTATATCTTTTGCTATTTTTCAGTACTTAGAAGAACTCCTTCACTACCTTAAGATGAACCTAGTAACATGATCTTATGTTAAAAAATAAAACATTTACAACTAAACAATTTTAAAATGTCCTACTAATGGGTTGTGATGGACTGATGGGTTGTTATCGTTCGTTAGTTAATATGAAATTTTATCTTATATTGGAATAACTAATACCCTATTTAAGATATATGTTGTGATTGCTACGACATTATACTAACATTTTTGAGTGAATGATTGTTCATACAACTCATTACTTAAAATATCCATTTTTTTCTTTCAACAAACTCATTAGATTAAGACATGCAAATAGCAGAGAATTATATGAGACCCCATGAATATTACAAAATGTTTCAGATTGTATTTCTTTAATTGTCAAATTCTCCACTATGATAAATTAAAATCGTATAACTGTACAGTCATTAAGGTTTTGGATTATTAATTGCTAAGAGTTTAAAATTCTTTAAAGGCTTCACTATAAGTTTTCATTAATAATGTCCGTTATATTTAAGGTAATCATCAAACATAAAAAGTCTATTATACATAGATTTCCTAAAAATCTTTGCACACCAGATGGTCAAACCAAGTCAATATGAAGCAATTTTAAACATATGGGTGTAGATATGACATATTACTTTTTTTATGAGATGAATGAATTTGTTTTTCTATTTTACACGCGCCACAAAAACTTGGTATAAACTTTTGTTTAAAAGGTTTCTACCCAGATCCTTGTTGAGTTCTTGGATGAAACATATAAGCATGACCGATTGACTGGAGCTCCAATATCATATGATTGAGTTATAATTCGTTGATGCCAAACTAACTTCTATAATAAGATTCTCTTTGTTTCTGGCATAAATATGCTCCTCCGATGGACTTTAGTTAGTATTTCACCGTTTTTACATATTATATGTTCATCATTATGAAGATCGTTCTTAGCTAGGTTTTTATCATGTAGTTGTCCACATACTTTTATTGCACTTTTCGTCATTTATTTGTGGGGTAACTTGAAGATCGTGTCTATTAACTTTAATAAGTATAATAACTGACCATGACGTTCATGGTTTGGCAGCCTTCTTGTTTTTTTCACTAACCGATGTTAAATGTTTTGTTTAATAAGGGGTTAAATAACTTAAATATCATTGAAATCTCTAACTAAGAGCTTTTACATCTCTATTCTAGCTTATTATTTAACGATGAGTTGTATTTATCCTTATATTTTGTAATTAACTTTTTAAAAACATTCTATGTTATATATATTTTTATTTCTATCTCTATTCAGTATTAATATTTTTATACTTACTTTATTATACATTTTACTTTCGCTAATAAATTATGAAGAAAAATATATGAGAAATGAAAACAAATCCTCAAATATGAGTGTTAAGTTTAGCCTTTCATAAAATATTAAATTGTGGCTAATTGTGTGTTCTTGTGATACTTTTCATCTACAAAAATTCAAGCAATTTAAAAAATAATGTAGTTCTAAATTTAAAAACTAACTTAAAGTTTTTATTCATGTATTCTAAAGCATACAGCACCATGAAATTACAAAAATATATACATCTAAAAGCTAAAACTTCACGGGAATCCACCCTTTATTTATGGCTGAGTTCATTACTCCATTAATTAACTTTTGTTTCAGGAGCTGTACACTGTGCATCACCTCTTGTACAATTCCCCCTATATAAGTCCCTCCTTACACTTTCACAATTTTCACAACACACACGACTCACACAAAACAAAAACACACACACACACACACAGTCATAAAATGGGATCATCTGAAGCTTCGTTATGGAGATTTGATTCACCATTGATATACTTATTCGGAGGAATATCTGTAATACTAGCTCTGATAACGGTGGCGTTAATCATTCTAGCGTGTGCTCAACGGAGACGACGATCGGTAATTGGAGACATCGAAAGAGGCGACGATGATGACGCACAGAAGCCGGCGACGGCGACCTACAACGGTTGCGATGCGGCGGACGTCAGCCCCAAAATCGTCGTGATTATGGCCGGAGATGAAGTTCCGACGTACTTAGCAACACCCTCCGACACGCATGGTTCTAAGTGATGCTAAACTCCGAGGAACAACAATTTTGAATCTTAATTGAGTCCCACAGTTTTGTTTTGTTTTTGGTTTTCGGGAATATATGTGTTAGATGAGTTATATAATCAACATGTTTATTGGGTTGATCGAAAGTTTAAAGATCAATTGCATAATTTTCTTTACGTGTAGTTGATGATTTTACTCTGTGTTTTTCCGGCGAAAGAGTGTTATAGACACCGCGGCGGATCAAGTTTTCCGGGCGGCGGAGGAAGTTTTTCCGGGCGGCGGAGGAATAAAAAGACTGAATAAAAAGGAAGCATGCCCTTAGTGTGATCAAGAGGCACTATAATCTAAAGAGATTGAATTCGTCTTTTAAGACGATTAATGTATGTTGTTTAAGTCGAATTCAAATGCGAAATTAGCTAATTGCTCTGAACAATTACCTTCTAACAATCATTTCATCAGATTTGATAAAATCTTGAGTAATATTTTGTCCTATCTTGATTATTATTTAGGAAAGAAATTTTTATTATCCACTTTTGAGAGTGGTGTATGAAAGTTAGCACTTTATAGATAATGTGGTCTAGCCAGATGTTTTTATATCAAAGTAATGATAAATGCTAAATTGTATATATTAATTGAAATCTTTTCTTTGGGAGGTGATAGTTTTTTACCAATAACTTATAAACATATTTAATATGTATTTAATTTTACACCATAACTAATTTACGTTTGTTTGTGATGAGGCGGGGTTTGAAAACTTAATATAAGTCGAATTGTATCAAGTAAAGTTTAATTTCTCCATTTAGATACATCATTGTCTTTTGATAGTACCGTGCATCAACCGTTTAAATTTTCCATCATGTTGTTCATCTTCTGACTAGTTAGTTCTATCATGTTCTCGTTTCTATATCTAGTAACTTTTTGAATATATGTATTTAGTACTAGATTTTTACATACCTAAGGTCGTAAATCTTTGAAATCTTACATTTGAGTTTGATTTACTTGGCTTTATTAATATGTACATTTCCATCTTACCTTTCATCTTTAAGAGTTTCTTTATGAGATAGTGATGATGTAGATGTGTCTTTACACTTGAAGAAACCAGTGCCGATACCATCAAGTTATGTTACCTTTCTGTACCTTCAAGAGGCGATGGTTTTAACACCAAAAACTTTTTAACATTTTCAGTTTTGGAATGTATACTAATATTTTTTAAATTTTAATTCATTGACCTATTGAACGTATCTACAAATTCAATCAGTTTTAGTGGATGTTTGACAATCTTATTCTAAATCATTAAGAGTGCTCGTGAATAAAAAGTAGCATTTGAATAAGTCAATATGTTTTTTAAACTTACTCACTAAATGAGTTTATGAATAATTAAAATATGTCTTTTAAGTAAAAGAATAACACTTAACTTCTAACCTATTTAATAGTAGACTCTTAATAATATTACTAATTAGAAACTATCAAACATCACTTTAGTCTTTCCTTCAATACTTTCCAAAACAAGAACTTGTTAGCAAATTCATATTCAAGTCTTTTGTTTTTATGATATAACACTATACTTGTTTTTTTCAAACAACACGCTTTTGTACAAAAAAAATTTAACGGCAAATATATGACTCTATTTCGAATGATAGGTGTTATTTTAATTAGGTTAGCCTATTCATTTCCGGTCAAAACTACATCCTAACTGGAAAAACTTATTGGCTCAACCTTAAGCATTTTTTGTTAGAATAAGACTTGAACCCAAAAATCTCTCAATATTTACATGTTTTAGGTATCTCATATTAATCACATGGGCTAAAAATTATTGATGTGTACAATATATCTAGCTCTTGGTTAACTAATGTACTTCTTATTGGTTCTATAATATTTCAACGTTGTTAAAATAATTAATATATGATTAAGGATAACAAAATGAGTGGGAGATAACATTTATTAACTTAAAATCAATATAAGCTTTACTTTTTGAACGAGAGACTCACATATTTTTGTACTTCTGATTCTATATAATTTATCAATTATAAGACTTGAACTCATGTATGAGTCTATTCACAAGTAGTTTCGACTCGGGGCTTGAGTCCCCAAATTATTAAGAAACCCAATTTAAAAAATAATTATGCATAATCATATCCAAGAGTGTGTCCATGTTATCCATTCTAAGCCTAAAAGTGCAATTGCTTTCCAAAACTATTGTTCTCAACGTAATCAGTTGATTAGTCATTTGAAAATTGATTTAATTTTGTTTATTACATATTACTTCGATAGTTCTTAAGTTGAATAGTTGATTTCATGTTAAATCAAAATCAAATATAAGAACTGGTTGTTGGAAAATAAAAAAAATAATAGGAAAGAGAGCTTCAAATTTATACTTCATCTTATGCACAAAAACGGCTGAATAGCCAGGGGAGAACCTAGGTTGAAAGGTTGGGAGTCGGCCCTCATAAAATTTAATTTTTTAATGTTATATGTACGTGAAAATCTCAAACTTTTGCTTTAAAATTATGCAAGTACAAAATTAAACAAGTATCCTATTTTTTCACGTGAAAAAAATTCATAAATTAACCACTCTAAACATCTCTTCTTTACACTCAAACTCATGGGTGAAAAGTCGTGCACACCTTACTAAGTATACACCATGACAAATTGAATTACAAGAACTTATTCAAAATTTAAGGCATGTATTGGTTAGCTATTATTTTTTCATGATGATTTATTATGACCCTTAAGAATATCAGGGGAATATACTTTTCTATCTATGGAGGATGTGTGTGAATCTGGAAAAAAATAAGAATGAACAAATCAAAGGGAGGGGGATAGCCGGCCCTCGTAAAATTATTTTCTAATGTTATACGTATGTGAAAATCTAAAACGTCCCTTTTAAAATTATACAATCATTCCATTTGTATCTCCGGTGCAAAAATTTCCAAAGTTTTACCATTTTGAAGAGCCCTTCTTAACCGTCAAACTCATGAGTGAAAAGTCATTTACTATGTAAACACCTTTATTAACAATGAGTTTTCTCCTGAGTGAGTTGGGGTGTGGTTCCGGCTAGGAACTGATATATAATTGGATCTGATTAAGATAACATCTATCCTCTAAAGCATAATCGTACATTTTTCGTTAAAAAAAGTAAACACCTTGACAAAATTAAATTACAAACACTTATTCAAACTTTAATGCATGTATTGGTTATTTAATCCTCATTTTATATATTTGCTTTTATTTTTCCATCATGAGTTATTATGTCCCTTAAGAATATTAGGGGAATATTCTTCTTTAGGGTGGATGCGAGTGAATCTGGAAGAAACGAGGAATGAACAAATTGTGGACTTATTAATGTCGGTGGGATGCAGCTAATCGACACCGATTTCGATCTGAGTCATATGTTTTCTGCTGTGTACAGCTGCCATACAAAACCTTCTCGTATCACAACTAGATTTTTTAGCGAGTAATGTTATGAATTTGAAAATTCTTTTAAAGTATTTTCTTTTCAAATATCTCTTAAATAAAATTTCAGTTTGACGACCAGTTATGTTCAGTAGATCTTTTGTAAAACATAGTAATATATTAAAAAAAATTACATATATATTATTCTATGAGAACATGACTTCTTAGTCTAAAAATAAAGTCTAATGGGTTGATGCTAAAATCATGAGAATATGTTGTCGAGAAAATTATTTTCATCGAAACAAACCAAAAAGAATGACTTTCATGTAAAGTTTTACCTATCATGAAATCGCTTTAATTATCATCCACATTATGGCTACATGATTTAGGATTAAGATGTTCTCAAGTTATTTTCCTCTTACATATTTTATAGCATAGTGTCCAATATGGAGGTGTGCATATGTCACGTACAGTAGTAGATCATGAGATAGTGGAGAAAAAAGGTGGAAGATAAACTATACGAAGATATAGAGTTTAAAGTATTCATACTAGTTTTTTCATTCTTATCATTAGAACTGGTTTTCTATATTTAGTGAATGTATTTCCTATATTATATATATGGTTATAAGTGATTATGAATGAATTATATAGTAAATTTACTGTTCAATCTATATTTTGGAAAAACATTACTCAAAACCCTATAATTTTTTAATGTATTTTAAGTGGTTATAAGTGGAGGAAAGAGAAAAAATAATGATAAAATTAAAAATAAAAGAAAAAAAACATGTACTATATTTCTGTAAATATGAGAATTAAGAGGTAAAATTAGCTCCCAATCACGTATAATATAAAGCATACATTTACATAAAAATAAAAACATATACAGTGAATGCTTATATATAGATATCAGGTAAGATGTGTAGGAAAAAGTTATTGAGATGGAGGAGGTATATTATTTAAGGTAATTGTGTAGTAGCTTAATTTTTAATATAGTTATTGAATTATTTTTCCTATTAACTTCTTCACTACTTGTACGATTTAAACCTTTGCTTTTTTAGCACACATTCAAAGAATTTCAACCACTTCAAGTGTTCTTTCAGGACATGAAAATTATGTAAGATTTGTCATAAAATGTGTTTAAAATATAAATAAAAAGTAGTATTAAGATATTAACTCAACCTACACCCACCATCATTAACCATGGTTTAAATTTGTCTTTCCATCCAAATCTATTTAACCAATTATATCGAATAATATGTCTGTTAAATGTGGCGGGCTGCCGACGCTACAAAACCACTTTCTTAAAATACTACAGAAAGGATAAAGCATAACATAACAAAAATGTGAGCATCAATTGCAAATAAGTCCCCTGGGATTTTAAATTTTTATAAAGTTCTTTTTTTCGTGTCAAATCAGTCTGCTCCATACATTTGTATCCTTTGGCGCCGTTCTCAAACTTTTCTTTATCTAATTTATTCAATTTTTAATCAACAACACCACTTTTTATGACATATTAGATACGATTTGAAGTGCATATCTATATCTATAATCATTTTCCAGAGGTCCAAAATGAACTTGAGGTTTTATTACTTAATAGACTTATAAATATCCAAATGAAGTATGTAATATATAAAAGTGATTAACAATGGAACGTTCCAAAGCAAAGATTAGAACAAACAAATTTAAAATAATATCCAAAAAAAAGAAAAAAGAAAAAAGAAAAACAAGCATGTTTAATAAAATTTTGATTGGATTGACGAGTTAATTCAGCTAGGAAGGTTTTATTTCAACATGTATATAATGCATCGAAGTTGTTTAATTAGTAAATCAGAAAGTTGTTAAATTTGTTTCAAAATGATTTTCTGTACACTAAAGATCAGTAGCAAAAGTTGGTTGCCACCAGCTAAAGTTTAGGTAGCAACTTTGGTAGCGGTATCAATTGATGATTGGCAGCAAAACCGATCCGCGATAGCAACTTGTCTTCGGTTTTAAAACTTATCCTTAGAAAACCATAAGCAACAAAGTGAACTGGTGATTCTATGATGTAATCGCCAACTATCATAACATTTCATAAAAGGTTGCAATGATTCATTGCACCAGTTACCCCATATAATTAGAAATTGTTTTGATTGTATATATTTTGGTACAAAATTCTTAATTGAAATCATATTATTTCTGATCTTTTTCTCAGAGAATTATTCTATTAAATATTCATATGTACCACCGATATAATTCAATCCAAAAGTGTTTATGTTATTTTTCAAAATATATCAAAGTTTTCCCCAATTATAAAATAAAATGAGTTAGTTGTGATAGTTATAGAGTTTTACTTGTGTGTCAGTCATGACTGTTATCCTTGTATGATGTTACAAATAGTTTTCCGTGTTTTTTGTTGTTTAATGAAATCTGTTTAAAGATTATATCTTTTTTTTACTATTGTTATCTTTCACTCTAAAACTAGCTTGAACCCTTTAAAGTAGTTATTCGCTTTCAGTGATGATGGATTAAAATATTCCAATTACTAAGGTTTTAAGTAAAACAAAACAGAAGAATATTCATATATTTATTAAAAACATGTTTTTAAGGTAAATATAAATACTAAATTATTCCAGCTTTCTTACAAAAATCTCACTCTTGTTATTTATTTATTACTATTTTACTATTGATAAAAAGAATCTTTAATAAACACCCAACAGCTTGTTTATAGGTATGCATGCATCTATTAAGGTTATGACTAATTTCAAACCAACTCTATATAATTTCTAAGCATAATTATGATCACATGTTCAAAAGTAGTGTGTGGTAAAATTTATAGGCAAGTTGAATGTGTATGAATCATTAAATTTTATAGATAACTTCATTGGGTTGGTGGATGTGGAATCTTGGGCTTTTAAGATTTCTAAACCACAATTATATCGTGGTTTTTTCTTCTTGAAATTGGTCTTACTAAGGGACTACAAGCACAAAACTAGGGACTTCAAAATTAGGAGAAAACGTTTCAATGTTAACTACTTAAGTGGGAGACATGTGTGCCCGGCCACCACCCAACTTAATATATAGGAAGAAAAAGAGTATTCCATGTTTCTTTTGATAAATCCTAGAATGGGAAACGAGACAAAGTTGTGGTCATTATGACTTATGAGAAGACTACAAGTGTTAGTGATGGAGAGTTAAAGCGTCTAACCGTGATGTGCGTTTGAACGTATGGGCTCCACTCTTAGAAAAAAAAAGGTAAAGAATAAACAAAACCTTCGAGAATTAGCGATGGACACCATAACCAGGCTTTTCAGCCATTTGTCATGGACCAACTTAAGTTAGTTCGTCGCTAATTCACTAGAAACATACACTATACATAGCAACAAGTACTCATCGTAAATGGCGATCCCTTTCAAACCTATATATAAACAGTAATGAAAAAGGGTGATACCCTCTTTGTTAATTGGTTGATAACTATATACTTGGATTGGTGATCTTGAAATTAAGTATACCGAAATGGGCAATACGTATGTATCCTGCTGTCAACATCTTTGGGCCTCAATGATGGTGGTGTGCGTCTGCGAGGTGGTGTTTTTGGATGTTGGAATTAATGGTCTTGAAATTAAAATCAATCAAAGGTTGCATTGAATTCTCGTCTTTGTATGTAGGAGCCTCATGTGTGCCGGTCTAACCATCCTACGTGTTTAAAAGATATGCATTTCATTGGCATGAGTTTCTTTCTAACTCTACAATTATAATTTATTCACAAACTTTTGAGTGAAACTAAGTTGGGTATGCACATGATAATGTGTGGTCATGTATTTATCTCTATGATTTGGAAATGTTTCATGGCCCATTAATTAATGACTATTAATGTATTATTCATCATAAATATGTATGAAACATCAAAATGACTTGTTATGATCTAATATGATTTTACATAAATAAAAATGGCTCAGGAACATATACAAAGCTTATTATGGTCATTAGGGTTCCAGTCATCATAAGCATCTCTCTATGCTATGTCTTAATGTGACTTTTGTAAACCAACTCACGAACAAATTAAATCCCATACCATTAATGCTATTAGTAAACTCATAAGTGTATCTCTAACACCAAAATTACTTATTATTTTGGGAAACCAAAATCACCTCACTAACACATTACAAGACTCATCAAGGCCTATTAGGTCTACATGTTATAAAAATTTATATGTAAAACCAACCACATTATTTTAGATTCTTTTGATTATAAAAATATTTAAGTATTTATCGAATTGTATTATATTAAAGTGTTAAATATATACAAAGTGGGGTTTAATTGTTTAAACTTTATAGGATGGAATGATGAGGGGAAGGAAGGCAGCCTAAAGAGACGCAGACTGTTGTTCATTGTTGGTGCGCATATTCATATAATTCATTTATTCTCTCTCTCTCTCTTTTTTTTTCTTTCAACGGCGTCGTGTCGCCAACTCCGCTTTAGATTTTATGTCGATTAAAATATATAAATCTAACAAGTCCGGTTAATATATGTGAAAATGTATCTTCTAAAACATATTCACATATAAGCTAGTTTAATTACAAACAAATATAAATAACTACGGTTTTAATTCCTATGGTCCTGTCAATACAACCTTTTACTCACTTAGTTGTAACTAGTATCAAATCCGACCTTGTTATTGTGCGCGAAACCGTGAGAAAGATTAACGCTCTTGAAATTTTATATAAGGAACAATACTTTCTACGTAACTTGTAACATAAACTCATACGTTACATATAACAACCTTGTCGTGTGATCTCTGTCTAAATAAACTATGGGGCTGTTTGACCTACTGACTCGCTCAGACATTTTGGTTGGTTAGCGTGTTTGATTATCACGCTCTCACGTCTGACTCATTCCGATACCACTGACCCATGTCAATTTTTCTCTTACCCGATCAGTTTTGGAACAATCCGTTACCCGGTCACCACCTGTATAAGAGATTATAAACAACTCCTGTATTATATATTTTTTTTTCTTTATGAAAAGAAACTCTGCTTTAGCCTCCACCATCTTCCTGGCTGCTTCGTCACTCCTTCCTCAACTATATTTTTTCCAACTCAAATAACTTGTGTTTTTTTAATAATCGACTTCTTTAATGGAGATCTATTAACAAATTATTTCATGTTTCAGGATAACTGATTTATAGAGTTTTGCACGTTTATAATTTATAACCTTTGTTTATATCATTATTTTTCATCAAGAGAAACACAAATAATAATTAGAAGCATTTAAATGTTTTTAGACAAGTAGATGAATAAAAGTGAGGAAGATATAATCATAGATTAATGATTGATTTTGTAGATGTATAGTCCCGGATTGTACATTTGTACCATATCTGGTTCAAACGAACATGGATCGGGTATGAAAACCACATACACACTTACATGTGGAACAAATCCATCCACACTAAAAATATCACAATCTAGGCCATTAAAAGTCACACTTGCATCTCGTGTGTAAAAAGAGGGGTTCATACGTAACAAACTACTTAAGATCATTCCATTATTATACACATATCATCAATATCTATAAATAGCAAGAAACAAGGATGAAAATCTCTCATGCATGAATTTATCCCTCTCCCTCCCTCTCTCTTCTTCTCATTCACCATTGTTGATACACGCCAGATGGCAGTTACAGAGATAACTTTCTTCCCGTGATGCCTTAACTAGTGTTGTTGTGTGTGTAGTAGAACGGTAGATCAATCAAGCCATACTCGTGAGGTCACTATCTATGAAAATATTATTATGAAGATCAAGCATACGCACCAGGATTTGTATTTACAATTATATAAATCAAATTAATAATAATTATTACAAAACTTGAAATAAATTTTATCGAAAGATACATGTTTATTTTGTGGGCCACAACAGATATTGGCCTTGGTGAGGTATTTTTTCGGAGTTTTGCTTTTGTGTGCGATGGTGCATTCCTCGGACCGATTTGCCAACGGCCCAATATCCTATGATAAAATCTTGAATTTTGATCCAACCCTAGTTATCCTGGTCTTGGCTTGTCATGATGTTTATATGGAGTTAGCTTGCAATATTTATATCCACTCTGTGTATGGGCCTTTGTAGATACGATTATACGACCCTTTGTTTGGTTTTTGGGTCTTTTTGGCTCCCCATACAATATAAATGGAGTAAATAGAGGATCTCGGATGCGTAGGGCTGTACAAAAAGTTCGTGACTCGAAGTTTGTTCGAGAAAAACTCGAGAAAAGCTCGGCTCGAAAAAGCTCGAATCTAAATGAGCCGGATCGGCTCGGCTCGGCTCGAATAAAGCTCGAATCTAAATGAGCCGCCTCGGCTCGGCTCGAATTCTAAACAAGCCGAACTCGAGCCAGGGTTAGCTCGGTTCGAGCTCGGCTCGTGGCTCGGTTCATTGGCTCGGCTCGTGACTTGGTGCATATAATATATGTATGTATGTATGTATATGTATATATATATATATATATATATATATATTATATAGTATAATAATAATTATTATTATTATTTATTACTACTACTATTATTGTGTTTTTCACGACCCGAACTCAAGCCAGTGTTTTGTGCTCGTTAAAATTTTCGAGCTGGCTCGGCTCGGCTCAATAAGCTTCGAGCTCGAATCCATCATGGCTTGGCTCGGCCAGTTTACAGCCCTACTGATGCGGTTGAATCTTAGTTCGTCAACGCTTCTTCAGGAATCATACACCAAGCTTAGTTTAGTCGAAACCTTGGGCCCGTACTTGTCAGTATAGTTAACGTCAACGCAAAACACATCCTGATATATTTTTGGTTATATTACCATTTTATTTTCTTAATTACACGAAACGCCTTTTAGGTAACTAAATCCAATAGCTTCGTAAATAAACTTTTTAACTTTGTACTTCCCACATCTTCAAGCAGGAAAAAGAAAGATACACAAAACGTCAAAACTTCCTTTTAAATTTATACGAAATTAATCATTAATCATTAATCATATTTTTATAAAATCATAATCATATCATAATAATAAATAATGAACCTTCATTTCAGATAAACGAAAACCCAAACGCCCCATAACCCCCATAAGGCTGCAAGCTATTTAAGCAAATGAGTCCATTGTAAGCGATCATTACCCTACAAAGTAGAAACATGTCACGCGGTGTTGCTGTTGGGCGTCTTGCAGACGAACGAAAAGCGTGGCGAAAAAATCATCCTTATGTGTGTACTACTCATTAAATAAATATTAACCCCTATGCTCCACATTTTCTTTTACCAATCTCATTATATTACTTCTTTCTATTTCTATTTCTATATATATATTTTTTTGAACGACTATTAGTTGTTAGTTGTTAGTATTATCAAACCAATAATATTCGCTCATGTCAAAGTTTAAACCTTCAATATCTAAGAGAAGCAAAGCCTCCCATTTTCTCTTTAACCACTAGGCTAAAAAATCATTGGTTCTATTTATGTAACTTAACATTATTTTGATCAACTAGGGTTTCATAGCGAAGCCAGAATCTCGTTCTGATGGCTTTGTTAATTTGATGGTTTGGCATTGTATCATCCCCGGGAAGACCGGCGTAAGATTAATATTATACATACTCTCTCGTCTTTCTCGGTGTTGTTATACTATATTAGTGATAAAAAATAACAGTTATTTTAAAGATTCAATAGTTGCTTTTTTCATACGTTCTGATTGTTTTTAAAGAAAGTATATAAAAGGTTGAATGAATGTTAATAAAAAGATTTTTTAATCCAAACATGTAATTTTAAATAAATAAGATCATAAACAGGTTTGCATGATCAAAAGGAAATTAGAAATTTCAAAACACAATCTTTAACATATTTCCAAGTGTTTGATTATGATCTTTTGTGATCTGCACGTTGTAGACTGATTGGGAGGGCGGATATTATCTCTACGCTTGAATTCAGTGAAAACTACCCAACCAAACCACCAATCTGTAAATTTCCAAACGGCTTCTTCCACCCTAATGTTTATCCATCTGGAATGGTTTGTCTGTCGATCCTCAGTGAAAGCAGCGTAAGTCACAGATCGTTTGTTTGTCTGTTTGTTTGTTTTCATTAGTAACATTTTGGTTTACATATGTTGTTTTCCAGGGCTGGAGACCAGCAATTACAGTTAAACAAATTCTTGTTGGTATTCAAGATTTGTTGGACACCCCAAATCCCCACTCTCCTGCCCAAACAGACGCATGGGCTTTATTAGTCAATGTAATCGTGATATGCCTGCTATGAGCTTGATTTTTAACTGCAAACATTATGATGTAAGTTGAGTGTTCATGTTGCAAAAGTTATTCTGATTCATGCAAATTTGTGCAGAGTTTGGTTGAGTACAAAAGGAGAGTCCGGCAGCAGGTCAAGCAATATCCGCGTGTGGCCTAGATGTAGTTCATGGTAGCTTGATATCACGTGGGTAATCGCATGTGGTCTGATTATATTTTTGTGCAGTTTCTTTGGGCTGGGTTGAACATGGGCTGCATGTCAACGTGTGAAATTGGTGTTCTACTGGCTGCAAATAATAGAGTTGTTTAATGGGTGATTTCAAACGAACCATTTGATGAATGAAACTTTGATAGCATATTAATTATGAAGTGAATTCCAAAACAGTAAAAATATTAATCGGTAACTTTTACTTGTAAACCTGAGGCAGACCATATTCACTCTCACTAAATATGCTAACTATAAACAGGTCCAAATGGACCAGCCGTCATTAAAAAATACAACAGATAGTACTTTTGATACTTTTTTTCTGAGATGGTTAGTCCATCCTGGTCAAACATGTTTTGACCCGTTACCTGAACCAACGTTTTCAAATTTAGCTTAATTTTGTTGCCTTGTGCATTGACCGTTTAAGTTGTACACTATAATAATCTTGGAGCTTCCTACAAGTGTTCATTGGTCAGAAACCGAGAATTAAGTAACTAACCAAATACTAATTCGAGTAACCGTTTCATCCCTAAATTTGACCATATTGATCCAAATGCAAAGTTAGGGGTTTTTTTCAATTCAAAAGTTGTATACCAAAAAAATAAAGTTAGGAAGTATTATTGCGTTTGCTCAAAAGCCCTTATGGCAGGGACCATACTTTTTGGTGCTAAGGTGTCAACTGTATGGCCATGAAGCTTTTTGTAGATGGTGATTTGTAAATTTTCAGTAGTCACTAGGTTTCTTTCACTTTCAAGGATGGGATCCACCGTGTGTGTTCGTGTGTTAGAGAGAGCGCGAGCCAAACACACTACCTCTTTGCGCTCCATCGTTCTTTGAGTTTCCACGAATGGGAAGTGATTCGTACTCAACTCTTTTTTTTTACTCAGTACACAACTTTATGTGTTTAAAAGTTTCACCCTCTTACCACTTACTATCGTTTTACAGTTTAAGTGTTACAAGGGTAAAACCAACCAAACACATAAATTTGTATGAACAAAAAGGTCTGTACTTGCCATATTCACATGTGAAAGCACCCAAGGCTTGTGTGCTTTGTGTAGACATAGAAGCTGAGAATCTGGCATATATAGCATCAGGTCAATGTTTCTTTATTTCATAATCTACTCCTTAGAATAATAAAGATGCTATATAAGTTATAACTACATCCTCTCTGATGTCTTACTGTCTACATAATACGCAGTAGTCGACTTATATCATAAAGATAAAAGTTAAGAAAAAAGCAATAATCGGTCTGGCTTAAATAAAGTCGGAGGAGCTTGAACCAGACTGGTTTGAAGATTCGGTCTTGAGGTAAGCGTCGTTACAGTTAATATCATCCAGATCGCTTATAGTCGGGTAGGAGCCATTAAGCTGCATATGATCAGTGACCATTTGGCGTAGTCCCGAAACTTCTTCCTTAAGCTGAGTATTCTCTTTAACCACCTGCTCATGTGTCTCTGAGAAACTATTCAGCTTTTCCATAAGCTGTTGGTTCTCGTGGCGAAGCCATATAACCTGTGACCAAAGCTCATCGAGGTGCCTCTGCTTGCGCATACGCGATCTGCGTGCTGACTCTCTATTAGATATCATCCTCCTTTGCTTCCTCTCATTGATGAGACTTAGTTGTTGCTCATCTGCTTCGTCCGAAGTTGAGTATATAGACTGCAGGTTTATGTCTTGAACATGTGGATTCATATGAAGTTGGTAAAATGGGTTGGTGAGCGCGTTGACATCGAATGGAATGGTTGGTGGATTGCCTAGGTTCATTGGTAGATTCGTCGTGTTAAGATTTTGGGTCGCGGGGACCAAGTAGTGAAAGTCTGCAACCTCAGCGGCTTGCATGATTACAAACACAAACACGAACACAAACAACAACACGAATATTGAATAATAAGAATATGTTTTGTATAGGTTTGGATTATAAAATGGAAACTTGATTGAGGTTGTGGTTGTGGTTGGAAGATGTTGGAGAACATGAGGAGCATTTTATAGTATGCTAAAAGGTGCAAAGGGTCCCACCTGTATATCTACTATTGTATGTCTGTATGATATACAGATGATACCAATCATGTGTGTCATTTGTTTCCCCTATGATTGATTATCTTGATTGCTAAGTAGATATTTAGAAAACTAATCAATTAAGGTCACTTAATTGGCTGCAGGTTTAAGAATCCTCCCCTAGTTAGATAAATACATTAATTGGTTCAAGGTCTTTGGAGGCATTAAGGAAATTAAAATTTTAAATAAACTAACGGGGCAATTTTTCACGTTTAATTTCATTTTTAATTCACAGTAAACGGTCTGTTGTTAACCTTGACCGATCAAATTAGGTTTCTTGTCATGTAGGTATTTTGTTGGAAATTACTCTCTATATAATTTGAAACCCATAGCTACAGTGATGTATATTTACCGAAGCATGGTGTACAATTGCTTGATGCATGCTATGTGTTGTGTTGTGTTGTGTTGTGTTGTGTTGTGTTGAGAAGCTGCCAGCAAAAGTAGTATCCTTGCCGCTTTACGTACAAGGCAATAAAGCTTTATTTTACACGTGTTCCTCCTCCACCTCCTCTTCTGTTGCCACGACCTTCTTCTCCAACATATAAACATTTTTTTGATTATCCACGTCTAAAAGAGATCCGACGATTATAGATGATATCTGTAAATATGATTTTATCAAAACGTTATGATCTTCTGAAATCATTGAACGAGTCGTGTTAACTTCTTCTCGAATCATATGTATTTATTTTTATGTGACAGATGAGAGAGTGTTCTTGATTTAGCATGAATTTTGGGGTCTGGTGGATAGTACCGATGGAAACGGTGGAGGTGGGTTGCTCGGATCTCTATTATCCTATAAAGCAATACTGCTTAGCGATTATTCAAAACACTTGAAAGATATACTTTTAATTTGTTTTGATTAATCTATTTCACCCTCGTCTCTTTCTTCCCACTTTGTTATATGACATAGATAAAGAGATGAACAGACAAGACATACTATATCTTATGAAAGTGTTAGAGAGGGATATGAAACTTGGGAAACCTCTCATATTACAACTCAATGATGTAGATAGTGATACAGGACAGGCAACTAAGGTGTTATGATGTTGTTTTCTTGGTCTATTGCATTTTGTAAAATTAGATTTAGATAAATGCATGTTTTAAAAAAAATGAAGGGTTAAGTAATTTTACATTTACCTCAACAATTAGTGATGTTTGTCTCTTTAATTAATTAGTAATCTTGGAATGTATGCTTAAACTTTTGTACACTTTGTAACATCCAAAGCTATTGTTCGTGTTTATATGTTGAAGTAACCAATTTTCAAATTGTACATTTTTCATTAATCGTTGATAAAACTATAATCATGATTATGTTTCAAATCATGCATAACTAATTTTCAAATGGTAATAGAATCAGTCATGGGATGGGAGCATGGTTAGGTTACAACTAATTACATAATGTATAACGATTAACATGATGGTAGACAATAACTTACATTAATTTGGTGTGAATGCGTGTGTGTTATAAATAAACTTCATAAATTATAATAAAAATTGTGGTGTTGGATAGGTTTTCATGATTCCTATAATCTTGATTATCTATAACCTTTCACTTTCGCTATTAGAAATATCACATGGTAACCTAACCTATAATCTTTCTAGGTGAAAATTTTAACCTAACCATGTTAATTGCATATAAAGAATCTAAGATCAAAAGCAGACAATACTCTACTGGTAGTGATGAAGATCATCTTTTCATCATATGAAAGGGAAAAACACAATTCTTAATGATGAGTTTCTAAGCACTTCCAAAGATTTCTTGCTACAATACAAGTTATAGAAGGCGCGCTTATCATAACGTTAAATGTGCATATTATCTTGGGATATAGTTAGTGTGGGTTAAATGAAGGTGAATAATTTTGTTCATAAAGCAATAATGATTCAATTGTGGTTATGTTTCTATGATCAAATTCTTATCAACTTTTTTATAATTTCATATTCTTTAGTTCTGTTGGTATGGTTCCACTAATTATAATTGTTGGTTTTAGTCTCTTTGATAGAGTATTTGCGGTATGAATGATACTACCTTTGGCTTTTTGACTTTTGTGGTCAAACTGATTCATTTTTACTTTGGACATAATATAAACATAAGGAAGTATTTGTAGCATGTGTGCATGATGTTTAAACAAACTTACCTCAATTTTGGACAGAACCATCTTTGCCAGAAGAAAAAAACATTTGACCTCTAAAGTCAACATGTCTCATGTAACTTTGAGAAATGAATTGAGTAGTGCAAGGAAGAATGGTGATTGACTATGTGTGATTTATGATCTTGCAGTTTATTACTTCAATTCAAGAATCTAAGAACCGTGGTTTTGATTTGATATATGAGAGTCAAAACTAAACTCAGATTTAGTACATGCTCACTCATGTAATCTGATTTGTTTTTTAATTTCTTATGATAGAGATACAATAGACACCCTTGATTGATCATTGTCATAAATAAGTAATTGTGAATCAGCGGGTTAATTGGCAATCCGCCGCAAGACGTGGGAGTATTTACTAGTTTTTAGAAATTTCCAACCAAATTCATCTCTTTGAACATGTCGTACAAGTTGTGCCCCATTAGTAACGGTATGCATCATGTATATGGTTCTAACCGACACTTTACTCTCTAACTGTAATTAAAAAAAGTATGACACTTTAGGCAAACCTCATATCATTTTGCACAATTCAAAGTTGAGATATAACAAATGTCCCGTCTCATATAATAACGTAATATTTTAAGCGCATCAGATGTGAATGAAAGTAAGCTCTTGAAAATAATGATCTTATATATAATGGATGACCTCTTTGAAAAAATTATATTCAGACAAACAAAAACAAAAATATAAGCGTTCTTATGACCAAAACAGAAAATATATATAGCCGTATGAGACGTGGAGTACGTTACACTATCATATACAAGTATCATATTATATGGAACAAATATATGCAAGTTATAGGTGCTCTTTTGTGTCTTCCAAGAGACACCGGCCCATTGGTTATATAAGAAATAATATTTTGTTTTGTCTTATTTATAAGATCCTAAATTGAGTTAATATATGCAATGTTGGAGTGGTCAAGCTAGTAAATGATTGATTAATTTAGAGCTGTTCAAAAATAATAAAAATCATAAGAAATTTAAAGTTAAAAATGATTGATTCAAGAGGTTTTCGTTTGCCTACGTGTGGTTTACGGCTTTTGTTGTGGATAGGATTTAAAGGCTGAAGCATTAAGCATGCTTGCATCACTTGATCCCAGTGGCACACTTACGGAGACAGCGAGAGGTGGAGCTATTATTAATTCAATTCAATTCAATGGGTGAAAGATTGAACAATAAATAATTTTTAAGAAATGGATCTTGGTGATTGTTTAACCGAGGAAACAAGAAATTGAATTTACTGTTATCAGTTTTTATTAGGTCGTGTTCACGGATTGACTGTCATGATGCGTACCAAAAAATTTGACTAGAATTGTATATTAAACGAACCTTAAAATTGTGTGAAACATACGAATCTGAACACATCATGTTTTCTCATGAGTTGATACAAACATGATCATTTAACTTAAATTTTATATAAGTTTAATTAGTTTCAAGTATGCTAAAATTATAAACTTGGAAATAAAAATACAAGATTATAAAATAGATATTTTTACTATAAAATTTAATGTTTTTTATCTTTGCTTTAATTTTGATACAAAAATACAATTTTAGTTTATGTCATGACATAAAATATATTTCTAAAAATATACTCTAATAAATCAAAATAATTATTAGACACATGATTATTTTCTATAATGTCCATGTTATCGCCATATATGTTTGTTCATATGTTATCATAATAATAAATTACAATTTTGGTAAAAATCTTGACTTTAAAATTTTTTTAATAACTCTCATTTAATACGATACTAATCAAGATAATTTCTTTCTAAAAATTAAAACACTTTATTAAAAGTACTTTAATTAGATATAATTTTGTCATAATATAATTTAATTTATAGCTAATCATTGTTAAAACAAAATACTTTTAAAGTGTATATAAAATGGTTTATGGATATTAATGAATAATTAAATCTTTTTATATTATTGTTTATAAGTTAAATATGTTTGCTATGTATAATAATTTCATTGATATTTATAACTTTTTATTTTAATCTGTACCTAGTAAGTATAAAAGTGAAGAAGTTAAACTGTACGTTTCATGTGCCAGATTGAACCTAACATGATCCTTTCAACTAAATTTATCTATGTTTACAATCCAAAATTAACTTATTCCCGAACAAAACTAAACCTAAACTATTAAGCTTTATTTCAGTTCATGTCATGTTTTCATATAGAGTTAGAAATTCACATACCTAATGAAGATATATACAAATGAAACTGATGACTCACTAATCACCGTGGCGAAGTGAGGATGTGATGACAGACGAGACCATCATGAAAAAATAATACCTCCTCCTCCTCCGACCGAAATTCAATAATCTTTTTGGAATTGTTTTCGTTTCAAAAGTTCGAATATCTTGTCTTTTTGATTCAACTTTTGAGCAATATTTTCTTTATTATAATTATTATTATGGTGGGCTCTTTAAATTATAATTAACAATGTTGGTTTAGGGGTGAATGAACATGCTGGATGCTTCAATAGATGGAGTAGCTGCTAGAAGATATAACGTACAACCCTTGGGTTTTCTCACCTTGGCGTTAAGGTTTCATAGAAGATAATATAGAAAACAAGATCCTATAACACTAAAACATCAACAATAATCGTAGAACATGCGGCATGACTTAGGGTCCACAATATGATGCTAGTTCTGTTTTTAAAAGTGATGTATTGTAATTGTAATTTTTGTGCTAATTAATGATACAAGTGATATGTCTAACTACGTGCACATTAGCTTATTGTTGTTTTCAGAAAAAAAATTTTTTTAACAAATTTAACAAAAAAAATTACAATAGATCCGGGCTTCTTGTTATACTAGTTCAAGACCTAGTTGTTAGTCTGTGAATTACGTTTTGTTGGTAATATATTATCTGGTTTTATTAACTTAGGAAATTTAATTCTATAGCTAGGTTTTATTAAACGTGCAATCAAAGCTGATGGCCAGAATATAAAATGGATAATTTGGATTATATATACTAAGTATTTTAGCCGGGTTAATTATATCTGCCCACATGCATGCAATACTAATTGTTGTAAGTTGGTAGCTTGGATGAATATGATGCTAACACTTCTACTTCAATTTGTGCAATGGAAATCACTATGTTCTTGAATAATTAATACTGCAATTATACTTCCAAACCCATACCCAACTACCCATCAAAAGAAAATCAATAATTATGTGTAAGTTGTGCCACTAGCTGATGGTGCCCTACTAGACCATTTGACATCTTTATTGTACTTCACTTTTTGTTAAGTTTGAACCAAAATGTTTGCACAAATTAGCCCCAAATTAAATTTATTGTGTTAATAGTGAATTTTGTGGCCTTAATTTGACCCAACTATAACGTACAAATCTACAAAACTACTAATTGTGGGTTTTATAAGACTCGGCGTAATAATAAGCCGGTGTACTTTCTATGTTTATTGTTTAGTTGTGATAACTTAGATATCAAGATTATAAATTTTTGCTATCATTGTCTTTTATTTTCTTTCTTTTTTAAAGCCATTTCTTTTCAAAAGGTAGGAATATTTTAACAAATATATCCTTTTCTACTGTTTATTTCTTTTAAATCACAGCTCTTCGTGTGACGTAGTTCGGCACCAATCAGTGGCACATTATAGTAAAGTAGGTCTTTCTTACTCATTATTTAATAAATTAATATAGGAAAGCGAGTGATAAGCTTTTATAAACCATTTTGGAAGTAAAAAACACAATACTTCTAATTGTAACTAAAGAGTGCTGAAGCTTGAATATCGTGATGTAATATGTTAACATATAACATCGCCTCCTTGTTAGTTGTAACGTAAACGTCTCCGGTGGCAACTTGAACAACAATGATATCATGTGTAATCATTTTCCATATATAAAATCAATGATTAGAATTTGTTATTACCATCAACTATTAGGGGGCGTTTGATATGAGGGATTTCAGTGTAATTCAATGGAACTGAAATCTGAATTCCATTGATCATTGTGTTTGGTTGATAGAAATTTGTTGAAATTGGAATTTGAATTCCTTTTTGTACATGTTTGGTTGATAAAGGAATTGAAATTGAATTGAAATTAATTACCTCAAATTCCTTCCAATAAAGGATTTCAAAATCCTTCCAAATGTTGAAGGATTTCAAATTCCACCGAACCCATCTTCAAATTACAAATGTTGAAGGATTTCAAAATCATTCCAAATGTCGACCGCCGAGCACCGCCGTCCCCCGCCTACCCCGACCGCCGTTGTCCCCCGCCGACCCCAACCGTCGACCGCTGACCCCGACCACTAAAGCTGCAAACGAACCGAACGAACACGAATAAGGCCTTGTTTGTATTCGTTCGTTAAAAATAAACTTGTTCATGAACTATTCACGAACACTTACCGAACGAGATTTGTTGTTCGTGTTTGTTTATTAAGAAAACAAACATGTTCATGAACTGTTCACGAACACTTACCGAACGCAAATGAACACAAACTAAAGCAAACGCACAAACAACTATTCATGAACATGATGAACACAAAAAAACGCATAAACACAAACGAATACAAATTATTATAGATTTATTTTAAAATAAATTTTATATTTTTTATTACAAACATTACACAAAATCAATAAAAATAAATAAGTAGTTAACATAAATACCAAAAAATACTTGATATAATAGTCATAAAAATACTTGACACAATAATGAAGAATATAAATGATGTAAGGGGCTTGGAACGATGTTTATCATGATTAAATAGTTAACTTTAATATGTTTAATGAGCTTATGTATAAAGTATTTTGTTGAATAAGTTAACTACGATGATTTGGTGTTTTGAAGGTTAAAGATGATGATTTTACGTGATTTCAAGAATGTATATGGTGGATAAATGAAGATCATGATAGATGAGGTGATAGAGAATTCAATTACGAGAATGTGGCCGCAAACGAGGAAGAAAACGGAGTCCGAATGAATTATTTACGAAGAAAAAAAGATTAAATGAAAAACCGAAAGTTTCTAGCCGCGAGAGGGTGATGACCTACGGTGATGACCAACAGTGGTATCAGAGAGGAATTAGCAAAAGAGGGCAGAAGGTAGCCAACGTAACTTACGGCGGTGAGGTGACCTACGGCGGTCAGTGACGAAAAAACGTGAATAAAAGGCGGAATTTTTAGGTTTAGAGGGACTTTTCACTCTAAGCCGCCCCCAAGGTTCCGGAACGACTCCAATCGATCTAGGAGGCTTTCGGAGGCGATTTCAAGGTTCAAGATTTCATTTTTATCATTCGGTTGGAATCTTTAATGTTAGATACCATGTTTACTTTCGATTTTGAGTTGTTGTTCGTTTCCATGTCCGGCTAATCCACCCGTGATCTTCTTCGGGTGGTAAGGTTTATACTATGACTTGTTCATGATTGTTTTTTTATTAATCTTAATGTTTGAACACGGTGAATTAAACCAAGTAACATTATTAATCATTTTGAGATTCTAAAATACGTGTTTTATCTTCAATTCAATTGTTCTGTTCTTGAATGTTTTAGATTTCTTTTCATCTGTAAACGTCAATTGTGGATGGGATTGGGGTAAAACAAACGTAGGGTATGATTCGGATAAGTGCGTAGACGCAGTTTCACTCAATTCATTATTTTAAAACGAGTTAATATGGTTATGTATATATGACCCGTTATACTAAAAGAGCAAGCCTGAGTCATAAACCTGAACCCCGAAAAGGATTACTTCTCTTACCATTAGTTACAATCAATTTTCCTTTTTGATTTAAGTACTTTTTGCAATTTAGTTAAGTTAAAAGTATTTTCAATAAATCCTTAGACTTTACAAGTTGAACCACATATTCCCTGTGGATCGACCCGACTTACCCTAGCTATCTTAGGTGAGTTTGGACCGTTATAAATTATTTTTGATTAGGTTTGACAAACCGATATCAATAAACGAACACCTTAACGAACATAAACAAACAATTATCGAACGTTCACGAACGAACATAAACGAACACATTATCGAACGTTCACGAACATAAATGAACGAACGCGACTTGTGTTCATGTTCATTCGTTTAACTAAACGAATAGATTTTCTTGTTCATGTGCGTTCATTTACTAAACGAACGAACATATATGAACTTCACGCCGAACGGTTCACGAACCGTTCGCTGAACGTTCAGTTCGTTTGCAGCCCTAACGACCACCAAGCACAACCATCCCCCGCCGACCCAAGCTGTCCCCGATTGTCGCCATCCCCCGCCGACCCCAACCGTCGGCCGCCGAGCACCGTCATCCCCTGCCTACCCCGACCGCCGTTGTCCCGCGCCTACCCTGACCTCCGCTGTCCCCCGCCGACCCCGACCGCCGCCGTCCCCCGCCGACCCCGACCGCCGTCGTCCCCCTCCGACCCCGACCGCCGCCGTCCCCCTCCGACCCCGACCGCCGCCGTCCCCCGCCGACCCCAACCGCCGTCACCGCCCCCACCGCCGCCTACCACCCCGCCCACCGCCAACCGACCATTGACCACCGTTGTTGTTCGCTAACCCCTACCGCCGACTACCACCCCATCCACCCCCGACCGTCCCTGCCCCCAACCACCGACTATCACTCGTCGCCGCTAGACCGCCACCCACTGTTTACTCCGACCGCCTCCAACCGTGTCTCGACGACAAGCGTTATCGATTGGTGGCGGCAATAGGGTACGGTCGGTTTTCAAAAACGGGCGCGGTTGGTTGTCGCGATCTGTTTCTATGTATTCTCTAAGTCCAACGTAATTCTCTATTTTTCTACGTTGACTTTCTTCTTTCTATGTTATTCGGTTATCATCGAAAGACTTTATTTTGAAACTAAGATGACACGACTCAAAATTAAAAACCATCCGAGACTAGATTGGAATAAAAAATCTACTATAAGCAATTCATTATAAGAAAGCTATGACATCATCGACAAATATAACCTAACAGATAAGTTCGTAGGAAAGTTATTGATGGAAACCATCAAAACGCATTTATTAATTCTAATGGATTCCGGAGGTGTCGTTGGTAATCTATCAAAAATTTACGATGGTGTGATTGTTGGTTGGTAATATGTCAAAGGTCTTGTTTGTAAACAAGAATAACTAAGTACATAGTCATTGTTATTGTAACACTCTAGGCAAATCCTACATCAACCGTGAACAAGATAGAATACGGGTTCATAAGAAATGTACTGCCTTTAACATCCCCAACGCGTTTTAGGCGTCTTGGCGGTGGATGATAGGAAAACGCCACAGTTAATCGTGCTTAGGTGGCAGCAATCCAGTTTTCACCCGGGCAACCAAAAATAAATCTGTGAGCTTCTCGTGGACGAAACAGACAATATTGGTGGTATGAGGAGCTGAGTGTTATAGTTATTCTATTCATAACGAGTGAAATTATGACCTTTGTAGATGTTTTTAGTGATTTCTAGGTATTACATCCGTCATTAAGCCGTCTGTAAGTCCGGTCAAAAAACATATTACAACGAGTGTTTATCTGACGAAGCATCGCCTACAGATTGTCGATGGTAACTACTAACGCTAACGGATGTCTATAAGAGTTGTCTTTGGGCAATACCCAATTTTCTAAAGTGATTGTTTCTCATGGAGCCTTAAAATTTATAACAAAGATTGACTAGAAAGTGTTAGCAAATGTTATGCATTACTAACTAACAAATGTTAGCAAATTGGAAAAAAAAATAAGTATACGGTTTAAACTAGACTCCATACTCCTATAGATAAAGATCACCAATCATGCATTTACGAAGAACTTTAAAGTTGCATCAAAGAGAAGGAGTTGAATGAGGGATACTCCCTTCTCCCAACCCATGCATATTGATTGGATGAAATGGTCAAAAGTACCATTTTAGACAGATAAAGACTGGTCTTTCTTGTCTTGTCCTCAATTTGATCATCCCATGCTCCTTTTCCTTTTCCTTGTTGCTCTACTTTTAATGTTTTGCATCTTTAATTATGTGTTGTCTTACCCTTGTAAACCCTTAGGGTCTAAAGGCCCCCTCATGTAGCCAATGAATATAGTATGCATCTCTTCATCTGTAAGAATCTTTCTAGAGCAAGGAAAATATGTAGTGGTGTGTTCTTTTAAAAAAGAGAGAAAAGGGAAATTGACCATGAACACGATATCGCGAATGGGTCCACATGCTTGACCAAAGATCATGAAAGTATTTGTCGAGAGAGATAATCCCTTACCAATTAAAATAATCATGATGCAAACGTGCATCTTAGAACCTAAATTATATCGCGAGCTAGAAACCGACCTCATGATTCTTTATTGAAGCTTTTTTCGTGGAGATATGGTAGACTTTGTCAATTTGCATTGTTGCACCACTTGTAATTCATGGATTTAGCCTTGTTTTTGTTTCTCTTCCGTCCATCCAAAGCAAGTTTTATGTCATATTTTAGGAAAAGAGAACAAGATAAGCTTTTGAATGAGTTCTATTAGTAATTTAAAGTTGAAAGTGAGAGCTATATTGAAAGAGAGTTTTATTTGGACTATTTGTGCTTTATTGTGCGTGTTCCAACCACATAACTAGTAATGAGACGTAAGTTCATTTGGGCACTTGGCACTTGCTAATAGGGACTGCACCATTTGACGCCGGTTGGTTCTTGCCCTCGCTCCTTAATTTTTTCGCCTCATTGTTATGTTATGTTATTTTTGTTTTTTATGTAATATGCTATTAAGAAACACAAACCGGAAGCAGTAAACTTTTTAATGAGTTGATTATACATCCATGGTTGATTGTGGTGGTGTTAGGGTGTATGCTTAACTTTATCTTAGAAATGAGGTATGGCGCCTAGTTGAAGTACTTGTACTTGCCAAAGTGGTCTTGAGTTCGAAACACAAACATGCGCGCTGCGCGCCTAGTGAACTATAATGAAGGGTGGGTGACAAAAGTTTCATCCTTTCAAGTGTGGTTGTTTGTATATAGATTCAATTATTTGCAAAAAAAAATCTACTGAGGGCATTGTTGGAGAAAATTAGACAACACCTTGTTATGCTCTCAAGCTAGCTCACTCTTATATTAAAACTTCCACTTAATCAGTTATGATTATTATTGCTCACTCTAATAATCTTGTTTACATGTTGTCCTTGTTAGTCCTACATTTTACATGTTAGAGCATCAAATAAAGATTTACATATAATGACATGGAGCATGAAGTAGGGTCTAAAGCTTTCACCACCCATAACTGTCAATTCCATATGGACCAAGTAGAGAGAAAGAAGTGTGATGACCACCACAATAATTAAACCCTCTCTTTATTTAAAAAAAACACAAAAAAACATGATATTCTTTTGAATTTTTTTATAAACCAGTCTTTTGCTTTGTTGATATTTTACTTTGTTAACAGTTGTGTTGGTTTTAAACGTGACCATTGGCGCATTTATAACTTGTTTTATAAGAACAAAGATTTTTTGAGTTTTGTAACTTAATTTATATTAGATTGATAGCAATAGAAAAAAAAATGAATAGTGATTTATAAAAGTTGACGTCGATAACATTGCATTATAGCCTGTATATTAACTCGATACATAACTATGACCTTTATACGGTTGCAACACATTTGTGTATTGGTGGCGGGTATTTCAACCATAAAAAGTTCCGATGCTAACGTTTCTTATCATTTCGTAAGGTACCTTTGTCTACTTGTAATACTTATACAAAAAAAAAATTTATTTTTTTATAATTGTATTAATTCTTATACAAAATAGTTTTATAATTTCATATATAACCCTATAAACTTGAAAATTATCATATATGCCCATCCAAAACCAAAATTATTATATACGTCTTTGAGAACTAGTTATAATATCAAAATTTACTCATTTTATCAAAAACAGTTTTAGGAATAACATTTTATTAAAAACAATTTTAAAGAAAAATACCCATTTTTAAATGAAAGTTTATTATTTTCTAGTAAACGATACCATAACTTTCTATCCACGACATATCTCAATTTACTAAACTTTTCCAAAAATCATCTTTAGTTATGGTTTAAAAGCATTTCATAATACTTGATTACCTTGAAAGTCACGACACTAGGTTATTCAAATGTTTTCAGTGGAACCTTAATAGTTTCATCAATTTTTAGGAATCATATTTCTTTTACAATTCAAAAAGCGTCATCTCATGAGATATATCTTTTTTACTTCCAGAAAATGGTGTGACCAAAGCTACATCAATTTTCAGGAACCAGTTTTCTTGACGGCAAAGACGTACACACGTGACTGCTTAATGACTTTTCTTTTTTGAAAGCAGGTTGCTGATAATTAGGTTATAAAGAAAAGGGAAAATGTCACATAATACTAATCAAGTTTTTAAAACTTATTTAATTTAGTAACTCATGTATATTTTTTTTAAATTGAACCTTCAAACAATCAAATCGAGTTATTACCAAATTTTATTATGATAAGAAAGTAATGATGGAAAAAACATTAGAGTTAGAATTTTCAATATATAAAATTATATTAAAAAATAAGAAAAACATGTTAATTATGAAAAAAATAAAAAAAGTGCCTAAAATTTACGTCAACGTTCTATATCAGCTTCAAAAGATAAAAAAAATATTTTCTAACTGAATCCAAAAGTATAACATGCTAAAAGATATGTTATGACTTTTAATTTGTATAAAATATAAAATGAGTTATCTAATTGGAACACTTTTAAAACTTGAGTTACTTAATTGGAACACTTTTAAAACTTAAGTTACTTAATTGGAACACTTTTAAAAGTTGATTGTCATTTTACAAAGTTACCCCTAAAAAAATATCATATAAGTTGGACATATATGATATTTTTAATTTTAATCAGATATATATCATACTTTTTAATTTTATAAAGTATATATGAAATTCTATAACAATAAAACCAAGGGTGTTCTCTACCCCTTAACTTTATATAAAAATCACATCACTCACTTCTCTCTTTCACTCCAACTCGCCCTAAAAAATTAACGAGCTGAGTAGATCCCCAAAATTTAATATACGACTTAAAAAATGCAATGTTGTGTGTAGTTGTGTATCATGTCTACCAAGCCTTTAACGTGCTAGCCATATATTAACGCGTGTTAACACCTGTACGGGGCGGTGTGTAATGACCATAAGGGCCAACTAAGATAATGCCCCTGGGGCGTGCTTGTACTCCAATTGGCCTAAAGAGTTTAACATTTCATAAAGTATAAAGTATTGTAATTGATAACTTTTTGGTCTTAAGACCCTTGAATGTTCAAGGCTAATAATTTGCCATTGGTTCACCCCAAGGGAGTAAATGTAGAAACGGAAAAATTGGCATTATGTCGTGTGTTGACAATCACACGTTCCCACGACAAAAAAATGAGATTGTGGGAAAGTAACATTGACAGGATATGGACAGTACCCTTAACTAACGGGATGAGTACCGCACGGATGGGTGCTGATTTAACAAACCAATTAACCTCACCCTTTTCCTATATATATGATAATATCATAATATGATATGAGTTATGAACACCACTCCCAAAATTAAAAAAGCTAATTTGATTAAGTTTGGGCCTGATCAACCTAAAACTGACATTCTCTTACTCCATCCAAAAAGAACGGTGTTCGCGGTTGCTATACTTTTTACCTCGTAATCTCATCATGTCACATCCCGATCGATGACGGAATCATCGGGGCGGACGAATGTGACACAATTGTTCATAGCACATGGAACTAACAAGTTGAAATAATATTAAATATCATTTTTATTGAACATTACAAGACAATTAAATCATTACAATACAAACAAGATATAAACAATAACATAAAATTTTCAATTAAACTAAGTCCAAGTCCTATATGAGCACGAAGAGATCCTCAAGTATCAAGACTGAAATATGTTGAAAATAAATGGTCAATCTTGAAAGTTGGTGAGTTTCATGAGTTAAACATACATATATATAAAAGATTTACAAGTAGCAATTTATGTCCATGGTTATGAATTATGCAAGTTTATAGAACACATATAGCTACAATCAAACCTCGATTTAATTACAAGTTTATATGATTGGCTAAGTGTACTTGGTTCCCATGATTAACAAGTCATACGTCATTAGAAGCCGGCAATACATCGGCTTTAGCACCAAATAGGCTTGTCAGGCCCATAGATCTAAGACGTTGCCAGACTAGCAATATTAATAATTGTAAACAAAATATGTATCTCATATAACACTCACAATAATACCAATAACCATGACAAAAAGGTAAAGATGAATTGCAAGTGCATTTACAAGTATCAAGATGTTTATAAGTGTAAGTTTATAAGGTTAACACATTTTACCCCAAAAGGTGTGAAATAAAGTAAAAAGGGGACATGAATAAATCACATAAGAAACTCATAATAATAGTGATGGTTGTAAAGTACATAAGAAAGCTTGGATGTTCAAGAGTCAAAGGTGATGTTCTAAATGATAAAAAGAAACAATAACTTGAGTTTGGAATACATTACAAGAAGTTAGGACGCTTAGGAATGCCAATAAGCGAAAGGTAGATTAATAAACGATTATTATACCAATTTTAGATTCTGGACAGAATGTTTCGTATGTGTTTGAACAAGATTTTAAAATAGAAAACGGTTTCATAAAATTATAAAATTTACATTTGACTAGTTCAAAGTCTCTCGGACAACTTTCATTCAGAAACATTTTTATGAAAAAATCCGTAATAGGTCAAACAAGCAGCACAAGACAAAAGGTGTTGAAATGCGCACTTATCTTGTGAAGGCTATTGTTGAGTCGTGCGATTGAGTTTGAAGATGTATAAACTGTCGCTAAAAAGGTAATTCAATAAACTTAACATTGGAGCCAGATTTTACTCAAATTTAGTTTGTTATGATCAAGTTATGGTCGGTTAAAGTAAGATTATATTCTGCCAGAATTATAGTAAGATACTTATGAGCACTTTTAAAATCGTTAAAACATGAAATAGGTTAGAACAATTTATTATGTCAATATATGGTATATTAGTCTTCATTTGAGTTATAAAAATATTCTAATACTTTGGCATAGCCATCATTTAGAAAATAATCTTGTGGAATAACCGAATGCGATGGTATAACCGTCCATATACAAACGAGATTCTTTGTTTATGTTAGTATGTTGTTAGATTGATTTAGGAATGTTAGTGATTGTTATAAGGTTAGTGATTATTAAAATATTAATGATCAAATGATAATGATTAAAATAAAAAGAGATTTGGTAGAAGAAATAATAATAGTAAAAATATAAACTCATGAGAACAATTGGATGTTAGGATGATTGAAATGTATAATATAAAAGCAATAAAAGATTACTTTAGTATTAAGAATTCTTAAAATTCTTGTAAAATAAAATTCTTTAATTTGATCATAACCAATGGATGAAATAAAGATATGACAGTGAGATTTTTTAGAGAATGAGCAAATGAAAAGTGAGGCCTAAAGTTTGATTTTATAGTTGAGGTTAGGAGTAGGTTATGAAGGTGTTAATGGTGAGTTATAAGTCTTTTAAAAGAGGGTTATGATTGGAATTTGAAAAAATTAAATAATTTAAATAAATAAAGACTAATCACAATTTAAACTTTAAATTTATTAAAACTTTAGTTTTAATTTAACAACTTCTTTTTTATTAAATCTTTATGAACTTTATAAATCTAATAAGAACTTGTAATTTGATTATTTATTTTAATTGAATATTTAAAATCTTATAAATATTAATAACCTTTTATAGACCTTACATATTTGTAAAAATAATGATATTTGTATTTTAATCCTTTATTTTAGTTTTATAATTAAAACTCATAAATCACAAATAAAGTTCATGAATTTATAAAATTTCATTTTATAAATCATGAAATTACCATGAATTGAAATTACCATGAATTGATTTAATAAATGGAAGTTGAATAAATAGTATTATTATTGTTTTTGAATGATTAAAATAAATTAAATTTCTAACTAATATATTTGATTTTCTAAAATTGACCCAAACGGATTTGGTTTGGGTTTCTATTTTTCAAAATGGGCAGATGTTACACATCGTCCTATGAAAAACTTGCAACACCAAATCCTCTCGTGAAGAGGGTTCATATATTTAGGGGACGTTTGGTTTGCCAAATTTGCTAAAACTGAAATTGGCATTGAAATTTGAATTAGAATTAGAAGGAAAAGTATTTGAACTTTAATATTTTTCAAAGGATTTGTAATTAAAGAGAATTAGAATCTATAAATGGAATTTAAATGTCAAATGTATTTTTAGTGACAAAACACTTATAAAGAAATTTAAATTTATTATCCATTACAAATCGTCACCACCTCAATGACCACCAATCATCGTCGTTACATATCACCATCGCTCTGTCATCGCGCCCGTTTTCGAAAACCGACCGTACTCCACCGCCGCCACCAAACGATCACGCTCGCAGCTGAAAATCAACAGTCACCATCGAGCGCGTCTGAAACCGACGTGGTTTAACGACGACAGTCGGTAGTTGGCCGCGGGCATAGTCGGTGGAGACGGGCGTTTGTAGGCAGTGGGTGCGGTTAACGGCGACTGTCAATTGTCGACAATGGTTATGGCATGATCGGTTATCGGGGAGTGGGGCGTCAAATGAACGGTTTTGGGTGATCGACGAAAATCGAATGTCAAGGGTGAGTGTGACTGTAGTCGGAGGTGGTATTCGCTTGCGGCAACGGTTGGAGGTGGCAGGCATCGACGGTCGAGGGTAGCGGTGGGCGGCGGCCAAGCGACGGTGGGAGTTGGTCGGGCGACGACATGGGGCATCAACAGCAGATGGCAGTCGGGGTCTAGTGGTGGTGGTCGGGCGGTAGCGGCGGCCAAGGTCAGTTGTGAGCATTGGGGTCGGAGTTAGCGGCGAGCGGCAGCAGTCGGGGGCATTGGCGTCAGTCGACGAGGTCGACAAGGGTCGTCGGTAGTGTCAGTTGGCGGTGAGCGAGGGTGGCGGCAGTCGGTGGTGGAGGTGGAGGTTGGTGGAATTTGAAATCTTTTAAAATTTGGAAGGATTTTAAATATATTTCATTTGAAGAAAACTGAGAGAATTATTTTCAATTCCTTTCGCAATCAAACACATTAATAATAGAATTAAAATTTCAATTATAAAGAATTACTACCAACCTAACACAAAGTATCATGAAATTCAAATTCCGATTTCATTAAATTTTATTTTGAATAACAAACGCCCCCTTAGTGTCTGGGGTTTAAGGTTTTTATATGAAGATACCTATTGATTATTCTATATATTATAAATTTACTCTTTATTAATGGTTTGTGATAAATAGTAAAAAGTTGTAATCTTTAGTTTTAAATAAGGTTGTTCAAAAAGTTCGATTCTCATAGCTCACTCAAGAATAATTTAAAAATATCTCGCTCGTAATCTACATATTTTTAGCAAGCCGAGCCGGCTCAGCTTGTTAACCGAACCTGACACGTGGTTGTTCGGTAGCTGGCTCATTGGATCACTCGTGTCTCGTTTAAATTAAAAACCTAAATTATGTTTCGTGACCCAATTTGATTCAGTTCGTTTATTGTTGTAATCTTTAGTAGGTGACAGGCTCACCATAATTATATATTGATTGATTTTGCTAACGGGCGTCCATGATTGAATTAGTGTCAGCTCAAAAGTAAAGTCTCATGGCAAGTCGTAGTTTGTTTGATTGTTTCTTTTTCTTTTACATGTATAGTCTCAGGTGCTCATATTATTATCATCATGGATACCTTCTTTAGATGTTGTGGCTAGTTATTGCCACTTTCAATCCATTTGTGTAACCCACTTGAGTAACCAGCTTATTCTTTTCAATGGTATTGAGGGCACATGATTTCTGTAGGACAATCATGTGTTCTTCTAAATCAAGTTTCAGTTTTTTTGTCTTTTTCCCTATAACGCTTCTAATGGGATGATTTTGACCATTCGTTAGGGACGTGAAACTGATGTGGAGGAAAGAGACATGTTTTACCGAAGAAGAAGTTTGTGGCCATACAGAGAAAAGGAAGAGAGAATGAGAGAGGGAGGAGAGAGATGGTGATGTATGTGACAATGCTTTCAGTCATCCATGAGTTTCTTTGTTGGAGATGCTCTTAGTGATATATAAGAGGTAATTGACTTCTATGCCTAAACCATAACCTAAACATTATATGTCTAGCAAAAAGATCATGAAAAATGACTAGTTTATATGACAAACATTAAAAATAGAAGAAACTCTTAAAATCTTCATTTTGACTTAAAATTCCCTCAAAATGTCCACCAAGATTTTCTTCTCATAAGGTCCCCTTCAGACAAGACGTCAACCCACGCTATGGAAGCCCCGAATCATATTCTCTAGCCATCACCACCATCATGGTCCTCGAAACCCCACTATGAATCCAAACCCACCACCGCTACCGCCCGCAAAAAAACTCACCCTCGTCCCCCTCATCTTCCTCTTTTAGCCACTTTCCCCTCCATCTAGAGCTAGGGGTGTTCATTGGTTCGGTTATCAGTTTGTTCGGTTTATTCGGTTATCAGTTTGTTCGGTTTATTCGGTTCGGTTTATTCGGTTTTGAATTTTTTTCAGGCATAACCGAAAACCAAACCGAACCGAACTTGGAATATGGCTAACCAAACCGAATTCAATTCGGTTCGGTTTCGGTTAAAACCAAAAAAAACGTATTCAACGGAAAAAACCGAATTCATCATTTTTTTATTTTTTTAAGACGTTGTTAAATTTAGATCACTTGTACAAGAATCACTCTTCATATATATTTCGTCAAAAATATATATCAAATAATTAAACTCTTGAATTGTTAACAATCTCGTTTCCTAAAAATATAAATAGTCGACTTTGACTCTTTATAAAATAATATTGACACTCAATTTTGGTAAGTAGAATTGGACTAGCATATAAATTCTTTGTTATTTGGTTTAAATAAAACATCTTAAAAATTTAGGCTTCAGAAGTTAGGCTAAACATACAATTATAAAAAATAAGTAAAGTATATGTATTGAATTTGATTAAATTGGTTAAACAGAACAAACCGAATTCAAAATTTACACCGAATGTTCAAACTGTATAGGAACAATAATCAATTTTAGCTCGAATGGTTTGTAGTGGAACCCTACCCTCTCTGAAATCCGAATTCCCAATTCGTTTTTGGGTAAAAACTGAATTCCTAAATCGGTTCTGTTTTTTTGGGTTATGAATACGGATCGGTTTTCGGTTTTTTCGGTTTTCCATTTTTTCCACACCCTTATCTAGAGCATCCTGGAGGGGCTCCACCACCTTTTCCGAAAACGACGGCTTCGTCATATGTGTTCACAAAGCCTTCGGCCACTTATGTGGACCGTTAATGGGCAGCTAGAAGTTCCTCACCGGAGTAATCAACATTGTAGGGTTTCTGATCCTCTGTTTAGGTAGTCACCCGCGTTGTGGAGGCGCCAACCCGCGCTATGGGCACGTGTAAGATTTTGAGTGGCTCGCTACACAGGCGCCCACTATATCTAAAAAGGCGTCGACGCCTTGTCTTGAGGGGACATTTTGAGAAGAATATAATAAAAGCAACATTTTAAGAGAATTTTAGGTTAAAATGAATATTTAAGGAATTTTGCCTAAAAATAATAGTTATCTTATAATTTTAGATTTATATCTAGGCATATTGTATCTATAATTAATTTCTATCAAGAGAAAATATTTGAAACCACTAAAACTTATCACAATGAATGCAAGTTGAATGCAAATCATTACCTTGGTGAACACACCCTCCTACACAAAAGATGAAAAAGGATGACATTTATTAGTAACTTTGATGGTCACTTGTCATGATACATTTCGGTGTTGTTTGTTTTTTTATAGTAAAATGTATGTCATCGTCATGACACATTTGGTGAAAACACCCTCCTACCCAAAAGAATGTTTGTTTTTTAACATATGTAAACTGTAAAAATAACCTGTAATTAAAAATGTCAAATTAATCTACCATCGTCATCTCCTTCCTCCTCGTCTCCACCACCACTACCACCGCCACCACCACCTTCACAACATCTTCAATAGCAACAATCTCTGATTCTTGCTCAAAAGCATCAAGCTTTACACCATTCCCCAACACAACATTATATCAACCATCATCTAAAGCTCCCATTAAACCCAAACCCAAATCGAATCAAACCCTAATCTCAATCAAGATTGAATGTTGAATAAACAAATCCCAAATCAAAAAGAAATCCTAGATCCAAAACCCCCAAATGAATCGATTGATAGATGAAAGAAGAATAGTGGCCACTAGTTAGAGATATGGAATATGGGGTAGCGAAAACGTATTCAAGTTTTATGATTTATATAGAGATGAACGGTGGTCGGCGGTGGCTGCAGGGTCGGCGGCGGCTGTGAAAACGGTGGCTGCAAGGCCGACGGTGGCTTGGAAAGAGGGGGAAGCAGGAGGGAAGAAGATGTTAGAAGTGGTTAGAAGTGAATGGGTCATGTCTTCTTTACGCAAATCTCAGGAAAACCTTTTTTATTGAAAAGTCTTCTAAAAAACAAACAATCTGCAGACCTCAATGTCTGCGTGTGGACTGCGCGACGCAGACAAAAAAGATCCGGAAGTGCTTCTCAGAAAAAACAAACACCCCTTTAATCTTATGTTAATGTCTAAGCTCATTATTTAGCGTGTGTACTTCGGTCAAATGTGATGATATGAATACATTGTGAATTGATCATCATTCCATTAGTGCTAATGCAAGAAAAACTCAAAAGTTGGAAACTTTCATTGCCAATAGTTTTCTACCCCCATTATCTCAAGGGTAAAAGTTTGTTTGTTTGTTAGCAGCCATCTTGTTCTCAATTAGCCAAGATATGTGTTATGTTAGTTTCTCTACAACAATGATTACAAGATTGAAACTCAATTCTTATGGCCAAATTGTTAACCACTATGTAGCTTTATTGGATACTCATGTTATATATGGCTTCCAAAACCTGACGAAATCCCACCAAACTAAACAACTTGAATTGTCTCATCTTGCTTGCTATGTGCATGTTAAAAAATAATGCGATCCCCGTAGGTTTCATATTGTATTCACTAGAATATAGTGTGAAAACGATGTAGATTTAGATCGGAATCTCCCAAAACCAACATTTAATAAAATAGGTTTCATATTAACCTATACGTCTGTTATAATGAAACCATCTAATGTTGTTAACACAATAACATATTCTTTATACAATGTGGTATACATGTATCTAGGCTGTCAAAACAAATTAATTTTTTTTAACGGACCAAAACAAATTAAATACGACTCGAAACAACAAGACACAATTAATAAGACCAAGTGCAAATTCATTTTCTTCACACAAAAACACAAAACGTGTTACACAACATGATTTTGTTATGACACAACTAATTCATTTGTTAACACGGTTAACAAATAGTTAAAAAAATTAAAGATCAGTACAAAATAATATGCATGATAATGATATCCTTTAAGAAATAGTTAACATATTTAAAACAAAAATCTATAAAAGTTTAAGCTAAAAGTGTATAATATTATTTAAAATGAGATCATAAATTACACTCACATAACTTTCATTTATAAATGTGATTTGTGAAGATGAAAATAAAGTTGCATAGGTGGGGCCAACGGCAAGGGTTAGGAAAACCCGAAAAGGGTATATTATAGTATTTTAATAATTAAATAAATAATAAAAAAATGACTAAGTATAAAAAGTTTAGTTGTTTAACCTACATAGACACGAAGTAAATCATGTCAAGCTCAAACTCAAACTCAAACTTACTTAACTCGTAACTTATTTAAGTTCGTGTCATATCGTACGTGTTAAGCTCAAAGTCAAACTTACTTAACTCTATTTCATGTCGTGTTGCATCTAGTGCTTCATATTTACGTTTCCATCTATATCTCGTAATAATAAATTAAAAAAAACTCGGTTTTTCAATAATCAGTACATTATATTGACCTACATATGCAATTATACGCCAATATGATAGTGAGAGAATCATCAGTATGTGTTGTTCTCTTTTAGTGATACAACTACGACTATTTTTGTTTAGTGGTGTTCACGACAAGGTTCTGCCGGTTTGATTAATATTTTTATGCGAACTCATGTTTTTTAAAAACGTAAACCAAATCGGCCAACGATTTAATGGTTTGGTTTTGAGAGTTTGACGGTTTTAACTATTTGAACCGTTTTTGTAAGAATTCATTTGTTTAAAGTGATTAAATATTTTTTACTATCCATGAATTAAACTAATGGAAAAAATACATATAATTTGCTCGTATCCATCTGAGTTGATAGAAAACAAAAGAAGATTGTGAAGTATTTATGGTATATAAATCATAAATAACTCATCATCATTGATTCAAGCTATTATTTTATTTTTAATTTTTAGTTTATAAATGATCTTACAGTTTGTTATGAAAATATTTTCCATGCAATATATAATATCTGGTACTAGAATTTATTTCTATAAATGTATTACAATATATTGTAATATGATCTTATCATCTTTCAATTAGAATATCTTTTTTTGTTGAAGTTTATACATATACATACACCATGCATATATTTAAACTTTTACACGGTCGATTTCTCGTTCCAAACCGTAAACCAGCCATGATATGATATAATGTTATTTAATGTAAAGAATTGAAACAAAATTTTAGTTCTGACTTGTTTACAACAAGTATCTGTATATATAATACCTTTTTTAATTTACTTCTTCACATATTTAAAACTAATTTGCGAATTTTTTTATATATAGGGTTAATTTTAAAAATATTTTGAGTTGTAGGGTAAAAAAGAAACATTAGGGGTACCTGCTCATGTGGCTGGTGAGTTCAACAAACAACTTCCACTTCCACATTCACATATTTATTCTGTTTTGAGGAGAACTCGCTGGTCACACCGACGGGTACCCCTAATATTTCTTTTTTTATTCTACAACTCAAATTATTTTTAAAATTAACCCTATATATAAAAAATCCTGATTTGCAATCAGTATTTATAATTTATTTAATTAATTTTAATAATATAAAACTGAAACTAAAGTATATCAAAACTTGCAACGTTTTGTATTAGTTTTAGTTTTGGTAGCCAATTATTGCAACCATTTTCTCGGTCGCAAATTATTGTCGTTAATGTCCAGTTTTCTTGTAGTACTATTTTAGTCGTAAACGACTTGTGCAATTACTTATAAAACGTCTTGATCCATCAATTATCACTATGGATAATAAAGTTCTTTGTTTGCTTCAAGCAAATGGGCATTTTCTAATTTTGAGAAGAATTAACACTTTTTAATTTCTCACTTGTGTTATTAAATTTGTGGGACTGAGAATCTGGCTTATATTATATATTATATTATAATATATTATGTTATATTGATTACTTTCATTTGGAGTCGACTGGCTCCACTTTAGCTCAAGCTCGACCACAAGTCGTACCCCACAAAGCCAATCATTTGCTTTTTCTAAATTTCAACCAAAATTGTATGGCTATATAAGTTTCCAATTGCTGATTGCCATCATTTTTTGTTTATCTAAAACGTATGATTATGTTTTTAACATTCAATAGTTACACTAAGACATGAATGCCGGAACTAATCTTTCTATCATCACATTTTTTCTTAACAAAGTGTTCTTGTTTCTCTCTCCTATTAAATACCTATAAAAATGTATAAATAGTATTATATTTAATTCATTTTTAGATTAAAAATAAACTTTTAATAAATTTAGAAAGATCTTTTTACTAATGATTTCTAAAGAAACATCAAACTTAGTTAAAAATACAATATATTTTAAAATTGATGTTTTTAAAAAAGTATTTTTTTATTAAAGGAAAACAATTAAAATTAGAAGTTATAATAAGGGCATTATTTAAAATGACATGTTTTTTAAAAAGGTTTGTTTTAAAAAATTGTAATTTCTATTAAAAAATTTTAAAAGTTGATATTATTATTTATTACTTATAGTTATTAACCATACGTAATTTCAATCATATCTTATCTTGCAATATCATTTTACAATTAATAAATTTTAACTCTATTTAATATTATATTTATTTAAACCATGTAATACGTGGATTGTGAAACTAGCTAACTAAAAATGTGTAATTAAAGTTAACATATAAGAAATAAATAAATAAATGATAATGTCACATGTCGTAATTCTACGAGCAATCATTTATTTTTCACACTTTTCTTTTTCTACCTAATACATAAGTTTGCTTTTTATTTTTTAACCAATAAATATATAACTATGATTTGAAGAATATGTGTTATTATAATTTGTGAATTATATCAACGATTGACCATATAGGATTTTGATTAACAATTTATAAGGGTTGTATGTACCTTAACAAACCAAATTGACCCCGATGGCTTCTATCTATACTACTATATAATACGTCTCTTTTGATAGAGATGTAATTTTGTTAAAAATACAAGTCTTAAAGCAACATGTACAAATGAGTGCATCACATTTAAAAGGGGTAGAATAGGGATTTGATTAAAACTTTAAGACACTTTAGGGGTAATATGGTAAACTTATCTATTAAATTTTATAAAATTTGATATTTGTACCCTTGTCTCTTTCATGTATTTAATAAATATTATTAATATATTATTTAATAATATGATATTATTTAATTCACTTCAATAAGTTTTATTTTATTTATGATACTATAAATTGATATTTAAATTTATATTTACTAATTAATTTTATAACTAAATAATTTTTTAATTAAGTATATTATTTTATTTGAATATTTAAGTATATAAATTATATAAATCTTCATATTTATAATAACTATAATACTAATATTTTTCTAGAGGCATATTATTATAAGTTTAATAATTTTAATATTTATCTATATCTTTTATAATAAAAGTGAAAAGAGGATGAAATGATAATTTTACATATGGATTAAAACACCCATATGAATAGTAATGCTTAAATTTCAAAAAATTAATTATTTTATTTTATTTATGCCCTTATAATAAAGTGTAATATATGATTGTTTATAATACAAATGCTAAAACATATATACGTGGTCAAACAAAATCGATATTTACTTTCAATGTTGTTTATATATTGTGATTGAGCACTAATCCCTATTTCCTTTTCCTTTATCAGTTGTTAAAAACTCAATAACAATCAAAATGGTAATTTATGGTGATAGTTTCTCCATTAACCTTCTTCGGTATATGCAAATCACCATTAAAAGCTGACTCTAATGATCATAAAACTCTAACCAACATTCATAAAATAAACCCCGTAAAATCTAGGTAATAAATGATTTTCGACCATAAATACCACCCATTCTTTCACTATTCTTGTTGGGATAATATAATTGTCTTAAAGACTTTTGTAATATACGTAATTGTTTTCTTTTATTCAATTTTTTCAATAATTATATTTTGATTTTTTAATTTACGTCATAACGCACCGAGCCAATACTGACTAAAATTGAATTCTCAAAAATCATGCAACAACTGTACCGTCGCAACGCGCGAACATTTCCAACTAGTTGTTCATAATTGACAACCATTGTACAATGTTGATCGTATATTGTCATCATTGACCAGTATTGACCTTAATCGCCCATTAATATTATTTTTATTTAAATATAATTTCATCGAGCCTTTTGAACTCAAATAATTGTACTTGACTTCATTGTATTTTGAAAAAATAATAAAATAAAAATATTTATTTTCTTTTCCATAGGTGACATTTGCTATGAAAACACTTGATCAACTTCCTCGTTCACTAATAACAACCTTAACTAACCATAATTGAACATTATTTATCCTAACTAAATAAAATAACGACTATAACTAGCTAATAATCTATTTTTCTATAAAAAAGATATAATTCAGGTCAATTAAATAAAAATTATAATTAGTTATTAATCTTTTTTTGCTATACAAAAAATACGTCAAGACTAAATATCAGTCCTTAATTTGATATGCTTTAGGAATATTAAAAACTTACTTTTAGTGTTCAATAGGGCTCCTCTTATTTAGAGACTGCACAATGACACTATTGTTCATTATTAAGAGTATTTATTTGGAATTGAAATTTAGTTACCAAAAAGATTCTCTCCAAAATCTTTTATTGTGTAGACGTATATGATTGAACTTTAGTTTTAAATAACGTGTCAAAGTATTAGGGACTGATAATTAGTCGGTAACATGAGTAAAAAAATTCAATCCTTAATATCATTAGTAACTAATGTAATAGTCTCTAATACTATGTTTTCGAGACTGATACATCAGTCCTTAATAGTTTAGTACCTAATGATCATATTTCTTGTAGTGGATCTAAGGGAGTGTTCAGGTTTGCGATTAAAAAAATCAAATTTTGCGTTCTACAAACTTTTAAACCTCGCTTCAGTAAAAAGATAGTAGCTAGTCATACTTTTTAATATTGTTACCAGATACTCTCTTTGATTATTTACATTTAGCAAACCTTAGTAAAAAAATATCCTTCAAATTACAATCTAATATAAATCCTCACATCTAGGGTGTTCAGGCTCGAGCTTGGCTCGTTTCAACTTTATAAAGCTCAAGCTCGGCAGCTCGGCTCGTGTGTAGTTATATTTCTAAAGCTCGAGCTCGTTAGGAATGATTCAAACTCAAGCTCAGTTCGGGCTTGGCTCGTTTATCATTAAATTTTACTTTTTTATAATTACTATTATATTTATTTATAATCATAGTTATCATGTATATAATATTTAATTGTTTTATCATATTTCTATATATAATTAATAATATTATTATAAATATATATTTGATATGTAAAAAATATTATAAATATATATAAATATATATATATATATAAACAAAAACTCGTTTAGGCTCGCGAGCCAGCTCAAGCTTAATATCTGAAGTTAGAGCTTGAGCTCGAGCTCGGACTCGTTTAAGCTCGGCTCAATTCGAGCTTTTCCGAGTCGATTTCAAATAGCTTGCGAGCCGTCTTGGCTCGTTTACACCCCTACTCGCATTCTCCTAGGTTGAAGTTAGAATCTAGTGATAAAAGAAGAGTCTTACAACTAAAGAATTTTGGTTATAAACACGTCCAAAACAAAAATAAATAAATCACCATTAAAAAAAATCTATCCTAGCTTTATGGAGTAAGGATCTTGATACTTTTGTCGCATGATTTTGTAGTTGTAGACTTGAGTCAAGGAATTAGCGGTTGGTGAGTTAAATGATATTTTAACCTATAGACCCCTAGGTTAAAATGATATATTGTTGACTAGTATTTTGTTGTGTTATTTTGATAATGATATTATATAATCAGCTTTCTTGTAACATCTTCCCCACGCTATGTTTTTCCACTTTGCCATAGGAGAGAGGGCTAGAAGCTAATTGAGCTACTCTTGAATTAAAGAACGTATGCACCCTCTTCTTTGGACATTGATAAAACCCTTTTGATATTATGTTTATTCTTACCCCTTTTTATCATGTTTCTTCACTCGCTTTCAACTTTCCTACCACTTATTTTGGAGTTTTTCTCTAATGAAAGCATCACTTTAACATCTCAATGATCATATATATTTGCTAGACCTAGGACATATATCGTGCACAATGAGTTTATATAGGTCATCAATCATAGGCCTATCATGGTTAGATTTAGTTCTCTCTACGATAAAATCCTGCACTCTATAAATTTATATCAATTGTGTATATCATGCACATTGCCATTAATGTCTAGATGCCAACAAAGAACTTAGTGCCGCTTACACAAGATGTTGGTGCATTAGTCTCATTGTCCTATCATCATGTCTATGCTGATGATATCGTTGATGTTTTAAGAACATTGTTTAATCATCCACGTCTCCATCATGGACAACAGGCTCTTACATATGCTACATGAAAACGTTGTCATGATTCTAGATCTCTTAGATTTGTTCGTATCCTTTTTGCATGATTATGTTCTTATTTCATCATAATTTTAGTACCACTGTGATTTGATTTAAGAAACACACGCATTGTAAAATGTTTGAACATTAACGTTGTCAAGGTGTTAATTTATTCGAATCTTATTTGCTTCAATTAGGGAATTACCAAACTATAATGTGTGTTAAGTTAAATAAAAATAATGGCTATGGAATTCCGCATATAACAGTGTGATATCCTGATCAAATCAAAAACAATAATCGAAAATATTATAACCTTGTGGCTTGTAAATTACTAAACTATTGCTAGCATGTAAAAGCTTTAATCTTTTATAAACGTCTTTGTTATAAATTACAAAAACATATATAAAAGATTTTTTAATGATACAAGTATGAAAAATATTAATACATTTGATAACCATCTTCTATTCGAACGCGTCATACTTCACCTTGATTTAACTAGTATACATGTCTATATCTCTATCATATATCGTTTTGAAGTTCTGATCTCTTAGATAACTAATACATCAACTTTATGAAACAATAATAAAAATTGTAGTGCTTGAAGGCTAAAACAATACACGTTTCTAAAACCTTTGCAACGGATAACCCATTAATAATAAGAGAGTTATGAAGTTTAGAATAACCACTACTTTTGATGCATGTCTGCCATGCAATGCAATTAAGTGATATCCACCATCTTTAGATTTGCACCAAATTTAATAAATGTGTTTTGACTACTTTCCTTTTAAACCTTTGGAGTCTTGCCTTTATTTCTCCCTTTTTAGGCTCTAGCCTTTTCTAGACTTTGAATATGTAAAGCTCATTAATCAATCAATACAATAATACTGTATCGTCTTGTCATCATTTAGGTGTTTTATTTTGTAATATGTATGTTATTAAAAGAACAATTGAAAGGATAACTAGATATAAAAATAACTAGAAATAATGTTTGTATAATCAAAATGATATAGCTCGTCCAAAAAGAAGAAAAAAAAAAAGTTAACATAACATAACAGTTTTTAGCTTACGATCACTAAAATACACGAAGAAAGGGTTTTAGTTACGAAATCAATAGCCTATATTTCATCCAGAAAAAAAAAGAAAAGAATACCATAACCGTATTGAGCTCATCGATCATTGGTATATGTAAAAAAAGTGTTTCAACGAGTGATCGAAACCAATATATATATTATACAAGATAATAAAAGAATAAGATAATACTATTAAATTCATTAATCCTTAGAATACTTGTAAAGAGTACTAATTAGGAATCAATATCATATATCATATCTCGTTTGAACAAAGAAAAAAATATGATAACATATTTGAGCTCGCGCTAACCATTAGAGCATGTAAAAAAAGAGTCTTAACTAGGAATTGATATTATACTCGTATGGAAAGAAAGAATAGACTAAGATAATATAGTTTTAAGCTCGTCGATTATGTTTAAGAGATCTTAATTATAGATCGAAATGGTATTAAATATATGTCATCCAAAAACACGAATAAAAATTAAATATTTGAGCTAATTGATTATCAGAATACAGAACAAGGATCTTTAAGTGTTTTAATTAGGAATCCAAATATAGAAAAAACTCAAAATTAATTTGAATTCTAAATATAAATATGGAAAATATAAATAGGATTTGAGGGGGAAGCATTTCAACACATTGCTATACCACCTATCAATGACCGGAACACTTAATATTGTTATTTAACTTTAAATCATGTTTATAGATAATAAAGGGTATTCAAAAAGCATAAACAATTAAGAAAATGCCTCTGAATTTTATCCGAATCAATTAAAATAATTCAAAAGTTGAGGGACTTCATTTATGAGAAAAGAAAGTTTGTTTTTTAAAAAGAGCATGACAACTACATTAAAATGTATAATAAAGATTTGCCAAGTTTTAGATCTAATAACTTTTGACTGCTATTTTTATTATTTTAACAATAATCATTGATACAAACTTTACATACTGACGTTGAATAATCATTGTGTACAAATTGATATACTTATTATATAAAAATAAATATGTCATAAACAGACATCAAGTTTTAAAAGTATTTCAATTAAATATATAACTCGTACATATTTTGCTCAAATTAGGTTATTAAACCATCAAATCAAGTTATAATCGGATTTTTTTTTGTGTCAAGAAAACGGATGAGAAGATGTGAGGTGTGGGATTTTCATATACTTATGATATTATATTTAAAAAATAAAAGACGTGTTAATTATTAAAAAAAACTTAAAAACCACATCACCACTTCATATCAGCTTGAAAAAATTACTAATTGAAACAAATAAAAAATGCTAAAAAGCACGCAAAAACCTATCATTTAAATAAAACATGAAAGCTAAATGATTTAATAAAAATATTTTAAATATGAATGACATAATTGAAATACAATTGAAACTTAGTTACTATTTTATAAAATAACCTCTTATATAACTAAAAATCATGTTAAAAGGTTTTTTCGTGTATGAAGAATTTTTAAACTAACGAATGTCTCATTTTTAATTACTTTAATGTTCAAACATGTCTGGCTAAAACTAAGATTAATGAGTTTTAGCCACGTGTGGCATGGTGGTTTTTGAAAAAGTGTGTCTAAATTAAGCCCTAGGTTGACATAGTGGATAGTTAACATGACACTAATGTTAGTATTGAATTTTCTGTTAGTATGTTATATTAAATATGATATTGAAACTGCTATACTAAATATGATGTTACTATCACAATTTATGTTTTTGCATTGTTATAGTTGTTACCGTTCACTAGTCATTTGCTCAAACGTGCATTTGTTTTTTTGTATGTCAGGTTACATGGCTATCTGAGAAGATATAAAAAAGTACTTGAGAGATTAATTAAAAAGCTTTATAAATAGGTAGTCGGCTACAAAAAACCTCATTTAATGAGTATGGTATAATGAAATGGTTGGTGTTTCCTTAACCTCATTCAACGGGCGTAACAAATGATTTGACTCGCATGCTTGATTTTAGATTTTAGCATTCTATCTAGTTAAAGGAATATAAGCTCTTGCATCTTCATTGTTCTTGCTTACAAACGGATTGGAGTTGGACAGAAATAACTTGATGATATGTTATTAATAATATATAAAACCCCCCACACCCTTTTAATGTTTTGGCTATCATAACTTTTCTATTTCCGAAAGTACGTTCAAGAAATTGTGAGAAGAAAGGGTTATGGTTGTGAGAGAGGCACATAAAACGACTATATAGTTAATAAGAATTTAGAGTATATATCACGACACACATCTCGCGCCTTAAGTACAAGATAAACCGAGGTTAGACAAATGTAAATATTAAGAATATCATGTTTTTATCATTATAGCCAAAATTTAACAATTTAACCAAACAACATCACAACGGTTTTAAAGCACAGAGAGGTGAGGCGGCGGCAAAGATGAATGCACCACCACAATCGCTACTGCAATTATCCACAATCATCTAAGAACATATATAGAATTATGTGATACATAATCTCATTAGAATAATATACCCACACGTAAGCCCACGATCCACTCTCTTACATCAACACTAAGTGCATATACTTATAGGATTCTTTTAGATTGCGTTTGGTTGGAAGAAATGAAATAGAAATGAGAAATTAGTATAATTTCAAGTAAAATTGTGTTTGATTGAGCAATTAAAAGTAAACCCAATGGAATGTTTCACTTTAAATTTCTTTGGTTGTGAGATTTCAAAATCCTTTCACCTAGAGAGGGAAATCACACAACCAAGAGAATTTGAGGTGAAGTATTCCCTTAGATTTTATATTTTATTACCCACTCAAACATAATTACTTACAAATTACACTATTTTCTCAATTTTATTCCATTTATTCCAAACAAACGCAACCTTAGCATTCTTATTGTTTAGTTTTTAGTAATTGTATTTGATTAGATATTTTTTTTTCAAAAAGAAAATACGAAAGTTTTGTTAGAGAAACAAAAATCTAATTCATTTATTAATACGTACATACTTTACATTAAACTATATATTTGTATCATATGATGTTTTTCTAAAAAGACACAAACCAAATATTTTTATAAACACGCATCTCCTATTTTGGTTATTGCAATTTGGGTGCAAATGGTAATGATTCACTTTATATGCTCATTGTATCGGGCCTAATAAAAAGTTTATCAAACAGTCATATATGTCGATGTGTATAATATAATTATTAGTAATATACTATGTGGAATTGAGGATGTTGTATGCTTTTTATAACACTATGGTTATGGGCCATATTTAGCCCAAATTATAATTTTGGGTTTCATAGTAATATGAAAACTGGGACATGACTTTGGGCCATGTTTACACTATACAGGCCCTTGAGAGCTTTTGGTAAAATGAATGTACAAGTACAGGGGAGGCTTGTAATTACTCAACCGGAACCACAATCAGTTCTTACCTGAAAAAACCCGGTTTATGTATATGTATGTATGTATATCTAGCAACTAGCGTGTGTGTATGGCTATCATATGTAACGTGTGAGTTTATGTAAATATTTCAGTTTTTATATAAAGCTTCAAAGACGTTACTTTTCAAAGGTTTAACCACCGATTCACAGTATAAAAAGGAAAGGGGAATAGTCCCACTTCCATTTTACTTCTGTCATGTGCCATTTGAATTGCTGTTTTAATTTTTCTTTTCACCCCTTATACTATACATAATATATGTTTTTGAGTTGTTTAAATTTCTAATAGCCTTTTTCTTATATAATAACTTTTATCGTAAGCTTTCTTTAGAAACTGAATGGATAATTGCTTTTGTCAGCGTTTCGATGTAAATTTTTCTTCAAAACGGAGTTGGTTACAAACTCAAGTTTTTTTCTTTTTGTATCATATACACGACGGAATAAGACCTTTATGGTAAAGTAGCGCAGTGATACTTACCTTCACAACGGAGTACGCATTAGTGCGTTACATTTTTTATGACCTGGGAATAACCGTTGCGACATGTTTTTTTACTTTTCTTGATGCGTTAAGGTTTTACGTTGTATGAACGTCGTTCCGACATTTTTTTAGGGTAAATCTAGATTAAACTTATAATATATGAATACAACGTGTTGACGGGTGATATCTTGGCAAGACGGTCATTTTCGGCTCCTTTCGCCGCGTAGACACAAAAATGGTGGGCCCGTTTGATGGGCATTCATATAAATTTTGTGGTCTAAAATACAGTTGGGCCCACATGGACCATGTCTAATATGATCCAACTTACATCACAACAATTATTAACCCACTTTGTTAAAACTAACACGTCTCTTTTATAACTTGACAAAGATTATAGCAGCCAATAACTATCGATTTTACCGTTGAAACGTATATTATATTAATTAGATTAAAAAAGTATAATTTGGTATATATGTTCAAATTTTATATAGTTATAATATTTAAAACCTTCTAAACTAATAAAGATCTCGTGAAATTGTGTTTAAATGTGATACAACACAGAGAAATTAGTTGTACTATTTATTTTGTTATCATTCTAAGATCAAAAGTTTAAGATAATCATATACGTTTATTTATTGAAATTGTGGTAAAAGTTACCTATTTATTTACTCAAATCCAAGAAGTGTATATTGTGTTTGAAAATGTATGTTTTTAGACACCCTGTCTTTAACTTTTAGATATTGGAGGAAAAAAATAGGGTGCGTAAAAATTAATCAACTTTAATATAATTCACAAATGTGAAAGTAAACTATATCTTTGTCTAAATCGTTTGTATCCATCGTATTTAGTTTTGAATTCTTTTCTCGAAATAAAAATGTTGGAATTAAGAGAATAAAAATGATTCTTTGATTACTATTTGTACTTTGAATTCAAACGGACTTATAAAAACAATTGTCTAATTGATTGCCAAATAGATCTATCACCAACGAAATAGACGTGATATGGAGTTAATAACATAGGTCTATCATTTACACGTGTCACAATTGAAACCACAAATTTTACCATATAATATTGTAGTTAACATGCCTACTTACCTGACTAATCAAGCATACAAGGATGATTATGTCATCTCTTTAGAGTTGTCTATTTTTTTTAATGGTACAAAAGATTCAACAAAATGATTCGAGATAAAATTACAACCTAAATAGCTCAAATACGAAATAAACTGATTAAAATGAAACCCAGTTGAATTAATGTAATCAAATTATGTTTAACATAACCGTTTTAAATTGCCACCGAGTATTAAATGAAAGAAACAATCATTGTACATTGGCAGATTGTATAGAAAAAGCTACTACAATCCCTAAATAATACATTTCGTCCATCTTGAATTGGCAATTCCTAGCACAGTTTACAAGATATGAAATGTAGAATACTTGAAATCAAATTTGTTTTTTTTAAATCAATCGGATACAACTCAGACGAGATCAAAAATTCGTATGTTGTGGTGAGTGAATTTTCTTGAACCAGAAGAAGAATAAAAATTCGAGAATAAGCATATGACCAACAACCTCACCTCATCTCATTCGTATGTCATTTGGCATTTTCATCAAATTTGTTTTTTTTAAATAACCATTACAATTACGTATTTTCCACTCGAATTTCACATGTGAAATTCTAGAAAATCGATTCGAAATACAAATTTTAATGAAGTTGTTTTTACCAAAATAAAAAATTTCCAAGCTGACCTGACAGCTCGACCCCAGCCAGGGGCTCCGCCCCTTGGACCCCGCTACTAGGGGCGTTGCCCCCGGACCCCCGCCAAGGGGGCGTTGCCTCCTTGGAACCCCCATTGCTTAGGGGTTTTGCCCCTAAAAAGGTTTTTATTATTGAAGATCATAATACACTCAAACAAGCATGCACTCCACACCTCCTAACTTGTTTGATGTATATTATGATCACATTAATCATTAGTTAATTCAATTACACTAAAATATCTAACGTAGGATTACCGACATAATATCTTGAATTGGTTGTTTACTTCTAAATATTAGAGATCAGACAAAATTATTAAGATTTATTTATAAGTTGACTTTACTAGAAGTAGTCTTTTTGGGTTTTGTGTAGAGCTATTGGAGTTGGATATTATGGCACGCATTTTAGGTTGCCAAACAGCATATTAATTACATAATTACATTCACTTATCTTGGCCTACCGGTTAATACTAATATATATTTAACTCTATATCTATATATATTTAAGATACTTGTTGTTTTACTGAAACCACATGAATAAGTCTATATTTGAAATACAAATGTGTAAGAAGGGACGAAGCTAGATTGTAGATAATAGTGTCAAGTGACCCAATGACTTCTTGTTTTTATATGATGGAACTTTAAGTGACCCCATATATAGTTATATATATTTGACCACATATAAGTTTTACCAATTGAGAAGTTGGCTTAATGGCAACTCCCAACCCTAATTCCCTTTCCTAAATTTTTTTCTCTCTTTTATTCTTCCTAAATCTTTCTTTTTTTAGACCATAAGTAATGGTTAATGCCCATTAAGAGCCATTTTCTTGCACATCAGCGTCAAGTCACCATTATTTTTTTGTTAAAAACATAAGTAATGGTTGATACCCCTATAACGCCCCTTCATCATTATGGATTTAATGATTTGTAGCGTTATAATAATAATGTCTTTAAACATAACACCCTACCGTTGATGAGAACATTATGTGACATTATATATGGGTTTAAGACCCATTACACATAGTTTAAAATTTGGTTTTTCAACCATCATTTAGTTCTCTTGGATAATCCCAACTCGCAACACTAATTCCCTTTCCTAGTTTTCATCAATCTTCTCAGTTGCAAATAGGTGTCATTTTTGCAAGAAGAAAGTGATAATTTCTTTTGAAGTGAAAATTTAATTATTTAAGGATATAAATAATTGAAGATATAATTGATTTAAGATTATCACTAATATAATTTAGATTTAAAAGAATTTTCAAATGGATTTAAAACCCAAAATAGTTGGTGAAGTAACCTTCAAAAACATCTGAACCTAAGTAAAAACACTTTCGTACAACTTGTGACCCGACCTAACTCAATTTGAAAATTCTATAGTTGAACGTCATATTTGAATGTCGATCAATGACCCCGTTGGAAAACAAAATTTTACATATGTCACTGTGGGTAAAGAAGAAAGGTCTTTTACTTGTATCTAAGGTTATAATTCTATAAAAGTATATACGCTTGATAGGAAAAAATCAAAACAAAAAAGATTTATGCATTTCTAAATTTAAACTAGTATTTTATCTACTTTACATTTTTTATTATTGATTTATAATGCTACAGAAGCTGCAGCACAAAGGAAAAAACTAGCTAGCAAAAATATAAATAGAAGTACAATGATATTATATAAAGCGTGAATTTAAGAACACCCAACATATGATACTAGCTTTGAGTGTGAGGCAGGAGGGGTGAGAAGACAAGAAACATGTGTGGTTTAATTTATAATTTTAATTTTAATTATTGAATTGCACTTTCAAGTTTTGTCCTCCAATAATAAATCTCAAAGTCAATTGCAAATTCGGTCCTTATACTTGCGTCCCATATCAATCAACTCCTTAAACCAACTAAAAGAGATCTTGGTAATAAGTCCTTTAATAAAATCTTTTGATAATTTCAGTTATCTTCACAATTTAAACTTTCTTGTCTTTTATTATTTTCTACTTCTTTATTATGATGAAGCCAGAAACACAAAAATAAAATAAATATATATCTTTACATCGATTATAATAAAAATAATCTCTCTTTCACATTCAAGGAGAAAAGAGAAAAGAAGAATCTTTTTCAAGTATCTTTTCCTACTTTGTAATTTCGAATGGAGGAAAAAAAAGAACCATACTCAAACTCTAATAATTATATTTAGTCAACATTGTAAAAAGTGTGCCTAGGTTGATATTTGACAAGTCAGGTACACTAGAGAATAAACATATCGGATGTCTGGAAATCAAATACACTAGATAATAAATGTATTACATATTTACGTAGATGATAATGATATATTAAATCTAATTTGTTGTGGTGTTGAGGATTTAAATGACGACTATTATCTTCACATGTTCCCTTCGCATATCGCATATCCTTGCTTTCAAAACACTATTCAAAGTTTAACATAAAAAACCAAAAGAAAGTATTAAATGCTTTAAAATGAATTTTATGTGTTATACACAATGTCATTTTCTGACGATAAAAAACTAACAACATCATTTCTATAAGAACAAAAACAAAAAATGAAAGGAAGAAAGAAAGGAAGTTGATTAACAAGTTTGTATATTATATGCAAGCCATAGTAATCTAAAGACTTCGTTTGTAATTTATTTCAACACTTATATAACGATTCACATGGTGTAATATAATACTTTTATTTTTATTATAATAATCCAAATACATATTTCAAACCTGAGATTTTACTTTGGAGTTTCACACATGATTTTGTATGACATATTTTAATAATATAATATGTTTAACACTTTAATCTATATTTCAGATTATTGAATATAACAAATACATATCTTATTAGTTTCGAATTTTATTTTCCCATCAACTTTGTAATCGGACCATCTCATTTTTAGGATCATTATGCTCCGATTTTAATGTATCAATACACATAAGTTGCTAAATTAATAGTATATATCTATTAATATTTAAATTTATCATTGATAAATGCACCATATCTAGTGAATAAATCATGAAGAATTCCATTAAATACGTCCATGCCCATGGACCACAGTATAGGGGTGTGTTGTTCTGCGTTCTGTGGGTTCATGGTTCACCTCACTACCACGGTATACATGATAGTTTTAGATTGTTGTTTGATACTTGTTTTTCTCTTTCCTATAATGATATCTTAATATGTTTTATACATTAAACAATATTATTTCTCAAAACATATAACTTTATTATAATACTAATAGCATTTATTGTACTTCAACTATATATTATCAGTTTTGTTAAGGTGCTTATATTGAAAATACAATAATCATGTATCTCTAAAGATAACACTTAAAGAATTGTTATTATATCCATAAAAGAATTAGTCAAAAACACACGTGATAAAACTTTTGACAATTCTATAAAAGTTATCAAGATACTCCAAATTTAATATATATCACATTAAATATGAAAATTCAGAATTTTTAACATACATCAACACTATCTTTAGTAAACTCGTGTGTTATACGGGTTGAATAAATAAATATTAATATAATAAAATTCATTAGTTATAAAGTGATATTTTAATATATGATATAACTGAAATTAGGTATAAAATTATTATAAATAATAAAATAGTGATATCAACTTTTTAAAAAATTAGTTCTAAATTTTTTTCAAAGAAAATAGATATTTTGTTTTAAAACAAACCGTATAAAATATCACTTTTAAAATTTTTCTTATTATAACTCCAAATTTAATGAATTTTGGTTTTATAAAATTGACTTTTTAAATATACCAATTTTAAAACATTTTGTATTTTTTTAAAAAATTTTATGCTTTAGAAAAAATTATTATTTTATAAAAAAAATATTTATGTAGAAATAACATCAATAAATTAATCTTTTTCTCAATTTTTTAAATCTAAAAAAATATTATTAATAATTAAAGTAATTATTTAATAGAGAGAGACATCAAAATTTTAATGAAAATAATTGTGATGTTGTCACGTGTCATCTTAAGATATATTTTTATTAGAGTATTAAAATAAAATAAAATAAAAATAAGTTATCACAAAGAATGATTAAGTTGGTACTAAACATTTAGTGAGTCCATGACTTAATTGGTTTTCACCGTTATAAAATTTTAAATATACCGCTACATAAAAACATGTAGATGCATATACACACACATGTATGCGTCCATATATGCACAGGCATATTACCGGCCATATGATAACTTGTATACGTCTATATTCTAGTAGTATATATTACGTAAAAGTATAGTTAAGGAACGTTAAACACAACCATAAACGTAAAACATAAAATACTTATTTGAAACAAAGACCACAAAGCATTGTCATAAAATATACATCTTTTAAGTCGTATGTAATACGAAATCAAACAAATATTCTTTAATCGGAAATCAAGGGATACATAGCTGTATTTTACACGTCAGCAAAGGCTGTTTAATTATTTGCGCTAAAATCACATGAAAATGGGTTTGTGAGAATCTTCATCGTCATCAATCATCTTCACCCACGACAAAACTCAAGTTCGTAGTACCCACATAGTAAATTAACACAATTTCACTCATAATTCTTGAAAAAACAATTGTAAATTCTTGCGTACACCACTATACCTTCTTCGTCTTTATATAAACCCACCTGATATTTCCTCAGATACAATCTCCTCCTCCCAATTTTGACCACCGTAATCGAATTTTGATCAATTCGATTCAAATCATTTGACGATTCCAGCTCCACAGGTACGATTTTTACTTCAGTTGATATGTTTCTGAATTGGGCGTTTTGTAATTCGAGTAGTTAATCGATTTTGAAGCTAGTAAGTTGCTAAATTTGGGTTCAATTTTAGGGTTTTGAGTTCACAAATTTGGGGATTCAAGATAATTTTATCTGAATATGACGATTGTGAATGGAAAGCCTGTGAAAGAAAAGAGATCAAGAAAGAACAAACAAGTGGTTGTTGATGAGAAATCACCATTGTTGCCCACCAAGAAAGGTGAAGAAGCAGGCTTTGATGAATTCAATGGGGCTTCTTTTACTGGTGCAGTGTTTAATCTTTCAACAACAATTGTTGGTGCTGGAATTATGGCTTTGCCTGCAACTATGAAGGTTTTGGGGCTTATACCTGGGATTGCTTTGATTATCTTTATGGCTTTCTTGACGAATGCTTCTATCGATCTGTTGATTCGATTCAGTAGGGCGGGGAAAACGGTTTCTTATGGTGGTGCTATGGATGATGCTTTTGGAAGTATTGGTAGGATATTGCTGCAAGTTTGTGTGATGGTTAATAACATCGGTGTGCTTGTTGTCTACATGATTATTATTGGTATGGCGTGATTTCAGTTTGTTGTAAAGTTTGAATTATACGCGATCTATGGTGTCTTTACAGATTGATGATTTGAATTGTGTTGTTCAGGTGATGTTCTTTCTGGAACAACTTCAGATGGAGTTCATCATGCTGGTGTTTTACAAGGGTGGTTTGGTGTGCACTGGTGGAATGGTCGGTTCTTTGTGCTTCTGGTTACTACCCTTGGCATATTTGCTCCATTGGCGAGCCTAAAGCGAATTGGTTAGTGACTTTTGGGTGACATTATATGTGAACTTTTGTGTTTAAATTGATGTTAGTTGAAAATTGATGTCTATTTGTGCAGATTCGTTGAGCTATACATCTGCGTTATCAGTAGCACTTGCAGTCGTTTTTCTTGTGATCACTGCAGGAATTACGGTCTTTAAATTGATAAACGGAAGTATTATGATGCCTAAACTGTTTCCTGAGATCGTTGATCTCACATCAGCGTTTAATCTCTTCACTGTTGTCCCTGTTCTTGTGACTGCGTACATTTGTCACTACAATGGTATGGGAACTAACCTTTAACTAACAGTTAAGAATGGTTGAGAATTTGAGATTAAAATGCTGAAGTTATGAACTTTATAATCTTGCAGTACACTCCATTGATAACGAACTTGAAGACAATACCAAGATAAAAGCAGTTGTGAGAACATCACTAATCTTATGCTCATCTGTTTATGTAATGACAAGCCTTTTTGGGTTCTTGTTGTTTGGTGATGGGACACTCGATGATGTGCTTGCAAACTTTGACACGGATCTTGGAATCCCATATAGCGCGTTGCTTAATGATGCTGTTCGTGTTAGTTATGCAGCCCATTGATGCTTGTGTTTCCCATTGTCTTCTTCCCGTTAAGATTGAACTTGGACGGGCTACTTTTCCCTTATAAGGGCCCGTTAGTGTCAGATAACATGAGGTTTGCATCCATCACGGTTGCCCTTATCGGCCTCATCTTTTTGGGTGCAAATTTCATTCCAAGCATATGGGATGCTTTTCAATTTACAGGAGCAACTGCTGCCGTTTGTATTGGTTTCATTTTCCCGTCTGCCATCACACTTGGGTAAGTTGCATTATCATTTTCGGATTTTATCTCAATTCAGCATAGGTGATCTTGATCTTATTGTTTTGAAATACCAGGGATCGTTATGGGATAGCGAGTAAGAGGGACAAGATCTTGTGTGTATTCATGATCGTTCTTGCTGTTTTCTCGAATGTGGTGGCTGTGTATAGTGATGCATTGGCTTTGTTCAAGAAGAATGGACCAACCACAGCGTGATGGGTGGTGGTCAGATCTAATTGAAGCCCTGATGGAGCTCGTTTTCATGACGAAATGCAACTCGAGTCGCTTCCTATAGGGCTAAGTTGTATAGAGGTGTGATTTGTGTTATCGATTGTTGTCATATGTATTGTGTTACATCTTCATCGGAATACACTTAAAAAACTATTTCGTGTAATGAACATTTTCTTTTCTTATCAATAAGTATCAGACTTTAAGTCTAGACTCCTGATATAATTCTTACTCTTATCAAGCAAATCTAAGAAAAATACAATAATCACCTTTAAACAACAAATATCAAAACATCAATCACTTGACATTGAAAAGTTAAAAATGATACAATAGTTAAAAAATTTAATAAATAAGGGTACGAATCAATTGATGCGCTTGTGACCTAATCAAAACTAGTTTGTTAAAAGGTTAAATGCATTTGAGTTTGAGCCTGATACAAGTTTGTACATTAGCTTTATGCACCAAGATTGATTAGGCTAGTAGAAGCAAATTAGTCTGCATTTCTTATATAAATATGATATTAGTTATATGAGATAATATTATAATATAACATATGTTCAATAATTAATACTCTTATTATGTAGAAGTATGATAATTATAAAAAAAAGTAATGATAAAATTATAACAATTTATATAAAATATTTAAGAATACATAAAAGATAATTAAATAAATAATAAATAATAAACAAGCCAGACAGACTCAATTTATGGACATTAACTTCAAATCACAATTTATAGACGTATAACTTGAAATCTCGATTTCTAGACGTATAACTTGAAATAAGCGGAGCTCAAACTCGAGCTAAATTACAACCATGCAAGTAATGGACGACTTACCAGTTACCACACAAAGCAAAGGGACAAAAAAACCACCAGATTCTAATTACTATAACTTAAAAAAAGGCATGTTACATGCTTATAAATTACTATCTGGAGCTGAATTATATACAACATCCACCCAAAATAGCATCCACCAATGTACAAACACACAGCTAACATAAACCAATATTTAAGGGTTACTAGAGGTGGTCACAAAAGGCACCATCTTTTATAATCTCTTCTTCTTCCAAGTGCACAATTATCAAGCACCCGCCCAAGGATCAACCGCGTGTTCTGCAAAGCCAACTCTCTAGGTGAAACGCCCGTCTCAGATAGACTAGGTTGTGCAGTCGGCATAGACCCTGGTCCAAACCCTAAACCCATGGCCTGTTGTAGTGGTCCACTGCGGGCCTTGAAAGATGATTGAGGAAATAGCACCTTATCTTCGGCCCCACTGAGCCCATTCTCGTATGATGCCTGATCATGATTGTGTGTCCCGGTTAACGAGCTGCAGCTTTGTAGCAGGGCTTCAAGTACACTAAGTGCCTCCCAACATAGAGTGCTTTCAACCAATTGGGAAACAATTGCATACATATGTGGACTTTGAGCAGCATCCATGGGAGTATGCTGAAGCAATGCTTTCATGATTAAGAGAATAACTCGTTGATACTCCACGGGTCCTCGTTCTAGAAGCTTAAGCAGATGCCCAAATGCTAGTGCTGAGTGCTTCGGTAGCCACTCATTGCATAATAACGGTGACACGCAGGCTAGTAGGTTGTCTATTGTCTTGATTTCCCCATGTGAATAGGCCATGAAAACCGTCGCTAATTCGTCTAATGATTTTGCACGACACCAAATGGCTAAATTTGTTGAAACACCACAGGCTTTCTGGTATTGGTGCAACAGGGGTGAAGCGGCCCCAACAACGGCTTCTTGGTTTAGCTGTAAACAGAGCCATGGGAGCAAGCCAGTGATGTGCATCAAGAGTCTGGTTTCTGGGTCCCCGAATATTGAGTCACAAGAGTGTATTGTGATACGTGAGAGAACTTCGATTGACACCCCATGACTCACTGTCGACATGAGTCCTTTGAGTACAAGCGGCTGCACCCCTTCGAAAGCTGGAACTTTCCCACTGGATGGGGAGGTGGCACCGGCAGGTTGTGAATCCATTCTCTGGAACTCGGTATCAGAGACACTATGATCGAGCTCATCTCTTGGCATGCTCGACAAGAGGACATTTTCAGTGGTTCGATCCCGAAACGACAACCGGTCAATGACCCGAGCAAACAGCTCGAGTACCTGGCAATAAACATGAACGAAATCTGTGTGCATCATGGCTACACAGCCCCAGAAAAGCTGGGGGTAGAGAATCACCTTCTCGGGCTCCATATTCTCCACCATTACCTGCAATGTCAAAAGAACTTCCATAACAAACCCTAAAACTGAAGGTACAGGATTTGCTAGGCATCTATGGAGGCACCGAAGAAGTGAGACACAAGCATCATTAGTGACACGGGGTCTTAATGCACGGTAGATCTGGTGGGACCGACATGACAGGTGTCTAGATGTGCACTCCATGGCCCACTTGAGTGCCTCGGCTCCCCAAGTCTCTCTGAGGTCACCTTGAAAGAAGATAGCATCCACCATGCTCTGCACGAGTGCCGACAAGAGTGCTGCACTCGGGAGCTCGATTTTGACAAGTGTCGGGTCCTCATTTTCCCACATCATGCTCCCACGTTTCGACTGGACATACTTTATTAAACTTACAACCTGTTGCTTGTTCTCTCCGTCACTGTTTTCAACATCATAAAGCTCCAAATGACGCCCAGCAAGAGAATACAACAAATTAACAAGCAAATGTTGGCAATGTTCCAACACAATGTCTTCTGAGCTGTCCATCGAGACAAATGTAACGTGAAAAAGTAATGGTAAGTGCTCCCGGAAATCTTCATCATTCTCATAAGCAATTTCAGCAAGTAAAATTAACGCGATATCAGCATGGGTTAACGAATGCTGCTGATGCCCTTGTAAAGCCGAGTGAAGTTCTTTAGCATTGACACCATGGGCCCCACCAGCAGGATGCAAACCGTCTATTTCAGAATTCGGGGTGTCAATAAGATAGTCACCACTGTCTCGAGATACGTGTCGGCTTCTCATGCTTCCAGTCGAACTTCGGACCCCCATTAAAGGTCCAGACATGTTGACTAAAGCTGGAATGAGTTGACCTGACCGCCCAGCAGTTACAGGAACCACGTTCATCTCAGGAGCCATTGGAGTCAATGGACCAGAAGCACTCCGCCCACCTACACCTGCAGTTCTCCAACTTAAGCTTCCGCTTGTATTCCGTAACGGACCATCAAGAGAACCTCGAACCAGCAAGGGTGACATATGAGGTTGATTGTCTAAGACTGCTGCAACCTGAGCCACTGCTGAACTCTGAGAAAACTCCAAAACATAATTCCCATTGGCTTCACCCTTGTTAGCCGTTGGTCTGAGTGGTTCCACACTATCTTCAAGCATACGTTGAGCCAATTGGTAAACCAAGTGGTCAATGGTCCCCTGAGGACATATCCGAGCTAGATATAAGCTAACGCGTTTAGCAACAGAAAAATACGTAGCAAACGCGCCACTTATTTCAGCAGATGCGTTTGAATCACAGTCTTCAATCCCTTTAGTGATTAGAAAATCCAGAACTGGGCGTATATTACGGGGCTTACTAGCAATAGTACTCCAAAGCTTCTCGATTTCATCAGGAAACTGATCACCATGCCTCCATGTTACATAATAAAGGCTTTTCAATAACCGTTCACTCCACCCTGAGTCTTTGAGTTTCCAGAAATTAAGATTCTCAATCCATGGAGCCATGCATGTCAGAACCTGATGTTGAGCAATTATATCAACTGCATCAAGTTGTCTCTGCATGATTTCCTCACAAAGAAGCTGACTTAGCTCAGGATGATCTTTTGCAAGTTTGCAAGACAATTTGTACTGGAATTGTTGGTAAGAGTCTGGCAGATTGCCGACAACTGCCGCCCGATAACTTCCTGACCCCTCAATTTTATCTTCAGCCCATTCACGGACAGATAACGTTTCGAGCATTTGTAGGGCATCATCACGAATCTGTCTAGATGGGTCCACCACTTTGTAAAGGATTAGACTTAGAAGTCTCTGGATTTCACATTTAGGTATCTCTTGGCGCATGTAGACTTCAGCTAATACGCTGAAGTAACCATCTGCTATGGCAGCATCAGAATAGTAGCACTGTAAGACGAAAAAGAAATGACAGATATTAAATATTAATAAGAGTATAAGAACCACAGTAAACTTGGTTTATAAATTATAGGTTATGAATAATAGAGAAGATGTTTAACCTGGTCAATGCAAGCAGGGAACAAGTCTAAATTAGTAAGAAGAAGATTTTTTAAAGCCATCTTAGCAAGGGAAACACGGAGGTGGCCACCTCGGTTCCTATCACGGCCAGCTGCTCCTCGAGCGCCTTCTCCTGTGTATTTGTTAGTATAAGATGGAGTTCTGGGGTCAACAGGTGAATAACCGAAAGGGGCCCGTGGTGCGGGCTCAATGAAGAGACTATTAATCCAAGATATAACACGACCACTCATTTTTCTTGCATTGTCGTCAAAACAAGGCCCATATAACAGGGAAGCCATAGCATTCATGGAAGCCCACTGAATGGCCTCAACTTGTTCAGTCACTTCTTTATCAAATGAAATTCTGTCAATAGAATCTTTTGATCGGGAATGCTGACTGGACTTGTAACGCTCAACTTCACGACGATAATCACTTGCACTGTCTTGACTCCATGTACTCCCAGATTCGTCACACCACGAGAGAAGAAGATCAAACAAACGTTTTCTGGTTTTAGGATCAAATTTCTCGGATTTTGACTCCACAAACTCAGGGGCCAGTGATCTTAGTACACATGCAAGCGAATAACGAAGAGGTTGCATCTCTTGAAAACTTTCAAGAGGTGAATTTGAAATCAATCTTGTAGTCTCATCAATATACTTCAAATAGTGAAGGCGGAAAACGGGCTTACGACCTAGCATGCCAGGCCAAATATTCTCAGCAACAGTTCTATATATATTTGCAATACGAATACGGAGTTCTTCACGGCGAGGCTTTTGACTCTGCATCAACACAAATAGGATATTTATATAGTTGGAACCTAGTGAAAATTCCATCCCAAGTCCCAAGTTGAGGTGTCACTTTAACCATATATATTATGTGTGTCGATTTTGGTTGGGTTTCATCTCAAAGTTTAGCTAAAAGGGAACTTGCTATCAAGGTTGCAAATTTCCAAAGTCCTAAATCTTTGACTCAAGAATATAGTTTAATATTGTAATACTACTGTTTTTGTAATCACAATTAAGCCTTAGTTATCTATATATTTTCATCACAATGGAAAAAAAGAGTTTGTGGGTCAACCAATTCAATCCAGCATGTTCTGACGTGTACTAGAAATGACCATTTCAACCAAACTTTGTTGGCCCGTTACCCAACCCGCCCATAATGTCACCAATAATCCAAAGGAAAGCCACTCTCAAAGAAGGGGGAGCACTAAGGTATATCATGCAATAGATACTTTTAAAAAATTTGCATGCAAAGAGAAACAACAATAAGCCTAAACACCAAAATTAGCAAACCCTTTGTCTTTATTTACCAAGAAATTTTGAAATATATTGCACTGGAAGTAAAATCCTGAAAGGTCTTCTGATAAGACATGGTGAGAATGTTCTTCCCGAACAAAATTAAAATCTTATCAAGAGAACCACTTTTTATGAAAATATGACTTTCATTGGAATAACTTGTCGTACCTTCCATTTTGGCTTTCCATCTGTTTCCAAAGAAATTTCCTCCATAAAAGATGCAAGCTCGCTGAACATTATTTCACATACTTCCAAATGTGAATGCCCAAGAGCCATAGTTGCTGCATGCTGAAATCCAATAGCAAAAGGAGGAATAGTTAGCTTGACAGAGATATGAAAAAGAAAAATTAATTTTGCTTCTGTTGTTTATACAAAGTTTGTGACTCACAACATGTGCTTCAGAACCAGATTTTAGTGAGGGGAAAATAAGATGGAATAGATCCCTTGTTGTTGATGCACCAGCTCCTTCCCTTCCAGGTGGACAGGAACAAGCAAACATAGCATACATCAGCCATTGATCTAGTTTGCTGTCTGCTTCCTGATATTGGTGAGCTCTTCCCCCCAATTCAACAGGCGTGATGTGTGCAAGTCGCTGAATAACCTCGGCCCTGAAAAATATTAAAATCCGTAATTAAAATTTTGAACACTTAGAGTTCAAAGAAAGCAGAAAGATGATGTAAGGAATTCTAGTTACTTTGCTTCCTGAACAGATTGTGGGCACAGCACTGCACTATATTTGACAAGCTCACTAAGACATCGAGCCCATCTGTTCTTATCAGGGCTTTCAAAAAGTATGGACTGTAGGGTTGCATCAGGAGGTACTACATCAGATTCTTTTCTGAGATCAAAAGGACGCCCAGAATCCCAATAACAGCTTTGAACTATGTCATCCTGTAATAGTAAATGTAAGACTAATAAATATAACAAACATAAAAGAAAAATAAAGTAAACAAGGTAGGGCATAAGTAGAAGTACAACACACCCCATTCTCTTCTAAAACATCAATTATAAATATTGGTTCGGCTTCGTCTTTCATAAGATCTGATCTTTCATTTTTAGATAAATTTCTTATATCATTTCGTAGAGCCCGCACACAGCGAAGTAACTCCAGTGCTGTGTGTCTGATCTGACTATCAGCAGAACTAAGAAAGATGAGACCAACAGAATCAATCTCTGAAGCATGATATTCTATTGGTTCTCCATGATGAAATGAAGATCTCTTAAACCCTTGTTTCTTCTGCGCATTTTTCACATCCGAAACATCATTGTCAATGTTATCATCAGAGAGACAAGCTCTCCAGAAACGCAGGAGTTCCAAAAGGCGTCCCAGTGATGTTTGGATAAGAAGAGGGAATTCATCTGGCAATCGTAGGATGAAATTTGCCATACCTCTCATAACTGCAAATCGACGATGGGGAAGGTATCTAACGATCCGATTTAATACTTGTACTGCTTCTTCACGAACACCAGGATCAATGCTTATCCCATGTTGCGGAATTATCTCAGTGATTTTATCGGTTCTACCAACTTCTTCAATCAGGTCAGGTATACACTTTAGAACCGAACGAAATAGATATCCTTGTGATTTTTCCTTGGTAACAGCATCTGGATAAGATATGTTTGTTAAAAATGAAGGTAATCAACCAACAGAAATTGTGGTTACAATTTACAAAACAATTACCTATAGTTGTCTTTGAAGAAGTAAGAAGAGCCTGACTATAAGCTCGATTGCATGATCTCAAAATAGACTCAATTGCAGCTCTAACTTTTGGAACATAATGACCTATGTCATGAGCTGGAAAAGAAAAAGTCAAAAGAAGATCATTTAAAAGATATGAATTTTAAATGGATTGATTGATTACCATGAAGGATTTCTAAGCCAACATGTTGGCTAGTGGGAGACATTGCGATGGCAAGTAAAGCACGAAGGCCGATAACTTTTCCTTCACTAGGGCTGTCTTGTTTCAGCAATTCTAAAATCACATGGTTCATAGAAAAATCAAGGTTATGTTTGGCTATAGTAACACAGAACTCAACAACTTTATCATGTTGCACATCCTGTGTAAGCATCCCTTTTCTGAGAATTGTAAGAAGTTGAGCTGTCACACTGTCAAGGTAATCCCATACACGATTTGGTGGTTGGGAATTTCCATGAACACTCAAATAAAATCTTAAAACACGATGAAGACAGTCCAGAGCCATGAACCGGTTGTTCTTGTCCTGTCAAATAATACTTATTTATGTCATTTAATAAAAAAGAATGGAAGTCACCTAAATAGGAACACTTTATCCTTCCCTCTCAAACACGACATGAAGAAGAGGAAATTTATGTTGTCAGTTTGTTAGGAGGCGTTTGGGTGTTTGATTTAGAAGTGATTGTGTGATATTAAATAATCATTTATAATAAACAAATTTTTACAAGATGGTGGTTGGATGTGCTTCTGTTGTTTATACTTGCAGTTCAGATAGTAACTTGTTAGGAGTGTTTGGGAAATTCTTGTATTTTAAGAAGATAAAATGACCAAAAAGGATATTTTTGTGAAAAAATAGACATTTTATGTAATGAGTAAAAGTCTTTGAATTGGTTAAAAGAAAGGGTAAGTACGTAAATATATTTAATCCTTTAGATAAATCATTGTTTTGTAACTGGTAGGAATCTGATAATCACAAACAGAATCTATTTACCCAAACCTAAAAGCTAATCATTATGACTATAAGTAGTGATAATCAGATACTGAGTTCCAAAAGGCAAATTCAAGCACCCCCATAGCTTACAATGTTTTGAAAAAAAATTGTTACCCTAAGATGCTTGTATAGTTGCTCCATATGAGAGCCAAAGTTATTGAGAAAAACAACAGGATCACCAAGACAGAGAAGCAAAGTCACCAAAGGATAAGCAACCTAACACCACAAACACAAACAAAAAAAGCAGCACCACATTTATAAAAATAAATATAAGAAGAGAGTAAAACAATGTTAGAAAAAGATAAAGTGATCAACTTACAGCTATATGTTTGTTCTGTTTATCAGTCCAATGCATAAGCTGCGCTCTTATCCGTGCAACAGCTTCATACCATAGAGTAAGTGCGGGGTCCACACCAGGAGGCGGCCAGTTACCTTTACTATCATCTGCAAGTGGTGCTAAAATGTTCGACAGCATATTGCAAAGGGCGTGGTGAAGTTCACTCTTTCGTTTATGAGGCGCACGATTAAGAGGATTGGCTTTTGCCACAAAAGAAGCAGAAGCGTTTAGACCACCCTCTGTTTTCACCTGTCAAAAGCATTCGACGCATATAAGCATATTACTATATACTTCTCTCACATGTAAATTAATTTTTAAATACACTTTATTTAGCATGTACCCCAAGTTTTAAATAGCGCATTCCATTAATAATACTGAGTGTTTCACTTCGAGCACCACTAGTATCAATCCGGCGAGTATTGAGTTCCATGAAAAAACGCTCAGTTACAGAACTAAACCTGTTGAGGGATAGATAATATAAATATGATACTCTTCGGATATGAAACTCTCTAACCGTGTAAGTTAGGAATTATGTTCATTTAAAACTAGGTACATCTTTACCTGATACGTGATAGAGCACCAAGGAGTTGTGCAACTAGATCAAGCAGGAGACCACGCAAATCAACCAATGAAGGATATTCAACCTGACTAACAACCCTGTAATGAAAAGCTTTTCAGTTATTTATGTCACACATCTTAATATCCCACTTCTATCAGTATATGCACCAAGAACTAGTACATACTGATTGTATTGTTTTAAAAGTGTCGTATGTAGCCACTAGTCAGACACCAATGTAATCATGGTATTTTGGGGGGCAACAAGACGATAAATCTTGTTTACAGCACAATGCAACTAGATATGGAAAAAGATGAAGGTTCTAGAGCCAATCTGGTGTTACCTGTCAGCATTTATCAGCCAATCGAACACAAAATTTTCAAGTCCGATCCAGAGCTTTTCTGCAGCGAAAGTAAAGAACAATCTAAGGATACCATAACTTACAGAGATAAATATCAGTTAATTATAGAGATGCTGAACCTGTAAGTCCTTCTTGGGGACAACACTCTACAAAGCGAATACACGCTGAGCAGAAAATGCACTCCACTGCAAGCTGCTCCATTCAGGGGGTAAACATTAATTAAAGATTTATAATAAATAGCAGGAAGATTAAACTGAAACCATTCATGGTAATATAAACATTAGATGAATGTGTTTTAATGTCAGAAAGGAGCATTCTTTTGTTCATGCTTTTGTCACATTTAGTCAACTCAACTAGCCTCCAACTACTACTTTGTTAGGTAACAAAATGGTTTAATAATAAAAACATTATTTATAATGCGTTCTTAAACAAGGTAAATAACCATAATGGCCTTTAGGGTCAAGGAAATGCATACAAACCTTTCTTTGGAATGTGGATGCATCATTTGCACCTTTTGGGGACTCACTACAAGGAAAGAAGATGCAACATGTCAAACTCCATAAAAATGAAGTAACAAAGCATATTATTATATTATCATAATGTATTTGAACTACTTTAGCAAATCGGGTTGTCTTAACAAGGTATAAATGTATATAGGCTTTCTCTACCAGATTAGGTTACTCAAATAATGTCTTACAGAAACGGTCAGAATCCATAGTCCATACAAAAATATAATCCATTTACACAATTACTCATGAAGGAAAAGAATATTTAAAAAGAAAAAAACATGATTCTCACTAAATCTCTCACATTAAGACCATCATTAGTAATGTGAAAGAGAAATAACTCCAAAATCAATCCAAATTCTCAATCACTGTGATTATCTAATTATAAAATTCCCAGTTCTGTTCCACTCCAAAGTAGTTCACATCTATTTATAATCATTTATACAACTTTCTATATTTCTATTATAAAATGGTCACATGTAATAAATGTCTCTTAAAATAGTCACTCAAAATGGTCGAAGAAAAAACACCCATGAATCAAACATGTATAAATGGAAAAATATTTTTCAAAGACACACGCATATGAACAATGAAAATAGATTTTAGGACCCACGTTTCTCTCCACCGAAGAAGCGCTTCAAGAAGAGGTACGGGTGTGTGCCGTGCCACCATAGCTAAGGAATCCAATACTTGCTCATAGGCGGGGTCTGATGGCCTAAGGTATTGTCCATCCTGCAGTTTACCACATTTTAAACAAAATATAGTTAATGCAAAAATCATACGTATAAACCAATTTGATAATAAGGAAGCATACATGAAAAAAAAAACAGCATTTCCATATAAAGTTGTACAATGAATAGGCAAATAGCATAACAGCATCCACGAACCTTAAATTACAACAAAACCAGTCTGTAATCAAGTGCAAACAATCATTCACATGCTTAAGGAGCCCTTTGGTGTAATTGTAAATGTCAATTAGAGTAAGAGAGTTATGTCATAACATCCTATAAGACCCACATTTCCAGGCAACAGTGTTTAATCCATAGCACAGTGCACACATGATATTGGGAACTTGCTTATTTGCCCTCATCAAAATTTGGCAATCGACTTCAGTACAGGATATTTCAATTTTTGTTACCATGAAGAAAATATGGCATGCCAAAAGCAATGGAAAGGCAAAACAACTAACTTGCACAAGCTTAAGTTTCTACTTAGAGAGGACGTCCTCTTTTACAGATACATATGGTAACAAATTATGATCGAGTACCTACACATTATGAATATTCAACATGCCAATATTATTTCTAATTTCTTTAGATCTCCAAACACATCATTACTTAACATGGAAGACGTGCTAATCAGAAACGTGTTACACATTAAAACGCCCTTCTCCTAACATATTAACTAATGCATATAACCCATTTCCTTGCATTTGAGTAAAAAGCTACAGATTACAGTCGATGCATTATCCAATATATAACTTCCTTGCCTTTGCATTGGCATCAATATCATTACTGATTTCAAAGTGCATCTACAAATGCTAACTAAAATCAAGCTTTTGCTTAGTCCGAGGCAAAGCATCATTAGCCAAAACAATTGTATGTCAAACTCAGTCCATGATTCATAGTTACCTTTACGTGTTATTTTGTACAGAACACAAGAGCATTTAGAAGTTACTTAAAAGTGAATCATTACTTACTTAATTTACATTTTCTTACCTTAGAGACTTGTACCAAAATCTATGATATGGAACGTATAAAAAACGGTTCTTTACGGGATTTGCACCATGAGGACAACAAAAATAGGGTCCTTCTACAAGGGGGCACCTAAACAGGAACAATAGGAAAACCATTTTCCTCTAATGTATTATAGGTTCTAAAAAAGGAAAGGAAAAACAAATTAAGCAACTATGGTGATGATAATCATTGTAAACGAAATTAACACATTTTCATACAAAGATATCTATGCATACTCCCCCCAGAAAACTATGAAGTTGGTTACACCCTACAAAGGGAAGAGTTTATATCAAGACAAGGAAACGGTTATACTTTTTGAATAGTCAAGACAGTGTGATCCAATAGACTGATTTTTGTACATTAAGCATATTTGTTGAAATCCAACTGAATAGCAACTGCGTCAAACTCATAAATATTTAAATAAACACCAATACCGACTTTAAATAAAAGATCTCTTGCATTTGGTAGATCTATGCAAACAAAAAGCCCCCAACGACACATGGGGTTGTGTCCATAATACTAACCATCTTGAGGTCTAAGGCTTCCTTGGAATCTGTAAACTAAAACAATTATGCACTGAAACTGAACCAAAATCGAATCAAATGATATTTTTCTATCTCATTGCCAAGATTCATCTCAAATTTGGGCCCTCAAATAAGGACAAAGCTGATAGTTAAAATCTCCTAGGCAAGGACTCATGACAACAGAAGGAAAATAGGGCATGATCCGAATGAAAGAGCTTGATCTCTAGAGAACTTATACTGCCTCTCCACGGGTTAAGCCTTCAAGCACCCAATATAACCTCAAACTCTATAGTTTCTCAACATATCAAACAGCCTCCTAATTATTCCTACAACAATACATCATTGCCACCAATTGCTCACTACTTCACACAAACACCCTAACTGCTTACAAGTTCACATCAACTTTGGCATAAACCAATCTACATCTACAACTCTACAATCCAACATCCACTATAACATTTTGATTCAAAACCAAATTCTCATCTTCCAATATAAAAACAAACATAGATGCAGATAATAAGCAAGTCAGTGAACGAATCATCCTTACCTGCGCTTGTGCTGTTTCAATTCGACGCCTCGCAAGTGGAAGAAACCGTTGCAGCAGCGCATCGACAATCAGCTTCGCCGCACTCCCCGCCTTCATCGTCGCATAAACCCCCAAAATCAGACACCAATTTCAGCTTCTTCCACCTCCAACTCAACACCTCTCACTTCATACCCAAACTTATGATCCTGAAACACATCCACCGTTGCTCAGAACCACGATTCAAAGCATCAGTTCAACGAACAAAGTCAAACAGCACCGGAATCAAAAACCACCAATTGTTCATAAATCTGAAGTACCTGAAAAAGCCCTAAAAGCAAGACCTCATTGCTTTTAATCAGAAAAACCTACTTTGCTCTCAGGGGCTCTGCAACTTCTTCTTCCTCTCTGTCCATGTGATCTCCAAAGCTTAAAAACAGTTTTACATCAGAAATTAACTGCAGATTTTGTAGCCTTTTTCCCCATTGATGACGACAGCAGACCTCTATTGATATGTCAAAGCGTTTACTGTCGATTTACCCAAAATACCCCCTCTATGTCTTGTGCGTTCCAACTGTTTCCTATCTGTATCTCGAGCCTTTTACAGGGGGGCAAATGTCATTTTCCCTTGTTCTAAATGGTAAATCCTCGTTTCTAGTAAGTAGTAAGTTATACTTGTTTTGGATTACGAATAATCTAACCTGAATCGTTAAAGTTACTTTAATACTATTTTTTTATTTTTCTTAAATTATTTGATTAGGTTACGAGACATTTAATATAAAATGAAATTAAATTTATATTGATTTATTTTACGAAACAGTTTCTAATTAAATATAAAAAAATGACTTTTTAATCAGTGAATACACACTATTTATTCTATACATACTTTACTTTTATAATCATGTTGTATCATCAAGGAATCATTTCATTCGTTAAGGCATGGTCATTCAGTCTTGAAGTGGTGCGGTTTTATGTGAATCAGAAAGCATTCTTTGATGATAAACTATTTAGATTTATGATGCTAAAATATGTCAAGTTGTAGGTTATGCAAATTGTATATCATACCAAAATGACTTAAGAATCAAAAACATTCAAAATTTAGTATGAAGGACGTCTTTTATTTACACCCTATATTCGTGAGGTTTTAATGGTTATAGTTATTAAGACAAGTTTGTTAATAAAATTTGCCATGGATAAACAGTCATGTTAGGTCCTAGTTTTTACTAGTAGCATATTACATGCTGAATTAATGTATTTGAAAGGTTGTGATCCATAACATATAAGCGAGAATATAAAAAAGACATGTATTTCAACATTTAATTTCATATGTATAACTAAGTAAAATAAATCAAAATTTAGTTTTTACAGACATAAACTGACAGTTAGAACAAACGTTTGAACTTTATTATGTGTGTAATACGCTAAACTTCCCACAAATATATCTAGAAGATATTTAATTAAATACAACATTACTCTCAATCATTTGTAACATAAAATATATTTAAAGAAATCTAATTCATACTAACTAGGTGAGTCTTGATAAGAATCAAAGTCTATAAAGATCATGAATTCCGTGTATCCTCCACTATTATACATTGATTTAACTCCATTTGTTGGTGCGGTGTGCGTCAAGTCACACATATACATACGTGACGTGTTCAATCGTCGTTGATAATCTTCATGTTACTTTGCAAGCGATAATGTTATTCTATCATATTTTCAAACTCACGCGTCAATAGATGTACATCAAAAATTTGTCCTCAAAAAGCTTGAAAGCCATTAACCCTCACAACTTGTGAAGGACGTCATATCTTTGTATTATTTGGGCAAGTGGGCTAGATATCTTTTGATGCGGATTCTATCACTTAAACTTACAAGTAGATTAAATGGATGTGTTTCGGTTGTAAGAAAACAATTTTTAATTAAGATTAAGGATTAAACGTTAATAATATTATGCTATCTTTCTAATTTAAACGGATTAAAACAAGTCGCGATTAATTTTAGTACATTGTGTTAAATTAAACCAAGTGAAACATGAAAATAACAGTATATATTAATAATTATAAACACGTGGGTCTTAAATTGATTAAGTTATTTGTAAATGTTTTACGTTTTATTGTAGTTGGTTTAATATTTTTATGTTTATTTTTCATTTTGTTTTTATTTTTGTATTTTTTGTTACGAATTTTTTGGTATTAATTGTCGTTGATAATAATAATAATGTGCAATTAATACTATCCGGTATTTACACCCGTCACGACTCCCCTAATTGGATGAAAATATTTGCTCAAACGGAGCTCATAACTTACGGATTTTTCACATAATCACATCTATGGTTGTGTTCGTTGGAGAAACAGGAGCGAATCAGGTGTTGTCAAATGTGAAGAAAATCAATCGCGACTGAGATACGATCCTGGGTATCGATCAATCTGCAATTAGTGTTTTATTATTGGAAGGTAATTCGATGTTAATTTATGTTTAAAGTGTGGGTTCTGATTTCATCTGGTAGAGATGAAGTTTCCTCTAGGGTTTCACTCCCACCATTTGAAATTCTCACTTTCATCACAGTAAGTAGGTAACTTGCTAGAGATTTTGAGAAATTCATACGGCTAATTCGTTCTTTTGCAGGCCTTGATCAATATTTTGTAAAATTCGGATCTTGTTTTTCTTTTCTAAAACTAGTTGGCCGATTATTCGATTGATTTGTGGAAAGCTAATAAGCTGGTTATGAACAGCCTGCTAAATGAACAAATTAATGAACTGTTACAAGATGATTCGAACAATTGATTATGGTGCTTTATAATCATACACTGTAATTGCAGGTGTTTCTTTGCCATGGCTGAAAATTTGGTGACTCGGGAGCATCATGATGAACTCGCTCATGCTCTTACCGATCTGTTTACTAATGTTGCCTCCATGATAAAAGGCGATCTTCAGGTTTAATAGCTTCTGCTTTTTCTTTCTTGTTCAAGAAAATGTGATGTGTAGTGTTGTAGATCAGTATGTTATACATCATGCATGTTCTACTGTTGGCAAACATCATAAAATTTGCAAACATACTTCTCTTTTGTTTCAAGACACCCTGCATACGTTTTTCTGTTTTGAACTTTTGATGTGGTCATTGAAGTTTCAGATACCGTCAACATAGTGACCATAACATCGTGCTATTTGAAACTCTAATGACTGTTGAAATGGAAAAATCAACACCTTTTGAAGTCAGTGGTGATCTTAGATGTTATTGTGTGGATCTGCATTTTGTTTAGAATGAAGAATAAGCAACACTATGGACTTTTGAAGTCAAGGAGGCTAATTTTGAACCTTAAGGTGTCATGATTGCTTGATCTTTTTTATAACAACGGATGACTGCAATAAATTTGTCAAGATTATCTATTTTGAAGTTAGGATTGACTAATTGTGGCCATTTATATGTTTTTAGGGTACAAACAACGTCCTCAAATTGTTGGAAAACATGAACCTCAAAGTTGCAGAAGAGTACAAAGGCTTTGGAGATGTTGCCTCTGGTTTAAGGGTATTTGTGGAACGATTGAAGGTGAAAAGCGAGAACTTTGATGAGTATGTACAGCAGATCGATGCTATTGAACAGCAAGTGACTGATCTGGAAGTTGTGGTATCTATGCTTGATAAATACGTTTCTTTACTAGAATCAAAAGTTCAGTCTGTTTACAAGATGCCAACTTCATCACCCTAATTTGCACATAGTTTTGAAGAGCCTGTTCATGCCAAAGGTTTCAATAGATTCTTGTCCATGGTTCTGCTGCTGCCTGCTTGCATGTCCACAGTTGATGTTGATTTCTTCACGCGAATCACTGTTAATTTTATTTTGGGTCCTTTTATTTGGTGGATTTACAAGTTAAGGTTAATGTGTGAATCGAAATGTGCGATTGCTTCTAATTAATCTTTTTTTTATTTATTTCCTGTTGTATTGAATTCATAGTTTGAATGGAGTGAAATGAGAAGTTATTGTGAGTGCAAAATCAATACCAATTAGATATTATCAATCACAGGAATATCAACTTGCACACCTGAGCTCTAGAGAAAGGGCTTCATTAAACATGTCAGGATACCAGCTAAATGTCCTTCCAAGAGGACTGATTAACTTACCCCTCATAGTGAATATCCCTATCGAATTAATTGATTTTGATTTTTTAAAATACTAATACACTAGTACAAGCTTTGTGTACGCTCATTTTGAACATGTATAACCATCGTATACCAATTTGTATACGTCCATAATCTAGAAGGGTACAATGAGTAAAAAGACAAGTGGGAGTAGATTTAGCATAACCCATAAACAAATTACTTGTCATAGTTGATACAATAGTACAAGAGTGTCATTTTATTCTTAAATAAATGCATCATACAATAGTACAAGGGTACAATCATTTTATTCTTAAATAAATGCTTAAACTAGTATTCAGCCCCGAAACACCGGAAAAGACTACCAACACCGAAAAAAATCATATTAGAAAAGAAATAAAAAAGAAAAAAATAAAATTGAACCAAAAGCAGACATAAAAACGTAAACATTAAAAGTAATAACCAAGTCCACCTATGACCCGCCTGTTGCGACATGATCGTTAAATGAGAAAAATGAACGTAACAACGTTAAACCACATATGTTAACTCTTAAATTTTAGATCAAAATGTAAACAAAAAATCTGTAAATGCATAAGGACCAAAGTAAAAGTTGTAGGGGTTCATTTGTATATGTATAAATTTGGGTTTGAAATAAATAATTAAAGAAAAAAACAAATTATATGTACAATTTTAATGCTTAAATACAACAATCAATACAACCTTAAGTTTATATATTAAATGCAAGTTATATAAAGATATGTTGACAACCATATTCTATAGTGTCCATACCAACTTTCACTATTTTGTGTTGTCTGTCATTGTTCTTTGATCATTCTCATATGATTCAAATGTGTGATTCTTTCAACGCGTGTGCCATTGTACATTCAAAAACAATTAAATTAAATTAATTAATCAGAATGAATATTTAATTTCGAGTGTTTTTTTTATAAAAATAACCTTTACGTGAAAAAACCATCCATGTTCTGGGAAACTAAAGTTCTCTTTTCCTTAGAATTCTTGATTTTTACTTGTTTGTTTCAAGAATGGATGCGGTAGGAACAGGAAAAAAACCCAAAGAATATCCATCCAAATAGATACAGACTGATATCTTCATGAGTTTCTCTTTAACTGCCAAAACTATACATCAATTACCTTAGTGCGTATATGTATATACAGATTGAGCAAACTTGACGCAACCTTTAGGTAGGTATATTCAATTGTAATGCTCAACATTTACTGCTTCACAGGTTAAAAAGAAGTTACTTTCTAGCAGTCATACAACAGAGGTACCTCCAATATCACAAAGGAAAGAACTATGCGCCTTTCAGTTGAAAAAGTATGATGACTCTAGAACATCTGACAGATCAAAATCTCCTCTATCTGGCAACGGCGGGAATGAAACCGAAGGGAAAGACTTCTGAAAACCTTCCAACAACTGTCATAACATAAAAAACATAGGATCAAATGGCGGTCATTGACAAAGACTATACAAGTGATAAATGGGGAAGATGCCATACATTTTCCAGTACTGGTGTTTGGTAAAGTTCTACAAACTTTTCCCTTAAGATCCTGTTCATCTCGTCCACGTTGCAAGCATGGGTCCAGTATGAATCATGAACACCTGTGATTATATGCTTTCAGTACGAGGGGTAATATTTTATCGGTAAAATTTAAACCAACAAAATAGCTAAAACAGCAACAAGTCAAACGTTTTAAAGGTTATATTCAATTCTTCACTACTTCCAAAACCATTTTGCTTGAAAAAGTGGATCACTAATGTAAGTAATTACATACAATGGCAATAGAATACAAGTACAATGAAAGTACATGGCATTCAATCGGAAAATAAAAGATGAAAACATAACACAGTCAATTTAACCTTATTTTAAATATAGTTTTTAAAATTCTTTATTATATTATATTTTAATTATTTGTGAAGTTCAAACAAAAAACATTTAAGAGGGGCAAGCTAACCCAAACAGTTTTACATGTTCTAAAATTGACCCATTACTCAAACCACCAACCCACCCATTTTGCTACCTGTTGGCAGAATGCATAACACTTGGTTTCACTAATTACAGAAAGCACAAAAGACCTGCAAAATTCAAGCCTGCTTGTTTACAAGCGACTGCAGTCATCATCATATGTGAACCATCAAGTGAGTGAACAAAATTTGGTGGAAAAGCTGTTCTTTGCCGTCTCACCATCACCTGTACAAACAAAAACAGCAATATTCTGAGTTGACAAACCAACTACGACAAAAGAAACTTAGTTTATCAGTTCCAGGGGCATTTGGATGTACATTTAAACAGATTATTGCAACTACATTTGGCTGAAAAATCAATTTGAGTGATAAAAACTGACAATGACCTAAGTACCTTGAGGTCAAAATAATTAGACTGGGAGAATCAGAAAGGCGTTACTGGTTGTTTGTATACTTGTATAGATGTAAATTTCTCAAGTATCCATATCTTAATGCACAGTTTTATCTGATTCTCATTCTTTGAAAAAAATACCTTTTCAGTTTCACGCTGCAAAGTCAGCACTTGAAGAGAAGTCGAAACCTGCAGAAAACAACAGAAAAAAGCCATGAATAAAAAATATACCGTTGCTAGAAAACTGACATAATTCCTTAAAATTAAAAAATACTTGGTACTTACAAGATGTCTACCGTGCACGCGATAAGGTTGTACAACAGGAAGACCAAGAGGAGTAGTCCACATCACTGGCTGATTTTCAGAGGCTATTAACTGTCCCAAGATTTGCAATTGATAAGCACCAACACACATATGATTTGCATATAGGATGAAGGTTATAAAAGTACTGACAATGTGGTTTGTTTTAAACTGCTTATTCCAGAAATTGAGTAACAGAATGAATTTCAAGGGCTAATTCTGGTCCCCATAAAAAGTTGTTTTGATGTGCATGTGCTGCAAACCTCATCATTTACTTGAAGTTGCAATGATCTGTATTGTAGTGTATGAAAACCTTCTGGTTCTAGTTTAAGATTTTTAAGGCCAAAGTAAAAGGATTTTAAAAAGCATATCAAGTACTAAGTTGTTGACACACACACACACAAAAATAAGAAAAATAAAAATTAAGTGATATTTGATAGCAAATGTGAAGTTGCCAGAACTATCGACAACTTCTAAGCACTTTTTTACCTAAACATTTGATTCTCAGTCCAAAAATCATCATCTGTCTTAAAATCAAATAGCATTTCATGCTCTCCTCTCCATCCAGCCTAAAATAATTCTTTTTTTGGTCAAAGTTACATATTTTCCCACAACTCATAGATCATTAGGAATAGTGTTAGGATTGATTATGGTCCACAAGATGCCTCCTTTCTTCTCATTATGAAAGTACATTATATTTACCCATTAAAAGTTGCTTTTTTTTTGGGCAAATGGAACATACACCAACCATGATACCGATACACTTATGTGAAAATAAATAAAATTTAGGCATCTAAATTCACTGAACCAGGACCACACATTTGAGTAGTTGAAACAAACCTTTGCACACTCTCCAAGCCAGTTCATAATATTACGTGCACCTTCAAACATTTCCCCAAGTGCAGCTAAGTGATCTGTTGAACCAAAATAGCACATTAGCAAACACCTTTTACGACCCAAAACCAAATGTTCAATGGAAAATAAATTGTTTCCAATATCAAATTTTTTTGAGAATATTAAGAAACTTACTACAAACTACCAAAAAAATGTGCTTACTTTAGCAGCATAACAAGAAGCACCAAAAAGCTCAGCATCATCGTCAGCAATATTGCTACGTTCCTGCAACCTTCTTTTAATTTGATCTCGAGCACCGATGTAAGTGACCCCATAAACCGATGTCATTACTGTCTGCTTCACCAGCTTCCTGTCCACCTGGAATTACCAAGCGACTCATATGTCAATCAAGTACTTTTAAAGAACTACCACAGAACTATTGCATATATTCACAAAATTCAAAACCTGATTGATCAATAGCTGTGCATACTTTGCATCTGGAAATGAAACGGAATCCATCTGTGCATCTCTCTTCACAATATCCAAAACTCTGATTAAGAAACAGCTTTTTTTAATTACAATCACATGCCAGTATACCACGCATAACAAAAGAACAATCACATGCAATGTCATCAAGCTTGACATGGAGACAATAGCAATACCTTGCAGCAATTCCAGAATAAACATCAGCAGGTCGTTCTCCTTCAACTAAATTGACAGCAGCCGCTCCTAGCTGAATAAATAAGTTACAAGAAAACAAAAAAAAATTAAAATCAGATGGAATTTCGAGCAGCCAGTAAATATAACATTCTTTAGAAACAAAAGTGTGTGTGTGTATTGTATGTATGTATGCATGTATCGAAGGGCATTACTTTATCTCTGCCAAGAGCAGCATAGTGTTGTAAACCATTGCAGGAGCCATCCTGTAAAGCACAAACCCCAAAACAGATTTAAAAATAAAAAATAGATGCAATTGTAGCATGCTTGTTCTAAAATCTCCATTTCAAAGTGAAACAAAAACGTAACGGGATCACAAGGCCAGCAGATTCTGTAGTTTGGATGTGCATTTTGAATTGATGATCTATTCAGTTCTAGTGTTTGGGTATAACCTATTTCTGCTTATGTTTATTTGATTACTTAAGATACAAAATCAGTTTTATAAAATCAATTTCAATAGCTGCAACAAGACTGAAAATCCAATGGTAGAGTATAATCACTTACAAATTTACATGCCATAATTCTAACTATTACTTCCGTAAGTAACCGAAATTTCTCTAACATTCAACACCACCAAAAGTTATGATCACAGCTTCAACCAACACAAGCACATCCAAACACTATCTTCTGCACCAAGTTCTATAACCTGATTTTGATATTCAATATCACGTAATCATTTTTTAAAACACATCCAAACACCCCCCACATGTTCCATGGAGATTTATAGACGTGTTGGTCAATTTTGTACCTGGTGCACAGGAATATGTGAAATGACTGTTTCTGGAGACGGGCTTCTTAAAGCTTCAGCAAGATTAATACAAACAGCCAGACACTGAAATGGATCTTCAGCATTCAACCACCAACGTTCACCATCAAGTGGTCTATCAGCAGAATCAAAAATATCATCCAAATGATTTTCTGTGAATGCTATTCTACCCTCAAGTGATAACTTGTCAACCCCACCAGCAAATAGGTTTGCCAGGTGTATCTTCAGCCACCTAAGACCTGAACTGCCAAGTGGTCGGCCCTCTGCAAACTCCAATATACCCCGACACAGATCTGAACCAAGATGGTTCAAATGTGGATGCATTGGGTATGCACGACCCCTGAAATCTAGATTGTGTGGGTAAAAAAATCCCACTTCATCTTTCATCTTTCGTGCCACCTGTCATCCAATAATAAACTGATTAAAGTTGTTTACTTTGGTTAGGGGGGTTTTCTTTAAATTTATTATACTAAAATATCAGTGAGTTGTAATCTAACTGTTAGTTTGAGCTCAATGTCACATCGTTGAGAATATCTCTCTCGATTCTCCTTCTTCACTTTCTTTACTTTCCATTTCCACTTTGTTAGTTGTTCTTCATCTTCTGTATCTGGTTTTTCTGGCAAAGGAATCTGGAGGTGATAGCTAAAATTTATTCTTTTGGAAACTAATAAAAATGTTCTGTTAGATCATATGTGATGAAGTTGCAAGGCAGCTCACATCGTGACGATCAACCAAACCAGCAAGTCGGCCACCATTAGACCATAATCGGTCAACCACGGCTAGCACCCTCTTATTCACCCTCCATTTAGTATTTCCAAGTGTGTCCAAGGCCTGGCCCACATAAGAAAGATATGTCCAATGTCAACACAGAATGTCAGTAGATTTAGAGAGTGTTTAAGGGTTGTCTTAAAAAGTGATTATAGGTAATTTAACAATTATCTCAACAATAAACTTTTTTACAGGAATTTTATACCCTGCTTCTTGATATTTATCATTCTGACTTTAAAGTTAAGAAAAAAATACAACAGTAATCATTTTTACTATCACACAAGTCACAAAACTTATACTCATGAAAAACACGCATTTAAACACCCAATGAAAAAATAGACAAAAGGGAAAACATAATATGAGGAATGGATTGATACTAACATCAAAAACTGGCTGCAGATTTTCCTTAGGTGTCCTTTTAAGCACTTCACGCTGTTGCTTAGCTCCATGAATGCGCATTATGTAGGATGGTAGAAAAAGATAAGCCCCTTTGTCATAACTGGAGACCATTCAAAAGACAATCAAAGAGCGCAAATAGCATATGCAATCAAAAAAAATTTGAAGTTAAAGAAAACCATTTACTCTCTGCCCCATCATAATTGCAAGGTTTGACCGACATATTTATAAAAACTACTAATGCCATTCAAGAATGACAGACTAGGGGATTCTTGTGGTGGACCCCAAATTGATAAAAGGAAGCAAGTAATTTATTATTAAGAACTTAACAAAAAAATTTGTTGGACCTTTTATGGGACGCCCAAAAAAGGAACATGTTACAATCTTATACCAAGGAGAGAGTAAAGTGACGGTCAGTAGAAAAAACAATTTTTGTTCAAGGGTTTAAATATCTTACCCTGTCCACTTGACAGGAGGTATCAACATTGGCATATAAGGCATAACCACGTGCTTCGACTATTACAGCATATAAGAAGAAAAATACGGTTAATGCTAGAAGCAAACTTAATTGTATATGTTCACTTAATAGTAACTTCAATATATTAACCAACAGTAAAAAAATCTTGAAATGGAAGAAAACAGCATGCTTACCGCTCTCTCTAGTCCTTTGCGAACTGATGGGTCACATTCAATAACACCATATCTTCTTCCCGTCTTCCTGTTTCGATAAGAAGCCACTTATTATTATTTGTAATATTACAGTATTCACAATTACCTAAGTTTTCATAATCAAAGAACCAGATCACTATTTTAGTAATTGTCGTTGTAATTATATTGAGATATTAACAATTAAGGAAATTAATAGAAATTGGATGAATAAAATTGTTGGCCGGTCAACCCAACCCATTTTTCCGTCCTAAAAATTTACCCCTTCCCAACTTCTCATTTTACAACCTAGAGAGAGAATGAATCCTTACTGTCCTTCTTTCACTGAAGTCCTAGATGTGTGCACGAATGCAGGTCGGATATCAGGTGGCATATCACCACCCAATTGATCAGCTGGAGGCTGTATATACGCAGACTGCAAAAGCAGTTCAATCAGATGACTTCCCACCTGAAAAGAATTAATACACGTAAATATATACACATACTTACATGTATGTGCATGTATGTATGCATGATCATTTGAAATGTGTGAATATGAAAGTATGACCTCAAACCTGAGCTTTAACAGGCTGCGACCATGGTTTTGAAACATCCCGTCCCTTCATGATGCGCCCTACAACTTGCAACTTCTTCTTTCTCATCAGGCCGGTAACTTTCTTATGTAGTCCCTCTTGTTCCTTGCTAACGATGTCTGGAACTTTTTCTTCCCCTTTAGCATCTTTTGCAGCTTTTTTTCTTCTTGTTTTCTCCAAGAAATTGTGTATCCTAATCTGATGCATACCAAAAGAACCATAAATCACAAATTAAATTAGAGGGTTTACACCAAGATGATAAATCTTAACCATAAGAGCTGTGAATATAGTTAGCAACTTGTTATTACAATTAGGGGTGTCAGGATGTGCATCTAGAGTGTTTGGCAAAGACAAATTATGATTCTGATTTTTTAGTTATTTGGGGTCAGATACTCAGATTTGGAGAACCATATATTGAGCAGCTATAAGAACTTGATGATTAATATAAACTCAAAACTAACAAACTGATGATGATTTTTTAAGTAAAACATACATCTACCCGCCTCCTAAGATTTACTTCAGTTTTTCAACATCGAATTGTCTACCTTCCTCCCCTACTCCCCATTTTTTTCATACTCAAATTTGACATTGTTTAGACAATACATATTCGTAAATTAATAATCACACTCACTTTTATCCAAGCCCTATAAACTAACAGTTCGAACAATACCACAAAAACACAAACATACTTCAATGGCAAATAAGAAACTACTCACACCTCCTGTTCAATGGCTTCACCAACGCTACAAGAAGCTGCTACAACTCTCGCACAACCATTCTCCCCTCCTGTCATTATCAACCCCATAATCTTATGCATTGTGATAACCGCCATCTTATCAGCTGGAAGCAGATCAAAATAAGGTGCATATGCAGCCTTAAGCTTTCTTTGCCTACACAATTGTTGCTCTTGATCAATCTTTTTGCACAATGGTTCAAACCACCAAGAAACAATGACTTCATATAAGGCAAATTAGGTGCCAATTTCTGTTCACACATATCACTCAAAAGCTCCTTGTACTCTTTAGCCGCTTGTTCCCACGCTTCAGTTTCGATTTTCACTTGCCGCCGTTTAAGCTTCATATAACTCCAATTGCTGCCAGTTTTCTCCCTCTTCTGCCTCCACCAACCCCTAACCGCCTGTCTTTGCTCTTGTTTCCCCATTTCATCCAACAGCTTTTTAACCTCATCACCGCCGTTAACTTCTTCATCTACATCAGTTGATGAAGAAACAACAGCCTCTGCAACACTGCCAAACCTTTTCACATTGAAACCCACGTGATTCCCCCCTCCAATTGCAAAAATCTGACCCATTTCGAAGAAATTCCTTTCTGGGTATCCTTTAATCGATGAACAACATTCAAAATCCATACCTTTGGGTGTTAATTTCTCAGAACCAACTGGATTTCCGGCATACCCCCAAAAGTTGCGATGAAATTGAAAGCGATTTAAGGAAGAACTTACAGCGATTCTCGAAGTAAGTCGTTGGGAGATGTTTCTCCACATAACTTTCGATCTTTTTGATGGATTAAAAACGAAAACTTTTGTGGGGCTCGTATCAGTTGTGGGTAAGTTGAAAAGACTGTGGGATTGGGTGCTGAACATCAACTTGTGATTTGGGGGTGATCTTTAGGGGGGTTTTATCAAATAATGATGGAATTATTGTGTAGTTAGTAATGGGGGAAGTGGTCCTTTGGATAATATTAATTGATCGGAGAAGACGACGGTGTTTAATAAAACCCTGCATAAACCTTGTATTCGCGGCGCTAGAATGGAAGTATGGAACCGACCTTTTTTTATTATCAGAGAGGTGATCAACGGATGACAACGTAAAAACACTCAAGAACGAGTACGTTAAAATACACTCGTCCTTTTGAAGATCGTAATCTTAACAATAAAGATTTAAAGATATCTAAATCATCATGGCATCGTTACGATCTTTTATACTTATTTTTAGTTATTATTGTTCTTATTTTAGAAAGATATTATTCGACAATATCTATTTAAATATCCATGTTAAAAATAATATAAAACTTATGTATTATTTTTACAGATAATTGAATCACTGATGGGTCATTTATTTATTTGATCATAACTTGATTACGAAATCTTAGGATATTAAGCTGACACGTCTTCAAACAAAAGTTTGTGTATTAATCCATTCATATCAATACCAACCTGATAAATCTAGAACGAACTTTATTTTATGAATTCTTTTGGCATCTAATCTCACCATTTGTGCCGAGGGTTGTTGAAAACAATTATGTGATTGTAAGCAAAATTAACTAAATGATATAAAATCATACTAAAAACAATAAGTTATAAGAATAATAATGAAATGTATTTGAAATAATGATATCTAAAATCTATACATTTATAAATAAATTGTTTTGATAACCATATTTATTTTTGTATGTGAACTACAAAGAAAAAAATTAATTTTCTTAATTAATAAGTCAAACTCTTCTACATTGAATCACCTTTGGTGAGCCAAAACCGGCTCCCCCATTGTTAACACTACCTCGAACAACCACCTGAACAGCAAAAACCAACCTCAAACATCTTATTGATGATTTTATTGATGATGATCTAATTGGTTATTGGTAATATAATTTTGAAAATTTAAAATGTAAAACATTGAGTTGAATACATGGATGATCAATGTGGTTTAATGAAGGTTAAATTTTAAAGTTATACTTTTAAAATACCTAAAATATGGTAACTAGTCCGTTTGCTCACCTTCTCCCACATTTAATCAACTCTATATATTAAAGTTATATTAGATTAGTTGGACTGATGCTCATGTAAAAAACGAAAGCATGTCAAACGTTCTCCTTCATCTTATCGACAGAAAACGAGACCAGTGCCACCACTCACCTTCTCCACCACATAGTTCCGTCATTTTGTAATCTCCACTCTTTCTTAAAAGATAAATAGGTCTAAGCAAGCATTAGTTGATGAACACACACCAACAAAAAAACTGAGCAACGCTTGCATAATGAAACCAGAAGAAAATACCATTGGAATGATAGGAGTGGGTGAAACAAGAGAAGAGCACAACATGGGTGTCGACTGCCGACTTGTGGGGTTTTAATTTGTTTGTTAAGTCGTATTTATTTGTTAGAAAACTGTTTCTTTTAAAAGTGAGGGGTTTTAATTAATGACCTCTCAACTATGCAAAGACCAAACTCTTCAACAAGGTAAGAAAGCAAGAAATGACAAAATTGCAACACCTTTGTACATTAATAAGTTTATGCTAAACTAACATGGAACATCTTGCAACTGCAACACTCCATGAACTAACAAAAGTTGAACCACAAAATCATCAAACCACCTTTTGTTCAACATGATCAAGAACCGACAACTTTCCTTGGTTAGACTCAAAGCTTTCAGATCTTTCCAGTTACGCTTCAAGAGCATCTACAACCACGCGTTTTTCTCATGAAATAGTCAGCATTATAACATCTAATTCTAAGAACACTTTGTTGAGCATAATTATCATCGCAGATTCATAGAGACGCTCTTAGCTAAAGATTATTAGTTTCGACAGAATCTTTGAGATGCATCTGCCTGATTAAAATCGATTAGTTTTGGTAACTTGGAAGGAAGTAAGCCAGCATCCAAACAACCAATGGAAAGAATTATAAGTAAACAAACAACCTGACTTTATGATCCTTCTACCCCCGTTGCGCCTGTGGGCTTGAAGCAATTGATATTGCACAAAACTGCTGCGCGCATCATATCTCCAAATCTGCCACCAAATTCATCTCAACAGTCAAAAAGGCATGAAATTTATGCACTCATAAAGACAAAAATAACGAATGAATGAATTAGCTTAAAGCTAACCAGACCGATCAATACTGTTTCTTGCTTTCTCGGGTTGGTCAACAGCGTTGATTGACTTCTCCACGTTTTCCGAACTCTTCTTTGGCTTTTCTCGTCGGTCAACGCTAGATCTTGCCTTTTCCGTGCTTGTGCTTGGCCGGGAATGTTCGGGAACATCTATGCTCGGCCTTGATTTCTCTCTACCATCTGTACTGACCGAGGATTCGTATCATTATCCGTTCCTGACATGTTTTTCAAACGTCCAGATTTTTCAACAGCCGATATGAACTTCTTGAGGTGCCTTATATACTCCGGGTATAACTCCAAATCACAGTGGTTCCCACCTTTGATCCATAACGGTTCATATTTCTCTACACATAGCTCCCAAAGCTGCTTACCATGAGAGCAATCTACAACATCATCAGCAGTGCCCTGCAACGTAAAACAAAAAAAATATAACCAGTTGTTCAAATACATTGCAAGGTGAATCTAATAGCATGTCACATATAAACACATACGTGAATAACAAGTACAGGACACTTGACCAACGGGATTTTGTCAATATTCTGCATCACAAGAAAACAGCAATTAACTGGTACCGGTTAAACAATATAAAACTTAAATTTAATGTAAACTTAATAAGAAAATAGAGAAGCAAATCAACCTTATAAATATCAAACCAGTATGTTCTTTTCACAGGATACATGACTCTAAGTCCAGATAGAATTGGGCTATGAAGCACAACGGCACGTAATCTTGATAAACGGGACGCGAAATCTAGTGTAGGCCCACTACCAACGGATTGGCCGTATAATATGACATCTTCTTCTTTCACACCATAAGTCTCAATAAGGCATCTATATGCAGCTTCTATATCAGCATATGTATTCTGTTCAGTTGGCTATAAAGACAATCAAACATGAATAGTTTAGCAAACTAAACTCCAAATCAACAACATATTTGATTTATTTCAAACTATTGTACCTTACAAGACGACTGTCCATATCCAGTATAGTCATACCTGACCAAATTCAACATCTTGTTACTTGTTACAAAAGTTAAATTGCATGTCACAAGATCATAGTCATATAGTAAACTTAATCCAAACACACAACACAAGTTTTCCCAAGTCCTAACACAAGGAATCATTGACATTCATGATGATACCGTGTACAAGATGCTAATTGTGTATTCAAACTGCAGATTTGCGTTTCGAGTGTTTGGATGACAGTAGGATACTCAAAGTGATTATCTTATGCTGATTACTTTACCTCTTAATTCCCTAATTATCAGATATGTCAAACACTCAAACAAGAAATAACTGATCATCTAATCATCGCGACATACAAAAGCAGAAGCACTATTTTCTACGACCCGTTTTCAATGCCTCTTTCGATCCTATATTCCTATGTAACTTAAACTCATAAACACACATGTAAACATAACTAACGACGATAAGAACAGATTATAACTATAACTATGAAGCATCAATCATAAAGTTCAAAACTTTATCAAACAGAATAGAGGAATTTGATTAACATACGAACCCCATCAAGTTAACTCGAAGATGAACACTGAGTTCGCAGAACAAATCATACATCTGCCCCAGATCAGCAGCGTTGCCGTGAGAGTAAAGCACCGTCAACGACGCCACCGGATTCTTGACGTACGCCGCCACAATCTCCGACCCCCTCTTCGTCTTCAGCTTCAAAACGTCAACGTTATCTCTCTCCGTCACATCCGTCATCCTCAGCCTCCCACCGCCGCTGGATTCATCGACCACCACCCTGTACGACGGCGGATTCGGCGGAAAGAAGGCGAACTTCGCCGCCACAGTGGACGTCATCGCCCCCATCTGATACGATGAAATCAAATCGAATCGATTCAAACGATATCAAAACCGACCCTTTTGCGAATTCAAATCAAAAACTTGTGTAAGCTATCAGGATGTGCAGATTTGTGGGAACAATTAGAGGGATTTGGAAACTTTTTGGGGAAATCTTGATTAGGGTTCGTTTGATTTAGATGTGGGTGGGTGGGGCATGACATCTAAGGCAATTATTGTAATGGATTTCGTGGGTGTATTGACTATTGTATTGAGGTGGGAGATGAGAAGCATTTAGTGGTTTTGAATATCATTTCATACAAATGGATTTGATCAGACACACAGTGAGTGGGTTAGTACGTGTGAGAGAAAACGAAGGATTGAAGCATTTTCGCCGTTAAAGAGGTAGGACAGCACGTGTTGATTAAAGTCTATGTGTGAACGAATACTTCAAAAACTTAAAAAATAAGACGAAATATAAATCACTAGCTATAGTTACTCTTTTAAAAATAAAAAAAAAAAGAAGATGAGGTTTTATGGTTTTATTCCACTTTTTTTATATATTTGAATTGGATTAATAACATGTACATCATTGTAATAATAACTTATGTATCTTATTTTAAATGTAATAATAATAATAATAACTAGATAAAATAACAAAACTATGTAATTTTTAATTTAAAACCATCAATTCATGTAATTTTCACATCAACTCTACTATCTTATACAATACTTTAATTTATGTAAATTATTTGGCTAATAAAGTTTGTTTATTATACTAAGCTAATTGATTTACATACATAACTTCATTTATTATTAAAACAACTCAATTATGAAAAATAAATGTAAAATGGCGATGATGTGAATATGTAGGTATTTATAGTGATATTTCTAGGATTACTGAGAAAATACATGTTTTTAAAAGATGATTGGAAATATGATGTGATAATTAATTGAGTTTGTTTACGGGGTTTTTGTGATTTACTATTGGAGACGATCTTATAAATATTATAACAGGAAAACCAAACTTATATATCTAAAAGATAGAATTGACCATGCATGTAATCCACTGATATATTTTGCTAAATGTTACTTAAAGGCAGATTGATTTTGTAAATAAAAACCAATAATAAGAATATGTGTATTAATCATTTGTAACATATATAATAAATTTGAAATCGGAAATAAACATTTCAAGTCGAAGAAGGCCTAGAAAGCAACCATTGTTTATTTGAGTCTCGTTGAAGAATTATGTTTATAACTTATGTAATCAACCAACTTGATAATGGTTTTTAATGTAGTGGTATCCATATGAGTAAAATGACTCCCTTCCTTGTAAAATTTATTATAATATTAAGTATTTTAGATTACTGCTAGAGAACATTTATTTAAAGAAGTCACGTTTAATTGAATATATATGCATATACATGTAAACTTATATCAAACAACATTCATATCCGCTTCTTTATTCTAGCTTATATCTATATAATTATGGTAAAAACTCATATTTATTCCTAAGATTAACTCATTTAATTTAATTCTCTCGCATAACAGTTCATATATCATATCCCTATTCAATTAAATAATAATCATTTATCATGTTTTATTATATATTTTTTTTGTTACACTCAAATTGCTCAAAAAAAGTTAAGGGTAATAGATAAATAGACAATGAATACTAAGTTTTTAAAACTAAGAAATGAAAAGTGAGCCCCTAAACTTGATTCATATTTTGGTAGATAAAATAGAGTTACATTTTGAATGTTTTTATAAATATTTCATTAACTTATATAGATTAGGTATTGATAGGAATTGAGTCGTGAATTTTGAATGCTTTAAAAGACCATTTGGAGCTAAATACCTTGTTAATATTATTTTTATATTTGTCTATGCATATAAAGATATGCTCTTATAAATTATGAGTGTGTGTGGGTGTGTGATAAAGACATTTACGAAAAGACAATAGAAATGCTAAGTTATTTTAAACTATTAACACGTAAAATAGTTCGAACTCTTTTAATATAGTAAACAGTTATTATTAAATTATATTTATTTATTAAACCACATTAGTAAATTACGAAAGTTGTCAACATCTTATAGAATTTAATATTTAATATTGGATATTGAGTTACGGACAGGGAAAATTAAAGTAATAAAGTACTTAATTTTTAAAAACCATGGTTTGAAACTTTGTTTGCATTAAATCAAAATATATACCCAGTTGTCTTACTATATATAAAGCAAAAAGAAATAAGATAAAAAGGAAATACAAAAACATCCCTGTTATTAGTTATTACAAAATGACATGATGGTGGGGTACGGAGATGTCTATGAATCGTCGTGTTGTTTGAAAACTTTTGTTCTAGATTTGACCGTTCAACGGCTCCAATCATTAACTTCTGTTTCGTTGTTTGTTTTTTGATACTTTGGACAAATCAATTATCTGTGTTTTTTAGTTTTTTACCTTGCATGTTACTCCATATATTCTTTTATGTTATTTTTTTGTTTTGTTTTTATTTGTATTTTTATTATTTTTTAAACTATCGATTCACACATTGTACAATAGTTTTAAATTTGTCTTTTATAAAAGTTAAACCCTTAATCATAAGAAAAGAACATCGCGTGTACTTAAAATTAGGGTCTAAGATGGGACTTTATAGGTTTTTTTAAATGTTGTTTTTTTTTTCTTTTTCAGTTCTCTAGTGGATCTCAACTATAGGAACTTTTGTTCCGAACAAGGTAAAGTCATATAAATAAACTACAAGGATGTTGTAAAACAAGTAATTGAATATCATTCCATTAGAAAATGATAAAAATATTATATTTTATAGATGTTGTTTACAAGTTTTTATATTTACAAAAATGATTTAATTACATATTAAATCGCAAACTTCTTCGAGAACTCTTTCATGCTGTAACAAATATAAACATTGTTCATATATATTCTACATTTGTTTGACTGTCCTGTTCATTTTCACATGTTTGTTGAGGAAAAAAATTGTTGTTACAACTATACATAACTTAAAAAAATTTTAATAATCGAAACTATTGATTATTAATCAATATTAATAATAACTAACAATGTGACCAGTAATAATCCAAACTATCGATTTTGTTACTAGTAACAGTCTCGATTTAACTGTTCGTTACTTCTGTTAGTTTTTTAATGATATATCACGTGACATGGCTCGTTTCGTGACGTATAACATAATTATAACTAAAAATATAAAAATACTACTCAATTCTATTTTATGAAAGATCATTTTTCAAAGTTATTTAATGTAATTTTTTGTCGTTGGTTGAAACAAAGAGACATAAAAATTAAGTAATATATTTTAGAGTAAATTACATAAAACATTCTTTATATATGTGTCAACTTTCACATTTGGTCCTTAATCTTTACAAATTATGTTGCACATCCTTTATGTAATATGTTTGTACCACGTTAGGTCCTTTTAGTAACTAAGGTTAGATTTTTAGTGAAATTAGATGCTAAATTACTATTATACCTTTATCTTTTTTTATAAAAAAAAACTAAACCTCTACTTCTCTTTGTCCATCTCCATTTTCATTTTCCAGACCTCCCTTTAAGAACTTGTTTGTGATCTTCTGCACAGATTTAAATCTTGAATTCCATGGTTCAGATGTTTGTCTGGTATTATCATTTTTTTTTTCACCTTTCAACTCAACATCTTCATAACAGTTTTATGGTGTCGACTTGTCGTTTTCAACTCCATTTACATAGTATTCTTAATCTATTGGGCTATTCTTAGAGATGCTTCACCATCCGATTAAGATTCCACGGTTGGTCATTTTCACCTCCATTTAAATCTTCTTAATTGTTCTTAACGGTTCGCGGTTGGAGCTCTCGTTTTCGATTTTGACTACGAATTCAACGGTGACTTCATTGAAGGTGAAAGCCTGAGTCTTCTTTCAAGTTCCACCTTTTCTTGCATTGCAGCGGGGGGCGTAAAACCGTGTCAATTGTTACTAACGATACATAACTACAAGTGATCATCAACATCGAAAAAACTCGTATTAAACAAGAAATAAAAAAACAAAGAAAATAAAATCAAACGAAAAGTAAGCGTAAAAACATTGAATCACATAAGCGAAACGCAAAACATATAAAACAATAAGTAAGTCAATCTATAATCAGCGCGTTGCGACAAGGTCTTTAAACTAGAAAAAAATGTGGGTAAAAATGTTGAATCACACACACGTGTTGCGGTGTGTTACTCGCAAAATTTAAACGGAAGAGCAAAACAAAAAATTGTATAATATGAAAAGTATGAGGGATCAAAGATGAAAATAAAAAAAATATTAGGATTAATTGTAAAATATATAAAAATAGTATGTTAAAACAAAAAAAGTAAGAGTTTAAGAAAAAAATAAAGGTGGGATAACCCATTAAACATATAATACTACTCAGTAACATATCAAAAATTGATAATTAGTATTAAATAAATTTTAGATGATGATGAGTTTGTTAGCTTCTCCTCCTCACAAGCAGCTTGTATATTCAAGGGGTGTTCTTGAGTCAATAGATTCAAAAGGCACTAGTATTGAAAGTCGAGATTAAGGCTGGTCAAATTTTAGTTGAAATTAGTATTGATCAATAGTTAATAGTTTGGATTATTAAAATTCAAAACAAAATTTAAAATATATTTCGGTTAAAGGGTTGTAATGTTTTTTTTTCTCTCTTTTTTTGTTATGTATTTAAAAAAACACGGTGTCAGCTAAGAACCACTAGTATACATTACAAACAAGGCCAAAGCTTTATCGCTACAAGATTCATTATTCATTTAGTCATCGGTTAAGTTAAGTGTCAACGCATGCCTTAGTCTTCTATTAAAAAACACAAGTGGGGTGATGAGAGATTAGTTTCAGCTTCTTCTGGCTTGATAACTACTTAGGGGGTGACTTGTTATCAAAAAGGTATCCAATATTATTTCAGTTGAAATTACAAAAACGATGTAGCATTGCAGAGATGGATGACACGTGATGGTTTTTGATAGTTGAATTGGTGTAGAGATGTTAGGAGGGTACGTATTAAAGAATGTAACCTTTTAGATCTTCTCGAAGAGCTATCAGAATCTTATTCGTCTAATAAAAAAGATTATTTAGTGTTGGGATTTTGATATATCAAATGAGTTTTCTCTGAAACATATGAGTAAATATATTGACCATTGTTTGCTTCCAAGTTCACCTCATGTTACTAGGTGGAAAAGTTGGGTCATGGAAAAAGTTAATATTATGTCTTGGAAGACTTTTATTCATCTTCTCATAAGAGAGAAGTCAAGTAATCAAGGTATTGACTTTCCAAATATATTTTGTGCTTTCTGTTCGCTCAAAGTTGCATTACCGGATCATGTTTTCGGAGAGTGCTATATTAATTGCCTCGATGGTTTGGGATTCGATTGGGGCTTGGATCGAGGCGCCTTTGCCGAGTTCAAGGTCTTCGGTCTCTCTTTTTTCGTGGTTAGATTCTCTTGGATGAATAGTAAGAAACAACTGTTAGAGGCGATTTTAATCCTTACTTGATGAGATGTTTGGATTAAAGGAATAACTCTATATTTGAAGCAAATTATGTCAAGAGAGTCTTTTTTTTATTCTATTGTTTATTTCAAGTACATAGTGTAACAACATGAATAACAAGGCTTAGATGAATTTGGTCGAGTGGATGAAAATCCATTCTTATTCTTGCAATTGTTGCTGCGATTAGTTAGGTTTACTAGCCTATCTAGTATATAATAACAATTTTTTTTCTGACAAAGAAACTACTAAACTAAAGGGCCCATAAACATTTGCTTTTGCATAGGACACGGAAAACGGTCAAATCCTCCCCATTTAACCTGTATTTTCTGAAGGGTGGTTTTATTTGGACACCCACCAATTTTAAATCAACACCACGTGATCTTATACGTCGCGTATGGACTCATACGCGGCGTATAGGGTCGCGAAAATATTCCCTATACGCCGCGTATGGGTCCATATGCGGCGTATAAGGAATATTCTGACAAGACCCGTGTCACACGCGTGTCGATGAGGCTATACGCCGCGTATGGACCCATACGTGGCGTATAATTTTCCCAAATTTTCCTGCATTATTTCTATGTATTGTGAAGGAGTAAACGCCGCGTATGGGTTAGTACGTATAAAAAATTTTGTCGGCTTTATTTTGTACCTTAAGGTTGACACTTTGCGTATAAGTTATATTTTGTAATATATTAATCGATAATTTTAAATCTTAGTTAACAAAATAAAACATATAAAACAAAACAAACATTAAATGATAATATAAATAAATAACGAAGTTTTTAAATACATAACAAAATAAAAGTATAATTAACAAAATAAAACTACGGTGAATCTGGGTAATATCGAGGCGGTGGCAAGTCTGGAGGATCAATACCAGCAGCACGGGCTCGTGCAATCTCAAGCTGAACGTGTCAATCCATAAGATCCTCAACTCGATCGAGACAACGACCCTGATCCCGTAATCTCGTATTAATCTCCTGCATAAATGTCTCAATACGTACAGGCACCCTTACATCTCTATAAATATGTCGAGGGAACTGTGGCTGAGGAGGTGACTGGTCGTATGGCGGCTGAACATGCGGAATATGCTTCTGCTGTTGGTGTGGATGGTCACCGCCGACCTGCTGAACAGGTGCAGGATGCTAGATCTCACCGGGTCGAAAAGAGAACCGTATGCCACCCGAAAACTGGCGTATAATACGCATGTCGTATAACGTACGACGATCTAATCTCACCGGCTCGATCGGAGGAGATACGTCAGCAGCATGGCGAGGAAGATAACCAAGACAACGCGCAATCATCGTAATGTACGCGCCGCCATACACCGCTCCTCGCACCTGGCGATGATAATATGAAGCGTAATACTCAGCTAAACATCTCGCCAGGTTGCACCTGGTCCCCGTAAGCAAACGATATAGGTAAAATAAGTCGGGAATGGTACACCACTCCCGACTCTTGCCATGTCCCGTGATGCATGTGGCGATCATCTGATGCAAGTAACGGATAAGAGGATCTCTAATGCCAGTGACCCTGCCCTTAGTCCTCTGAAACGGACCTCCTGCAATTTAAGGCCACCAATCTCTCAATCGGGTCTCCTCCATCTCAGTAATTCCCTTTGTAAATAGAGGGGTAACGGTCTCCGGCTCGTAATAAAGTCCCGAGAGAACGGCAAACTGCTCAATCGATATCTGATGAAATCGTCCACATAGTCGAAACGAAATCTCAGATCGCTCATCGTCCTCCACCATCTCATCAGGACGAACATAAATAAAGGTGGATAAAAACTCCACCGTCAGCTCCCGGTATGAAGGTAAGAACGCCAGCTCAAATAATCGACTCGATGGCGTATTATCTCCGATAATCCCAGCGAGTCTATCGCGCTTCCAAGTTCGGCCATCACCTCCCAATCCATTGCCTTTTGATGACCGATCTTCATACGAATGAATTTTAAGCACTTTGCATGCTCAATAGTACCGGGCTCAAACTGTAGCCATGGATGACTAGCAATAACATCAACCTCAACCTCAACGTCAGAATCAGAAGACATATCTGCAAAAGAAAACGAAAAATTTTTAAGACCTGCGTATAGGTTACTATACGCCGCGTATAGGTACCCATGTATGGGCTTCGTGGGTGCCGTATAGTGCCTATACGCCACGTATAGCCCTATACGCCGCGTATAGGTACCCACATATGGGTTTTGTGTGCCGCGTATGGGACCTATACGCCGCGTATAGCCCTATACGCCGCGTATAGGTACCCACGTATGGGTTTGCTTCAACCTATGAACTATACGCTGCGTATAGTTCCTCAAATAGTTTACAGATCTAAGTTTTTACCGCATAAAACATCAGTTTAACGTTTAAATTAGCATATGATTAACATAACAAAGTTATAAGAACAATAATACATACCTGAACTTGTGAATGTAGAGAAATCAACGAACAATACGTGTAGTATCGATCTATACGAGAGAGTTTTTTAGTTTGGAAAAGTTTGGAAGGGTGAGTTTTCTGAGAAAACGTCCTTTTAATGGGTCCGGGAGGCTATACGTCGCGTATGGGTCTATACACGGCGTATAGTTTTTTTTTTAAATAAATTTATATAAGCTGGGGATCTCGGTTAGCTTCTATTATTGTATTGTATGCCGAGATACGACTCCTATATATAATCTCCCATTCTGCAGCACGTACGTTTCGGTTAAGAATCCAAAGATTACTTAATGTAGGCATCGGATAATCTCCATCTAATTTAACATGGACGAAATGATTATTGTTGACATGAACAATCGTAACGACATGATGAGGCATCATACTGTTTGGATCAGCCCATAAGGGGGAAAATGTTTGACAACCGTTATTGCCTAATAGATGAAGAATAACACCAAACCTTTGAGCAATTACTATTCACGTATACGTCATTAACATCCAATGTTCTTCTGACGCATGTTCCACACGTTGTCAATCTATTATGTGACACAATTCATTATACTGTCCATCGTACAAAGTATCAAAAACTTCTCTGTAACTCAATTCATATGTGTCCAACTCCTCTAAAAGTTGTTGACGCACATACATCCACTTATTTTCATTAAACCCCAACCCTAAAGCTATAGATCGAAAACCACAATTACCATCGGGTCGAACATCTCGTATACGTGAAATATACTAATGAAAGATTGAAGGAATCCAATTTTTTAACCTGTTTATATTGTGTAATTGCTGATCTCCGACAATCGATGAAAAGTCATTGGTACTTTGTGACACCTTAGACGATGTGGAACGACTACGTTGTATAACAGACTTCTGAGACTTTACTGCTGAAGTTGTTCTTCCGGTAAATGAGCTATGTCTTGGTATGTCACACGTACTATGTTGAGTGTCTAACTTTTGTTGTTGAACCTTTAACGTTGGATGACCATGAATATCTGTTTGAATAACAGGCGTTTTTTTGTTATTTTTCCATGGATACACAATTTTTTTTATTTTTTCCACCAAACTAAATTTTACAGGAGCGGGTTGTGTCATTATTTGTTGTTTCACCCATTTCATTTCTTTTTCAACATCGACTTCTTTATTCTCCATAATTGATGGTTTAACTATATCAAGCTTTGTCCAAAACACGTCAATTGCATCTAATGGGATTTTAGTGCCTGCATTATAAATTATAAATCTATATAAAATCATTACTGTAACAAACAAATGATAAATATGGAACGACTATTACCAGAATATTCATATTTTTCCAGCCGACAAGCACAAGACAACCCACAACTAGTGAAAAGTTGACAACCACACGTTGTATTTGCTGAGCGCATCACATGCAATTTAGTGTTTTCGGCAACTAATAAATCAAGAGCTTTGTGTGACACTTTGCCTCGTAGGTAATCAAACAACGGAAGATAATGATGATTCAAAATTTTAATTTTGCTTGTCTCAAAACTTTCTTTTAAATTTACCTCTTGTGCGTTTACCAATTGATCAACAAAATCCACATTCTATCCAGTGAGCTATTTGTTGTTTTAAGATATATTTTTAAATTTGCATGTTGACTTTCGACTCTGTTTGTTGTGTGTTTACTAAAATTGCGGTTTGAGTTAGTCCAGGCTAATACAAACATTTTTTTGTAACTCTCTAACCAGATTTTGTTTATATATGACAATACTCCTAATAATATATTAAAAAAATCAAATTATGTGTTATATAAGAGTATTGTACGTATGTATGTATGTAATGAAAAACTTACTTTCTCGCTTCGCTTCAACTAGTTGTTCGTACAGAACGTTATAGTTATACTCGTAAATATCCGGCGTGGGAGACTCACACAAATGTGCCCATGCATATTTAAACTTTTGTCAGTCATCGTTCGTAAAACTTGCTTTACAGTGTTTCGCGATATTCTCATTAATATGCCACCTGCATAAATACTTTGAAGCATTCGGAAATACTTTAACACATGTGTTCATTAAAGCAAGATCTCTGTCTGTTATTATGACTCGCGGCTCCATACCCATGTTTAACGTATCTTTCAATCTATTTAGCACCCACTCAAAATTATCTTCTCGTTCTTTACTAATAAATGCATAAGCAACACAAAATGTCTTGTGTGTCGAGGTCACACCAACAATCTGAACAAACGGAAGTTTGTACATGTTTGTTTTATACGTCGCGTCTATCATCAGCACGTGCAGGAATGCACGCCAAGTGTCATATGATTTTGGATGACAAAAAAAGATATCCTCTACGGTATTTGTATCGGGATCTTCTCGGGTGTAATAAACATACATTTTAGAAGATAAAAGGTTTTCTAAAACTTGCATTAGTGTTTCACCGACTTTTTTTTCACTTCTTATCTTATATTGAGTGTTGTATACATCTCTGGTTATGGATGCGTTCTTTGAATTTTGCTTTTTCAAAGCTGATAAGATGTTACGAGGCTCCATGTTCTGATCGGTAAGTTGTTCCACCAAATTGAATTCGTTTTGAGAAAACCTTCTTACAAATGGGTGCCCCTCCATATGTTGAGCGGGATCATGGTTATGTTCGTCATTTCTCACCTCTAATTTCCATGAACGACGTTTGTTGTCGTATATCCCTACTAATTTAAAAGGACATCCGATTTTTTTGCTACCAGATCGTCTAATTGTTGCTTTACTTTTGTGTTCACCACCACGATCACAAATAAGCCACACCTTTACGACCTGGCCTTCTTTTTTCTTCGATCTTCGTGTAATAATAACGTAACCATTATCACGTCCCCTATTAACAACCCAACAGACTAGCTCATCGAGTGATAAAAATTCTTGACATGTTTCAAACGATATTTTCGTGTTTTGATTTTTAGCACTCGAGAGAAAGTTCATATTACTTTGTTGCGGGTCATAACTTGATTCTCGGCAAAACTCGAACTCATCATCGGGAACATAAGGTTGGTTTAAATCTGGCAATTCGTAAGCAGATTGAACGTACGAATCATCTTGATTACTATCTGCCACGTACGAAACGCTTGAATATTCACCAAACAAATAGTTACCATCCCAAAACGACATAACGAACGAAGAATGTTGGAACACTTCAAATTCAACCGTGCTATACGTTCCGTGGCAGCCCTATAAGACATATGAGATTTTTTTAAGAAAATAGAGTTTTGTGGTTCAAATATTTCTTCAAAATAATAATTTTTCTCTAAAACTATAACTCATATTTCTTTTATATACATACTTACGTACACATAAATGTCTTAATTACTTAATAATCATTTCAACTAACTTGGGTTCCACGATACTAGTCGGTTATGATAAAAAAAACTTAAAATTTATTTAAGTTTATCGTAACCGACTAGCACCGATGGAACCCGAGTTAGTTGAAACGATTTTTTAAGTATGCAATTCAAATATATGTATATATGTATGCAAATACTTAATGAAATAAGAATCAAATGTTTACCGAGTAATTATGTGACAGAAGAAAATGTTGAACCACACAACGCTAATTTCCTTCGATTATGATCAAACGTTTCATTCGTAACAAACGAAATATGAATGCATTCGTTTGATATTCGGTGCGTTTATATATCAACAAAAGAATCTTCAGTCGCGTCAATATAATTCAAAATCGAGACTATAAGTGGGTGTCGATTTAAATTTGAGGGTGTCTCTTTATTGGAACCCTTTCTGAAACATATTTTATGTCAAAAGAAATCATATCTAACTTATTGTATATATACTTATTTTCAAAGGTTGGTGGCATATGCCACCGGCCAAAAAACCCTCCTCAACTTTTTTTATTTGACACTTTTTACCTTTAAACTTTTTGTAAACTTTAAAAAATATCACTTTCACCCCCTTAAGTTTTTAAAGATCATGATTTACTCTTGTAAAATATAAATTCGAGTCAATCACCGTTAGGACCTAATCAGATGTGACTCGACTTAATTATTTTTCGACAAACGCCCACGTTTTGGCCAAAAAACCCCTCAACTTTCTTTATTTTACACTTTTTACCCTTAAACATTTTGTAAAACTTTAAGAAATATCACTTTCACCCCCTTAAGTTTTTAAAGTTCAGGATTTACTCCTATAAAATATAAATTCGAGTCCATCACCGTTAGGACCTACTAAGATGTGACTCGACTTAACTATTTTTCGACAAACGCCTACGTTTTGGCAAAAAAACCCTCAACTTTCTTTATTTGACACCTTTTACCCTTAAACTTTTTGTAAAACTTTGAGAAATATCACTTTCACCCCCTTAAGTTTTTAAAGTTCAGGATTTATGTAAAATATAAATTCGAGTCCATCATCGTTAGGACCTAATCAAATGTGACTCGACTTAACTATTTTTCAACAAAAGCCTACGTTTTGATGTAAATTTTGTTCAAATATTAGTTGAGTCAAATTTAAACGTTTCGACGTAAGTTTTGTTTGGGAACACGTCTGATCAAATATAATATATTTTTGTTTACTCTACGTTTCGACGTAAAGTTAATTCGGACACGAGTCAAATATAAATGTTTCAACGTATAGCATATGCTACCGACCAAAAAACCCCCTCAACTTTCTTTATTTGACACTTTTTATCCTTAAACTTTTTGTAAAACTTTAAGAAATACACTTTCACCCCACTTAAGTTTTTAAAATTCAGGATTTACTCCTATAAAATATAAATTCGAGTCCATCATCGTTAGGACCTAATCAGATGTGACTCGACTTAACTATTTTTCGACAAACGCTTACGTTTTGATATAAATTTTGTTCAAATATTTGTTGAGTTTAAACGTTTCAACGTAAGTTTTGTTTTTGGGAACGCGTCGGATCAAATATAATATACTTTTGCTAACTCTACATTTCGACGTAAACTTAATTCGGATACGAGTCAAATATAAATGTTTCAACGTATGTTTTGTTTGGAATATAGTCGGGTTTAATATAATACGTTTTCATTCAACGGTATAAATTCAAGTCACTCTATGTATTTGCGTAAATTTAGTTTAAAAACGAATCGGGTCGATTGTAATATATACATTATCACGCAACGTACGGTGTCGTGGTAACACGCGACGGGTAAAATGCTAGTTAAATCTTAAAAGTTAAAAGAGAAAAAAACATTGAATGAATAACGTTCACACCAAATTTTGCTTACATTACACATTGATAAATCTCTATACACATGGTTTTTTTATATTTTCAATTAAATTCTTTAATTAAAAAACTACAATATATATATAAAATTGTGATACTTTTATTTAAAACAAACACATAACTACTATAATCTCATCACTGAAGTAAAGACGTACTGAGTATGTATGTTACGAAGATCCAAAATGTCACAACTCTCGCAAAACCTTATATTCTTTTGTTCTTACTTTCAAACAAATTCAAAACACCCTACGGTTGTTGGTATTAAATCGGGTGTTTAGCTTTAACCTGATGTTCTAATTTTCGGGACGAAAATTTGTTCAACAAGGGGATGATGTGACACCCTGTATTTTTTTAGGTTAATGTTGTTTCATTTCTAAATCATTTCCGTCACTTAGTATTAGTAAATTAAAAGGGAGCAAATGAAATTAAAATAGTAATTCTTTCATTTACTTAAACTCCAACTAACTTAAAACAAAATTTAGTTAACTAGGAAATTAATACAAAGTGGAGGGGCCTAAAATGAAAATTCATAAAGATATTATATATATCCCAATCTCCTCTCGGCTAACATCCTTGAATCGCATAACTCACTTCGGAACCCTAATTAGCGCCGGCAACCCTCCCCTCTTGGTGCTCCATCGATCGACGGCAGCTCTCTCTCCCTCTTGACGTTCTCCCTCCCTGGCGACAGCCTCTTTCGCGGTTGCGAACTGCCGATAGCAGCCCGCGTCACCAAACGCAGTCCTTCAGCGACGGACACCTGTCCGGCGATCGCGAGCACCAGCCGAAACAGCCCACCCGGTATGACCCCTCTCCTTCGTTACGTAAGTTCGTTACATATGGCTTCGAGCGTTCGGTTTCGGTTGCAAGGCGAACGGTCGACCTTGAGGACATATATGCATATATATATATGTGTGCGTATGTGCTGCGTGTATATATATGTGTGTGTACGTGCTGCGTATATATATATATATATATATATTATATATATATATATATATATATATATATATATAAATGTGTGTGTATGTGCTGCGTATGTATCTATAAATGTGTGTGTATGTGCTGCGTATGTATATATATGTGTGTGCGTACGTGCTGCGTATGTATATATATGTGTGTGTGTATGTACTGCGGGTGTATATATCATAGTTGTGTGTGTGCACCTGCGTGGTCATAGGAAAAATATGGATGTATGCGTAGGTATGTATGTGTGTGGCTATGGGCAGCCGCATGATAGGGTGTTTGGGATTTTGCAGGTGGGTTGGTAGGCGCTTGGTTGCATATTGGTGTGTATATGCATTTGTAATTCGCACGTGAGATATGTACATAATATATAATTTGTGTGTGGTATATATGCTATATAAATATATGTTTGTAGTATAAATATTATGTAAAATATGTGTGCCATATATATGTGTATATATATCTACTGTGTGTTAGTAATATATAGTTATTCAATATATGTGAGTGTGATACGTTTGGGCTGTTACGCGTTCGTGATGAGTTTTATATAAATGGTCATATAATGAAGTGTATAAAATATACTTTTATACGTGATAATTGGGCTTTATGTATTCGGAGTGAGTATGCATCGCATTATGCTTGTGTGGGTAGTCTTTGAGGGGGTTTGCTCGTGAATGAGAAATACCGATAGGCCGCATCGTAACCGAACCGTGATCGTGAACTATACCATTGTATTCCGAGTAGTTAATTATATTACTAATATTTAGTCTTATTAAATATTAAATGAAACTCAGGTTAATTGGAACCCGATCATTTGTGCTTACACTTATTTGTTGCAACGCATTCGAGGTGAGTCTTCACGGCCCCTATTTTACTTTCTTTTCTTTTTGGGGGAGAAAACATGCAAATGTATTTACAAAATGGTTTTAGTATTATTGATATTGCCTGTTACGTTAGTGCAAACATTCTGGAAAGGACCTTACATTCTCGAACCGTTAGTAATGTGTAGCGAGGAAATTCTGAGTAGTACTATCGGGTTTGACAAACCCCGCCCAGGCTAGTCGCGCTAGCTTGATTGGAGGTCAAACGGGTGCGTTATTGACCTAACGTTTGTCATTGTCTAGTGAGACGTGACGGGAAGGCAACAAACATACGAACATACGAACATACAAACAGTCAGCCTCGGTTCGGAACACTAAGTAACTTGTTTATAGGCTAGCTACCTATCGATATGCTTTAATTACTTTACCATTCAAACAGTTACAAACATTTTTATCTGTGATAAAAACTGTGAACTCACCAACTTTATGTTGACACATTTTAGCATGTTTTCTCAGGTAACAGGAACGCTTAAACTTATGATGTACGATTAAGGAACGCACTCAGGACATGCATCATCAAGCATATTTACCTGCACTGAACATTTTGTTCTGACTTAGCACTTATAACTTTCAGTATTGTTTACATTTCATTATTCGCTTCCGCACTGTTATTCATTGCGGTTTTATGCTTCCGCACTGAGGTTTCTTTCTTTTATGCTACTCTGATTTAAGTCAAACGTTTGTTTTTAAATTCATTTAGTGTCGTTTGATATGACCGTGTCTGAGATCCTGGTTTGTCACACGCCTCGCGGTAAAATCCGCACGTGGAATTTGAGGGTGTGACACAAAATGTCACATTCTCAATTTTCATAAACGGAGTAATACCGTTAGACGCGTGACATATCAGGATCTTAGCAATTAGTTACACCAAACAAAGCAACAATTACAAAACATAATTTCTAATTAAAAATAAAGTTTCTTAAAATTCATAGTTAAATATGAAAACATGAAGTAATGCGGAAGTGTATAAAATTCATAATTCAAACGGCGCAAACACGCGCAAAACCAGATAGGTATAATGAGTAGAAAAATGCAATTGTTCTTTGCCGACCCAATAAATGATGAATGATATGATGTGACGATTCTAGACGTGCTCGATTAAAAACCTGAAAGAAACATGTTAAAGTGTCGACACAAGGTTGGTGAGTTCACATCTTTTGATAAACAGCAAATAATAATAAACTAATACAGTAAATAAAGTAATATCAGTAGGTAGTTAGTCTACTCAACAAGTAACGATATTACCCCGTTTGTTAAAATTAAGGGTGTGACACAAAAGAGCCTTTGTCACAAATTAATAATTGACTGGTGACAAAATTTTAGAATATTAATGAACTAATGAAATTGTATATACTATTATTATAATTGTATTGTATTAATTTTAAAAAGTGTGGATGATAAATATTAGTTTTAGGGACAGGGGCGCCCACACCGGAATATCATAGTGATGCCGCCACCGCACGGTAACACCGTCGTCCCCCCACACTGTGCCGTTCGATTGTTTTTTTGGCATCCACACGCCGGGACATTTCTTCCAATTTTGAAGCCAATGTTTCTTTTCCGTGCGGGTATCCCCTACGGTGTGAGCACCTCCTCACATGGCGTGATGTGATATAACGTAATAAAGTATGATTGACGGGTATGTAAGATTTAGTGTGATATGCATGGTGTGGGTGCCATTACCAGTAACCACCCTCAGGTTTTCTTAAACTTAAGGTAAATGTTTTTCTTTTAAAGTGACCACAAAATCAATTTTGTTTTTTATTCATTTTTAATTGAAGCCCTTGAGTTTTTTTTAACCTAACTACGATATTTTTTTTCTCAAATTGACTTCCTATCTAATATATCTTTTTTCTAATTTCACTCTTACATCCCTAAGATATATCTTTCTCTAATTTCACTCTTACATCCCTAAGAAGTTATGCTAGATTTACACTTAATTCTTAGAATTTTGTAAAGTTTTTTCATTTTTATTTTTCTTTAACCAATTTACATTATAGTTCATGAACTTTTACAAAGTTACTATTTAAATCTTCGTTATTTTCTCTCTTTTATTTCTGCTAGTATATTAATAATTTGCACAGACCATATTAACGCCTATAAGGATTATATAAATAGAATTGAATATATAGAAAAATCAATCAATTCTAAGGATTGGACCACATATTGACTAGAAAGTTAAAAGAAGTTATAATGGTAACCGAATTACTGAATTTGCAAGAAATTACCAACTATCTAAGCTCTAGAATTAATTAAAATAAAAGATAAAAAACCAATAATCGAAAATAAAAACTAAATTACTAAAAGGTTTTATGATGATCCACTATCCAATTATCCAATCCACTTTATTTTCAACGACCCATTAATATCATGCGTAGCAGCGTAGCCGTAGGTAGCTTAGTGGGTAGGTGTTTTATTAGTAATTACTAAGCCCACTTAACATCATCACACTACGTTGAGGCCCAAAAGACGGTTTGTTTAATAAACTTACATTCTTCTCTCCTTGACTAACCAACTAACTTGCCCCAATCATTGAATCACATCACCAATCTTTGTGAACACAGGATCCTTGTTTTTCAAACGAGCTCCAATATAAACTCGAACCCTTTTAACCTTGGTTTGTTTCAAGCTTTTAGTGAATCGATGTGAGCCAATTAATGAGCTGTTTAGTTTGTTTACGCCTCTACTTTTTGTCTTCCCAAAATGGTTTTATATGCCCCTACAACTGGAGCGCTTGTTTTACCAGGAACAACAATGTCATTGTCTACCAATTGCAGGGGCACCGCCTATCGTTAAGCCATCTTCGCCTTGAGCTTTATTTTCATTGGCGTTGTCCAAAAAATCGTAGCCTTTTCATCCCATATTCTGTTTGCGTCCCGATCGCCATTTGGATTTGGTCCATCCAATGTAGAGTCCACATGATCATGGTTTTTGCTCACATAGATATATGCTGACCTTAATAAAATATTATGTTAAAAAAATACTATAAAAATTGACAAAAATACATTATTTTAATTTGAGTTTAGCATTTTATCATGTGGGAGCATCTACGGATGAAACTATGAAATAGTTGATATGCATAAATTATGAAGAAACCTTGGTAGTTCGAAATTCAAATGGTATCTCTATAATTTTCTTTTATATCTTTTAGTATTTTAACTTTTTTATATTTTTATGTTTTATAAGTACATGGGATGGATGGAATAAACAATGGATTTTAGATTGAACTAGTATAAACACCCTCATGTTGCGCGGGGGAGAAAAAAATGTGAAAAAGCTATTGCAAAAGCGTTAATATATAATATTTGAAACTTAAAAATACAAGGAAAAGAAAAAACGTTAAAAAACTAACGACAAAGCGATCATAGTCACGTTAATAAAAATGAACCTTGAACGTTTTCAGAAAACCTAATGGTTTAAAAATCATTTAAAATCACTGGTTGGTTTAACAATGATGTTATGAAGTTTACGCCAAAAAACAAACACAGCAGAACGTCAAAACATAAAACTCAAAAAATTTATAAATCGTAGTCTTTTAAGAGTTGTAAGAGGGTAAAAAAACGATGAAAGACTCAAAACCTTGAAACCAATTTGACCGTTTTGTACGTTTGTGTGTTGATAATTGCCCGCAACTTCGTTTCGAATGAAATTTACATTGAAATATAGGTAAAAAATAAAACATGTCACGAAGACATATTGAAAATTTTATAAAAAACATAATTTAAAAGTTATAGAAAAATAACTTTAAAATTATTCTAATAATAAAATATCAACTACTAAGAGAAAAAAATAATTTAGGCAATTACAAAAACAGAAAGGACAAAAAGAAAAATATGTGCATTAGCTACTTGTATATGAAAGATAGTGTACAACAACATTATAAAAGATAGTGTACAAGAACATTATGCATAAAAAACGATAATTAGAAATATTTAATGTTATTTATAAAACCTCATGAGATTAAAATCATTTGTGAACATAGAGATTTTGAGTTATACTATCACTATCATTTTTTGGATTATTTGACTTTAGAGCTTTAGTTATCAAATGGCGTTGCGATGTGACTACTATCTTGTTTACGAAATCACTGATAGAGGCAACAATAGAAGTATTTACAATTTACGTGTCAGTGGAAAAGATAGATTTTATAGTTATAGAGTCGTCGGCCAAGGCAAATGTAGTGTTTGTCATGGAACTTATTGACGGATCCCGTCATAAATGTATCGACAATAGTCGAGTCACATAAACAATTTAACCATGAACAATTTTATCCGACGGAACTTGAACGATGGATGTACTCCAGTAAACGTTATCACCAATAAATTTTCAACGGATTTGTTCATCAGTGAAAGTCCAGTTTTTTCATAGCATTTGTTGGTATTATAACTTTTGATTAAGCAAATACCCTTTTCACATTGCAGACAACGAACCATAACATTATGTGTCTAAATTTGCGTTTAGTGCTACCAAAACAATGTGTAATAAATTAACAAAAACACTGTTTCTACGGTTTGAATAAAAATATTATACGGGTTGAATAAAAATATATTAAATAGAATGAAAATTTATTAATTATAAATCGGTATTCTAAAATAAGATATGATTGAAAATTTTCTTATAATAAATAAAATAAAGTTTTTATTTTAAAACAAAAGTTTTAAAAATGTCACACTTAAAAACTTTATTCTATAACTCTCAATTTTAATTATTTTTTGTTTATAAAAATTTTACTTTCTAAAAACACAAATTATAAAATATTTTGTATTTTTAGAAAAGTTTGATGTTTTAAAATTTTTTCTAATTTTATGAAAAATTATTTCCTTAGAAATAACATTAGTAAAAATCTCTTTTGCTTAATTTATTAAAAACTATTTTAATCTAAACAAATTAAATAATATTACTTGTAATTGATATGATTATTAAATGGGAGAGAGAAACGAAAAAAAACTATTAAGGAGTAATATAGTGTTGACATGTGTCAATTTTTATACTTTTTTATTATAGTAGAGAGATTTTTTGCAATCAACTTAACGGCCGAAATTGATTTTAGTTTATTAAATATCTTTTCGAAAATCAGTTTTCGATGTTTCAATTTTTATAAGCTTTTTCATAAATCTGTGACCAAATTATAATTTAATCTTGTGAATAATAATTGCAATTGTTTTATGATGGATTTTTTACTACAAATAGGAGGAGATCTTATTTTATTTTTTGTTTTCTATAATTAATATATGAGAGCAATTTTACAATTGAATATTATTTTTATCTTTTAACGATCAAATATTATCTTACCTACTTCATACATATAACACCACAACCATTCTACACAAACTAGTCAGAAAGACGGGTTCGAACCCTCGACTTTAAACTTTAAAGGAGTTTCACCACTCTTACTCCGATTGATTTTGTCGTTGGATTCAAGTAAATGTATGCATGAGTCAATTTGGATTGATGATTTTGATCTCAAGTTTTATTTTATTTTCAAGACAAATTGGATTTTAATAATCCAAACTATTACGTATTGATCGATATTAATTCATACTGTTAATTTGACCAGTAAAAATATATTTATTACTAACAATAGTCTTTGTGACATAATCATCAAATATTCACGGTTGATTCACTTGATTTCACTCACAATAATAATTATGAACGAAAAAAATAACACACAAGTGAAACCGAGCAGAAAATAAATTTAAATTCAGTACGAATCTATGATAATTATGCTACTAAGATTGTCAATAGTAATAAAGTAAAAGTTAAGATATCACTGGTTAAGTTAATAGCATGAATTATTATCGACTAATGAGTAAAAATTTAAATTGTTAAAATCCAATTTGCCTATTTTTAATACAAATAGTTAATGGTTATACAATTATTACAACCTGGTAATATTTTAATCTTTTTCTTTTTATAAATATATTTTTGTGAATGATTTTGTGATGGGACATTTTTTATTGCTATTTTTGTGACCATTCCTTTCGTTTACTTATGGGGTGTTTGTGTTTTCGAAAAAACTCTTTCTGACCTCTTTTGTCTACACCGCGTAGACCATAGGTAGATGTTGAGGTCTGCAGAGTGTTTGTTTTTTGGAAGACTTTTCATTAAAAAATGTATATACGAGGTCTATATTGTGCAGACCTGACACAACCACTTTTAAAATCTTCAGAGGATTAAGTACCATCACCCATGTCCACCACCACTACCAGTCTACCACCGTCCGCCTCCACTACCGTCCACCATCACCACTGTATACCACCACCAGTTGATTTTAGTAGTTTGCAGATGTTAAAGAACATATATTTTTCTTGTTGCAGACTGTAGAGGTTTGATTAATCTTTTTTTCTGTAGTTGTCTGTAGATGTGGTTTGCACACTACAGATATTCTGTTGCAGAAAAAACAAACAACACTTTAGTTTGTAATGTTTCTGCTTTTGTCGTTCGCAAGTTTAAATCTCTTTTGCATTAGCATTCGTATCTTATTTTCCATCCTTATTATTATAATTATTTTTTTAATTAACTAATATTGTATATACTTTTATTATTAATTTTTTTCTCTTCTTCACTTATAAGCACTTTCGAAAACCTTAAAAAATTTATACATGTTTTTCTAAATATACAAATGAACAATAATATTTTCTCACTACTATACTCACAACCATTGACAATCATCATTTATAATATAGGACACACACTTAAAAAAATAACGAGGTGTGATTGCTTCGATACGATACAAAATAAAGTGGTTATGTAACCCAATTCTTTCCCTTTTTGTTAAAAAAATGTTTTGTTTGTATATCCTCTATGTATAAATTAATGTTTACCCATTTATTTGTTTAAAGCTATTTTTTATTAAACATTTGAGTGCAAGCCTTAAAGCAATTACTAAGTTGATGTTTTGTGACATTAAGGTATTGTGTTCTAGCCTTAAAAACAACCTTTTGTACAAAGTAGGAAGGTAAGGTTGCATAGATTAGATCGTTTCATGATTCTATTTATTCCTGAACCTTACATAAAACGGAAGTTAAGTCATACACTGAATACATTATTTTATTAAATGTTTGCGTAGATATATATATATATATATATATATATATATATATATATATGTGTGTGTGTGTGTGTGGCGAATCTTTGAAGTCAAAGCAAGTGGGGATGTTGAGCAGCCTTGGACGACAAGTAGCATAACCATGCACCACCCACCTTGAGAAATGCGTGTTTTCTATATAAAGAAGCTACAATATTCATCAAACTACGCAAAACACATGACAGCTTTGATGATCTCTATACATACACACACACATATATATTCATCAAAAACTAGGTTTTGTCTCTAAAGCACAACTTGACACGTGGTTCGTTTCACATACCGAGGCTCATGCATCATATATATATATATATCTTTTGTGTACCCGCTTATGCGTTTCTTTTAGATATTTTTAACACTTTTATAATTTGCTTCCGTAGTCGTCTATACCCGGCTCTGATTTAAACTGTTGATCTTGTTGTAAAGAAAAAAACATCTTACCATTAAAATATTTAATACTTTTAATATAATACACCACTACATTTGAGCTATAGTTAAACCATTAAATTTGTAGTGTTATTATGTTTTTTTTATGTTTTGTTTTTGGTCTCTGGTAGTTCAGAGCACAATATTGTTATAAAAATTGAGACACAGTTACAGAAAAGATACGTTTATATAAACTTATAGGTTTCTTTCTTTATTTTCAAAAAAACGCTTAACATATTTTAAGTAGAGTTCTTGTAACATGTTAGGTTCTCTTAACGGATGGTTGTTGGTTTTCTCCGTTATGCTCAATCATATATTCATATGCAATGACATGGGGTGATTGATATATTTAACCCAAAAGTACGAATTATTTAAACCAACAAAAATAAATTATATATATATATATATATGTATGTGTATATATATATATATGTATATATATATATATATGTATATATATATATATATATGTATATATATATATATATATAATATATATATATATCACACATGCGCGCGCACACACACACCCTGTCTCTCTCACATGCACCTCGTGTGTGCATGCACACACAAACTATCTCTCTCTCATATCTCACCGTCTCTACCATTGGCCACAACCGCACCACCTTTTTTAAATTACGCAACACAAGCTAATTAACTATAACACAATACATGTTATAAATACGCAATGCCTATGTTATAATTAATATTTGTTAATAATTACCGAAGTTTTATGCATGACATATTAACTTTTTCTAAAAAAATGTTAGATCTTTATTCCAACAAAATAATAGAATGACTTTACTAAGAGAATACCGCCTTCTTTAATCTCAGTCATTGAGTTCATATATCAAGGTCCAAAATCTTTCATAGGCTTCACACTTAACAACCCTTTGTATTTAATACACATTTTCTCTTTGTTAGGTTAGTATTTCGTGTATTATACGGTTTAAATAAGTAAAAATATTAAATAATTATGTACTAGTGCTAAATGACGATATCATTTTTTTTTAACTTTTGTTAAAAAAGTTTTTTTGAAAAAAAGTTATTTTTTAAACAAATTGTTTCTAAACAAACCGTTTTTAAAAAAAGTGTCATTTTTAATAATTTCTTTCTTATAACTTTGAAATTTAATTATGTTTGTTTCATAAGAATTTTATTTTTAGAAGCCAAAAGATTTAAAATATATTGTGTTTTTTATAAGTTTGATATTTTTTTGAAAAAATTCTTATTTTATAAAAAATATTTCTTTACAAATTACATTTGTAAAAAAATCTTTTTATAATTTAATAAATATATTTTTAATATTAAAAGAATATCAATTATAGTTAATGTGATATTTATTAGTAGAGATAATCAAGAAAATAAAATTTAGGAGTTTTAGAATTGTGACAAGTGGTATATAAAAACCTTATTTTATTAGTATAGATATATAGATATGTTTGTATTATATAATAATTAATTAGAATAATAATAATATCAATAAAACATAATTTTTAATGAATTCGATCAATTACCCGATAATTAAAATAGTGACACATATTTGATTTTAAAAATAGTATTATATAGATTTTGTTTAATTAGGATTAGAGATATAATTATATCAATTAAGGTGGGAGATTGAATTTAATAGTAAATCCATTTAAAGTTGAAATACTGAAGCTCTTTTGAGATCAAAGGTTCAAGCCCCGTCTATGACGGGTCGGTATAAATTAGTTAACGCTATTTAATTAAGAGTATTTTGATGGGTGTGTGATTGTGTAAATTTACGTTAAAAAATTGTCAAAAATTTAAATTTAACCAATTTTTAGATTTTTGTTAATTAATGATAAAGAACCTTTCTTCAAGGTAAAATTAATGGGGAAAATTGAGTAGAAGTATCTAAATTAAGGAGGTGCTGATCAATTTGAATCCTTATTTAATTGTCTTAAAGTTTGACAGTAGCGGTTACTATACACTTAATTTTGTAAGAAAAATAAAAAAGAACTCAAATATGTGTTGAGTCGGTCGTCCTATGCATAACGGATGATGAAAATGATGTAAATACCAAACAAAATGGGTTCTAATATAGAGCCACAAACCCAGATAAATTGACACCCTCATATACGTCGCGTATGGGTCCATGCGCAACGTATAGGGTCGAATAAACCAAAAATGAGAAAAAATCATGGGGACTGTTAGAGAGCTATACATCTTATATAACCCTATACAACCTCTTATACGACACATGTAAGGCTATACGACGCGTATAACAATTTTTGACATTGATTACGAGGAAAATCTAGGGGGCTGTCCGAGAGGTTGTACGCCCCGTATAAAGCTATATGACCCTCTCCTATATGATGTGTATGGAGCTATATAAACCATATAGAAATTTGAGGTATTATTTTTAATTTTAGGATGTTTATATCATACGCAACAAAATATGGACGGAAAACAAAGATATAAATTCGATCAATTGTTGTCAGAAACTTAAAACTACTGTTCTATTAAAAAATAAGTTAAATAAATGAGTGAGCAGAAATAAGTATCCAAAGGAGGTTACATTCAAAATTGATAATCGAATCTCTGACCCCAATGACCATTGCCTAATTGACCATATTTTCTATTCAAGATTTTCGTACTTTCCATGTGTTTTAAATTTGTCATCGTTTGAATATATTTGCATTTTGCATTTACATTTTTCTAATTAAATATGTTGCTACAATGGTTAACTGTAATTTGAAAAGATTGATAGTTCGATAATACACTTATTATTTTAACAACTTCGTAAATTACCTAAGATGGAGTTAAGTTTGTAATTAATAAGCATAATCATTCATCTAATAGGAGCGGATGTCAAAAATAAAGCTTATAACTTACAAGTAATCAAAGGAGAGAATTTATCACCCTTCTTTGAGAAAAAAAAGTTCATTTATCTCTTTGTAACATCCAATATATAAACTTAATATCTATATATTAAAAAATACGAAATAGTTGAATTTATAAACAAGGTGATTAATGATGATGTTTTACATGCAATTCACATCATTAAAAATTGTTTTGTCAATTGTTTGACACGTTAAATTAATTATGCAAGAAAATCTATAAAGGAGTACACATATGAGCAAGTAATCTTGAAAGTCTTTTTCACTAACTTGTTTTTAATCTATGGCCTTTCTAAAAGTAACTCAAGGTAGTAACGTTTTTCATCATAAAAGAAGATTTTAGATATATAAATATTTGGTATAATTTTAGACCTTATATTTTATTTTTTATTTATATTAAATAATTACATTAAGTATTTTTAATAAATTAATTTCTATAAAAACAAAATTTTATAAAATAATTCTTTTAACCAAACATCAAACCTTTTTAAAATTATTAAAATATTTTAAAACTAGTGTTTTTTAAAAATAAAATTATTATAAACCAAAGGAATGAAAATTTCTAAAAATGACACTTTTTTAGAAATGATTTGTTTTGAAACAAGATGTTTAATTAATTTTAAAAAAATTAATATCATTGTTTTATTATTTATATTATTTACTCATGACTAATATAGTTTTATAATTAAATAAATTGTCAATAATAACTGAGTGATACTGAATATAATCAATTGGTATAATATTCTAGGTACTAATTTAGTTATATGTAACCTAGTAATATAATAAAAACTTTTATATACTAATATTTCATACAAGGACATACTTTAATCCCAAGCCCGTGTTATAAAAGTGTGTCATGCTATGAAATTAAAAGATTGGGATTCTCAAGACATCTATCCTCACTAGCTAAAGGGGAAAACCGATTTGTTGACTAATAAATAACATTACAATATATTTAGGTAGCGTTTGGTGCGAAAGAATAAATGCAAAATTAAATGAATCATTGAACGTAAATGAATAAAAACATGTTTGGTTAATGAAGGTAATGTAATGAATCATTACATAGTTGATTTTATTCCCTTAAATTTATTTCATTCACTTCTCATCCTTTTTTTTCATTCCATCAATTCTTTCATCATTAGTCACCGGCACCACCCACTCACCCGCCACAACAACATTCATCCGAGAACACCATCACCGGACACCGTCGGACACCCCGCCACCACCACAAACCACCTTAGGCCACCACCACCACAAACCACCTTAGGCCACCACCACCGGCCCTGTCAGCGCCGAAAACCACGGCCGCCGGAAACCACCAAATGCCACCACCACCGGCAACTGTCAGCGCCGGAAACCACAGCCGCCGGAAACTAATGAAGGCCACCAGCGCCGCCATAAACCACCCTCGGGCCACCGCCACCGCCGAAAATCGCCACCGGCCACCACCCCTCTCGCAATCACCATCGTACCTATTTTTTCATTTCATTGTTTTGTTTTTACATACCTAACAAACAAAATAAAGTAATGATTTATTTATTATTAAATTATAATCAAACAGGACAATAGAATGTAATGATTTATTTCATTCTCGCATCCATTCCATTCTCTTATTCATTTTATTTCTTTGTTCATTCCATTATCACATACCAACAGATCCTTAGTTTATGAAAAAGAACTGAGAACTTTAAATTCTTTTGTATTTAAAATTCATAATGTTCTGAGTAATTTTAGAAATTTAGAAAGCTTATATTTAAAGAGCTTTATTATATAATATAAATTCCATCTTACTTTTTTTAAGTTAAGTAATTTGAAGAGTTTTATAACGTTTAAATAACGTAAATTTTTATAAATTATTTTTGTTTTTTTGTTTGAAACTATCAGAGTCGCTGAGTTCTTTGTGAGGTACACCTGCGTCCTATTGTAATAATTTTTATTAAAAAATGATCTTGTAGTTTTAACTTGATATATTTTGTAATGTAATTTAAAAATAATTATATATATATGTGTATATAAAAAAATGAAGTTCTACATTTTTTATTTTTAACAATTTATAAAAAAAGTAACCATATATAATTCTTTAAGCATAGTCTCATTACTATCGTGCAAGAGTTTGACAAAAGTATGTAGTTTTGCTAATCCTAGTTAGTTAAAATATGCTATACCTCATTACTATAAGAAATTAGCTCATTTTAAACATATTTCATAGCATTATAATATCTGAGCACAAACTTAACCTTTGTTAGATTTCATCACAAAGTGATAAACTAATTAGATTACTCTAAATTGGTTTAATTAACCGTGGGAAAGAAGATTTTTCTTTGATATTTCCTTCATTGTATATTTTCTTATTTGATTTGTGAACATTAAAGTTTCTTAAAGTTGTGCACATTTCAAGAGAGCGTATAATATTTTAGTGAAGACCATGTTTGAACCCTAGTTTGACTGGGGCAAGGTAGGCTTGCTAATTTAAACAGTCTATAAAATCCAACATGCGCTTCTCCTTGTGTTCTCTTCTGATCTCTTTTACATCAAAACAACAGTCTCAATTAACTTCTAGTTTAGAAAGCAAAATCTATAGGAAACCCTAGCTAGCTACAAACTATTAATTAAGCATGGTGTTCATAAGGTTTGTAGGCTTCATACTTGCTCTTGTCTTTGTCTCATTTGCACTACAAACTCTTTCTGTACATGGTGTTCATCATCAAGGTACTTCATATACTCTCTCTCTCTCTCTCTCTCTCTCTCTCTCTCCTGTGTTTTGATCAATGGCTCTTCTTATATATATTTATCTCTCATCTATGTCTTTGCTAGAAAGGAGATTATTGCAAGGAAAGTCAATTAAGGGAACTCAAGAAAATGATGCATCTCTTAAAAAGACATCCAACACTGTTCAAGTAAGGTCTTTTAACCTTGCATGTGATCATATTCTCACCAAATTCGTGTGTGTGAGTTACAGAATAAGGGATCTAAACCTAATAACCATGTGCTTGTGGCCACAGTAACAAGGTGTGTAGAAAAGATGTATCTTCACATGTAGTTGAGTGTTCAGGTTTCTTGATAGATAAAATGCGTAGTATAAGTAATTAGAGGGTGGGTGAGTTAGTCACCGTTTAAACCTAGTGGCCTATGGTGAGTTCCAATTTGTTACTAGCTAGCTAGTAGCTATAGGGTATGTGAGTGTCAAAAACAAAACATTTCATCTCCTTGCCCTTATCTTTTTGTATGTGAAGACTAAAGGGATTGGTATACGAGTTATCTAATGAAAAGTGTTGTTTAAACCTAAGAACCAACATGTGCTGTTTTCATATTTGATCTAGCTTGACTTGTGATTTCAAAGTTGTAACTCAAGGAGGAGGTTTAAGGGTTATTGTTTGAACAGGAAGATGTTGCTGAAACTAACTTGGGGATCGATCGCGGGTCACATAAAGTGCGAATCAGAGGAAGGAAAATGGGAATGATATTGAAGGAAGATGGAGAAATTGCTGCAAGATCAAGAACAACCCAAAAGTTGAATGTGGAAGCAGGTTTTGTTGCTTTCACTGCTGATTATCATATGGCAAAACACCACCCTCCTAGGCATAATTGAAACACAGGCAATAATATATTACTTATTACTGCTTGTATTTCTTAATTTAATCATAACTAGATCCATCTTAGTTATTATATATACCTTTTCTTTAATTTTTGTTCACCTCTATTGAACATATATATGCTTAATATATTATGAAGAATATATATTTTTTTCTAATTTAATTTAATCTCTAATCACATTTTCAATTAAGAAAATAATCCTACTCTTTCAAGATTATTCATATATTTAAGAAACATTTACGTGTTAAAATCTAAATTTTTGGCTTTGACAGCATGTATTTCCTTAATTTTCTCATAACTTATCATCTATAATTTTTTATAAAACTAAATTAGAAAGCTGAAATTATGATTATTAGACTTTCAAGAACTTTTTGGATATGGAGAAGTACTATGATAAACCTCTGATTTGTTTAGTTTATTTTAATGTCTGTAATATTAAAAGATGTGTTAGGGTTGGTTAATTATAAGCTTAAGGTGTAATTTTATATGTAAAATTAATATGCTTTTATCATATTTTTTGGAACAGGTATGAATGCTTTTAAGAAAGGACCACAGGACTTCTTGAATAACCAAGTAATCCATTATTATAGTACTAATAAAGTTTTTAGCTACATACACTAGTTAATGATGTTTGTCATATTAGTTAAACATCACGTATATTGGAACATATTTGATAGATTATTAAGACAGTTCAGTGTTCTCCTTGCAGGGACAAGAAACTAAGTTGGAGAAGACGATTATAAGCGCTAGTGAAATCTCGCTAAAACAAGATCTTTCTCGTTCTAACACAAGTCCCTCAAGTTATGGTACAAGCAACTTGTTTTCCGATAATCATCAGAGCGATGAATGGAGAAAACTACTTGAAGCAGCCGACGAAAAAGTTATGCAAATGATGAGAAGGGATTACGGTGGCATGAGGAGGCCACGACGAAAGCCTCCGATCAACAACCACGAGCCTAGAAACTGACTACACAAAATAGCGATTTGGTTTAGTATTTAGGTTCATGGTTCAAACTTTAAAATGAAAAATAAGAAAGAAGAAAGGGTTAGGTTTAGGCTCACAATTTTGCTCCCCCTATACAAGTGAAGTCCCCTAACATCTATAGATAGTTTCATATAGTATTAACAACTAGCAAAGCCCAAAATGGTATTATTTTTTTTTGTTTTTGGGTGTCTGTATTTTTTGTTTTTTAATAGAAGGGTCATAATTGTTGGTAATATTTTGTAAATTACGCGCGTGTGATTTGTTTTCAATTCGTTCATAAAATGCTAGTTTTTTAATAATTATCACCACATCAAAAGAGAGTATCACCAACAAATTTTTTATCGCCTAAAAATTATGTTCATCGGTAATTTCAAAATATCACATACAAATCATAATGGATTACGGACAGAATCCGTCAACATCTGAAAAATCTAAAGTTTTAGGTTCTAATTGGGTATTCTATCGGTGATCCATTGAAAATTACCGACTAATAGCGGTTGTTAACTTTGCGGTAAATATTATCATACCTGTCTGAAAAGATTCTTGCTTATCAAAAAAAGATCGCGGCTTAATTTTCACATAAGCATTCATGTTACACTTTTCGTTGGTAATACGTCACACAAAGATTACAAATATCTTTGAACACTTCTTAGTTCCAAACACATTCTATTATTTTTACATGCATAAGTCTAACGACATGTATGCTTCTTTGTATAGCATTATGTACTTTGCACAATTCATCTTTAATATTATTTATTTTATATATATATCTAAGATCTAGAAATAGAATGTAGAGTAATATTCAAATACGCATGCCTTCAATATTAAAGATATTATATGATGTTTAAATATATTTACAACAGTTAAATATAATAATTAATGTTTTTTATTCTTAATTATGTCAAATTTATTTAAACAAACATAAAAAATCTAAATAACGTATTTAAAATTATTTACGAAAATTGATTGGGAAAATCTATACTAATAAAACAAAATTTATATGTCACTTGTTATTTTTTATGCTATTCACCTAGGTTCTACTTAAGATTTGGACACATGTCGTTACTATATTAAAAGTTAACTATTTAATAATACATTAGATGTTAATGATTATTTATATAGTTTTCAAATTATAAAATTGATTTTTTGATAAATTAAAATCATTTTTATTTTTATTAAAAATATAACTATTTAAAAATATGTTTATAAAATCTAAACTAATAGATTTAAATATATAAAAGTCACGTGGCATTTTTCTTGCGAGTCCATATTGTCGCCTCCTAAGCTCCATCCAAGTGTACTCACTAGACTCACAGGTCACAAATGTTAGATATATGTTGTTTACCAAAACTAAATGTTTATAATTAAATTATTGAATTATTATTTTCGGAAATACAATTGTTATAAAATAGTTGCAGAAAGCTTTTCTTAAATTATTTGGTAATTAAATATCATGATCACACAATACTGAAATCAAAATTTATTTACACACTTTGTTCATGTGATATAGTTAACTTGAATTTTGAGAATTTGATTTTTTTTCTTTTTATACGCATTTATTAAAGTTACATTTCATTATAATTGCTCATTTAATATCATCATTTGACAAGACGTTTTAAATTTATTATGAAAATATTATTGGTGGATGTGAATATCTAAATTTTCATACTATTATAATTACATAATTACATAATTAGTACAAAAAAGTTATAATCATGCACTAAATATAAAGAAATATATGCAATATATTCTTATAAATAATAATTATCATCTATTTGATGTATTATGTAACACCCTGCATATATCCCACATCGACTGTGAACATAAGAGATTATTGGTTCATATATTGTCTGGTTTCTAATAGCACCAACGTGTTTTGAACGTATTGATTGTAGATGATAAGAGAACTACATAGTTAAACGTGCATAGGTGACAACAATCCAATGATGGATGACCTCCCTGTGAATTTTCACCCGCATAATCAAAAACAAATATATAAACTCCTAATTGGCAAAGCGAACAATATTAATGGTACGAGGGCCATGCGTGACATATTATTGTTTATAACTTAAATATGTTTGTTATATATTAATTTATCGATGCCTTATCCATATAATATATATTTTATATTTTTTTAATTTACCCGTATAACACACATGTATCTAACGTAGTAAATAGTAACGTAAAATCTAAAAAAATTTGCATAACGAAAGAGATTGTTTGAGAATGGTACACGCCTCACCCTTCTTTTCTAAAACTTCTAACTTAAGGCTGCATCTAGCTAGTCATCATATTTTTCTTTAAGACAAACTTAAATCACTTCAAAACTATACTATAAACTATATAACCTAGGTTTACTCTAAAGAAGTTTTGTCTCTTACCACTGGGCTAGCAAGACGTTATAGGTCCAACTAAACAGATACCCGTATCTTGGATCGACCCACATTTCAATACTAATCTCATGTGTACAAATGGCCCGTAACGAGCCAACATGTAATTGATTCATTTCTATATTAAACGTGCAGATATACAATTTTTCCACCAAACATCACTGCAATAACAACATCATCAGATTTCAGTCTTGAAAGCTGAGTCTGTCAAGATTCAGCTATGCTAGTCATCTTTTTCAACTGATTCTCCTGCAACTCAATGCACCCGACAACCCCCGAGAACTCTTCACCGGCAAACGATATTGTACTATCCTCTCTAACCAACCGCCTTTGTTTAGCTTTGTTATGGCCTGTGAAATCCCCAATTGCAGGTCGTTTCCTTGGTATCTTATGCAAGCATCTGTGTGCTATTAGAGCCAAGCTTCTTACATCTTCAGGATCACAATCACCAGCAAGCTCCTTGTCGAGAATTTCATCAATCCCATGTGAACTCATTGCGGCCTTTAGAGTTTAGAAAAATCAATATTTCTTCATTGCAAATGCCCTAAAGCTAGAGGGGGCAATAAGTTTCAAGTAATTAATGTTGCATACGTCGGTAAAAAATTAATAGTGCTAACAAGTTCCGTTTTTAACATGTACTGAGGATTTGCCTTTTTTGACATGAACTCATTTGGACCCATTACTCAACATGTCCAACCCATTCATTCATTTTGCCACCTCTACCTAAAACCGTAACAATTTAGAAGTAGATGGTACTAACTTACTAGATTGACATACTCCATGAGATTTTGTTGTGGGTGAATTGCTGTAAGGAGTTCAAATAGGATGATTCCAAAACTGTAGATGTCGCTCTTCATTGTGAACTTGTTTGTGGATATATACATTGGATCGATGTACCCATATGTACCTTTAAGGCTAGACTTTCGACCATCATAGACCTCTTCTTTAGATAGACCAAAATCAGCAACCTATTTAATTTTATGTTTTTTCATGTCAAATCAGCGCCAGTTTCTCAACAATGCTATAAAAATAAGATCAAGCAATTAACTTAAGCCCCCCCCCCCCCCCCACCCAAATTACCTGGATTTTATTTTTTTGTAAAAACCATCATTTTTATAAATAAAAAAAACATGAAATGTCTTTACAGTTTACACTATGTAAGAAGGCCTAATAAGATTTTTGTTATTGTATTTCAAAATCAGGTGCAATATTTTCGTAAGAATAATGAGTTGTAACGAAAATCAAATAAAGTTGTTTGAAAGCTTGATCAAAAAGTCAAATAAAGGTGCGGTAGTTTAAACCAATCTTACCTTGGCTCTCATTAAGTGGTCTAGCAATATATTTGCAGACTTCAAGTCTCGGTGTATAACGGGTGGAACAGCCTGCTCAATTAATATATGCACTTAACATAAGCATCCACCGTTTAACATGTAAGAACACAAAAGAGGACATACAGAGAAGCAGCCGAACCCCATCATGAAGGTACTCTATTCCATGTGAAATATCAAGGGCAATTTGAAGTCTTTCTTGCCAATTCAATGTGTATTTTTCTTCACCTAGTGTGGTGTTAATTAGAATGTGAAAAGTTCCTAATTTAGTATGGAATGTGTAGATGATGTGAAAGTTAAAAGAAATCATCTGTTTTCTTCCCATATATGGGCATTTTGCATCCTATATGTTATACGGAATAATATGAGTAAAAAAGAGTGCTTTTGACGTACAATGTAGAAAACTTTCCAAGCTCCCATTACTCATGTATTCATATATTAACATGCGTTTTCCTTTATCTACACAATATCCAACTAGATTCACCAAGTTTCTGTGGTGCAATCTTCCAGAAGAGATACCTGCAACAAGACTATGTCCAATTATATCCAAGCATGCAAAATCCAATACTTTTAAGTGTTCTTTTAGTTTTGTACGAAATGTTGTAACCATACATAAAATTTAAAAAGCCCTATATAAATTAAACTTTCACCTTCCAGACACCCAATATCCAAGTATGCAACTAAGGAGTTATTTTTCTTGGGATGAGCCATGAGGAGGCCGGAGGGGCAATTTACAAATTAAAGGAAAACAAACACAAGTTGGACACAAAAGGCATCACATACTGTTTTCTTATGTATCATATTGCTACATAATCAAATTCTTCAAATACATGTTGGGCACCTCATGCAGGTCCTTGTGTCATACATATTTTACACATGTGCCCTCCAGAGACCAGAAACCCATTTACACAATTCTACATTTACAATAGAGTAAATCTAATGAGGTGACCAAAAACAAAACCGCAATAGCATTAAGTACTTGCCTCGGTTTGAAATTCTTTCTCCCCTTGTTTGGAATCAGCAGCAAGAGCCTTTACAGCAATGACTTCACCAGCAGGCATTGTAGCTTTATACACAGGACCAAAAGACCCTTGTCCCAAAACCATTGTAAAGTTACTAGTAGCTTTTTGTATGTCCCTGTAATATTTGTGGGCTAAAATGATGTAAAATTACATATTTAAGTGACTGAATTTAAAGAAGTATTGTTTCTTCGCTTTTTGTTACAAACCGGCCATCATTCGTGTGAAAGCATAAAAACAACTATTACAGTTTGAAAGAATAAATGGTTTGAGACACATTTTCTCCCTTCTTATCTTAAAACATTCATTTTTTAAAGTGTAAAATGTTTCATTTTGCACTTATCAAAAGCAATGGTCTGTTTGCAACAAAAAGAACAAGTCAATAACTCTTACTTTTTCGAGAAAAATATATTAAAAAGGACTAAAGCTTGCGGAACAACATACTTGTATGAGTATCTTGGAATGCCAGATGTTGAAACTAATTGTTCTTTTCTGTTTCCTTTCCATTTAGAGAGTGGGGAAGTTTTCACAGGATAAGTCGAAACTTTAACAGTCAACGAGTTTGGAAAAGATTCACTCAACACATTACTTGTGTTTACACCATTTTGGCGTATAGGAAGTGTTGATGTACCATGGTCGTTTGCACACTTCTTAAGACGAGCACGTCTTTTGTACCATCTTATGCCAAAAAATACAAGTGATGCTAGAAATATGCCAACAGCCACACCGATACACACTCCTATTAATACTAAATCAGCTTTAGGAATCATGTCTATGATCTTTCATAGCATCAATGATAACATCTTGCAATGCAGGAAACTTCTTTGTGTTCTAAATCATCAAAAGGTAGAATTTAGTTATCCTCTTAACTTGTGTAAAAGAAACAGTGAGCCAATAACACATGTGCATCCCCACAAAGTAATTATCATGAACCAAAGGGCTTGTGGTCCAATGTATCTAGTGTGTTCATAGAGGTCTCTCTCTTCATGAGGTTGAGGGTTTGAGTCTCATGGTGAACAATGGTGTAGATTTAGTACTAGGATTAGATGTGTGCGCGTGTGTTTGCCTTTCTAAGAAAAAAGTAATTATCATGATGTTCAGGAATCAAGAATCAGATAATTAGCTACAAAAAAGCGATTAAGGTTATATATAGTTACTTTTGCTAAAGCAAATTAAGAACCTGAAAAAGATTCATCAAACACCAGCTAAATCCAAATTGTTGAGAAAAAAGGAAGACAAACCAAGCAACATGTGTAAGATAACATGATATTATACACTGCAGTACAGAGTAAAGACACTTAATCTTATCTGAAGTGTATGCACCAGTAAACACCACTAGAATCAAATGCTTATCAACAAAATGATTAACTCAAGTGACGACAAAGGGAACCCTAACTCAATTTCATATCAGAATCCAACTCTTTTCATCAGAAATCAGAAACATTAAGCTATTCATGACTTCAACGTAACATGAACCAAATAGTAAATGTTGACCAACACAAAATAAACAGTCAAACAATATTTTTAATAATTATGCCAATCTAAGAAACACCCAATTCAGCAAGGTTTATTCCATGGCGATTCTTGATCCCTTTACCCGCCCTCCCATCGAATTCGGTTATGGTTAAACCCCGAATCAATCATGAATAAATCCACGAAAAGAAACAGCAATCGCTGCAAATCATTACAAAACACCAATTAATAATCAACAAACACAACCCACAAGGAAATTAGATGTGGATGTTTACCTTTTTATCAAGTGAGAGAGATGAGAGCGGGTTGTGGAGAAAAGTTGATGGAGAAAGAAGACCGTATAGAATGGTTATTGTGGAAAAGAAGACACTCCATAAAGGGATTGCTTGTTTTTAACTTATCTTTACTTATTTAACTTTTAAGAAGATATTTAGTTAATAAGTAAAAAGAATATTTGATAATTCTAAAAACATTTTTCAAATTGATATTTCATAACAAGTAAAGGATGTTTTTGAAAAGTAAAAAGAGGTTATATATTAATTTTTTAAAAACACCAACAAATCTAATTTTCTATTATGCACCTCTATTACATCCTATTAACTCCTCATTATTTTTAAAAATATGTTATTTTAATCATTATATAACATTTTAGTTTATAAAATAATTCAAACATCTATTAAAAACTCCTTTGAAAATCATAAATTAATAAGTATTTTTTGTCAAAATTATTTTCAACTAAAACAAGCAATTGCAAACATGGCCTAAAACAATTCGTTTGGATTTGCGAAATGCAAATTCAACTAAATACTACTACCAAACTACATATCTCTTTCATTGAGGATTCCTTAATACAATGAAAGATGTTAATGGTTAAGTTGATTGAAGTCGTTAGCAATTGGAGATACTAATGGTTAAGTTGTATATCACAATAAAATAAAATACATTTCAAATCCTATATTTACAAGGAGTTCAAATTTCCAGCTTTTAATAAGCTAACCTCAAGTGGCTTACAAGCAAATTGCTCGTTTACACCCCTACCACAAACAACATCACGAGACGGACACTCCGTGAAAAAAAAAAATCATAGCACGTGAACTTTATAATCAAGAATGTAGAGGTAGTTTAGTCTCGTTGTGAGCGGATTATAGACGCATCCAAAAAGAACAAATCAAACGTCTATTTATGCCTTAATTTTTGAAAATATGACTATATCATCGACACAATTATAATAAGATATGTAATTATTATAGTTTAGTGATGCATGCAACCTTTAGATGTAAACTTAAGTTGGTAAAAGAATATTCAAATCCCATGAGTTTCAAACAAGAAAGATTTTATCGACCCTTATACAATACCAGCAAGTCAAAATTTGGTCGCATTTGCACATTAAGCATGAATGACCCAGAACCGACCGGCCCCAAACCCTGACAGAACCCAAGGATCCTCAGAAGCTTGAGCTTTTGCCGGCTTCGATTGCGGCGTAGACAAAATCCTCGCACTTACCCGATGGGCTTGACAGGACATCAGCCAAAACACCGATCACATCAAAGGCCTCCTGTAAATCAGTGGCAGAAGTCATATCTTCCAGCCATGATAACATCTCTTTGGAGAACCCCACCAGTTCTTTCACATCCAATAGTTTCTCCTTCATCAACAACTCCCAACCTTCCAAGTTTTTCTCATCCTTCTCCCCCTTTTGAACTGCTCCTTTCTTTTGTACCTTGAAATAGCATTGGAGTTGCTCGATTAAACCAGTGTAAACAAGCATCGGCTGGATTATAGTCCGTAGTTCCTCTGGTGCTGTATCTGACTTGGTGGGGGTAGATGGTGTTGACAATGATGATGATGAAGAAGATGAGCGGTGTGATGACTTGGCATGAGTATGTTGCATGTATGCATGGTATATACCTCGCTGCAAGAAAGCACGACGGTGTTGCAACCAAGACTCGTAAGATTCTGAAAGGAGGGAACTCACCATCATAAACTGAACCGTTTCCTCTGTTCCTGAAGAGGAAGAGGTTGGGGATTTAGAATCTGGCGTGGAAGTGGAGGTGGAAGAAGCAAGATATGCTGCCACAGATTTTGCCAGATTATTTCGTTGAGAAGAATCATGATCGACAAAATAACGAGCCATCTGGATCATAAACGGGAGAAATTTTGCATTGCTTTCCTTTCCTCCACCTCTACTGTCGGTGCTGAATGATGCACCAGTGGCAAATCGTGCAAGCATCTGCAATATTGATTGTATCACATCAGAAATAATAATTATTAAAAAAAAACAAGAGACAAAAATATTGCATGATGAAGAAAAGAGGTTGGGTACCAGAACTATATCATAAGTCAGCAAGCGAAGACGACTTCCATCAGCACGTCCAAGGCCATTAAGGTAATCCCAGTACTGATCAACATAACGTGTATACTGGGGTAGTGGAACAGCAGGACCTCTAATGGGGTAGAGGTTATTGCAAAGTGTCTCATTGTTTCTAAGGGCAGCCCCGTCCCATTCCTTTTTTGGGTTTCTAAGTGCAGCATCTGCACGCTTGGCCTCCTGGTGGCACGTGAAATGAATGATGTTGAAATGGCTAACGGTAGTATATACGCAATCTCCACGAGTATTTCCTGAGTGTGCAACACCCAGATTTACCCGCTTACTGAATGTGTAGACACCAAGCAAGTCAGTAGGTTTAATTCTGTATCCCTCACGGCATACCATGCAAGCCAACCCGTCTTCCTCTTCTTCCATCTCTTCTAAACCTTCAAGGATTGGCTGAGCAACCACAATTCTCTTCCCACCATCTGAAGCCAATTCATGCATTCCAAGTCCCTGTTCATCAAAGAAATAAATTTAAAAAACAGTCCATGGAAATAATAAATAAATAATCCAGAGAGAAAACTGTTGCAATAAAATTACCTGAAGCAGCTCCTTTCTCCTCACTAGAGCCCGGCGTCTCATTTCGTCACGTGTGGCATGGCGCAACCCGCAAATCTTCTCAGCGAGAAATCCATCACCTTTTCCTTCTTTATCTGAGAGGGTGTCTAACAAGTTTTCAGCTCTCGCTCCAATATCATTTTCTCCAGTCACACCTTCTAATGCATGTAGCAGAGGTAAAATCCCTCCTTCATCAACACAATTTTGCGTTGCCAAGTGCCCCATTGACAACCCCCTGAGCATGGACAGTATAAGAGGAACAGATGCAAGTTTTAATCCAGAGTTCCACTCTGGAGTAGATTTAAATCCAGGTTCTCCAGTAAACACAAAACTCCCCTTTAAATGTCTAACCGCCGCTTCAGTAATCCCAGTTTCTAATATGATGTCTTTCAGTCTTTCCCCACAAGAACTTGTCTTCATCGACTCTGAAACCCTAACAAAGTTCTCCACAGCAAACCTCTGTTTCAGTGCTTGCAAAGAGAAGCTCTCATCCTTCGGATTTTCTAGATATCGACTCTGAAGCTGGTCAAACTCAACCCAATTCTTTAGGTAAGGGTCAAAGTGCTGAACGAGTGCTTCCATCGCAGCAGGCTCACCATACGTCAAGTAAGGCAAAATTCTAGCAACCATCTCAGTATTTCTCTGTTGCTTGCTTGACTTCTTAAGGCCTAGTGGATGAGACAGCCTTTCCAAAAACATGAGGACTATTTTCTTCGCTTGTTCCCCAGCACCAGCTTCTTCATTAGACACCGTAAGAGCATTCTGAGTAATGTTGATATTATCACTTTCATTAGCTTCCATTGTCAAACTCTCAACAATTAGAAGAATGCCTTCAGCTGGTTCAATGGCATCAACTGAGAATGCACGTCGTGCAATTTCCAGGAGTAAACTTAAAGCTCCAAGCCTCAACAAGGCCCTCCTGTTTTCCCTTATTTTGCAGCAATGCATTAGAAGATTCAGAACAGCTACTAGTTGCTCCTGGTTTGACTTCAAATCATCTCGCGAACGCTGCAGGGAGAAGCATCATACAATGTAATTCAACAAAATTATCATACGACAATAGAATATAGAAAGACGTTAAGTACATACCTCAACAATTCCCAATAAAATTTCCAGCCCGCCACACTCCCGCACAGCACCTGCTATAGCAAACTCCACCTCAGGATCTTGAGACTCTTCTCTGTCTTCATCGAGTTCTTTGATCATAGGCTCAGTGGCTTCACCATCCAACCCCTGTGAGAAGGACAATGTATCATAATGAGGAACAGTGAAACAAACATCTGAACAGTGATGAATACTTATTTGTGTTTAGAAATAGGGTCAAGAAACCTGAAGCCTATAGGTTACTGTCATAGGAGGAGAATCTCTTGCTGATGTGGCAGCAGCAGAAGAAAGTAATGTGGCAGCAGCAACTGTGTTTGTGGACTGGCTACTTGACTTTTTCCAGACTTGTTCATAAACTTGAGCGATGCTCAAATCAAGGGAGATTATATTTCCAGCTACAAGCAATTCCATACCATAATCATCCTCGATAAGACCCAAGAGATCCAATTGGTTACAGATTTTGTTTTTGACATCACGCATCAATGGACCTATCTCAGCACTGGAGTAAGGATTTTTTGTCATTGAACCCCGGATGAACTCCTCTTGGGTGTGTGCCTTGTTCAGTATCAAATGATACACTGCTTCGGGTTTTGATGGGCAGATCAAGTTACAGAGTTGCTCCAAAATGAACTGCAGAATTGATTGCATTTTAGTTGTCAATGAGCAACATTCTAACAAAACACTTGCATCAAGGGACCAAGAAGGTATGTTCTATAACAACATGTCAGGACAAATTGAAGGCCATTCAAAGAACATAGCAACTGCCTATATGCAACAGGTAAAAGATTTGATTTTGCTAGGGTTTCAGATATCAAAGATCTAATATATTTATATAGCTTCGTAGGTATCTAATCACATATGTATCACAACTATGTTTTCCACTTAAATGATGAAAGTGACTGTCATCAAAAAGTTTGTTGTTCAACTAAACCAGATTACTTACTAACATATTTCAACCCTCTACTAATGGTGAACCAAGCAACCAATATTTTAAAAAACTCAGCTTCTGTTCAGAACAGAATGTTGTGTCCACCTCTACTACTTCTATGTTGTCTTAGTGTAGCATGATTTGTATCATTCCATGACAATTCCGGGTTATACATTTGGACATCTACTAGAAATTAAAGTCAAGAAACAAATCAACGAACTTGCTCAAGAAAGAGAGATTTTGATTCCACTAAGATTAGAAAAAATATTCAAATTCATATATGCTGTTGTAGTTAGAGTAATACTACTAACTGAAAAGATTTTGAAAAATATTTCTGACATACCAAATTAGATCGTCCTCTTTTGTCCTCCCCATGATTCAGCAGACCGCCAATGCATGCCTGAATGAAATGCTTTTTATTTTCATCGCTCTCCAGTAACAGACTATCCAGAAGATCCTTCAAAAGTCGGCTGCAATCACTTATCAACTTTGTCTTTTGCACTATCAATCCCCTGATAACAATCAGGGCCTCAAGTACCTCTGAGAGCAGCTGTTCTCTCATAAACCTGGTATCCAGATGACATTTATATAAAAGACGAGATGGATACCAAAATACAATTGAAAAAACAAGGTACACAAAAAGTACCTGGATCTGATATTTGGGACATCCAAAAATTTTCCTAAGAGCTCAATAAGTTTGTGAAGAATAAATCCCTGTGAGATATCAATACGCAGGCTCCTCTCCAGAGATTCAACATTACTTACCTCTTGAGTAATCAACTTACATATTGTAGTCAAACATCCACGTACAGTCAAGAAAAGGCGAGCATCTTCTGTTTCAATCATCTTGAAGAGCAATTCAAAATACTCGGCAGCATTTTCACCAGCAGAAAGAGTTGCCGGCAACAGAGACATTAGTAAATTTAGTAGCCGAAACCGTCTAGATGAGCTTTGGGCACAAAGCAAACTGATTAACATGCACATCTCAGATCTTATGGATTGGGAACAAGCACTCAGAACCAGTTCTGTAACCCATGAACCCAGTTCAAAGGATGCTATTTCACTTTTACCTGTTCTGCAAGCACGACGTTTCCATCTAAGAGCATACTTTAAGGCAAGAAATTCGTATCTCTGAGGCCGTGACCTCTGCCCATGTCTAGTTGCCTGTGAAACTTTATGCCGCCTTACAAAATCAAGATAAGAAGCACCTTTTTCCCACTCAGAGTAGCTTAACAACTGAATATCATGTGTCTTTTGTGAACCATCCCAGTTCTTCTCTGATGATTCAGCCACAGTCTTACTTCCACTAACAGATCTCGACGAATTTAAGCTGTTTTCATCCTTTTGTAGTGGAACTGGGTTGAATTTTCCTCCCGGTTCTTTGTCTGATGAATCAGGTTTTGGAGGAGTGCATGCCTGTGAGATAATCCTCAAGCAAGGAAGAATAACATGCTCAGATATAGAAGGATGCTTGGCACCCAATTTTATTGAAGAGAATAATAACTGGAAAACAACCCGTAATCTCGATTCCCAAAATTCATCAGCCAAAGAGCACACCTCTGAAAGCAAAAGCAACTCTTCACGTGTTGCAAGTGCAATATCCATAGAACGATGATGTTCAAGACAATACATTACTTTTTTCTGTATAAGAGCATTCAACTCAGACACTGCATTCTTGTCACCTTCAGAAAAAGCACAAAGCGCTGCTCTGGCTTGAACACGAGCTGTTTTGGGACCTTGATGAATATTATTCTCAAATAACTCAGATAGAACTCCAGCAGTCACAAGCTGCTTCTTAGAACTTGGGTGCTTTGACAAAACCTGTAGCATCTCAAGACACTGTGTAACGAACACAGTGGCACAACCGTAACAGCTGTTTGGTGATCTGGAAACAACAAGTCTGGATGAACCGACAGAGTCATCAGACTGTTTTTGGTGCAAGTAATTCATTAAAACCCGTCGAAGCCCTTGAAGGGTCTGAACACTTTTGCTGACAGAATCAAACGCGGCTTTGCATTTTTCACCATAAAGAACACCAAGAAGTGCAATCTTACGATTTATCTTACATGAAGGACCAGGTAAAGATACCATCATTTGCTGAACAGAATCCTTCTGTTGAGAATCGATGTCATTCTCACCAATGCTTGATACAATCTTCAGTAGAGGTTTCTTAAAGCCTAAAGCTGCTGATATCTCCTATGGGCATTCTCAGATTCAGTCTCTATAGCAGCCAAACCTTTTTTCATATCATCATCATTCTCCATGTTATCAAACGTGAAGCTTGGTTTTGCCATGAAATTGAATTCAAAACGTCCATACTTGCTATAACCACACTCATTACATAGAAAAGAATCCAGGTTTTCATAATTGATGTTGCGGCATTGCCTACACTGATAAGCATTTTCATGACAATTACCACAGATTCCATGCCTATCAGTAACAGGACGACTGCACCGTGGGCATTGCAAAGGTTCAAGAGATAGAGCCTGTAGATTCTCGTAAAAAGAATCAAGTTCAATCATAAAGTTGCATGCAGTGATGGGAATAGGGAAATCCACTTTCAGTTCAGTCTGATTAAAAGCAAGATGGCATATTTTGGCACGCTTCCACAAGGACCAATTGTTTTTCAGCTCTGCCAGGTCAGACACAGGTCTATTGTTGTAATACAGGTTCAATACCTTCACTGACTTCGACTTGCGGGCATCATGGACATTCATGGTCACACTCTGAATGGTGTAGCTCCCTGTGCACTTCACTATTATGCGGTTATCTGTGAACTTTGTTTCTGATCTCAGACTTTCCAACTTCATTCTACTGTAAGGAAGCTCAGGGCAGCTGCAGGCAACACAAGGCTCACTCTCAAGGTAGTAACCATCAAACTCCACCAACCCACTCAATGTGTTGTATATACGTGAGTTGGGATGATTGGCCAACAGCTCATTTTGTAAGTGAAGTGTGTCAAAGATGCACTTGACCACATCAGAAGTTAAGCATCGGTCTACAATTTCATTGTTCTGTTGCTTTGTATTGTTATCAGGTACCTTACCTAACAAACAAGTGATCAGTTCTGTATACTCCATAATATTCTGGCCATACATAGGTAAATATTTTATTTTCTCCAAAAGAATGGTCAACATTGTTTCTTTAAATGATTGCTTCCCATGATGCCAGGCTCCATAGAGTACACATTTGGCTTCCACACGCACAGAGCTAGAGTTCCACTCAAGTAAAAAGCAATCAACAAACTGCCTCAAGACGTCATACCCTTTGTCAGCAAAAATGTCTACCATTGGCTCCATATCCATGTAAGATTTATCCAAACCAGACTCCATTGCATCGTCTCCTTTCTTTTTTTTCTTTAAGTCAACAGACTGTGACCCTGATTTGCTGGAACTTGTTCCGGTAACAGTTTCGTTTCCATCTACTTTCGGAGGTGATAAGTTATTCTCCTTTCCATTATAGAAGGACAAATTCAGAAGTTTAAGAGCCTGAGACACACATTCTTCTGGAAAGTAGAACACACCATTAACAAGAAAACGCAAAACATCACCATGCCTCAAACAATATTTTTGCCAGTTTCTTGGACGTGAAGAAGCTACTTCAGCCATAGTAGACAAGGATTTCACTATCTTGACACTCCTCTCATATGAGAGAGTACTTTGAAATCCACCCGACTTATTTATGTGTTTATACAGATTCTTAACTTCACTTGAAAACTGCCATGTGTCACGAACATTATAATAGTGTGTTTTGCTACCACACAGATGCAAGAAAAGCCGCCTGGCATACCTTCTTACAAAAGTCGTATTGACGTTATTGATATAACTGCATAGAACATCCTGATATCCATCAAGCTTCAGATCTTTCCCAGATGGAATTTTGAAGAACTTCTCTTTTTCAACAGACTTGTCATGCTTTTCAGGGCGAACCAAGCTGTAAACTAGTCTGAAAGTGTTCTCCAACAGTAACCGATGGTAGTCCGCAAACATATCTGAGCGATGAGATTTTGCATACGAGTCAGAGAAGAATGGAGAGAAATTTCCAGCGGGTATTTCTCTGCGGACAGTTAACAGGGCCCCACATCCTGATCCAGAGTTGGCACCATGTGAAGAATCAGAACCAACAGACGGGGACTTAAAAACATGCATTAGCTGTTGTAAAATATCCATAAGGTAATTGATAAAATCTTGTTGCCGAAGGGACCCGCAAGCTCGAAGCAATTGAGAGTGAAAACTATTTTTCTCTTGGTCATCCACTGCAGATGAGGAGGTAACTGAAGCCGAAGATGGAATCTGGGTAACACTTTTATCATGTGAATCCGTTGATCCACCTGGTTTTGGTATTGAACCATCACCACCAGGCTGGTGCCAGTTTCGCAACATTAATATGAAGAACATATAAACCAAAATAGTGACCTCCCCGAAAGTAGAACGGGATTTAGCTGAAAAAGGTTTGTCAATTGAAATTTCATCTAGAAACCATTTTATCAGTTTCTCCAAATCTAGACTTTCGGGCCTTGAGCTATCAACAAAAGGTCCACCTACTGCGGAAGATAACCTGTAGAAGAGCTGCATGACTGGTATAGCCCGCACACCAGAGGTAGTCTCCATCCATCCTTTTAGCTGTTTAAGGAACTCTGAGAGAATTAAAGAATTCATAGCCCTTTTTGATGCAGAAATTGTAACAGGGTCAGTGACTGAAGATAGAAACTCTTCAGATTCATTGGTTTCCAATACATGAATTGCAGGAGCAGAACTCTGCATGCTGACATCTGATGCAACAGGCAGCAACATCGGATCACTTAAATCATCGGTGGAGAACTGCATTTCATTGCCCTCTCCACCATACGTTTCAACTTCGATTGGAATTGCCGACATAGGATGGTCTCGCGAGTGAGGTGGAGGAAGTCGTTCAGCATCAAGCATTTCATAGCAGGCTTCACATAAATCAAAATCAGGACAGACTGTGCAGTGCCATCTCCTTCTGAGTATAGGGACAGTGGAGCAGCCATCACAACAGTATTGAACGGACGAAGTGATGGAATCTTCCTCAACCATAATCCGAGCATTTCCACCTGTTGAACTCGCCACATCAGCACGTACAGGAGCAGAGGTTGAGCTGTCCATCGAGTCATCTGTACCTAACATTGTTTGCTTTGGAAATGGAACCTGAAGTAACCTTGAAGATATGGCCAAGCTGCAGACAAAAAGAATTAGATTATGTATTTAACATATGAAATATAAATTAATCTTTCTAGAGATGCATATTTAACCACCTGCTAGACGTCTGAACAGCCTCATTTTGAGAGAACAGAAGTTTCTTAAAAAGAGTAACAGCTGGCGCAACAGTATCAACTCCAGCATCTTTTCCATGTGAAACCAAACACTCAGCATAAGAGTAGATGAGGTCCACAGATGCTATAACAATGTTATTCATGGTCTGAGTTTCAGGCTGCTCAATGTCCAAAATTCCCCATAGAACCTGCATAAGCCCATCAACCACCTCCGAACCTACAAAAGATGGAAACATAACGCAAAGTGAAGAAATTTAAGCAAGTTCTCTAAAAACAAATCAAAATTTAAAGTGGAAATCAAACTATACCATGTGTTTCAAGAAAGGTAGCCAGGTTAGAACGCCGATGGAGTGCAATCTTAGAAACTGCATGCAACTGGGCTGTAAACTCTTCAATGATCCACCCTGATGTACTTCCACCAATTCCCAGCCTTGATAACAGAATGGATGTTGATTTTACCACTCCTAGAAGCCGCATTGTATCCTTAACCTAAGCGTAGAAGTTAAAATTAGTTTAAGCATGCCCTTATACATGAAATTGCATATATTGAAGTAAGAGAGGGAGGTCAATCATAAAAGCAAGTGACTGGTATATACTTGATAATACGTTTCTTTTTTAGGGAAGACAGCCTGAAGAACACGAAATGCACCAGCCTGCAACAAAGGTTCCCTGTCGCTTTCATATATCGTTTCCAACAACTGCTTGCACTTCAATTTGCTAAGTTGTACACTGGCTTCCTCCACATTCAAACTATTCTCTGGCTTCCACAATGAATATAACCTTGAAAGAAGGTTAAGTCCATCTGCAACAACCTGTTCCTCAATAGGTGCTGCCTGACCAGTACGACATTTCTTCCCAGATCCTGCAACCCAGGAACTGCTACCAAGCACACGAGCCTCCATGTCCAATACTGCATCCATCTTTTCCTTCCAACCAAATTCATCCTTTGCTCGGCCATAGATTTCTAAAGTGTCTATTCTCGGCAAAGTTGATCTATTAAAGGTTGGTCCTACAGATATTGTAATTTCTTCATCCGCCAGAAGTGATTCTGCAACTGTAAATGGGATGTCATACCAAGACCTCATGCCCTCATCTAGTTTTATAACTCTTTGGAAAATGGTTATATCTGATGGTATATGATTTGCTGATGTATTACCCACATGGACACGAAATCCAACCATGACTATGTCAGGATTCGAATTGGATACAGTCAGCTGAAAACACAGAAGGCGGTGTCAGACATTAACCCAAGGTCAAGAATGTTATGAAAGTAGATTATTTGATAATGTTATCTACATGAAAATGATTAAGAGGCGACACTCAATTATGAATACATACAAGTAATAGAAAATATAGTAGCATAATATCACAGGTACCTTAAACCCTGCAGGTGTAGGACTCTCAATAAATCCATCTTCTGATGCTAAGCTCTGTTTTGCACCTTCAGAATCCCCATTCCTGATGGCATCACCACTTAATTTCACATCAGCTGTTATGCATACTGTTTTCTCAAAGAAATCAAGTGGGAACTCTGGCTTCAAACTAGCATAAGCTTTGCTGTTGAGTATCTCCGACCCTAACTTTTTAACTTTTTCAGGAATCACATTTGCCCCAGCTTCAACCCCAACAGGAACATGTGTATATATCTGAAGACTACCATCATCATGCAAAACAAGACAGTGAATTTTATCTTTGGATAAGGGCTTATATGCTGTTATCCCCACCAAAAGTGAGGTGGAATAAACTCCATTCCGCATATTCTGTGCAAGAATTTCATGCTCTCCAATTGAAACAGTCAGGGCAGCATTGGATCTCACACTTGAGAAGCAAACAAATAACCCACTGCCAGCAAGCAACTCTTTAAAACGATGCAATCCAGCTGGGCGATGCTTACCATCTTGTTCATCCTCATAAACAGTAGACGCCTCAGCTAGAGATACGGCGCCATGATTAAGCCTGCCTACCAAGGTTGTTCCATCTTGATATGAAGCAAATAGCAGCTTGTATGTTGATGAGAAGTACAAGGAGGAACCCTTTGCATGTGTTTCCCTGCGTGGGGTTTCCACGATATCTTTTAATGTTTTTGCGCCGGTTTTTCCATCATTTGACAACTCTAGCCGGAATAAGCTACCAAGTTCAGAAAGGACTAGAAGGAAAATTTTTGCTTGGGAAACCACAGCCAGTGTTGCATCTACAATTGTGTCATCAGGCAAGTTGATGTAGTGCATGGGGCTAATATTGTCCTGAGAAAGGTCATAAATCTTCACAAATTTGTTGGTGACCACCATAAGCTGAACTTGGGACCCAGGAACCCATTCTACACGCCTTATATAAGCACCCTGCAAAGCAAGTTCAATTGCCAAACGATCTGTAACCTCTCCACGGTGACTTACAGTAAGAACTTGGCAATCTTCATAGCCTGCCACGGCAAGATAATTCTCAACCAATGGGTTAAAAGCAAGATGTACAATCTCAAAACGAACAACATTCTTTGACAGAGGCTTCACATTAGCCTTGTCAGCAGTAACAGGTGCAATAGTGGCCTGTCCAATCAGCTGTCCAACATCAAATATAGCTACTTTATCACCCTCTCCAACAGCAAGTCGGCCTCTAGTACTGACACTAAGCAATGATTTGACAAGTGATCCACTAGCTAAATGGGATTTTAGTTCCTTTGCATTTGAATAATCTGCTTTTATCTTAGATCCAAGGAACCGCTTTTATATGCCTTCTTTAACTGTAAAAGATCAGCACAGAAACTCAACACTTTGTCTTCACCTATTACAATATTCTTGTCTTTGGAGAGGTTAGAGTCTCTCTGGCTAGTTATGGATGGCAACAACAAGGAGCAAACTTGAAGCACCCGATCTTCAACATCAAGTTCTTTTATCAATGATGGAATCATTTCTTGCATTTCCCTAGGAAAGGATAATCTTAAAGAGTTATCCATGTCCAATGAACCATCTTCATCAACATCTGACTCACTTTCAGGTATCTGATCCCCATCATCTGTGAATGGTAGAAACGAATGAAGACTACCAGCATTACGAGTGGGTGCACTATTACTGTGACCTCCAGTGAATTTTCTAGGCTTCAGACATTGGCAACTGCTACCCCGTACACCCCCTGCTCCACAGTCACAGAAAAACCGACTTGATCGTGAGTAAACAACACGATGTCCTCGATGACAGACTTTTGCACAAACAGAACAACAGCCTTTTGACACAGTGAGATCACATGTATAACAGAAATACCAGTGCTGTTCCATAAAATTACTCCCGCTGGATGTAAATGTACAAACTTTAGAAGCAAGGGCTTTTTCACTATTACTATCATCAAATTCTTCCTTATCGATACTACCCATTTCGCCGTCTGATGTTCCATCATCCTCATCTTCATCAGCTGAAGTTGCATCACAATCAAGAGATGTGGATCCACCTTCTTGATTAGACGAAAGAACCAAAGCATCAGGATGTTTCCTTGAACCTAAGGACCTTGAAGCCAAGGGTCCTATCCCAGAACCACCCTTACGTAAAGACTTTTCAACTGCCATTGTAGCAGTGTTCTTATTAGACCCAGAATCATTTACCATGGATCCAAGAAAACCAAAAAGAAATTTTAAGCCTTGAAGTAAACGTTCATCAGAAGCCAGTTTTTTTATAAGCATTACTATCCGTTCCAAAAGGGGTTTCACTGAGGCCTCTCTGCTTGAAAGTTGAACAACAAAATTCAAGTAGGATTTTGCCGTGTTGACATCATACAACATAAAGGCATTATCAAGTGAAACCAACAGAGCTTCATAAATGTGGTGATGCAGATCTTCAGATTGTGATTCACTGGGAGACATTAGTGATGCAATGAATTTCATGGTTGACTCTTTGAGGGATGTTGAACTTCCATTTACACAAATGGCATCACCTGAAGGTTCACTTGCGGATCCTAATAGCCTCTTTTCCAACCATTTGGAAAGGCGAAGCAAATCCATCTGAAGAATTTTCTGCTGCAACTTAGGTTTAAAATTGGGATTCGTATCTCCAGATAAAAGATCAACAAAGAAATTAAGAACCTTCACATTTGCCGATTCAGAGTTGCAATTATCCAATGCATCAACGAGGATCAAAAGATCCCCATGCTGAGAACTATATGTATCTTCCATCTGTTCAGAAACATCTCCATCGGACATGAAATATTTCAATACAGAAGACCTTAAAGGATCCTTCCTGATGTTGTCTATTATTTCAATAGACTTGGAAACTACACATTCATTAACAGAGATGTCAACAACTTCTTTACCATTAATATCCCTCAAAAACTCATACATGTTCTTCATTGTAAAGAAACTTCTGTAATCAAAACCTTTCAAGTCATCACTAAAGGTTTCATAAATTGCATCACACTGACCATGAAGAGTGTTAAATACCGCGTCAGCTTTAATCGACAATATTGACTCAAGAATTTCATGGCGTACTTCAGCCTCAATGGAGGTAATTCCCTTTGCCTTTATCACCTTGAGAAGTCCATCCAGAACAGAAATTATGCCTTTAATGCTAAGAATGCAGGAAAGCAGAAATGCACTAGGAACTTGATTACTACACGGGAAACCATGCATTATAAGTTCCAAAAAAACCTTATTCCAAATTCCGGGTGCCATCTTATCAACAGCAGTACCCAACTTTGACAAAAGTTCACAAATAGACTCCAGTTGGCTAGGACTGAAAGAGCATTTCTCAAAAAGCACATCCTGTAGGGACTTATCAAATCCAGTGTGTTTTAGAAGCAATAGAGGTGAAAACTTGTTATCAAAGCTCTGGCAATCACCAAAAGAAGAAAGTAAGGATTTCTGGTAAACATTTCTGTACGTCAATAATATAACAGACAATGACCGCAACACCACCGCAGTGGTGTCTGCATTAAGTGAACCGCTGACCAGTTTTTCAGCAAGTGCGAAAAAATCAGCATCTCTAGATGTGTGCTCCAATAAGACTACACCCAGTGAATCGATTCCATTATTAACGCAATACCTCTGATTTCCAGCTCCAAATAGGGACAGTACCAGTGATAACCATGATCCGATCCTCATGAAATCCCAGCCAAGCTTTTCAGTTTCCACAGATATCCGCATTGATTGCAACTGTTCTAGCACAGAAAACACTAACTTTGAGAAGTGCGCACCCGTAGCAACTCCACAATTGCCCAAGATTGAATGACTAAAGTACAAAAAGTGTTCTGTGCTAGTTATATTAAGAGTTTGAAGGTCAGACGGAAGCAAATCCAAGGTGATGTGCATAGGAGGATATCCCAACAAAGTATAAATATGTATCTTTCAAGAATTAAGTCCTCCATTGTAAATGCTTCTTTGCCTCTCCAGAACCCTAAAATCCAAGAAAAGGAAGAGCACACTTCAGCCCAATTCAGACCTAAACATTCAACCGCCACGTCTTCCTTGCATGCTGAAGCAGTAAAGGATGTGACATCAATCAGTTGATTTAAAAAGTTACTGCTGACTTCCCCTTCTATGGTAAAATCCCGCATCACGTTCTCAACAACAGTCGATGCCCAAAATGTATGGTTGCTTGCATTACCCATGGGAACTGACCTAGCATGTGGAGCTTCCCTTAACTTTGATTTCAACTCTGAAAGTAACCTGGAGGACAAACACTGGGATAAAATATCATGTGTCGAAGAATTAAAATCAACCGTGATACTAGCATTGCCCAACATGATAACTGGGTGCTGCTAAAACCATTAGATAGATGTTCAATTGTTTTAATGGAGGAAAATATGAAGTTTGCTTGTACTAACTTTTCTTCTTCAGATGATAAATGAAATGACATCAGAAGAATCTCAATATGGAAGACTGAAGGAAGAGTCTCGATAAGTTCTTTGAGACTAGGGCAGCGTGCACGCACTGATTTCACCTTCTCAAAAACAAATTCCACAAACACTTTCTGGACTTTTGTTCTCAACTGATTGCCAGATAAACCAACCCGGCATATAGTGTATGAGCTAATAAAGCTAGTGTCTGATGGCTGTATACAAAAGAACCGTTCTCTACAGTCAATATTTTGCAAACAAGGTACTCTTCAAGGGAATCAGATAAAGCATGGAATGAGATCAAGTTGTGTAACATTTCATAGCAAACCTCATGAGTATGCACAAACTTCCTATCACCAGCCTCAGAAGTCCTGTCTCCAGCATAAGACCCTTCACCATTGAGAACAGAGAGCATGATATCGATATGATGTGACATCAGCTTTCTGCATGCATCTTCATATATTGAAGAATTCCATTCAGGAGAAAAGGCACTGGTCTTCAAAAAAACAAACAGTTCTGTGGCAGCCTGGAGAGGCATACTAAGATTACTAACAGAACTACCAGCAATAACCGATTGATCAAATCCATCCGTTGACCCTACAGAGCGCCCACTCTCAGAGAAAAGATCACCAAACAGTGCTTCATCCTCATGGCAAACTGTACTTTCAGGTTCCTGGGTGGAAGAGGCCTTTGTACAGCTGGAATATGATCTATCCAGTTTGGGTAACATCTTGACCCCCTCCGAGTGTAGAAAGAAAGCAAGATGCATTAAATTGTCCACCCATTGCTTTGATGTCGGAAATAACACTTTTAACAACTCTTCAACTGTGTATTTCTTCACCAAAGAGATCCTTCCCGAACCAACACCACATGAGAACTATCGACTGACCATCAGCAGAACTGTCACTATTTCCTATATGTAAGCCCTTCAATTCAAGAGCCTGATACTGTTGTTTCTTTATATCTTCAACTAACTTCAGAATGTAAAGAACGATTCGAGGAAAGTAAGCCACCGGAAGCTTTATGTTTGTAATAGACTTGTCATATCTCCACACATCAGCATCCAGATTTTCAAATACTGAAACTATTACACATACCAAAACGTTCTGAAACACATTGCTGTTGCAGAAAATTGTATGTACTAGGTGAAGGAACGCCTCCAACATCAACAGCACAAGACTGTCAATATTGAATTCAATAGCAACGTTGGTTGCGGCAAACTCATATCCACTTCTGAACAAACTAGGCAGCCTATTTGCAAATGATGCAAAAGATCCCAACAATTTAGCATCATACTCAACATACGTGGCATCTTTAGTAACACTTGCAAGTAATTTGAAAATTCTTGTACTAAATGACAATCTTTTTCGCAAATTAATGTTGTCTATCTTCTCATCACACCTATCCACATTCTCAAGCAGTCCCGTGCAATATAAAACAAGACGCTGTATGCATCCCAGGTGAACAACTGCCCAGTGTTGCAATAGTGGGACCAGTTTATTAAAATCTTGAGAACTCCTTCCATTTGTCCATGAGTTCATAATATCATGTTGTGTCCACTCAGAAGCCAATGTCATAAGAAGACGGTCCACAGGTTTTTTTTTCTTTTGAGCAACTATTCCCTTTACATGACATAAAAAAAGATTAGGTGTTAAGAGATCTTACAACTAATCATTAAACAAACCATACATGAGGAAAGAAAAAAGATAGATACCTTGAACCATACACTCAATATGGTCTTGCAAGTCTATATTCTCATTTCTTAATTTGATCGATTTCAACGAATCTATGAGCGAATTCATAGAAGGATGACAAACATCAGCCTCTTTAATCGTCCCATCAACTAAGGCAATTTCCAGTAACTGCAAGATGTATTAGAAGAATAATTATCGTAAGAGTAAGGATGTTATCATACACTCATACATGACTGCACTCATTCCGAGACAATGTATTAACAGGTACCAAAAATCTTGTGATATAACAGGTAGGAGGAGACAAAAGGAGAGAGAATAGAGAACGAGAGAGAAAGAGATAGAGATGTAATTCCAACAGCCACCACCACTCTCTTATTACATGTAAATACACTAACAAAATTAATCAATATGATTATGAGTTTATGACTAACGATGTTAAGCACTATGAGATGAGAGCAAGTCTTACCTCCACCCTGAAGGATAGAGAGACTGCACCTAGAGAGACCCCCAACTAACAAAAAGATTACACTACGACCATAAAGCATGCAATTGGAAAAAAACACATAACATATCAGATTAGGCGTATGGTATATTTTAGATTCATTCAATCAGTATATGGGCATAGCACTTGCTTGGCGGGATGAACATTAGGTTATTCTTTTCATAGTTCCATAATGTGTAGGATAAACATTTACCCTACCACTTAGTCCATAGTATGAGCTTTTAGAGTTGATTTAAGAAAATTTACCGTGAGCTTTTGAGCTGCTAACCTTACACAACCCGAAACTCAAATCACATCTATACTTGGTCAGGTTAATGAACGCCATAAACATATCCATTGTGCTTGTTCAGAATTGAATTTAATGTTCAGTTTTTTAATTAGTATAAAAAAAAAAGTAAAACTCCCAGATACCATAGCTTTTAGTTTTTACCCTTCTGCATATTACATATTCTGAGCCTGAAAAGGATCAACAACCCAATTCAACTTTCCAATATTGTTAAATGGGATCTGGCCCCCTTTGATCATTTTACTGAAAGGAAAGCATATTTAATAATAATAATGAGTGATGTTCGTCTTAATATGAGTTTATAATCATTAACACCTTTCATGTCTCCTGTAATGGGGATTCATGTTACTTTTGTCTAGAAGAAACTTTCTCCGATATAATATATTCAGGATTCTCTTTATAAATTTTTATCAATAAATTTGGTTTTCTGATCTCTCAATCATTAAAATTCATCACAAACGGCCACTTGGAAGTACATAACATATACCTAGATTCAGGATTTCAGGGTTATGTACCGGAAAGTAGGCGTGTATGCTCTGGAATAAGTTCTACCATATTCAATTCATGACAGGAAAAAAAAAAGAAAAACAACCCTGCAAATCTTCTGGTAATGTCGGGCATTGGTCAAGATTCTTGACAAAATAGGCCCACATAAGCTATTGCAATTCTCTGCTAGATTTGATAATTAGTGTGATGATGAAAGAAGTTTGCAAGCTCAATATGAGGTAAGTGACAGCTTAGTGATGGATAGGCAAGCGGGCATGGATTTAGTTAATACAACACGTGTGAGCTCATTAATAACCGAGTGTGGAAATAGTAAATGTGCAACTTATTAGAATACTAGAATATCTTCCTGATTTCATGTCTACAACACTTACTAAGTACAGAAGCATGGCTGCTAACAGAAAATATACAGAATAAGGGACAGGAAATTGTTACCAATATGTCACACAAAAGTAAATAATAAAAGCACTTCCCACAATTGTCCTCATCAAGTTAGCTCCCACCAGTTCAAAAATAGTAACTAAACTCTAGTCATCAGAAGTAATTTTGCGGGTTGCTAATTAGTAAGGACTAATGTATAATTCTTCCCTAACTCGCCAACTTCCTGATAGGTTATATTCACATAGTTATGCAGATTAACCGTTACAGATTCCTTATTAACCAAAAGTGACATAAAACCATGTAAAGTATTGTCCGATATCACACTCAAAAGGAACGTGCATACTGAAGTCTGAACAATAAAACAAAATTACAAACCTGAATGAAACTTAAATCATCGCTGCTACCAACTAACTTCTCCAAACAACAAAGAGCAAACTCCAACGACTGCTCCATGACGGCAACAATTATCGGTTCCACTTGCTCCACTGTCGAATCAGAAAAAACATACATGTATACATATCAACCAACCACACCGAAAACAACATACTCAAACTAAAATCAAACACATAACCCAAAAACTCATAACACAAGGGTACCAGAAATGGATCGGGTTGAGGAGACAATCGCGTATGCTACGGAAACAACGGCTTGAATCTGAGCCTGGCCCCATCGCTGTAGCCCTAATTTTCCATCACTATCGATCTCAACACCTTGTTTAAGGATCAAATAGAGCTTCTCGAGCCCTAATTTCTCCGACCGGAGTCTAATATCGTTGGATGAAGATGTAGCTTTGTCGTCGAACAGTACTCCGACGAGTTTGTCAATTTCTTCAGTCATGGGCGGATGAATTGATCGGGAAATCGATTGTGAATGTGTATGATTGATCGATCGGAGCAATTATAGAGATGCTTTACGTGATCGAGTGATAGCAGAAAGCTCCCGACAGACTGCGGTTTGATGAATTTCTCTAATCAAAAGAGAGAGAGAGAGTAGTGGAGGGGTTTTATTAGTGTAGAAAATGAAATAAGAGGCGGTGAGAAAGAAAGGAGAAAAAATAATGGTCATTTCACTTTGCATTACTTGCTCACCAAGATTTTATTTGAAATTTCAACTGAATAATAATATAAAATAATTATTGCAATTACATCGTTGGTATATATACATGAAGGAGGCTTGTGCAATACAACATTCAAAAACCAAAGAAGGATGAGAACCGACCAGCATACTTTATATCTATCAAGAGTTCGAAAAAATACTTTGAATAAATCTGAAACGAGTAATTTTTAATTTTTGATTTTTAACTCTATATCAACAATATTATCTAGCTATTATCTTTCTTGAAATGTTGGAAATACTTTTCTCGGTCTTCCTAAACTTCCCTCCGCCTAATGTTAGGATTTTCATTGGTTTAAAAAATACTTAAAACAAATTTATCGATGAAATAATCGATGGATAACCCTCGAATTGGACTTTCTTTTTTATGCGAATACACTCAAGGTAGGCCTCAAGCCCTCTTAAACTCCAGTCTACGAACCTAAGAAAGGAAAATTATGGACACGTAAACATTTAACCTTGACAAGTTGATATACGCTTACTAGAGTACCAATGATGACGATGAAGCTGAACATGGTGGTTGGAAAAGCCGGTAGTGATGAAAGAGAAGATGTGCACCGAGGCGATCAAGAGGTGCACTAATTTTATTTAAGGTTGCTTGGTGAGCAACTAGAAAGAATAGGTGTTCAAGAGGTGCGGTCATCTAACTCCACTTGGTTTTTAATACGAATAAAGTAAAAATCTATTATATTTCATCCGACTCAATTTTGAAATAAATTTATATTAAACGTACAAAAAAATAAGCAATCAAATATTATATTTCTAAAATTAGAAAAATATTATATTTTAAATTTTAATAGATAAAATGTTTAATTTTACATTTGAAAAAAAACAAAAATAAATTAAAAATAAAAGTTTAAAAATTATATATTATTGTTTTATTACTAAAAGTGTTTACTTGTATCATACAGAGATGGTCCCTATAGTATGCCTAAATTGCAACTTTAGTTCACACTTTCAATGAATTAAAGATATGGGTTTAAACTATACAAAAAGTACACGTTGACGGTCCCTAGCACTAACAAACGTTAAGTTTCTTAGTTAGTGCTTTTAAAAAGACAAAAGTGCATTTTTTATCTTGTTCTCCACATTTAACACCCACCACCACCAACTCTACCCTTAACCCGCCGCCTCTACCCTTAACCCACCGCCGCCACGGCCTCCACCCCTCAAACCACCACCATCCCACCGCCTGCACACTCAACCCACCACCAACGTCGGCGCCTACAACCTCAACCCACCTCCACAAACCACCACTACCCTTAACCTACCACTACCCTCGCCAACTCACCACCACTGTCGCCAACCCACCATCGTCGTCCCCAACCCACCACCTCCGTCGCCAACCCAACACCACCGTTGTCAACCCACCACCAACGTCGGCGCCTGCAACCTAAACCCACCTCCACACCCACCACAACCGTCGCCAACCACCACCACTTGCACCCTTGACCCGCCACCACCAAGCTAATAACAAGTTGATTCATCAAATTTGAAGAAAGATAAAGTCTTAAAAAAAAAGAGAGAGGAAAAAGAGAGAGAAAGGGAGATAAGGAGATATAGAGAAAGAGAGACTAAACCATTAATGTTGCTTTTATTTCTCCCATGGTGGTGAAGATGTGGTGGTGATGGTGATTAAGATGAAGATAAAGAAGATGAAGATGGAAGAAGATGAATGGAGGAGGTGAGGTGCGATGGGTGGGGTTTGGGTGGGGGTAAGTTAGGCTTTATTTGTAAATTATTATTTTTTACATTTAGGGGTATATTGGTAATTTTACATTGACTTAATAGATAAACTTAACATCGGTTGGTGTTGGGGACTATCGGTGTGCATATCATGCATAGTTCAGGCCCTCATCTGCAATTTGTTGAAAGTAGGGACTAAATTTGTAATACGTGCATACCTCAGGGACTATTCGTGTAATTTACTATGAATTTCATTATATTTAATATTTTACTTATTCAATTCGTGTAATATACGTGTTACTTTTGCTATTAGATATAAAGAGAAAATTGCAAAAATAGTCCATGTAGTTTGATTTATTGCAAGTTTGATCACCAGATTTTAAAAATTGCAAATTTAGTCCAAACATTTGGAAGTTTGTTGCAAACTTAATCTTCATCGTTAGTGTCCGTTAGTTTTAACGATCTGTGGACTAAATATGAAATACGATCAAACAATAGGGACTCATTGTGTAATTTGCTCAAACAATTTAAAGAAATTGAAAATCAAATAAAATGTAAAATAAATTAAAACCAAACATAATAAATTCAAATAAATATCAATAAAAAATTTAAAAAATAAAATAATTATTAAAAAGAGAAAGCGAGAAGTACTTAAAAATAAGTATGTGATTAAAGTAAAATATTAAATAAAAACAAAATAAAAATTAAAAGCCCAATGGAATAAACATTTATAAATCAAAATAAATATTGAAAAGTCATATTAAAGTTTAAAAAAAAATAAACGGTTCGATTTTATTTTTTGGTTTTTGGATTTATACTTTCACAAGGTTTTTGTATTATTCGATTTATATATGATATATGAACTTCATTAAAATAATTTAAAAAAAATCGAGCATACTTCTCATTTTCTCTTTTTCTATTTTTATATGCATTTTATTGTTACTTTTATTTATTTTTACCATATGCATTTTATTGTTAGAAACTAACGGACACTAACGGTGAGTACTAGATTTGTAACAAACTTTCAAATGTTTGGATTTAAATTGTAATGTTTGAATTTAATTTGTAACTTTTAAAATTTGGGTCGATTCAACATAATATGGTGATCCGGATCACAAACGTTTGTTAGGCTCGTGCTTTTTGCCGAGAGAAAAATAAAACTTAAAAATACAAACGAAACCAATCAATAGATTTTTTTCTTATACTCGTTATTGTAACATAGACAAACGATTACAATAATAAAGAAAACAAACCGTACATTACTTGTCATCGTAACATCTTTATGCGCTAATATAGGTGTAGCGTGCAATAGTGTTTATCTATAACCGACTAAAAGTTTATTGATCTGACAACTTTTATTATACACTACTAAAACAACTTTTATATTTTTGATGTTCAAATGCAACCCATTTAACATTTATAATTATAACTAGGTGTTGACGTCGCGCTTTGCTGCGGCCATATGGTTGAAAACAGCGTCTCCATAGATCTATGTTTTGTTCGAACCAGTCTTACTCTATCAATTTGACCCGATAGAAAGTTTTTGTAAGCATTAGTTGTAGAAAATCTCAAAATATTTTGGTGCACCTCAACCTTTCAATCTTGATGAACTTATGATTGTGTTAAATCCTAAAACAAATAAATCATGGCAGTTAATTTAAACAATAAAGTTACATGTAGGATAAAAGCTAGAAACACATACACCAACAAAAGAGATTTAAACCCAAAAACAATTAAAAGTTAAATAGCTGGAACACATCAAATTTGAAATGAATCAAAGAAATTTCATGACAAATGGACTCATATAGCAAATTCAAATTGAAATTGACAAAAGGTTAAATCGTACTTACTCACCTTGTTGTTGGTGCATCAAACATTAACTCAACTCCAAACAATAAAACTACACAAGTATAAACTCTAAACTGCACAAGAAAATTAACTAAAAAACAAAAAAACCAAGAAATTAAGAAAAAATATCCATACAAGTACTGTTTAGTACCTGCATGAAGAAAAGATGTTAGATTTCATAAATAAGTCTATGTGAGTCTCAACCTTTTTATCATATGTTTGGTTTATGTTATCATCAACTTTCTTTTTGCCTGTTCATTTGGTCTGGTGGGTAGGGTTGTTTTACATGGTGGTATATACACGAGTTAAAGATTTAAAGCTATAAAACTTTGTAGTGATCGGATGATTCGAAATTATTTTACTAACTTCTATTATATAGATTAAGCGAATTGAAAGTGGTTGACCTTCTCGATGAGCTTTGTGAGAAGATGCAATACCATACTCATGTGAAGATAAATGCCTAAACATATATGCAAAAAGTTAATAAATGCTAAAACATATTATTTATTTAATTATAATAAATGGTTTGTGATCATTTATGCAGGTAGATTTAACCAAAAAAGTATGGATAAAAGTCGATGACTAGGATAACATAAAAAGTAGCATGTGATGATAACTTCCTAGTAAGCTTGTGTTACACTTCACCTTAATGATTTTATATGGATGACTCATATCAAAATTGAATTATGCATGTTGCTAATATGTATTAAATTGATGTAAATGTATTAATACAACCAAAATTTAAAGTCAACATCCATTTAATCCATCTTTGCAGGTAGGCATGTGGTAAGTTGACAGAACTTGCTAATCAGCATACTTTTGTTCCCCCTTCAAAACTTAAACTTTACATGTTCATACAATAATAGTTTCAAAGATACACCTTCGTAACCATAGCTAAAAACTCCTAGATAATTATCATTGTTCGAAGGAAACTTTTAGTGATAAATTTTAAGGCTGGGATCAAGCACTGCTCTAAACCGAACATTTGCATTTTGATGGGGGATTAATAGCATACATCAGCTAATGAAAGTAAGCAATGATGAATGACTATTACTAAGATCACTACTAAACAGACTAATATGGAGACCAAACCAAACTTACATTATCACAATCTATCAGATACAACAATAAGCAGCCAGTAACTAAAACTCACATCCATAACCAAAACTCATATAACCCAAGCAATCAACAACTAAGAATCAACAAAATCAAGAGCATGCAACAAGAAATGTACAAAGCAAAATACAGCAGCCAACATACAGCGAAAATCATAATCGGAAACTACGAACATCAGAAGACTGCAAACTTGAAGTCAAAATCAGGAGAAGAACGCAAACCTAAGTCACGGCAACCACCGGGAGCATGATAATAGCAACAATCATAAGCCGAAGGCGCCAATATGCATGAACGAAACATGCAAGCCACTTATAAACTGGGAAAATCAAAACACACGTCAGATACATATGTCCACAGGCTAAAAAACCCAAAAAGCCCCAAATTAGGGCTTCAACCCACGCCATTAACCACTTAGAAAATAAGCTTAACCACCATACCAATTTGCAAATTAAGATCTTAGCCAAAATATATAAAAACTCCACACCTTGAAATCTAAATCCATGAGCTCTAGCAAAGTAATGACATTAACTGTAGGGCTTTATCGCTTTATGATCAATCCGAAAGAAATCCACAAAAGTCGCAAAAACACGAAAACTACAACTTCGTATCTGTGGCAATTAAAACCTAATGAAAATCAATTATGCATGTAACATGATTCCAGTAAAAGCTAATTTACCTTGAAAGAAAGAAATTGTCATACAATTACAACCTAATGAAAATCAAAATTAAATCATACATTAAAAATACCTACAAATGTCACAACCCAAAACGAAAGTAGATATTATAAAACAAAAACATAATGAAAATTTTCGCAACAATCATAGATTAGAAATGGTTGTATGCATCCTAACCCAAACGACAATATGGAAATCAACAAAAGATAATACATCAAACAAAAGAAACTCACCAATATTGAACATCATAAAGTAGCACATTAAACCCTAACAATGTAGTGATGTTCTTGCGTGAGTCGCCACGATCGACAATTACCCCCAAAACAAACGAAAGATAGGTCGCCGGCGGAGTAAGATGTAACACACGGTGGTGGAACCAGAACGGAAGGATGCATGTCTTACCACATGAAATACCTAAAATACCCTTGGCTGGTGACACTGTAGACACCAACCAAAGGGATTAATACATATTATAATTATACTAAAAAATTAATTGTTTTTCTTTAGTTAAATAATATAATCTATACATTTATCATTATATTTTCTCTTTCATACACTCACAATGGCTTTGAAATTGTATTAAAAAAATTATAGGGATGAACTGTGTTTCCCCGTATATATTAATGAACTGTAACATCTTATCTCTCATCCATTCATAACTATTAACAATCATTTCATGTAATATACAAACATACTCATAGTAACACAAAAAACCTATTGTGATTGCTCTAAGTGTAACTTGCACATTTCTATATTTTATGATTGTGAATTTACAAATATACATAAAAAAGCATAACAGTGTATATGTGTAATAAGGTTATTTGAAAAAAATAATCATGATTGGTCTTTACGGTTGATGTGGGTTATCGCATTAACAAAGTGTTAACATTCATATATATATATATATATATATGAAATTTACGGTACAAAATGATTAATTGTGCAAAGTGATAACAATTGTTGATTTAATAGATGAATGGTTCAGATTTAAGATGATATAATTAATTAATCACGCAATGAATGTGACTGGAGTGGTAGATTTGGAAACAGTTTACAATTGTTGAATATTTTTAACTTTCTCCGTTTTTTAAACACGCATAACTTACTTATACGACATTATTTTTTTAACATACACTATAAAATCAAGAATTTTTACCTCTTTAATATGGGTAGAGTATTGCTATATTTTTTTAATTCAACACTTTTTATAAAAATGTTTACATATTATGCATGTAACTTGCGTGACTATTAAATACGTAATTATCATATAACTTGCGTAATTATTTTGTGGAATTATTTTTTATAACGTAAGTAGTTTTACTTTGCATAATTGTAGATAAACTTGCGTAATTGTGGATAAACTTGTGTAATTATATACATTTTATATGTAATTGTGACGCGAACGAAACTACCCGTCAGCCAAAAAGTATGTGTCACGTCCTGATAACTTTGTATGCTTCACAAAAAAGTACACTTGGTATAGTAAACAACCCTTATATATACACTAGATTTAGTAAACTTGTATATTATACGGGTTGAATAAATAAACTATTATTTATAATAAAAAGTATTAATTATAAAACGATATAATTAGACATGATATGATTAGAATTGCGTACGAGTAATAAATATAACTAATAAAACAATAAGACAAACATTTTTAATTTTTTTTCCGAAGATTAATTAAACATTTTGTTTCAAAATAATGTTTTAGAAAATTATCTTTAAAAACTTCCTTACTATAACCCCTATTTCAATTATTTTTGTTTTATAAAAAAATACTTTAAAAATCATTTAAAAATACTATGTAAAAATAGTTTGATTTATTTAGAAAAAAATCTTTTCACAAAAAACTATTTCTATAGAAATAACATTAATAAAAGATCTATTTCTTATTTTATTAAAAAACTACGTATAATGTAAAAATAAATATATAATATTATTAGTAATTAATGTAGTCATTTAACATGAGAGAAAAATGAAAAAAGTTTGATGAGAATGAATGTGACCGTAACACATATCACTCTCATTTACCCTTTTATTAGAGTAAATATATATATATATATATATGTATATATATATATATGTATATATATATATATATATGTATATATATATATATATATATATATATGTATATATATATGTATATAGGTTCAAATGAGAACCACCTTTTTTGTGAGAACTCTAGGAACCATTCTCAGCCACTCATTTTTTATCACATGTCATTTCATCCTTTTTTTAATGTTCGTAACTTTTTTTTCACGACATCATTTTTTCAAAAAAATTCACCATAAAATTCAGTATTTTTATCTTTCCAACGCCTACCATATTGATATACTTGTAACATCTCATAGTTTTGTTAATTAAAGGTTTATTTTGTTAATTCTTATAAGGTTTATTTATGCTATTTATGAAACTTGGTGGGTTATGTATGTATCATTCCTTGTTTAATTTAAAGTTTCTAAGTTAGTTAAATAATAATAATAATAATAATAATACTTGAATAATTAACAAGTTAGATTAAAGTTTAGGGGGTCTTAATGCCATTTTATAAACTTTAAATAGAAGTTTTATGCATAAAATGATAAGAAATCAAAGTTGGAAGACGAATTGTGTAATTTGAATAAAACCCAAACTTTTCCCCCTTCACCCCTCGCTTTTCCGGCCGACACCTCGGTCAACCACCGGCGACCCTCCGGCGACTACCCAAACCAATTTGTAACCCCTGAATTTGATGCCTAATTGACTTTAGTCACCCCTGAAATCGATACGAACACTTTATGAGCCTTAATTCAAGATTAAAGGTGTCGATTAAGCTTGGAAACCGCTCGACATCAACTCTTTAATCGTTCATCAGTTAAACTCCAATAATAATCAAACTAATCAAATTTAAACAATCATCTAACTACCTTTAAACTATCCTCAACTCCGATTTGCCTGAAAAGCTCACAAACATCAAAAGCAGTCCGTATTTCCATCGGGACCTGCAATTGAGGTTTCATCACCATCCGAACGTTTTAAACTTCAATTAGTAGAGGGCATAGAACCAAGAACTTCACCCAAAGCTTCGCCTGAAGTTAATTTGATTAACAACAACAATTTCGCATCGAACAAGAACAAGTTTCGGTCGCGTCTCACCTGCATCGGTCCTCATCGATTTAAACATCATCTCGGGTAATTAGCTGAGTCCATAGACTCGAAATCATATGGGGATCAAAAACCCCAATGTTAATTTCATTACCAATAGTGAATTACTGATCAATTTGGTTGTGTTTGAATTAGGGTTCATCTGGATTGGGGAAAACCTTTTAGTTTGTGTTTAAAAGAATTTAAAACCAAGATATATCGCGGCTGAAGCCTTTAGTTCACTAGTAAAACACATGACCCCTAAACTGGAGGTTCCCGGTTCGAATCCGGGGAGCCTCAAGTTTTTTTTTAGGCATTTTTGGCCTTCAAATTAAATTTTAAAAATTTCCAAAAATTATAAAAAATCATTTTATAAACTTTGTATATTTTAAAATCACTTAATTTTAATCTGGAGTTTATTTACTACAAATACCTTCATATTTTATTAAATATCCTAAATCTAATGTTATAGTTAGCTATATTTATAAAAATAAACTTTAAATAAAAGTTTAATTCAAAGAAAATAGAGAAAATTGTTATTTCAAATGTTGCTTTTAAATTATTGTTTAAATGATGCTCATTTCATTTAGTTATAAAACTTTATTTAAACTTTATATATAAATCTTACAAATTATTATAAATGTTTTCTTATTTCCTATCTTTACATAAAATATAAATATAGTTTTTTTCCAAGAAAATATAATTGGTTCCCAATTGTTAAATATAATTATAAGACAAAGCCCCAAATACCAAGTTGAAATCCTAGTTCTCGTTAAATCGTTGGATTTATTATTATTAAACGTTAAATCTTGTATATATATATTTAGGTGCCTTGTGACGGGTTACATTGGAACGACGCCTATTATTTTTCTTATTAATCACCTTTCTTATACTTATTTTATCATGTGAGTTTTCCTTGCCCCTTTTTATCTTTTCACACCATTTTGGGGTGAAACATGATTACTTATACATAATGCACATGTAAACCTTTAGACTTGTAAAGCACTTGTAATTCATATTTTTGTTATGGTTATTTGTGTGTTGTAAGTGTTTATATGAGATACATATTCTTGTTTGCAATCATTAACTATTGCTAGTCTGGCGATGTCTTAGATCTTTGGGTCTGACAAGACTGTTTGGTGCTAAAGTCGAGGTATTGCCGGCTCCTGATGACGTATACTTGTTCATCATGGGAACCAAATACACTTAGCCAATCTTATATACTTGTAATCAAGTCGAGGTTTGGTTGTAACGATATGTGTTCTATAACCTTACTAACTTATGACCAATGACATGAATTGCTACTTGTAACTTTATCATATTATGTATGAAAACCTTGGAAACTCACCAACTATTTTTAGTTGACCTTTTATTTTTATCATGTTTCAGGAAATCCCCAAGTTTAAAGTAGACTTTTGAAGTTTGCAATAAAACTAGGACTTGGACCTAGTTAGATAAATAAAATGTTTATGTAATGTTTTGTTCTGTTTGGAACTTATTTAATGTTTGAGACTTATGTTTGTTATGCCTTTTGAAACTTATAATTTTAATATTTATATTTAAATATAACGTTATGTGGTTGTGAACAATCTTAATCCTCATATCTCGACGTTTCCGTCGTCAATGTTGGGGTGTGACAGATTGGTATCAGAGCTCATAACTATAGGGATTTAGGTTATTAGAAATGGTGACCTAGACTATAGCTTATGCATGAACCTCATAGAATAATATTTATATTCTTGGAAATATATATATTGTTTACATGCTACATAATGTTATACCATACTTATGTGCAACTTGTTGCCTTAGCATAGGTTTGCCTTGTAATTGCTTAAACTTTGTTATGTCTCCCTAAACTTACCTTTGACACTTTGACTCTACCCGACAAATGAAACTTCTTAATCTTATTCTCAACGACACATGGAATCGTATACTTATGCTTAAGACTTGAATCTTTAGACATATGTCTAATCTATGTAAATCTCATCAAGGTTTTGATTTCATGAACCTAAGAAATTTGTGTGACACATGAACACCTGTGTTCTGGATTTCCTGGCAAAAGGCCCTCGGGCTAAGGCAAGCATGTCGCATAAGTCTTACGGGACTAGTTATGCTTACCTGGGGATTTCTGGGATGAGTGATAAACTATGGTCAACATACACAAATTTCTAAGGCGAATGGGTCAACTTACCTTGACGTGTCAACATTTCCAAATGGTAATGCATTACCAAATGGAACCATTTCAAGTGCCTTACAACTCTTGACTTATCCTCGTTTAAATTATAATCCTTGTTATTCTCTTCCTCGTCATCATGGAAAGCGTGGAAGTTCCGATCGTAAGCTAGCTGCCATGATCGCCCGGCAAATGGCTGCTGTCATCCCGACCATGGTTGCTGAACTCAATAGCACCTTAATGACCAACTCTAGTAACAATGGTCAAGGAGAAAATAGTGCTAACCAAGGGCGCAACAACCCCACCTGCACTTTCAAGCACTTTAGCTCTTGTAAGCCCACTAGTTTTAGTGGCAAGGAAGGAGCCACTGGTCTTCTTGAGTGGTTCGAGAGCATGGAGAACATGTTTGTCAACTGTGAGTGTCCCGAGGCACTCAAAGTTCGTTATGCCACTAGCATGCTCCAACAAAGGGCTCTTACTTGGTGTAATAGAGAGAAGAGAAATCGAGGAGCCGATGCTATTCTGGCACTTACTTGGGAAAAGTTCAAGAACATCGCCATCGCGAAGTTCTGCCCAAGAAGTGAATTGCAAAAGTTGGAAGAAGAATTCTGGAATTTGAAGCAAAACGATGGTGATCATTTGGCCTACTCAACTAGGCATCATGAGTTGAGTATACTGTTGCCTCATATGGTCTGTCCCTCGCAACATCGAGAAGTTTATCAAGGGTGTACCACCCCAAATTCAAGATGCTATGGTGGGTAGCCGACCCACAACCTTGGAAGAAGGCATCACCATCACCGCTCAACTCACCAGAACCATATACGAGCGGGCACCATGTCTGTGAAGGGTGCCATGAAGGTGAAAAAGACGGCTACCGAGGCCGTTAAGGAGACCAAAGTTGAACCGTCTAACAACAACAACAACAAGAAGCGCAAGTTTACAACGGCACGTAACTATGCCGTGGCTGCACCCAAACAACCCCAAAGACAACTTGTACCTGCGGCTACACCTATGGCACAAGTGCCTGGGGCTAGGGCTTATGCTGGTCCTCAGCCTATGTGCAACACTTGTAGGTATCATCATCCGAGGAATCAACCATGCCGTATCTGCACCTTATGCGGTAAATATGGTCATTTGGTGGCAACTTGCCACCGTGCACCTAACAATGCCACCGTGGTCACAAACTGTGTTTACTATAACTGTAGGGAACCTGGTCATTTTCGCCCACAATGCCCTCGTCTTGTGGGTAATGTTCCATAAGCCCGAGGACATGCTTTCAACATCAACGCAAATCAAGCACAAGCAAACAACGAAGTGGTGAATGGTATGTTAACTTACCTTTGACTTGTGTGACCTAATTCTTTTCATGCGTAAACTGTATCGTTAAATACCTTTAAAATGTAACAGGTATGTTCCTTATTAATAAAACTTATGCCTATGTCCTATTTGATTCTGGAGCCGATAAGAGTTTTGTTTCGTTAGAGTTTGAACCTATACTTGCTAAGCCACATACGAAACTAGAAAGACCTCTTACCGTTGAAGTTGCCGATGGAGAACCGATCATTGTTGACGTCATTATTCGTGATTGCATCTTAAGTCTTGACACGCATGATTTTCTTATTGATCTTATTCCTATGAAACTTGGAAGCTTCGACGTCATCATTGGTATGGATTGTCACACCCCCGCTAAGAGCGGAAACACGGGGTTGCGACGAGACGGGAATCGTCATAACGCATGGTAAGCGATAGAGATGCAATAATAATAATGATGACATGCGTGTCATGACGACACCCGACAACAAGGGGACTTGTGTCGTGTTTAGTCAGTATTCACGACAACATAGCCATAAGCATAAACATGATATAAGATAAACATAGGTAATAACATTGTATGAAATTCCCACAACCCGGGAACAAGTTACAAAGTATAATGTTGTTTGAAACAGTTACAACAATTGTTTTCAAAAAGACAAGTTCGGCCCAAAAAAAATGCATCCTAGGGTCTCCACTAAGGCAGCATACCTAGAACCTCAGCTAGCATGATCACCTGAAAAGATATGCTCAAAATGGTCAACAAAATTGTTGGTGAGCTCGCAGGTTTAAGTAATATAAGTGTAAGTGATGCTGTAAAAAGTAAATGATATGGAATACCGTGAATACAGTTATATACACAAGTAAAATCACATGACATGAGCTTTGCAACCAAACCTAACGACGTACACAAAGAAATTGTCGGCATATATTCACCCAAGGCCCGTACCTGGCTATTGTTGGTACTAACTAGTATACCAACACGAGGGTGGGGGTGTCAACCCAGTAGTACTACCAATACTTAACCGTCGGTTCCCACACTGGAAGTAAATAGTTGCAAAGATAGAACCACACAGCAGACCCAAGCATGTATCAGATAAGTACTTGCAACACAGTATCACGTTGATTCCTTGTATGAAAATTGTATGTATGTTGTACAGCATAGAAAACGGGCAAGCATACTTTTCCCCCATGTTTGTAAATGTTTGTAAAAATAGTATAAGCATAAAAAGGGGCCACGAAACTCACATGTTAAGTGGTAAGTATGAAAGGTCGAGATTCCAACAGTTGAATGCAATGATCGGTCAAACACCTATTGACAGTTATTGTCAAGCATTAATGACATGTATAAAGCGTATAGTAATGTTTGGTCGGTTCGGGTTGTATCGGTTCGGTCGTGGGTGGCACACACCCACAAGCGGACACACGTATCAGATCTTATGTAGATCCAAGTACTACGAGTAGTCGTCATTGCTTATGACATCCTTGTAAAGATCTCATTGTTATGAAAGATGACACTTGTTAAGTATTTGTAGTTTCAAATGGGTTGTCGGTAATTGTAAAATGTTAGGTTTATTTCAATTGAAATAGTATGTGCATGTTGATAGCGTTGACTTTAATCTTTGGGGTCAAGCAATGACACTTTTACTAATGTTGCCTTATCATCATCAGACATTCAAGGGAAATTCACACTCATCATCAGTCACACAACAGGACTAGACGCTCGACCCACGTTCCATTCGTACGAATCAACCTTCAATCGTGCGAATTAGCTACTTTCGTGCGATTGAACTTTCATTCGTGCGATTGGACTCAGTCGCACCACACAACACACACATTCGCACGACCCTACCTCCATGCGCACGAATCAACCCTCAATCGTGCGAATTAGCTACTTTCGTGCGATTGAACCTTCATTCGTGCGATTGGACTCCAGTCGTGCGAAACACGCACAATCGCATACACTCAGTCGGTCACCTGACTCAATCGCACACAATCATTCATACGCATGACTCAATTGTATACACTCATTCGCACGCATGACTCAATCGCATACAAACACCCAGTCGCACGACTCAGTCGCACGACATGCCTAGTCGCACAACTCAGTCGCACGATTGACTTAGACGCATGATTCAGTCGCACGACTCACTCAGTCGCACGGCTCAATCGCATGACAGACCCAGTCGCCTGAACTGCAGAATCGCGACTATGGTCGGGCTGAGCAGCCCCCGAGCTGCTCTAACGCGAGTTTTATACCACGAGGACTTCCAGAAACACTCAACAAACATACACAAACATGAAACACAAGCAGAAAGACCTCACACGCACCCACACGACCTCATGTGCTCGGATGAACCCGAGCACCCGAGAACCCTAGAAAACACAGCAGTAAAACCAAGCCAAAAACGGGTTGAACAAGGTTGTCTACCTGCTAGGAACGAGTATACACGATGATACCCAAGATTTGGCAGTGAAAACGCAACAAACGTGACGGTTTTAGGTGCTAGATCGAGAGAGAAAGTGGAGAAAATGTTGAAGGTGAAGAAGATGAGGATGAGGATAAATGGCTGGGAATGGGGTTTATATACCCAGCCCAAGTTTTCAAAATTACAAGTTTAGTCCCTGCACTTAACCCTCGAGTTTCCCAAAATTTGTTTCGGTTGATTACGACCTTAAAATGTTCGTTATATTAAGGTTAAAAGCGTGTTTAATGGCATTTGATAGTCTAAAATGGTTTTATTAATGACAATGGTCGAAATAAAAGAAAAAAAATGATATATTTGGTGGTAATGGTGATGAAATTTATAAAAGTTTTATGCTTAACACACGTTCTCGAAGGAAGTACAGGCACAAAGAAAAATAAGCAGACATGATTCCTTAAAGCAGGAGTTCATGAAGAAAAGGAAGAATAATTAAAATATTTCTATGTTTATTTATGTCGTTCGACGGACCTTAAGGCGACGGATGTCACATGGATTGGTTAGCCAAACACCATGCTGAGATCATTTGTTTCGAGAAGTGCATCCGTATACCATTACCTTCTAGAGATACTTTGAAGGTGTTCGGTGAAAAATCTTCCAAAGGACTTAAACTCATGTCTTGCACTCAAGCTCGAAAGTGCTTAAGCAAGAAGTATATGGCATTTTTGGCTTACGTGGTCAACACGAAAGTCAAAGGGAAAGAACTTAAGGATGTCCCTATCGTACGAGACTTTCCTGAAGTATTTCCCGATGACCTTAGTGGTCTACCTCCCGTGCGTGAAGTTGAGTTTAAATTTGACTTGATACCGGGAGCAAACCCCGTGGCTAAGTCACCATATCAACTTGCACCATCTGAAATGCAAGAACTCTCTAGTCAACTTCAAAAGTTATCCGAGAAGGGCTTCATCCGTCCTAGCTCTTCGCCTTGGGGTGCACCTGTTCTTTTCGTAAAGAAGAAAGATGGATCGTTTCGTATGTGCATCGATTATCGTGAGTTTAACAAGCTTACCATCAAGAATTGTTATCTTCTTCCTCACATCGATGACTTGTTTGATCAACTTCAAGGAGCTGCTATATTCTCGAAGATTGATCTACGTTCTGGATATCATCAATTACGAGTTCATGATGATGACATCCCAAAGACCGCGTTCCATACTCGTTATGGGCAATATGAGTTTATGGTGATGCCTTTTGGTTTAACCAATGCTCATGCTGTCTTCATGGATCTCATGAACCGAGTATGCAAGCCTTATCTAGACAAGTTTGCGATCGTCTTCATGGATGACATACTTATCTATTCCAAGTCCCACACTGATCACGAGCTACATTTGCGACAAGTTCTTGAGTTATTGAAGAAAGAGCAATTGTACGCGAAGTTCTCGAAGTGTGACTTCTGGCTCGAGGAAGTTCAATTTCTAGGACATGTGGTGAATAGCCAAGGAATTCACGTTGACCCTGCAAAGGTGGAAGCTGTGAAGAATTGGCGTGTTCCTACAACTCCGACCGAAGTTCGTTCTTTTCTTGGTCTTGCTGGTTATTATCGGTGATTCATTGCCAACATGTCGAGGATCGCGAAGCCACTCACTACTTTGACACAAAAGAATAAACGATTCGAGTGGGGTTCCGAGCAAGAAGAAGCTTTCGAAGCGTTAAAGCATAAGTTGTACAATGCTCCTATCTTGACCCTACCTGATGGAAATGACAATTTCACCGTGTATTGTGATGCATCCAAACAAGGCCTTGGTTGTGTCCTCATGCAACGAGGGAAGGTCATAGCTTATGCATCGAGACAATTGAAGGTTCACGAGGTGAATTACACAACACACGATCTCGAGTTTGGTGCTGTTGTCTTTGCTTTGAAGATTTGGAGGCACTACCTGTATGGTACGCAATGTATAGTCTACACCGATCACAAAAGCCTTCAACACGTCTTTAATAAAAAATATCTCAATATAAGACAACGTCGTTGGGTGGAGTTGATTAGTGATTACGATTGTGACATTCGTTACCATCCTGGTAAAGCAAATGTTGTAGCCGATGCACTAAGCCGAAAGATTCACAACAAGATGATCTCATTCCAAGAAATTCGCGATCGACGTCAATGGTTTGACACTTTGAGTGAGCTCGATACTGAGATCCGACTAGATGTCAACGAGACTACCGTACTGCTACAAAACTTGAGAATAGATAGTGACATCGAGTCTAGTATCTTGGAGGCTCAACAAGTGGTGCAACAAGAAGGAAGAATGAAGGATGAGCTGGAGCCTAATCTTTTAAGTCGATTGGAAACGAAACCCAATGGATTGATGTACTTCGCAAATCGAATTTGGGTTCCAAATCACAATAATCTTCGTACCTTTATCATGAACAAAGCTCATCAAACTCGTTATTCTATTCATCCTGGCTCCGATAAAATGTACATAGAACTGCGCGGTCAATATTGGTGGCCTGGAATGAAGAAGGATATAGCAACTTATGTAGCTAAGTGCCTCACGTGTACGAAGGTTAAAGGTGAACATCAACGTCCAAGTGGATTACTTGAGCAACCCGAGATTCCTATGTGGAAGTGGGAACACATATCTATGGACTTCATAACCAAGCTACCCTGAACCTCTCGAGGACATGATAGCATATGGGTGATCGTTGACCGATTGACCAAATCGGCATATTTTATACCCATACGTGACACTTACAAGACATCAAGGTTAGCTCGTATATACATTGATGAGATTGTAAGTCGTCATGGGGTACCTCTGCACATCATATCCGACCGAGATGCTCGTTTCACTTCGCATTTTTGGTCGTCATGGGGTACCTCTGCACATCATATCCGACCGAGATGCTCGTTTCACTTCGCATTTTTGGTCGTCTATGCAAGAACTCTTGGGTACTCAATTGGACCTAAGCACAGCTTACCATCCTCAAACTGATGGTCAAACCGAGCGAACGATCCAAACCTTGGAGGATTTGCTACGCCTTTGTGTTCTTGACTTTGGTGGTGATTGGGATACGCATCTACTGCTCTCGGAATTTTCGTATAACAATAGTTATCACTCGAGTATCAAGATGGCACCGTTTGAAGCACTTTATGGTCATAAATGTCGTTCACCGATCTGTTGGACTGACATTGGTGAAAACTTCATCACTGGCCCTGAACTTATACAAGAGACGACCGATAAAGTCTCTATTATCCGCAAGAACCTTGAAGTGGCGAGAAGTCATCAAAAGAGCTATGCTGACAAGCGACGTAAGCCATTGGAATTCCAAGTTGGGGAGATGGTTCTTCTAAAGGTCTCACCATGGAAAGGTGTTGTTTGCTTTGAAAAGAAGGGCAAATTGGCTCCAAGATTTGTAAGACCTTTCAAAATCCTAAAAAGGATTGGGAAAGTGGCTTATAAAATGGAGTTACCTTCCGACCTTAGTGGAGTTCACCCTGTATTTCACGTCTCAAATTTGAGAAAGTGCTTGGCTGATGAAAGTCTGCATGTCCCGTTGGAAGACATCCAGATTGACGAGTCATTGCATTTTGTCGAGTAACCTATTGAGATCATGGATCGCATAATAAAGAAGACTAGAACCACAACAACCCCAATCGTCAAGGTTCGTTGGGAGAATAAACGTGGCGCTAAATTTACTTGGGAACGTGAGGAGCACATGAAGAAGAAATACCCGGTCTTATTCGTATAGTTTCATTCTTATTTCGGGATGAAATTCTATAAGTTGGGGAGACTGTAACATCTCGTAGTTTTGTTAATTAAAGATTTATTTTGTTAATTCTTATAAGGTCTGTTTATGCTATTTATGAAACTTGGTGGGCTATGTATGTATCATTCCTTGTTTAATTTAAAGTTTTTAAGTTAATTAAATAATAGTAATAATAATAATAATACTTGAATAATTAACAAGTTAGATTAAAGTTTAGGGGGTCTTAATGTCATTTTATAAACTTTAAATAGAAGTTTTATGCATAAAATGATAAGAAATCAAAGTTGGAGGACTAATTGTGTAATTTGAATAAAACCCAAACCTTTCCCCACTTCACCCCTCGCTTTTCCGGCCGACATCTCGGTCAACCACCGGTGACCCTCCGACGACCACCCAAACCAATTTGTAACCCCCGAATTTGATGCCTAATCGATTCTAGTCACCCCTTGAAACTGATACGAACACTTTATGAGCCTTAATTCGAGATTAAAGGTGTCGATTAAGCTTGGAAAGCGCTCGACATCAACTCTTTAATCGTTCATCAATTAAACTCCAATAATAATCAAATTTAAACAATCATCTAACTACCTTTAAACTATCCTCAACTCCGATTTCTCCTAAAAAGCTCACAAACATCAAAAGTAGTCCGTATTCCATCGGGACCTGCAACTGAGTGTTCATCACCATCCGAACATTTTAAACTTCAATTAGTGAGGGCTTAAAACCAAGAACTTCACCCAAAGCTTCGCCTGAAGTTAATTTGATTAAAAACAACAATTTCGCATCGAACAAGAACAAGTTTCGGTCGCGTCTCACCTGCATCGGTCCTCATCGATTTAAACATCATTTCGGGTAATTAGCTAAGTCCATAGACTCGAAATCATATGGGGATCAAAAACCCCAATGTTAATTTCATTACCAATAGTGAATTGCTGATCAATTTGGTTGTGTTTGAATTAGGGTTCATCTGGATTGGGGAAAACCTTTTAGTTTGTGTTTAAAAGAATTTAAAACCAAGATATATCGCGGCTGAAGCCTTTAGTTCACTGGTAAAACACATGACCCCTAAACTGGAGGTTTCCGGTTTGAATCCGGGGAGCCTCAAGTATTTTTTAGGCCTTTTTGGCCTTCAAATTAAATTTTAAAAATTTCCAAAAATTATAAAAAATCATTTTATAAACTTTGTATATTTTAAAATCACTTAATTTTTTTCTGTAATTTATTTACTACAAATACCTTCATATTTTATTAAATATCCTAAATCTAATGTTATAGTTAGCTATATTTATAAAAATTAAACTTTAAATAAAAGTTTAATTCAAAGAAAAAAGAGAAAATTATTATTTCAAATGTTGCTTTTAAATTATTGTTTAAATCATGCTCGTTTCATTTAGTTATAAAACTTTATTTAAACTTTATATATAAATCTTACAAATTATTATAAATGTTTTCTTATTTCCTATCTTTACATAAAATATAAATATAGTTTTTTTCCAAGAAAATATAATTGGTTCCCAATTGTTAAATATAATTATAAGACAAAGCCCCAAATACCAAGTTGAAACCCTAGTTCTCGTTAAATCGTTGGATTTATTATTATTAAACGTTAAATCTTGTATATATATATTTAGGTGCCTTGTGACGGGTTACATTGGAACGACGCCTATTATTTTTCTTATTAATCACCTTTCTTATACTTATTTTATCATGTGAGTTTTCATTGCCCCTTTTTATCTTTTCACACCATTTTGGGGTGAAACATGATTACTTATACATAATGCACTTGTAAACCTTTAGACTTGTAAAGCACTTGCAATTCATATTTTTTGTTATGGTTATTTGTGTGTTGTAAGTGTTTATATGAGATACATATTCTTGTTTGCAATCATTAACTATTGCTAGCCTGGCGATGTCTTAGATCTTTGGGTCTGACAAGCCTGTTTGGTGCTAAAGCCGAGGTATTGCCGGCTCCTGATGACGTATACTTGTTCATCATGGGAACCAAATACACTTAGCCAATCTTATATACTTGTAATCAAGTCGAGGTTTGGTTGTAACGATATGTGTTTTATAACCTTACTAACTTATGACCAATGACATGAATTGCTACTTGTAACTTTATCATATTATGTATGAAACTCTTGGAAACTCACCAACTCTTTTTAGTTGACCTTTTATTTTTATCATGTTTCAGGAAATCCCCAAGTTTAAAGTGGACTTTTGAAGCTTGCAATAAAACTAGGACTTGGACCTAGTTAAATAAATAAAATGTTTATGTAATGTTTTGTTTTGTTTGGAACTTATTTCATGTTTGAGACTTATGTTTGTTATGCCTTTTGAAACTTATAATTTTAATATTTACATTTAATATAGCGTTATGTGGTTGTGAAAAATCTTAACCCTCACATCTCGATGTTTCCGCCGTCAAGGTTGGGGTGTGACAATATTTTTCTAAAAAAAGCGTACATCCGTTGTTTACATATGTGTAAATCTAGTTATACACATGTGTAGTACTAAATTTATATATGTGTAAATCCGATATTACACATGTATAAAACGAATTTCGTTAAAAAATGGGAGTTTTTTATTTTTTATAAATTTTTTTATATTTTTTTATGAAAGAGGGAAAGTTGGGGAATAATTTTGTGTTTTTATTTTTTTATTTTTATGTTATTTTTTGATTTATAATTTTTTTAAATATGTTTTTATTAATTATAATTTTGCCATTGAGAACTAGTGGTTGAGATTGGTTTTTAGAGTTCTCATAAAAAAACTAGTTCTCATTTGATCCCTCCCCTATGTATATAAGGGTTGGTTAAAATAAAAAATTTATTTTGCCTAAAAATCCTATGAAAAAATCTATGCTATTAAAATTTCTAATCTAACACTAACAAAGAGTTAATATTTAGGCAGAGAAGAAAAAAAAGTGAAGGGGTATATTAGGAATATACAAATTGATTGACTTTTGTTAAATCTCCCTATTTTTTTAAAACGTTGATGATCTTTTTCATACAATGTTTTTTTAAAAAAAATACACTACAAAATCAAGTATTTTTCTCTTTTTATTTCAAGCATAGTATTGCTATACTTTTTTCGAGAAAAAAATTAAGCAGTACAAAATTGTATTGTTTTATTTGAAATTGTGTTGTTTTATATAAATTGTGTTATTTTTCATAAAACAACACATTTTATGAATAAAATAACACACAACTTACAGCAAAAAAGACTATATTTATGTGATGAAATACTACAATATTATAAAACTATAATATTAAAAATACATATTTTAGTTTTAAAGATTATAAAAACAACACAAAAATAACATAACAACACATTAATAACATAATAACACAAAAAACATAAAACTTGACAATAGATTTTAAGTAATATAAAGAACAAACAAACAAAACAAAAATTAAATACAACATAACAAACAAGCACCACAAAAAAATACAACAAAAAAACACATCGAAACAGCATAGCAACCCAACACATCAAACAAAAAAGTTATGTGAAATGTATTAAAATAAATAAACTATGCGATACTAGTAATTAGTATTTTTAATCATTTAATCGGGTATTAATATAATAATAAGTTGTTGCACAAGCTAGTATGAAAATATTTAAGTTAGTTGAGTATACCAATATACTTTTTAATCAAAATGATTTTTTTATTTGAACCACCCCTTTACACACACACACACACACACATATATATATATATATATATATATTTATTTATTTATATAAACACATGACATTTTAAATATTTATCTTTACATCGACATCTCTCATTTTGAGTTAGATTTTCTTGGTAGATTTATTTGTTTAACATACCTCATTAACAATAAAAGCGAACATATAAAAATATCTACAAAATAACAGTACATACACCATCAACACAATACTATTATTTTTTACTTGCATCTGTTCATTTACTACAAAAGGCTACGCATTTCAAAACGTCGTCAATGAAAAACGAAGGATACTTTAAGCAACAAAAGCAAGGATTAGAGTTATGACAATTATGCTTCAAGAAACACCAATTACTCTTACTGCTATCTCAATTTGGATGACTTGTAGATGCTTGTTGATTTGTTGTATGAAAATAGAGATTTGTTGATGTAAGATCTATATTTTTACCGTCTTCGCTCTTCTTGATACCTGTGTAACAAATCCAGCACACAACATTATTGTAATATATAGAATGTATAAGCAAAAGCATATTCAGATGTAAAAAAAAGAGTAAATTACTGTTTTCGTCCCTGTGGTTTGACGAAAATCACGTTTTCAGTCCAATACTTCATTTATTACACTGACGGTCCAATAGTTTCAAGTTTTGTTACAATCTCACCCAAGCCATTAACTCTGTTACTGTAATTCTGTTAAATTAACGTGAATTGACTATATTACCCTTAGTAAATAAAAATAAAAATATATCATCATCATCTAATTACTATCACCATAATCTAACCCTAACCCATCTCTTTCTCTTACTATTCCTTCATCACCACCATCATTGCTCACCACCACCATCATTGCTCACCACCACCACCCACCACCATCACAGGCAACCATCTCCAGCCTCCACCACCAAACTACATCCTTTTCTCTCTCATCTTAAGAACCACCCCACCTCTATCATTTTCGTCTCCTCCCACACTCTTTTTCAAACACAAATCAGATCTACTCCTAAAATCTAAGATCTGGCGGGTTTTTGTGGTGGTGGGTGGTGGTCGGCGGTGCAGGGGGCGGCCGGTGCAGGGGGCGGCGAGGATGGCGGTGCAGGTGGCGGGCGGTGCAGGTAGGGGCCGATGCAGGTGGCAGGCGAGTTTCTGTGGTGGTGGGTGGTGGCCGACGGTGCAGGTGGCGGCGAGGATGGTGGTGCAGGTGGCGAGCGGTGCAGGTGGGGGCCGATGTAGGTGGCTGGCAGTGCAGGTGCGGCCGGTGAAGGTGGCGGGCGGTGAAGGTGGCGGGCGCAGAAGGTGGCGGGCGGTGCAGGTGGCGGGCAGTGCAGGTGGCACGCGGTGCAGGTGGCGCGCGGTGCAGGTGGCGCGCGGTGCAGGTGGCGCGCGGTGCAGGTGGCGCGCGGTGCAGGTGGCGCGCGGTGCAGGTGGCACGCGGTGCAGGTGGCGCATGGTGCAGGTGGCCGCTGGGGAGGGCGGTGCAGGTGGCCGCCGGAGAAGATGGTGGAGGGTTTTTTGGAGAGAGAGATAAGAGAGGGAGAAAGCAGATAAAGTGATAGAGAAAGGTAGGTAGGGATAATGCTAAATTTGTCATTTCAAATTAAGTTAACAGAAAATTCTAACGGTGTTAATGGTTCAGACAAAATTGAAACAAATGCTAAAACTATTTGACCGTCAGTGTAATAAATGAACTATTGGATTGAAACCGTGATTTTCGACAAACCACAGGGACGAAAACAGTAATTTACTCTTAAAAAATTACGCTTTCATATAGTATTGATTACACAAGTTGTATAAAAGTATGATGTCCGCTATAGTGTAGTTTCTACAAAAATTAAAAGATCAAGAAGCTTACATAAGGCAAAGAGGCTAAAAACAATGATCAAAAGTAGAGTTTGGTTATTGATGAACATGTTGCTATACAATATGCTTTTACAATATATGACATGAATAACTTATTTATATTAAAAAGTTGAGAGCATTAATAATAGTTTTTTGTATCATTCACAATACGTTTTTTTATATATTTATGAATATGATTCCTATATTATATGAAATGATTGTGAGCGGTTATAAATGAAGAAAAAAAATGTTGATATTAATTTGTTTATTTGGTAAACATTGTTCATACCTATCATTTTTAATATATTTTAAAGTGGTTATGAGTTGATGAAAGAAAAAAAATATAATAATAAAGGTATAGAAAGTATTATTTAGAAAAAAAGAAAAAATAATAATTTTAATGTAATTATAATGTAAATGATAAAAATACTGATGTGAGTACTCTTATATATTTGTAAGTGTATTCCTTCTATTAAATAGAATGATTGTGACTAAAGAATATATAAAATGTTATTTTCATATGTATATTCGGTGTAAGACGCTCTTCGTCCCTATTAATTTTTTAATATTTTTTTAGTGGTTGTAAGTAAATAAAATAGAAAAATGATGATAATAATTTAACTAAAAATAAGTAAGAAAAATTAGTGATTTTTAGTTTAAATACAAGGTTAAAAGTAAGACAACTGATGTGAATGCTCTAAGAGGATACAATTAACAAGGTAATTTATACAATATTAATTATTTAGAGGTTTACTAATATTACTGAAAATTTTAGTTCTTTTAAATTCACTCAACTTTCACTAAGTGTTCTAATCCTTTGTTAAAATTTTACAAAAATAGAAATTTTGTTAAAATTAAATAGGTTTAAGAAACATATATTAATCTTAACTACTATTTGATGATTATATTACTTTCAATTTGACTTAAATATAATAATTACGGTAGCTTTGTTATTAGAGAAAATTACAAAAATAATTCACAATGTTTGATCAGATTGCAAGTTTGGTCCGCAGGATAAAAAAGTATGAAGATAATCCAAAGTTTTGTGAAATGTTACAGAAATAGTCCTCACTGTTAGATGGCTGTTAATTTTCAGGGTTAAGTGGGGTTAAACTTCTCATTTTACAATTTCTTATTTTTTACTTTTTAAAAATGCATTAACTTCGATCAAATTATATAATTGATGTTCACAAAGTTAAGGTTCTTCCATCGATCTTCCTCATTGATCTACTTTAAGGTCCATAATCCTCATTGATCTTCCGCTTAGACCGTAGACCATGACGGTCTATACACATGGACGGATTGCAATCATTTAGAAACACTAGATATTTTTTGTGGTTTGTAATTTTGTCAAATTCGATTATAGATCACATACATTTGGGTTCTTGGAACATGCAATTAAATTGGGCAGATAGTTATATATAATTCCCGTTGGAGGAGACGTTGAGCCGGTGGTGGTAGTAGCACCGGCAGAGGTAGAGGCGGTGTAGAAGGAGGTTGGCGTTGTGGTAATCTTGTTTCATTTGGTAATAGGCTAATGATGTGTACGTAATGCATATACGATTTGTTTAATCCCTTGAGTGCATATAATTACATTCTTGGGATTGCAAGTGTTGTATTAAGCAAATCTATAACAATGAATGTGTTTAGTTGATATGGAAGCCCTCTAAAAATTCTGAACTTAATGTGCTTTTCAAAAAATAAAAAAATAAGAAATTGTAAAATGACAAGTTTAACCCCACTTAACCTTGAAAATTAACAGCCATCTAACGGTGGGGATTATTTCTGCAATATTTCATAAAAATTTGGACTATCTTTGCACTTTTTTTATCCTGGGGATCAAACATACAATCTAATCAAACATTGGGGAATTTTAGTAATTTTCTATTATTATTATTTAGTAAAAAATTATTCAAATGCTATCTCCTATTTCAAACTAACCGATAAAAAAAAGCTTTACTGCTAACCAAAAATTAAATGTGTTCTATTTTAAGTGAGATTTTTAATTTAACCAAGAAAAAAAATCTGTGTATGTGTGTATATATATATATATATAGAGAGAGAGAGAGAGGAGGGATTGTAAGAAATCTATAATATTATGTGAAAGCTAGAGAAAACCAATAAAACGGATTATATAACTTATAACTTTTTTATCACTACTCTTTATATTTGTATGTATATATAGAAATGTTAACCGATAAATGTTTAATATGCTTAGACTAGTTATACATAAATTTTAGAGCGTACATTTGGTACTATAGAATGTTTAAGATGGAATTAAGTGTTAAAATTCTTGGCTTTTAACTCCTGTTTCAAGTTAACTAAGTAGAAAATTTCATCTATTACTAAATAATATTTGAATGTGTTATATTTTCTCACTTATTTTTTTTTCGAATTTTAAACATTTAATAAAAATTTACATAGGACTTAATAGAAATTGATTGATTTTGGATAGACAAAAAAATTAGGTGATTTTGATGAGATAATTACAAACTTGACTAAAAAATATCTAAAATATAATTTTAGATGTATTTTTAACCTCTTACAATTAGTTCAATTCTTTGTTTTTGTTGATTATAATAATATATTACTAGATATGAATACTAAGGTGTGAACTCGTACATTGCAGTAGGTGTGTTGATATATGAAAAGTTTCATTCCAATAACTTGTACATTAGTATACACCTTAACGCTTTTGAATGCTCGAATACATGATTTTCAATTGTCCTGTATTATAAATTTGGAGAAAGATAGTTTGATAAAAAAACTAAAAGACGTGGTAAAATAAAATACTAGTGTTGAATGTGTTATGTTTTTGTCATTTAATTTTACAAAAGTTGAACATTTATACAAATATTATATAGGACTTAATAAAAATTAATTCGTTTTAGACAGAAAAAAATAGGCGACTTTGATGGAGCATATGACAAACTTAATTAACAAATATTCTAAAGCAAAATAGAAATTTAAATGTATTTTTGAACTTTTGCAATCAATGCAATTTATTGTATTTGTTGAATGTATTATAATACGTGATGCGTATATGAAAACTAGCTTGTGAACCCCCACGTTGTAACGAGCATGCTGACATTTATAGGGTTTGGTTTTAATAATTTGTACATTAGTATTCATCTCATGGTTTTTGAACGTTCGTACATATGATTTTCAATTGTACTGTATTATTAGTTTTAGAGAAAGATAGTTTAATAAAAAAGCTAAAAGAGTTGATCAAGAAAAAAGGAAACTAGAGAATTAATCCTAGCTACACATTTATATTCCAAAAAGTTCAAAAAAAATAATAAAAATAATAATGCAAGAATATGATTTTAACATAAAAAGGGAAAGAAAAGTAAAAAAAAAACAATAATATCACATTTCACAAGTGAAATCGATGTATTTCAAAAAAAACCCAATTTCACAAGTAAAATCAACTTGACATTTTTATTTATTTATTTATTTTGCTTTTTCTTAATTGCGATGAAACAAGGTGTTTTTTTATTTTCTTTTTTGTTGAGCTTTTGGAAATAATAATGTGTGGCTAGATTTGGTTACTTAGTTTCTCTTTTTTTGTGTTTACTTTTAATCCTCTCAATAATATATATATATATAATATATATATATATTATATATATATATATAATATATATATATATATATAGTCACAACAATATGTATTTAAATTTAAAACATAATAATTGATATAAATCATGATATTGTATAAATTCAAATAGTAATTTATAAATAAAAACTTAATGTTTGGGATACTTTCTTTTAATGTTGTTTCATTTAAAGCATGATTTTGTTATAAATTTTATAAATATTAATTTGTATTATTCAAATAATAATCTATATAAATAATACTTATACAATAATTCATAAATCATTATTGTCAGTATTAATAAAAATGATTAAAGATTACAACAATAATAAAATTAATTAAACTTATTAATGTACGCTTAATATGCTTAGGCAATTGTACATCATGACTAGCGTGTAAATTTGATATTAGAAAAGTATACAATATAATTAAATGTTAAATTTATTGACTATTCCTATTTCAAGTGAACTGAGAACAAAAATTCATTTATTACTAACCAATATTTAAATGTGTTCTATTTTTCTTACTTAATTTTACAAAAGTTAAACATTTAAAAGATATTACATAGGACGTAATGAAATTGAATGTGTTTAAAAAAATCAAAGTAACTTTGATGGAATACTTGGCAAACCTGAAAAAAAATAATTTATTAAAATATGATTTAATTGTATTTTTGACTTTTACAATTAATGCAATTCATTGTGTTTGTTGAATTTGATATAATAGGTGACTACATATATGTAAATAAATTTAATTTATTTTATGGTAAATCACATGTTATGTTAATATTATATATACTATTAAACTTCTATGTCAGCAGTTTTACTTTTTTTATTTAATTATTTTACTTCTAATTAAATAACACTCAATTTCAATCGCAACACTAAACAAAGATAGTTCACATGGTAGCTCTCTTAATTTGTATCCATGTGGTTTGTGGTTTTGGTTCCAGACCCTGTATAGCTTCTTATCTTTTCTTTCTATTAGATTCATTCAGATGATGGGATTTTTTTAATTATTTTAGTTCAATGCTTAATTGACATATTTAAATTATTTATTTAAACGTTCATGTTTCTTGTTTTTTCTTTCTTCGTAATTCTTTAAATTTGTTAGATATAATACTTTGATTTCAACAATTAATTTTTAGACATGATGCTATATAAGATTTACGAGTATACCGTTTGGATGTATTTATTTTTATCCCTATGTTGATGTAAATTGCAATCCAAATAGAGTTAGGCTTCTTATTGTAGTATTAATAGTTTAACTTTAGAATATTTGACGTTTTAGTATCTTCTAAAATATGATTTGTATAAATATTCCGAATATAATGTTTTGAGAATCTCTAAAAATACGTGAATGTGTTTGGTATATTATATGAAATATTTGAGTAGTTGTGAGTGAAAAAGAAAGAAAATATTATTATTAATTGGTATATTTGAAAAATTACTGTTCAATCCTTATAAAGTTTTTAATATTTTTTAAAGTGGTTGTGACTTGTGAGTGAAAAAAGAGAAAAAAGTAACGATAAGAGTATAAAGGTATTATTTAATTGAAAAAAAAAGAAAATATTATAATTTTTAGTATAATTATATATAAAAATATAATGAATCCCTATGAATGCTCTAATATACTTATGTTTATCTATGTTTTGGTGTATGGTTTCATCCAAAACAGAATTGTGTGTGATAATTTACAACTTATCAAAACACAAACATATGTTACAAGGTTTCGTTTCTTATACATTATTGTGTTTTCCTCTTGCAAACTTCAACATAATTGCAATGTGTTTATTTTTATTAACATTTTGACATGATTTTTTTGTGGGATGTATATAATGTACAAATCGTTGAAATTAAGCATTACAAATCTTAACACCCGGTGCAACGTACGGATTATATTACGAAAGAATCTCGCGGCAATGCGTGCGGTTAAATTCTAGTTATATTTAAAGCTCTATGAACTGTAAAATTTAATTTTTTGATTTCATCTTTATAGTTTATATCTTTAAAAATAGGTTCATAAAAGGATGGTGTTTTTCACGGAGGACTAAAATGATATTTGTTTTCATTCCCAAAACCGTTAAAATAACAATAATCAACTATGTTAGAATCCAAACTACAATATTTTTCAAAGACTTTTGACTTTTATCACTAGTTTACCAATTGACTCATGTTATCTATATTAAAATAAACCTATGCATGTAATGTTTTTAAAATCTATTTAGAAATTAGAAATACCAAATCCAGGTAACAAAAAGAACGACTAGATGAAGTTAACCACCCTGAAAATGTTCACAACAAAAACACCTTTTAACTTTGTAAATTGAAAAGGGGTAGTTTCTTTTTGTGTTTCAACTTCAAAGATAGTTCTTACATGTCCCCACAATTCATCCAAAATTATTAAATATCATTTTTATTATATATCACCAAAAAAGGAGAAGGTTGACTGGTTTGTAACTTCATTGACCATGAGAAGTCAAAGTCAAAGCATCCATCCAGGTATTATTCCATTGACATTCTGTCCACTTGTAGATGCTGTTATCTGGCTTGTATCTATTGTGTTAAACCTGAAATTTTGGATTCTAAACATTATTAACTAAATTTACTTAGCATATATAGCTAGGGGAACATATATATAAATTAGCAATTTCCGGTCCCTGTGATCGAATTACCCGATTTGCAAATTGGAGTTGCAGTCAAGAGGCTGGAAGAAGCCTTGATCATGTTGAGGATGCTGTTCTTGGTTCTGATGGTGTTGTCCAAATGAGTTACCATTTTCACCTCCAGCCCATGATGGTCCTGCTTGGTTCTCTGCATAATATGCTTCTAGCTGCAAGAACATGAGTTTGTATTCAATATTAATTCTTACAATATTTTGCATCAAATCATGTGACTATATATGTGTGTGTATATGCATTCATATATGGATGTTCATACTTTATTCTGCAGAGTTTTGTTCGCTTCGAGCCACATTTGTTCCTGTAAGTTTCAAAGATTTGGTTTGTAATAACTAATAGGTTATGTGAATTATACAGTTTAGGATTTAAGTTTGCTTAAATCAAGAGCTATGATACCTTAACTTGAAGATCAGAAAGACGGTCCAGCATTGATTGAGTCTGCAATGTAGGCAAAGGATTGTACAAATGTTATTGAGTTTAGAAAAACAATAAAGTAGTTATGGGTATAAACCAATAAATAACTGAATTAGCACACATAGGAACTTGCACTTCATCTAAGTTTTGACTGCTTAAGTTACATGCATACCCCGAGTGTTGGTTTCGGGCCCAATATTACACACTCACACACTCTATTACGTTCATTACTTGCAATACATACATATATATAGACTAAAAGAAGATATGCAAACATGAGTTAGTGACTTAGTGCTCTTATAAAATAAACCCACTAACACCCATGAATACCCACCACTCAACTTTTAAGACTAATTCAAAATAAAAACTTCTTGCATACTTTAAATAAAACATGACTCAAACACTAGACTCGTGACCCCAATTGACCCAATCAAAATTAACCAAACACAAAGTCAAATGTGTGTTCTTCGAAAAACTCAAATATCCGTTATAGGCAGGGCCTAACCTACATACAATCATTTTGACGCATCTTCAAACGTCCATTTGAAGCGACCTCAAACGGCCGTTAGAAAAAGTGTGGGGGGTTATATTGGCAGTGGCATGTGTACAACAAGCCAAAAAATAATCAAATTTGTAGAACTAGAAAAAATAGATTAACATAGACTCAGCATTTTATATATCAATCTTAGATAAAAAAGAATTAAGATATTGAAGTTCATTGAAAAGACACTGAAAATACCCTTATGGACCGGATTTGCCTCAAAGTTGAGTCAAGTTGGCGCTCGAGTTGCTCAAGTTCTTTCAGATTCAAAGGGCCAAGATCTTCACCAAAAAGTTGCCTGCCATACGAACATCCAAGATTCAACATATACCAATCTTTTAGTCATTTTACTTGTTCAATATCTTTCTTACACACCCAACATACAATATATACTTGCCTTTGGTATTGTTGTAGAGACTCATATTTAGCTTTCAGCTTCATGTACTCCTTGTAGCTGCTTTGCTACACCATTAAAACAGTAAACCAGTTATAGTCCACAATATGCCAACACAAAAGATGGATCAAAATCGCACATTATACCTCAGCATCATTGGTGGATCGGTTGACTTCCATCGAACTATAGGTGCAATTTTGATACCTTTCGAGCATCTTGAGCATGCTGTGATAATATTCCATTCAATCAAGACAAAGTAAAAGGTTCATCAGGGTTCTTTTGATGCTAAAAATCAAGCTAATATGTTGGACCCCTTACATTACTTTTTAACAATACATGGTTTTGAACCAGATATCATAAATTTTTATAGTTTTTATAAATCTTGTAAAACCTTTAATGAAGTTTGGATCCTTAAATATTATATGATCAATCTCCAAATCCAAAAAGCATGTTCCATTGATTTGAATAGAAAGTACAAAATAAAATCTATGATTGAAATCAAACTGTCTGATTAAATAATATGCTGACAATTAGGGTTCCAAGAGAACAATAAACAAATATATCTTTCATCACTCATCAGCTATGATTTCACTGTTCATGGAGCTTCAATGCCCACCAAGCTTTTGCAAAAGAAATAAACACAAGATCAACGGTTAGCCGATTGGATCATACTCTCTCTTTTTCCCCATGATTTCTGTTTAACAACTTTAACCATTTCAACAAGAAAACCATCAACAAATGTCAAGATCGGTGTAGATCGACTTTAATTAATGTTTGGATGCTCTAAAAACAACACCTAATCAATTTTGAAGCACAAAACTTGCATTAAACCCGAATTACATTCTTAATTCCTTGATTTTATATCATATTAACAACTTTACTTTCTTGATTTCTTCAACTTCCTTCATTTAATTAGCTTCATAAACACAAGATCTACCAAATTTTAACCCTTAACAACAAATCTTTGAACTATCAAAGCTTTCATTCAACTTGTTAGTATTCTAACAACAAAATCACACTAAACTACAAGACTTCTAACAAATAATCATCAACATAACATAACACATCTCAGATCTACAAAATATCAAACCACACACACAAAATCACACAGTAAAGGTGGTACGTACTTAGAGGTGCTGCAGAACTCATAAAGCTTCCCACGATTGGAGAAGATGATGAGTGCAACCTCTGCATCACACAGAACCGATAGTTCATAAGCTTTCTTCAGAAGCCCATTTCTTCTTTTAGCAAAAGTCACCTGCCTGTTGATCTTATTCTCGATCCTTTTGAGTTCAACCCTTCCCCTACCCATAATTCTTCAAAATTTATACTAAAAACACAAAATCTTGAACACCCAGTTGGATCAAATCAAAGGGTTGTTGACTGAAGTTATAACTTTACAAAAATGATTTATGAGTAAAAGTGATAATCTTGCAACAAGATCACACAAGAAATCTTGAAAATTTTGACACAAAACACACACGAAAACAGATGGATTTGATTTTAATCTCGGATGCTCTCTTTTTTAGGGTTTTCTTGAACTTTTTTGTGTTGTAATTCATACCCAGATATGAAATTTAGGGTTGGTGTTGTTTCCATCTTCAAAGCTTAATGCTTTTTAACCTAATTGAGAAACACAAGCAAACATCATCTCATTGAGAGTATACCCACTCGCAATGAAGCGCGTGTTGATGAAGCTTCATTGATTATCTGATGGAGGTGAGCGCGTGGGGATGAGTTTGTGTGGTCAATGTGAATTGTTAGTTTTCAAGATAAAAGACATCAACGTATGTCACCACCTTAAATAGACATCACACGTGTCGGTCCATGAGAGGTTGATATCATAGGATTTTGTATTATCTTTTACTTTTTTGCATTCTCCGTACAGTTTTTTTTGTTAGATATAATTTTTTGTTTAACATTGTAAATACTTAAAACGTGTTGGATGTTTTTTTCCAATAATTACTCAGAAATAACTATTTGACAAATATCAGTTGTGTTTTTATGGTTTACAGTTACATATTTATAAATTTGGAAACGAAAATGGTAATCATCATTTTTGTCATAAAACTGACTTGAAATCAAATAGTACATACTTTCGCTATACTAATAAACTTTAATAAAGTAGTTAATATTACCTTTAATAAAGTAATTATACCATTTCAGGTGGTGGAAACGACGGTGGACCAAAATCGTATGTTTTGATGGAATATTAAAAATTTGTTTGCGCAATTAATTATAAATTTAGTTTTGAGATATCATTCAGCTTTACATACGTAGTTTGGACATAACAATTCATTCTTAAGATTGTTAACAGTAAGATGATATTCAACGTTCCATACGTCCATTTTATTTGTTCATGAGTTGCCATCAAAATTAAAGAAACTCGTTACAAAGTTGAGAGAAATCTCTCAAATAAGAATAGATCTTTACATACCATAACCAACGAAGAAAAACACAAACGATGAAATCGGATCCAACATAGACAACTCTATTCAAGCTAGCAACTTAGGTGGAACAGTAGGAGATTTGGTAGGATTAGAAGTGGTCGAACAAGCAATTTAGCACGTGCTTAACGGGGAGTGACGAAAATAGGAGCCAGTGGATATGTGATATTAGCTTTAGTAAAAGAAGATGTAGTAGTGGTCGAAGGGGAACAACAAAAAAAGACGGAGCTTTTATGTGTTAACTATTGGTAAAAGTATTTTTTGAGTATTCAAGGGTGATTAAGGTAGGGGACGACATTGGTAGTTAAACTCATACTCAATTGTAAAACTATGACTTATACCTAGTAGCATACCCATTTGTCATGTATGCTTTAATCTTCAAGTAATTTACCCATTAGGTATTGGCAACCTTCAAGTGAAAATGATTTGTTTTCTAATAATTGTTCTTAATTAGCCTTAAAACGTTCCACGATTGACGACCAGTTTTTTTAGGAGATCTATATCGGCTCCAAGAAGCAGCCCGAAAAAAGTAAAAGAGCGATTGATGCAAGACAACATATAAAAGTTATTAAAAGATCACAAGTCATATAGCAAGAAGTTATTAAAATATCACAAGTCATATAGAATTCACTAATTTTATGTGTTTAGACGTTTAGAAGCCTTCACATTGACCTTTAAAAACAGGTGTCGCCAAAGTCAATGAAATTCAACAATTAGTCGTATTTTATTCCCCAAATTCCATTTTATAATTCTTCTTTACAATGGTACATTACTATTTAATTGAGCTTCAACTCTTCAACTAAAATTAATGACAGTTGTTAGTTCCAGAATAAATTTATTAGTTGAATTATTATTAATCACTAATAGGTAATATGCAGTTTAACGGTGTGACCATTAAATACAACTATTGCAACCTCAACAAGTAAATAATTACACTCAAATGCTTATTTATTTGGATTAATTTTGATGTATTAAGTGCCTTTAATTATATTGGATGTTATAGGCTTCTATACATTGGGTCATGTTTGCTGTTTTGTTCACATGTAAAGCAATATCGTAAAAGAATCGTTATAAGAAAAACGGTAAAAATGCGTTGAAACACAAACTTTTAGAGTGGAAGATGATCTAGTACGTTTTGAAAGTATAATTACCAAGACCTGGATGTTATGCTATAATCATTTGTAACATTTATCACCTCGTACCATCAATATTGTTTGTTTTGTCCACGAGAAGCTCAAGGATTTGCTTTTAATTGCCTGGATAAAAACTTAATAGGAAGATCATCTATTCCTGAATTGTTATCACCTGAGCACGCTTAACCGTGAAGTTCTCTTTTGATACACAATCAATACGGCCAAAACGCGTTGGTGATATAAAAGTCATATATTACTTTTTAACCTAACATCTCTTTTGTCCACGGCCGATGTGAGATTTACGTAGTGTGCCACAATCACGTACCCTCCCTTTGGACTAATTGTTCTCGATATGCCCGAGAACTCACCATCCTTGATAAGGTTTGTTCCACCATCCCGAACGGCACATAAGTGGCTCTTATACCATTCTCTAAGTACTCCTGACCCCTTGTTCCACCAATATTATCCGATTTGCCCACAACCAGCTCACAGATTTACTTTTGGTTGCCATGATGAAAACTTTACAGAGATGTCACACATTCCTGGATTGCTGCCAACTAAGAAGCTTAACTATACCGTTCTCTTATACATGTTAATATGCCTAAAACGTTTTAATGATATTATAGTTCAGACATTACTTATAAACATAACATCTCTCATGTCCAATGCTAATGTGAGATTTACGTAGAGTGTCACATCATTGAAACGAAACAATAAGCAATATAGATAATTCATATATAAACCTAGTTTGTAAGTTTACACAAATGTCACGAAATCAATTATTATATTTTAAAAGAGATAGCAGTTTGTGTGACTGGATGTTTAATACATTCAATAAAATCAAAAGTTAATGGTCATTATCGATCGTTGGAGCTCATCATAAACCCTAAAAGTGAATGTCGACACAAGTTCCAATAAGACCACTACGTAATAGTTGATATGGATCGTCAATGTAATGATATCTCTACGGCCTACGATATAAAATTTATAATAAATCATCTATCGTGAAAACATATCCGTTTTAAAAGAAATTTATCTCAAACCGTTGACAACAGAATTATAAGTAAACAAACTAACATGACTAAACTTTAAAGAAATCAAAATATACTACTTTATCAAAGTTTTTTTTCTTAATATATATAATGAAAATAAAACATAAAAAAGAATACAAACCCCTAAATTTTCTAATAGAATTATAAAAATAATACTATTGTACATGAACTTTACAAAAATTTACATATATTAATTATTTAAGTTTTAATATATAAATAAATAAGATATACAAACTTTTTAAATTTTATAAAGTTAAATATATATATATGATATAATATAATCAATAATCGACTAATACTTTATATATTTTATTGAGTTCGAAAAAAAAAATTCTAAAAATATACATTTTCCCGTCATTTCCCTCCAAATACCTCCTTTAAATAATTAACTATCACAATAGTTCTACTGGACAAGGCGTCAACACTTGTACATGTAGAAATGAATACTTGTGTATTAGAATCAATCACAAATAGATATGCGTACCTAAACAGACGGACGCCTATTAAAAAAAAGGAGAAATGTGGGTAGGCGTACTGAGAATGCGAACACTTGTTGCATCGCAAGCAGCCACATGCTCTCATAATTTGACTTTGGGTCGTCACTATATCAAAAAGAGGACCAAACATATGATTAATTACAATTTTAGTAGATGCCTACAACCACGAAAATGATGTCGGAGATGGGTGTGGTCAGAACACTTGTGCGTTTATGACCGATTTTGTTGTATGACCGCCCGATTCTACCTATACAGACGTCAACGCGTTATCTTATTGAAACATTTTAAATGATAATTAATTAAAAATACATTTTAATGTATTATTTAGGATTTTAAAAAAAAATATATTTAAAAGAATTTTGTCTTAAAAATGTTAATGACGGGGAAGCAAACTTAACCGCACCATTGTTTTGCCCCGGTAGGCGGGTACGGTTGAATTGCTACGTGTTAGAACGTTATTGGTAAGTACGGTGTGGACGTTATAATTACTTTTCTGCTGTACCACGTGTTGATATGACACTTGAACAACACTTCCTCTATCTTTGCTTTACTTTACAGATTTAGCCCTTCAAGAGTTATCTCGTTCGTATTAGTTCCCCTATCTTTTTTATTAACCTTATAGGATCTAACAGTGGTCGAAGTTTTACCCTTCCATCCATAACTTGTATGTATCTTTAAAAATGTTGATAAACTGGTCTCAGAAAAGTGCTAGGATTTCTTTATAACACGTAAAGTAAGTATCAAATGTGTTATTATATAAGATTCTTTTTTATCAATGTCATATTATGTTGATAGTTTTTTAGTAGATTAATATCTCGTTAACTAGTATTGCATTTGTTATTTTGAATTTGAGAGGGTTAATAAAAATTTATTTATTCTAACAAATCAAACTTTTTAGGGACGGATGATGCTATTATATGTATTTACATGTTGGTTTTTCCGCCTAAACTTATACACACTTTAATTAAATTAATTCTGAACACATTCTTATTTCTTTATATGAATTTCTCATTTACTTTTTTTTATATTTATCTCTTCCATTTGAGATTAATAATTTTCTTATTTCTCTATGATATCTATCGATCTAAAAATTTTCAATAAGGAATCATTTGTTTTATTTTGTTTGAATGATTTAATTACTAGTAAGTAATTATCTTACAGACTGGTAAGTTTTTTAAGATGTTAAATAATAGAGATTTAAGTAAATAAACTAACAACTATACATCTAAAATATAACTCTTCGTATGTTAATAATTTAATAAGATCAACTAAATTATTAGATTTCAATTGTTATTGTATTTCAAAAAACGTTTTTTATAATTCTTAATCTTCATTATTTATCATTTATAATTTGTAAATATTTATTACATCTAACATATAATTTTTTTTATAAAAACCAATTATTTAGAAAAGTTAGATTTATTACATCTAACATGTAATTTTTAAATATATATGAGTTCTAACATAGTGTATGTATAAAATATATTTAATTACACTAATGATTTTTGAAGTTTAGTCAAATGAACAAGGTTGGGAAATTGGTAAGAAAAGTAACAAGTTTGTGTGATAACTTTTAATTTTGTGGTAAGATTAGAGTGACATATTAGTATTCAAACGTGTTAAATTAGGGTGAAAAACCTAATGCTCACACTTGTTACAAAACTAAAAGCTAGTATCAAAACCAGTTATTTATTTTACATGGTACCCAAATATGCTATTTTACCAAAACCACATGATCATATGTTAAACACCTATCTAACTATACAAATATTTAGTTGTGTATTTTTATATGCACTTGCTTATTGTATAATACCTTATGAAACAACCACCGACATCAACTACATGTAACAAAGAAAAAAAATAACGAATGAATGCATTTATATATCTAATCTATACATGTGTAACTTATATATAGGTTATACTAATTACATATGTATAACTAAACATATACAATTTTTAAAAACACATGAAACATTATTTCAAGGTTTGTTTTGATATTTTTGATGGTTTTAAGGTATGTAAACATAGAAAATCGTGTATAAAAAATATAAAATTATAATATATATTGGTTATATTAGTTCTCGATGTTTTTCATATATATAATGAGTTTTTAAATGATACCTTTTAGTTATATGTGTGTATTGTTATATTTAAACATACTTATAATTATAGTTTTATACTTTTATTACATAGCAAAAGAGTGAGAGGTCTGCTAATTTCGGTCAATTGGGAGGAGTAGGAGAACGAGCCCATTACAATGTAGTTAAAGTGAATTGCGGATCTAAAAGACACGTTTAGAGGTAAAGGTGTAAAAAAAACCGGTTTGGCAATCGGTTCGAAAAAAACTAAAACCTGTTTGGGGGGCAACCGGTTTGGGCCAAACCACTTTCAACCAGGCCCAGCCCGGCGGTTCAACTTTGGTTTCAAAGGATGTTCATTCAAACCAGTTCCAAAACCAGTCCTGTTTCAAACAGATGTACAACCCGGGTTACTAAATCGGTTCCCAAACTGGTAACCCAAATCGGTTTCAAAAAGTAGGCGTTATATAATGGTTATATAGCCGTTTTTTGGCCGTTGGAGGCGTTTTTGACCGTTTTTAGTGGTTTTGTTTACCGTTATACCCCATTAGGTTAGTATGTATATGTATTGGATGTTTTGATTGAAGCATAATAACTTAAAACATTCTCTACTCTAAAAAATCATCAAAACGCTTAATCCTTTCGTTCTATTAGAAAAAACTACCTCAAATGGTTTCATTAAATGCTCAATCATCCGTTGGTTGTGACACATCTTCAAACAACGTGGTGGTAGCAATCCTTTAGGAGTCCCGAAATATGATGCAGTTACAATTTATGTTAAATGACTAGCAGTCCGAACAAAGCTCATTGCGAATTTTGCCATAAGTTTTTTAAAAAAGATGCAAACACAACCTTTAAAAACCACATTATGCATAAATATTATAAGGCGTTGAAATGTAAACCTTCTCAAGGTCACGCTTCGATGACAAACGAATAAAATGTTTGAGCTTATAACGTTGATGCGGTTCGGGAGTAAAAGACGCATTACCCTTTAACGTTGATTTGTTTATATTTTTTATACATTATATATTTCACTTTGATTTATAAAACATAGTCATGAAATTGTTCAAACGTACAATATGGATTGAGTTATATTGATTACAACTAACATAAGATATAATAATTTAAAGCTAAATGTGTGATTACTTTTATTAATAAATAAGCATTACTCTTTAAATTAAATAAAACAATGATTTAATAACAATAATAATAACAATAATGACGTCGACAATAAGAACAACCGCCACCATTTTTAATAATCATAACTTTTTGACATGCTAATATCTTTTAAAGTACATTATATAAACAAATATTTTATTTTCCTTTAATTTAAGTAAATTTTTTTTGTTTTATTGGTTTTGATTTAATATATATATATATATATACACACGTGATCATATATTTTTATAAAACTAAACAATAAAAGAAATAACCCGAACTGGTTTCCAAACTGACCCAAATCAGTTTAATAGGGTTGGTTTTTTTCCTTTTCAAACCGGTTTAGAACCCGAACCGGTTAGGGACCAAACCAGTTTTGACCGTCGTTGACCAAACCGGTTAAAAAAAACCAGGTTTGTACACCACTATTCGGAGGTACGCAAAAAAAATTACCGTACATTTTTTTATAAATAAAATAAAAAAACACAATAATAAATGAAGTTAAACAAATACATAATAAATCTCAAATATCTTCTTTTTGGTTTTTCATAGCTTAAAAATAAAGTATTCATCCCATTGGCGGAGCTTCATACGGGCTGGGGAGGCCGCCGCCCCCTAGTTTTTCGTCCGTAGTGTTAAATTTTAGTCCGATAGTGTAAAATTTTGGTCCGATAATGTAAATTTTTATATAAATATCGAGTTCGCCCCCATAAAAAAAATTCACCTCGCCCTCTCATAAAATAGTTCAAGCTCTGCCATTGATTCATCCCTAATTTTTATAACAAATAACACAAAAATATTAAAAATATTAGAAATATTATAAACCTTAAATCCCCAATTTTTTAGTCTAATAGAGTATAAATTTTCATCAATTGGTGCGGATTATATTTATCGCTGAACATAGGATCGGTTACAATTACCTAAACTTAATTGCTGTTGATGTCTTAGTTGATATCAGTGGTCTTAATTACTACAATGATCTCAATGGTACTGATGCTCGTTATCATAAAGCCCAAAGTTAGAAATGATGTTCAGTGATCAATATAATTATAAATTATTAGTGATCAATATAATTATAAATTATTAGTGAAACCCAGCCAAAGGTCTTTGCGCTTTGGACCCCAATGAAGCGGTGCCCCGAACCAACTATGCGGCGTTGCGCCCCTTGAAACCCTTTGGTCTAGGGGGTTCATCCCCTTGAACTACCAAGATTTCTTAGTACGTAGCTAAAAGTTAGAATAGTCTTGATCGAGTATGGAGTGCATACTTTCTAACTCGTATCAATGCATATCCTAATATATTGTTTGGTATAAGCAAATTTAGTTATATGAAATCGTCTTGAAACACTCAACCAATTCGACAACCCAAATGAACTTGTCCTGTACAAATGTCCTACAAGAACTGTTGTTAAGGTACAAACTTCATGCGGAAGCTCAGAGTTCAGAGTAACTTTCATTAATGAACTGGATCAAAGTGTGCCATGTGCTTTTCTTGAACGAAATCTCTAACAAAGCTAAGTGGCATGCATTTGAACAACATATATTTATTTTACTAATGTTTATTTTACAACAAAGGAAGCCAAAAAAAATGATATCTATTATCTAAATCATGCATATAGAATCTTCAAATTTTGAAATTTCTATGTGCTATGAGTCAAAAACATGGAGTAAATGATTGTTCCATCACAGCTTGGTTTGGATAATCATGATCCATATTCCATATAAAGCCACTCCATAAGTTGTCTTCAGATACAGTTTCCCACCATCTTGCAACATCTTGAGCCATCGCACAAGGGTTCTGTTGCTGCTGCTCGCGGGTGGCCTCAGAACATGTGAGGCTAGCACTGGTTTCTTGCAGCATGGCTCGGGGTGGTTCAGTGATCATTCCCCTATCGTGCGCTTCTGATTCAGACGATGTGCTATTATTCATTGTTTCTTGAACATTTTGGTCTCGATTGTAGCTAAATTGAGCTTCGTATTTTTGCCTTTTATCATGTTGCAATGGCTTTCCTTTCTTTTTGAAATGAGTTCTCCAGTAGTTCTTTATTTCATTATCTGTTCTTCCAGGTAAGTATCTAGCTATCGTAGACCATCTGCGAATAATAAAACATATAAATATTTGGTAAATTTTAATAATCATGAAACAAAGGTAAAAGATATATAACTAGTCCATAAAGAGATGCAAGCTTACTTGTTTCCCCACAAAGCATGAAGTTCTATAATGATGCCTTCCTCTTGAGGTGATAATTGGCCTTTCTTAAGGCCAGGCCTTAGGTAATTCACCCACCTTAACCTACAACTCTTCCCGTTCCTCTTCAATCCTAAACAAAGCGACAAAGAAAGATTAAGAGCCAGAAACAAGTAATCAACCAAAATATAATTATAATTACTAAGCTGCGTATCACATGCTTGTATTGTGTATGTATTTACACAACATACAAACTATGCATCACACAAACAACACAAACGTACCTAGTAAAATCTCAGCTATGTACTTTCAAATATTTTTGTAGCATTATTTTTTGTAAGTTTTAGTATTCGAGGCGTTATGATTATAATACATAATATGATTACGATTCTTGATATCTAGATCATACCAGAGCAACTAGCGACCGAGCTCCATCTTCCCTCTCCATGCAATGCAACATACTCCATAAGCAACTTATCCTCCGCAGGTGTCCAAGGTCCCTTCCTCCACCCATCTTCCGCCGCTCTCCAACCCATCACGCTCTCCATTTCCGCTCTTGTTCACTTATATTCTCTTGTCTCCAATTTAAGCAACACAAATTGCTCTTTAACTTGAAACACCCCCTTTATATATACACACTCTCTAGCATCAGCAAATTTAGTGCCCCTTTCAAAAATACGGTGATCTCACAATCTTACAATGACAGTATGACACCACCTTTTTATTAGCAAATCTAATACAGGATCTTATATTTTATTAAGTAAAATATTTCGCAAATCGCGTCTACCCAATTGGATTCAGGCAAGTGTCCTTGTTACTTCAACATCAAAGAAAACATTCTTGATATGATGACTACTTATCAAAGCTTAAGTCATATTTACAATGATAACACAGAATCTTATAGAGAGCACTGTTTTAGTAATAAAACTTGAATACTACCATAGTGGTTGTTGGTGTCTCCTTGAAAACAGCCTATGTCCAATCCCATAGTAACATATGTTGATACACGTAACATGCCTTTTTTTGTTGCTATTGATCTTAGCGTAGAAGAAGCTTCTCGTTACTATTTCGGGTGGTGGATCGTTAGAATATTTAAAAGGCGACGAGTCAGCTCGCGGACACGTGTTGTGGTCCTTGGATTATTAGCAGTCTTATGTACTGTTAATCAATATTTAATGGTGTAGCACATTAGTTTAAGTGATAATATGCCCATTTGGACAGTGATGTGTAACACCTAAGCTATATATTAATCAAAAGCTTTCCCAATGTAGCATGGGTATTAGTATTATTTTATGATCATATTCAGAATTCTTTATTTGATGCATTGTACGTCAAAGGTGGAATGAATTTGGTCTCTCTCTTTTTGAACAACTTAATTAGTAGTTCCCCTTCAAACTTAAACGGCTCGAAAGGTGTATACGTGGATTCGCGAGATGTTGATGATTGTTACAGATCATCGAATCGACGGTTGAAAATTCTTGAACCTTTCTCCTGGTGTTTTAGGTACATATATGATATATGACACGTTGTAGGAATGAAAACTGACGTTAATTTTTTTACCTTTGGTGTGTTAAGATATTTGAAAAGCCGGCTTCTAGAAGTAGTTCTTTCTTTATGTTTTAGTGGAAGGCTATGAGAATCTTTATTTTATGAATTGTTGAAGTATTACTGTAAATAGAAAGGTGTATGTATATATATGACAATCTTTTTTTTAATTTTATGGTATGCAGTTAATGGAGTGGGATAGAATCGTGTGGTTGTTGAAGGTTTAACTAAAATAGTAATAATGATTAAAATTAAAAGTGACCATCTGTGTCACTTTGAACCCTTGCAAATGAGTCGATCGGTTAATCCGAGTGGAACTTTATTGCGTCTTAGTTCGAATTCAATTTAAAAGAAAGCTCAAAACGTAAGTAATTTTTTTATGGCAACACCTTGATTTTTAAAAATAAAACCATTACATCTCGTAGTACCCTATAGGTAGTAGTACTCACAATCTTATGATTGAGTGTCACCGTTTATATAGAAAACAAATTAATATTCTTGGGGTTTTTTATATCATGTCAGTGTGTTTATATTTTAAATTGAGCTTGTATTTTATTTCTAAAATGTTCATCTAAACTCCACATATGATTTGGACATGTATTGTTAGTAGAATGAAAGTTAACAATATAATGATACATTAAATGCTAATAATTATTTTTATACTTTTCAAATTATAAATGATTTTTTAGATAAGTTAAAAACATGCTTCGTTTTACCAAAAGAATTATGAAATATGATTTTTTTAGTACGAAAAACTTTTAAAAATAACATTGTTTACGAAGTCTTTTTTTAGTTGGACCATTTAAAAATAATTTTCAAAGCAAAAGTCTTTTAAAAATAAAAGTTTGAAAAAATATTGTTGTTATTTTATTACCTAAAATAATTAATTATATTTTATTTCAATCATATTTATCTCAAAAATTATTTTATGATTTCTAAATATTAATAAATAATTATTAACTTATTCTTTTTATTTAAACAGTGTAATACATGGGTCTCTATACTAGTTTTGTATAATTAAACATGATACTTCACGGGTGTAAATACTAGTCTTGTATAATAAAACAAGATACTTCTAATATATACTTTTGAGGAATTTTAGCTTCAAAATTAGATCAAGTTTGTGTTAGTAACATGCCACTGTTTAATAATTATTTATTAATATTTAGAATTAAAAATATATTATGAACTAGGTTAAATAACATCTTTACGTGCTCAATAGTCAATAGAGTAATATGGCAAAGTTTGTAGAGGTGGGTAGATAATAGAAAACCTGTCGATGGTTTTGTTTCTTAAAAAGAAGGTTTTTGATTTAAATCCGAACAATAATGTAATTTTGATGTAATATAGGAGTAAAATTTTTTTGCTGTTAGAATAAAGATAATAGAAAACGTGTTTTTATGTTGTATAAATTGGGCTTCATATGTCCCTTCAAAAAAATCTAAGAAATAGAAATTGGTAATCAACACGGTTCTATATGCCCACTAAAAAATGGGTGTGTCCATAAGCATAATAGGACCCCTTTTATTTAAAATCCCTTTTACACCGCCTAAAACCTACACTATAACTTTTCACATTATTTTTGTTTTGAATACGGTTTCATTTTTATTTTTCTAGAAACTATATTCCACCTTCTCTCGAAAACCATGTTATCTATCTTATTCTTTTAAGATTGCATAGCTACGTGTATCTTTTTTCTTTCTCATTTCTTTGGTTTTTCTTTGATTCTTCTTGTTTTGTAAGAAGTCATCTCAGTTTTTTCTGAATAATCTTTTCCACTTTTATTTTCAACCGGTAAACATTCTATGGTTCATAGTTTTTATGATCACCAGATCCGAAGATGGTATTTCCATCCAAATAAAAAAAAGAAAGAAAGAACAAGATAGCCGCCTCTTCTCCCAACTAGTTTCCCTAGAACCCCTCTGTAGCCTCTAAGTGCCCTTTTACCATGGCTGGTCAATGCCCGGTCAACCCTTTTTTGTTCAAAAAGTATTTTTGATTTTTTATCCATATACAACATACTCTAAATAGCCAATTTGATGTGTAATAACTATCGTATTATTTATGATGTAATCCGGTGATTAAATCCGATTCACCGTCCAATCTGGTTTTAAAACCATTGTGTGAAACTATCATGGTAACATCATAATAATTCGTCGTAAATTCTTTGCAGATAGAACCATCATTGATCTCTCATTAATTCTCATTGATAATGTTTCTGGAAAAAGTATCACCCACGACCGAAAGTCCAACGAATTTTCACCGATGGTATACCAACAGGACTCCTTTCACCAACACGACTAGCTTTCACTCACACGTTTCCAATGAATCTTTCCTTCCAAAGTCATCGACATTTTTAATGTATATATAAATTTATACATACTCCGAGTACGTTGAGCCTGCTTGTAATACAACGTTTACAATACATGTGTGCATGTACGTATATGCGTATGTATGTTTATATATATGTGTTTACGTGTTTGTATGTACATATATGCCGTCTAACCACAATTATTGTTTGTTCCACCCTTGCATATGTGGTTCATTGTTTAGATTAAACAACGTCTTGGTGGGCTCATCATTTGGCATTACTTGTTTAACATGTTAGCTAAGGACCAAGGTTACAAAATGGCATGATTCTGTCAACCTTACCCCTAATCTTATTATATTAACGCTAAACTTAATACAATCCGAACAAAAATTGCCAAACTTTAACACAATTTCCCCTTGTCTCACTCCCATATTATGCCCGGCACTTGTCGTAATTTTGACCCATTTGCCCACTAAAAATTATTTTAAAGTTGCCTCGTAACCACGTACAACCTTCACTTCGTAGTGTACAAGGCCGCATAGCGTTTCAAAATTGGCTTGTCTTACTTTATACATCATTAAGATTAGGACAAGTAACATGTTTCCTAGAACTACCTGCCAATCTTTCACTTTAAAGTCTTGATGTTTGGTTTCTGATCAAGGATACCAATGGGTTCATCTTTTGATTCATTTCCACCAACGAAACCGGATGTGACCCTTTCGTTAACCCTACCTTCCGCTAATGATTCACACTCGTTCAGGCCTGAAGAACGAAGTGTCAAACTCATCCAACTCTTGCTAACGTGTGCCAGCCATGTATCCTCCGGCAATCTCCATCGTGCGGACACATGTCTCAAACGTATATCACATTTGGCGTCTATCAGTGGTGACTCCATACAACGTCTAGCTGCTAGGTTTGCAACAGCACTGGCAAATAGAATAATTAGACGTTGGCCTGGGGTTTATAAGGCTCTACACCATTCGAAGCCTGCGAGCGCGAACCTAGGTTGGGCTCGTCAGGCTCACTCTATGTGTTCCAAATCATTTCCTTACATGACCTTTTTCTATGTTGTTTTGACCCAAACCTTGGTCCAAGCTATGTCTTGGGACCGAGTCATCCACATAATTGATTTGGGTTCAGGTGATCCACAACTTTGGGCCCAACTTCTAACTAAGCTTTCTCATGGCCCAATGGGCCCACCGAAGGTGAAAATCACCTGTGTTAGTGGTAACAAGAAGTTGCTAGATGATTTGGGCATCATACTTATGAAAATGGCTAAAGGTTTGGATATGGTATTCCAATATAACCCTCTAAACGTCACATTATTGGACGTTACACAAGAAATGCTTGACATAAGGCCCGGTGAAGCATTAGCGTGTGTATCAATATTAAATCTTCACGAATTATTGGCAGAAGACGATCATGCTAACGCGCGTTTCATGATCAACGAGAACAAGATCAAATAAAGGAAACTAAAAAGATGTCAGAGTTCTTAAGAATGCTACGCTCATTGTCACCTAAATTGGTACTTCTAGTTGAACAAGAGTCAGATCACAACTTGACATGTTTGGTGGACCGTTTCGTTGAAGGGCTACATTACTATAGCGCGGTTTTTGATTCGATTAACACCACCTTACCGCCGGGAAGATCTCGAGCGAAGATCGGGTCAGGCTAGAGAATATGGTTGGGAGAGAAATTTTGAACATTGTAGCATGTGAAGGCTTAGAGAGGGTTGAGAGACACGAAAGGATGGCTAGGTGGGCTGTTCGATTTTCACGGGCCAGGTTCAAGCCCGTGAACTTGTGGCTCGAGTCCATGGATGAAGCCCGACAAGTGATAGAGGATTGTGGGCTCGTTGGTTATAAAATAGTAACTCGTAGGCCCGGTTTGATGATTTGTTGGCATGATCGGCCCATTTATTCGATTTCGGCATGGATTATCTAATTATTTCTATTTATTTGGATATAATATAATATTGATGTGTCTTTTTCCATCTTTTACCACGTATATGTTTTGTTATTTTCGTAACTTCGACGTAACTATCATGAGATGTTTTTTTTTAACCGGTGAGTAATTTACTAATATTATTTACTTTTTACTTATAATATTCTTAAACTTGCACACTCTACGATCAAAACTTTACCGGAAAATGAGAATTTACCATAAAGATCTCCTTGTTAGAGTGGACTTTCTGAAATAATTTGGTTGTTGATTAATAAGTCAGCCATTCACACCTTTAGACGGCTAGTTAGGTGATGAGTAATGCATAAATATATTAGTATTGCTTTTTTAAGCATAGGTTGTTAATCAAACCTAAGATACCACTGACTTTCATAGTGCTAATGTTTTTTTACTTGAGTTGGTTACAAATTAAAGTGATTTTTTTTGCCAGTTTTATGCTATCTTTTATATAATATAAGTCACAAATGAACGACTAAGATGAAACCATGGAAGATTTCATATTTTACTTGAGTTAGTTACAAGTTAAAGTGAAAAAAAGATTACCACTGACTTTTTACCAAGCTTTATCATTTTCTTAAATACAAATAACTTTTATCCACTACATAACTTTTATTTAATTATTATATAGATAAACAAGTAAGTTTGTTCTAGTTAATGAGTTTGGTGTTGCACATATGTAGGGAGGGTGGAAAAGAAATAGATACCATTGTTAACTTGCTAAGTTTATAAAAATCTTTTTTTAATTCTTTTAACCGTAAATAGCTTGTTTGTATTTTATTTATTTTTTAATAAAAAATATACCATAAAAATAAAAATAAAAAGTTTACTTTTATTAGGGTATAGTATTACTGTATACATTTTCTAAGAATGATATTTATAAAGGTTGTTGCATTGGTCACACAACTATGCATACCAAACTACTTACAAGGTGTGTATAAGTTCCTTCACAACTATGCATACAATACCACTTACAAGGTGTGTATAAGTTCTTTTGGCCTCTTCGCATGTACGCTTCGTCTAGTTATAGATGCGTCAGACTGCAGGTATATCTAATATTTGTGCAACCAATTTTCATAACTATACAACCTATGTTTATTATTATACGTAATAATATTTGCACAATTTATATAAATAATTAAGCAATGTATTTTTAAAATCACACAAAATAATACCCCGTAAGTTATACCCATAACACATATATGCTTTCTAAATGAAGTCATTCTTTAATAAAAAAAGTATACCATAAATATAAGTTAAACTATAAAAAAAATAACGTCACATAAAATAAACATTAAAAATAAAAAATTTAAAAAACTTCAACAATTGAGGTCTATTTCAATTCACCCCTCTTTCACGCATAAAACATTAATTAGTTGTCATTCCTTTTATCTTAATTTCTGATTCATTAGAAAGAAAAAAGTTCAGAAAGAACCATATACAAAAATAAAATTGATAGTATTTTTTCCCTAGATATTGTAGTATTTTTGAGGAAAAAAATGTTTAGAATTGTAAAATAGGGTTTTCAGTTAGCACTTATAAACTCCTCAACTTGAATACTCTCCCCTTTGTTTCACAAACGCTAGCCTTTCGAAAAATCTTGCAGATATCACCACCACCACCGTCCCCTCCCGCCACCGCCGCCGCCGCCACCACCACCACCACCGCAACCACCACCAAGTAGGAGTACCACAAGAATCCCATAAATGGGGGGCGTTGAGGAGATAAAAACAGGGGATGAAGCCAATCAGCAGATCAATAACACCCCTTTTGATCTCAGCGATTACACCATTATCAAAGAAGGTGAAGCTGAGATTCTAATGCACAAGAAAAACGAAGTCTTCTATAATAAAGCACAGGTCAATTTTTTTTAACCTAATTCATCATGTATTTATGATGTTATGGATGTCAATTGGTGAAATATATTGTGGGTGTGACGTTTTATGTCTCTTTGTGGTTAAATTTTATTGCTTTTTTTGGTATAAATCAATCTATGATTTGGGAAAGGGTTGATGGACATTGTGTCGGTTGATTGCTTGTTTTGGTAGATCAATGGAAACAAGGGTTGTTTTCTTTAAAGGGTGTATGATTGTAAAAGTGATGGTAAATCTTTTGCTTTTGTAACTGGTGGAAGATTTCAATTTGGTACAATCTCATTGTTTTTTTAACTGGATATAAGGAAGGGACAAACATTTGATTTCAGAATATAGCTCCTGCTAATCACTGGTGTTTGGAAAGTGATTACTTGATGTGGAACAATTTGAATTAAAATGAGATGAAGGAGACAGAGAGATAGAGTGGATTTGCTTATGTAGTTATGTTGTTTGACCTTGTGATCATATATTTACATGTAAATCGCACTCCAGATAATCGGAAATAGATAACTGGTAATCAATTTATAAGTTGGTTTGAAGTTAGGGCATATAGGCACTTTTGGCATTTGTCTCAATAATAAGTTTGTTATTGTCTCCTTCAAATTTCAAAAACTAAGAATGATAGTAACTTTGACCCATGCATTGGGAACTGGTTATTAAGTTTAAACGCGCATCCGAAGTCCAAACAATCATCTTTAGTCAATTTCTGCATCAAGTGCATAGATATTCATATGTTCATCTCACTCAACAGTACTGACATCACAGTTATACAAATATCAGGTTAACAATAGAGACATGTCAATTGCGGTGCTGAGGACATTCTTTTCAAAACGGAAAGAAGAACATGAAGCATCTTTAGATAAAAGACTGAATAAAAAGTCAAAAATATCAGAAAACCATGCTTCTAATGGAAGCTCCAATGGTGAAGGTGAAGCTTTAAAAGAGATACGTGAGGGTGAACCATGTAGCAATGGTGATGAACAAGGGAAACCCCTGGAGGGAAAAGGCCTAGTAGAACTGAAACCACCAAGAGTTCTCGAGGTTCTCATCTTTTTTTTCTTTTTCTGTCTTTCAATATGATCATTTTCATATGTAACTGCTTAGTTAGAAGAGAAATCAAGTTTGCTTACTTCGTATTTAAAAATGTAAGGTTTTCCTTGGATTTATAGGCTCTGTCAGCTTCGGGATTAAGAGCTCTCAGATATGCAAAAGAAGTGGAAGGGGTTGGACAGGTTGTAGCACTAGACAATGATAAAGGTGGGTCATGGTGTATAATTTCCTGTTTATGCCAATGTAATTAAATAAAATCATATCGTTATTATAGTGCATGCCTTGAGTTACTTCTTTTTGGTGATAATAAGTTTGAACAAACATCAAACATTCTCTTTTCATGCCAGATTTTCCGGCTTTAGCATAATGTTACAGTTTTTGAATAAGTATATTCAGCAAATAATGGTGTACCAGTTTGCATATTGATATTTATTATTGGTTTTGTGCAGCATCCGTTGAAGCTTGCAGGAGAAACATTAAATTTAATGGTTCAGTTGCGAGTGCGAAAGTGGAATCGAATCTTGCTGATGCTCGAGTCTATATGCTTACTCATCCAAAGGAATTTGATGTGGTATGGATATATGTTCATATAATCATTAATCAACTTATAAATATATTACTATAACCATAATTTGTTGATTTCCAGGTTGATCTTGATCCATACGGTTCACCCTCTGTGTTCCTGGACTCTGCAGTTCAATCAATTGCAGATGGTGGGTTGCTAATGTGCACAGCAACGGATATGGCGGTTTTATGTGGAAGCAATGGAGAAGTCTGTTATTCAAAGTAAGATTCTATGTTCTTTTTGCTTTTTGAAGAATTATGAATTTTATAATGGTATATCCAGTTGTTAAAAGACATTTATTCCCTTATCTAATGCTACAATCATGAGCTAGATACGGTTCATACCCTTTGAGAGGAAAATATTGTCACGAAATGGCTTTGCGGATTGTCCTTGCATGCATTGAGGTACTCCTCTAGAACATTGCATTTGTTTAGTTTCATATAATTAAATTTTTAATTAATAAAATAATAAACCATCTAAAATGGTATACATATTTTGGACATTTTCCGCATTTGTAGTTAGGCTTTTAAAAAGCTCTTGACACCTTCGTTGAGTGCAGAGTCATGCAAATCGGTACAAGAGATACATCGTTCCTGTTTTATCAGTTCAGATGGATTTTTATGTTCGCGTATTTGTTCGAGTTTACACGTAAGTATCCTTTGTGCTTATTACTGGATTGTATCATTGTGCCAATTTTAGCATTTTTACTGAGTTATGAAACAAATGCAGTTCAGCAAGTGCGATGAAGAATACACCCCTTAAGCTCTCATACGTTTATCAATGTGTTGGTTGTGATTCCTTTCATCTTCAGCCAATTGGGAGGACCGTTTCTAAGGTATACCTCTTTTGTCAATCTTGAATTTGTAAATTAGTTAACTTTATTTTTAATTATATAATTTTTGTAAAGAATACCAGTGTAAGATATCTTCCTGGGTTCGGGCCAGCGGTCCCACAAGAGTGCAGTGATTGTGGCAAGAAATATAACATGGGAGGACCCATTTGGTCCGATCCCATTCACGATCAAGATTGGGTGGCATCCATACTAGCGGATGCGAAAGCTATGAAGAATCGATATCCTGCCTTTGGTAGGATTTCTGCTGTTCTAACAACTATTTCAGAGGTAGCGTTTGCTTATTTATGAACCAAATGTCGTTATAAACCATACTTGTACATGAAGATCACTTGGACTGCAAGATGGTTGTATATATTTCATTCCCCTTGAGTTCATCGGCTATAGAGTTGCATAATCGCTGACTTGAACTCCTTAATCTTCAGGAACTGCCTGATGTTCCTCTTTTCCTGAGTCTGCACAATCTATGTGGGACCCTTAAATGTACATCTCCATCTGCGGTAATATTCAGATCTGCGGTGATCAATGCTGGATATCGTATTTCTGGAACTCATGTAAGCCCATTGGGATTAAAATCTGATGCTCCTATGGATGTCATTTGGGATATCATGCGTTGTTGGGTATGCACTTTTTATTCAAACAATTTGATTATTATAATTATCATATTCGTTCAAAAATGCATTTTTTGACATCTTTTATCGTTTGTTTTTAATCAAGGTTAAAAATCATCCTGTGAAAGAGCAATCACCCGATCAATCTGGAAGCGTTATACTTGCCAAAGAACCCGTTCTTCAGGTATCTTGCACCTTGTTTTGATTTTTTTTGTTTAAATTCTTTTCTATGTTATTGTTTTCTGATCATTTTATGTTTCGACAGGCTAATTTTGCAAGAGCAGTTGCATCACTTAGCAAGGCTCAGACCAAGAAGGTTGCACGTTTCCTTCCAAACCCCGAAAGACACTGGGGTCCGAAGCTTAGGGCTGGTCGCACCATTACTAGCAAACATGTCTCTTTATTAGGTGCAGATGCAGTCAATGGTGTTCTTAACAATAATGAACATGAAGCCGAAGAGCCCCAGGTGAAGCGTCAAAAGACAGAAGACCCGACTTCCACCTCTTGAAAAGAAGTTATAATCGCGAGGCTGACCTGCAAAAGCCCGTTATTTAGTTATGGATGAAACTTTTATATCAGAATTTATAAATCTTGAAGGTTTGTAAGTTTTTTAAGACCATTAAGCGTTATTGTTTCAGTTTTGTTTTCTTATAGATTGAAACCACCCCATGTTTTCTTTCACTAGTCAAAAACTCCATAATATTACAAACACTAACTGACTAACGTCACGATTTGGTGAAACCACACCAGTCTTGGTCAATACACTACGGCCCGGGTCAGTCTCCGGGGGCTCACATAAACAAAAACGATAAACATAAACCATCTTTTTTATTATCCTCCAGCTTGTCCAAGATGTTTTCGTATAATCTTTGCTTACATGCATCTCTCTTGCTCTTCACTTGCTATTAGCAGCCTTAGCCGGTGGGTTGAGCTCATCCCAAGCGTCGATCCATGTAACCATGGCGTCACCGAGCTTAATGAAGTAAGGGTCAATCTTCCCTAGCTTATCCTTAACCTGTTTAGCCAACTCTTTGTAGCAAGACTGCACCGTGGTGCACTCTTTCGGGAGAATGGCGTCTTGAAAGAACGGGATCATCTCTTCTTGCCAAAATATGCCTTTGTATTCTTTCTTGAGGTTCACAAATGGATTGCTTGCCTTGCTGTGCCAAATGTAGGGCAACCCTGTCTTGATCCCGAGCCCCAAATGGTCGCATATTACCTACAAAACCGTCACAAGTTTAGTAAATTGAAGTGATCGAATGGTCTAGCTAGTTTGGCTTATAGAGTTGTCTAGGAAGCACCTTGACGCACCAGCCAGCCCACATGTCGTCATAACGGCCAATGGGCTGACCATCACCCATGAGCCCGAAGTACATAGCTGGACCAATGAGGCTTCGGTCGAACGCGAGGTTCATTCCACACATAGGGAAGAGAACACCCTTTGGGATTGTCATGACTGCATCAACATACCTAAAAAGAGCCCAAACAAATATCAAACACAAAAAAACATGAACCCATTGATGAACTTGGTTTGTAGCCATTCAAAAATGCACCTTGTGTTTCTTTCTCTAGGTTTGACGAGCTGTGTCGGTGCATCATAGTCTGGGATGTTGAGCCAAAGACCATGTGACACCGCGGTCGGGACACCTTCACGGAGGCTAAAAGGGTAACCACGAACGAAGTCTGCACCGTCGGAGAAAGGGTCGTAAAGGGTGTTGAAGAAGTAAGGAGTTGAAGGGTTAAGGAGGTTGTTGATGTGTTGTCTAAGTGCATCTATGTCCTTCCCTGTTGGGTCCTTAGCAACCTATCAAACATTTTTCCAAAATCAAATCAATTTCAAAACATCAAACTATAAACATATTCCATTCATAAAGCTACATATTTATAAAATCCTTTTTAATAGGCGGGTGACATGAATATTGAATGTAAGCGTTTCTTAAAGGTCACCTGTCTAGTACAAGGCTAATAAGGCTAATATTTAGCTGATGATAACAAAGATGGATATTTAAATGAAAGATAGAAAGGAAAAGTAACAACTCACAAAGCAATCATCATCAATGGTGAAGATATACTTCTTCTTAGAAACAATGTACCCAAAGCACCGACAAGCCGAATCCTTAAACGAGATACACGAAGCCTTGGGGCCCAAGATCTTGTTAATGTCATTACGATTGTAGAGCTCGTAATCGAAGCCATCGGGGACCTTGATGTTCCTAGACGGATCACCATCTTGAACAATGATGAGATGATAGGGTTGGAAGAAAGGCCTCCACATCTCGAGGAAGTCGAGGTTGCGAATGGTGGGTATGACGATATCGAGTTCATCTTTGAGAGGGAAGGTTGAAGAGGCCATGGCTTGAGAGAAACAGAGGTTGGTTAGTTGATGGTTAAGAGTGAATGAGAGAGAGTGTGTTATATAAGAAATGAGAACGAATGTCACGTGAGATAACATTCGACTCGGAGGTTGCAACGGCTGTGAATTCTTCAAAGTGAGGGTACTTTCCGATTTAGTTGCTTTTCCTTGTGATTGTTTCATACTTGTATAATATGTCACTCTATTACAATTTTAAAGTTGTCTTAATTATTATATACAGACTCAGGTTTTTTTATTGTTAAATGTCACAAAATCAAAATTTAAACTAATAACAAAATTTTATGAAATTAACTATATTAATAAAATAATATTCTAAGACATGCTTTGACTGAGATTACGTATATGAAATTAACTATAACTAATAAAATAGTGATAGCAATTTTTTTAAAATTTTGTTTTAAAATTTTCCAAAAATAATAAATATTTTGTTCTAAAACAAACCGTATAAAAATGTCATTTTTAAAATTTTTTTTATTATAACTCCCAAATTATTTATTTTTGGTTTTACAAAATTGAATATTTAAAAATACCGATTTTTAAATTATTTCATATCTTTAAAAGAGATAACATTAATAAATAGATCTCTTTTTAATTTATTAAATGTAAAAGAATGTTAAATAATATTATTAGTAATTAAAGTAATTATTTAAGATGAGAGAGGCGAGAAAATTTTAACGAGGATAATTGTGGTGCTGCCACGTGGCACTAAAGTTACTCTTTTATTAGAGTAGTAATATAAGATAAGATAAGATTGAATCGAATATCCATTTACCATAAACGAATTTATTTATATACAAGAAATATAAATCTGTCAAATTAAATTGGAATTCAATTTTTGTATGATGCTTTCACTTCCTTACGTGGCTAAGAATGCATATTGATCACATGTAATGTGTCTCGTTCAAGCATTTGATTATTCGGAGATTGAGCAAAGTGAATAGCTTTAAACACAAATCCGGTGGTTAAAAGTAGGATAATAAGTATACATGAACTTTTATCCGCAAATTAACACATATACTTGGTTGGAAAACTTTATGTGCTTATCCTTGCAACTGTTATCTAAATCACTTTGATCAAATACTGATCAACTAATTATCATTATTTTTTTTCTAGGAGCACAATAAGCAACAAAACTACCGTATGACCATTTTCACTCCCAACTCATCGAGATTTAACTCTATTTTACCTATTGATATTTTTGGTCAGGCTTTGAGGAAAATTCCCAAAATATACGTTTGACCACATTTTTTTTAAATAATCTTTTGACCAAGTAATCCTTAAAATATCTATTTCATAAGTTCATTCGAATAAACTTACAGTTGTCTGAACTTTCAGAATAACCCTATTTAGACACGTGTCTTCATCTGAACGGCTCATCGTGGGTTCAAACGAACTTGATTTACGACGAGACGCTCGTGTTGGGGTGAGAAGAGTTTAGGGGATGAGCTGATCAAATTGACATTATGAGAGAGAAAGTTTGTCAAATAGACATTTTCGGAATATCCCCAGGTTTTGGCGTTATATAACGAGTTTGGTTAAGGTTAATTTAAAGAGAATGTTATATTTTCATATATAAAACAAACAAAAAATGCACATATATAATTCGAACTTAAAAATTGATCCGGCTAGAACAATCAAAAACCAAATCCAAATTCAGACATTCAGTTAGCTAAATTATAAATTTTGGTTTTTTAAAGTTTGATTCGCACTCTTTCAGTTTAATTGTTATGTAGTGCTTGGTAATTGTTAGATCTTTATATCTTATTTACAAATATTGACAAAAATACTTTCATCTTTTCTTTCTTCATTTCTAGGCTCACACGAAAAAACATGTTTGTTTACATGCATGATGCATCACAATTACTTACTAGAGAAAACTAAAACTTTCAGATATTATTTTGTTCCCAAAAGCTTCAAGGTGTACAGGTTCCTCCTCCAGGCTGCAAAATAACAACATAGCCGTCAATATTTCTAAAGCATTTGGGTAAACAAAGGAGTAAAATTAACCAACATCCAAACATTAAATCCAACATCAATCAAATATTCAACTTACCACACATGCATGCACGTCGTTGCATCCACACAAACGCTCTCCGTTTAGCAAATCGACCGCCTGAAATGTTCCCCCGCCTTCGCTTCTCTAATAGTGAAACAATATCTCATCAAACATAATGAACAAACAATGATGCTTTTTAAATGCTACAACAAGGATTTAATTTAGTACCTTGTAAAAATCAACAGCAAGGAAGTTGGCCCAACGATTACCAGAATCAGTGTAGCAAGTCTTGGTCATGTCCATGAGGCCTCTGTTGTTCTGACCGCATGCCAACACCTTTAATGGAAGTGTACGGAAGTAGTTAACTAAAACAAGTGATTTGGTTGTATCGTTCATTGAAGATGACTCTCCTCTGTTTGGACACTCCCCTGCCTTCATTCCACCGTCCCCATCTACAATCAACACAAATAAAATTGCATAGTTTTAAATAAAAGGGATATAACAAACAATTGAATGTGTGTGTTCTTAACATTTGTAACAATTTTTGCTAGATAGAAATACAAAAAGTACAACTGTTCCATACAAACTTGAGTGACAGTTGTGCTGTGAAATGTAAATTCACACCAGTCATCAAGATGGCTCAATCTATTTCAGGATCTCAAGCGATTTTTTTTATTTTTAGGTTTTTTTAATTAAAATAACTAGAATAAAAACCCACCCTCCTTTGTTTAGGTTCGTCATCCTATAACCCAAAAAATGTAAACTTCAAGTAATTTTAAAAAGTATTCAATCCTGATGAACAAAAAAATGGTGTCAAAGAACTTGTGCACACTCTTACAATCCAAGGTTTTAGAGCTTTCTTGGAATCTTTTTAAAAAAGTGAATAGCAACTAACATTGGTTTTCGACCATGTAATTCCATTGGTACGCGATTCCTTCACTTTGTTCTTTGGATTTAACTGAGCCAAAAACAAGTAATCTTTGGTTGTTAGCCACCATGTCACGAACCAATGGCCAATCTTGGCCACCTTTTGGCATACTTGTCACTGGGAACCAGTATTTCTTCAAACCCACATTTGTAAACACATTGGTCAGACCGTTAGGTGCTTGTACATAGTCTTCAAGGATGATGTGACTATTTCATTTGGATTTGCTGATAAAAAAGCTTCAACTTCCTTCAAAGTGTCAATGGCTGGTACCTTTTATGTGAACAAATGCATCAAGTTAAGAAATATCCCATAGCAGAGTAATTGCATAAAATAAAAGATCCACATATGGCATGAGAGCAAAGTACACTTACAAATTTAGTATAATCATGACATTGTCCGCCAAAAGAATGGCACAACCATACGGTATCCTCAAGTCATATGTATCTAGCATCAAAGCCCGAACCCCATTCTATAGAAAGTAATAACAAGTAATATGTTGGTGATCTGTTTTCTTTTTTGTAGCAAATTTGGAACTATAAATGCTAAGAAAATGAGACTTGAATAAGAAGACACATACATTTAGTTGTTGAGTGACTGAGTCTTCTTGATTCGTCGGGGCAACTCGCGGGGTCCCATCATCGATCGCAAAGGAATTATGTGTTGTCAAGAACGAGTATTTGTTGAATGGTAAAGAATTATTCTGTTTTCAAACATTTAAACAAAATAAATCGAGTTAAAAGTTCGTTACTTTCGAGTTTTGAGGCTATAAAAAGCAAGAAGATGTAAGGCTCAGCCCAACTCCGCCCAAAAACTTAATTTATTTCAGCCCAGCCAAGAAAGTTTTTATCAAGGCTATGTTGAATTGTTGACCCAATTACAATTTTTGAAAAAATCTGACCGGATTTATAGTCCAGTGGTAGGGGTGCATATAACTATATAAGTCCAGCTGCTCGAGATCGAAACTATAAATAGCTCCAAACGAGACGACTTTTATCGAGCTCGAGCCGAACTCGAGCCCGAAAAAGCTCAATTAATGATCGAGCCCGATCTCGAGCTTCACATATCGAGCTCGAGCCCGAGTAAATGAAATTTTCTACTTATATATTTTTATTTAATTTATTAAATATATTTATATAAGTAATTTGTAATATATATAAAATTATGATAAAAATAATTATATAATATGTATAATGTTATACATCGTGCTAAGCTCGGTTTGTTTGCATCACTTCCACCGGTGACCAGGTGATGTTATAAATATTTAATTTTTTTAACTATATCTATATATCTAAAACATGAGTCTAAAATCAAAATAAACAATCCCACATATGGCGTTAAACTAATTAGTAATGATAGTCCGAAGAAAGAGCAGTTATTAGCCTAACTAGAATGGCTTAACATCCCACCGGTTCCAGTGAGTGAAACCGGCCAGTCTAACTGTGAAAACCATTATCAAGTTACTTGTTCGACAACATTAAGGACTAAGGAGTGACCTAACCCACTTGTTGACTTTTCTTTCAAAATTGTTGATGTCATCTTCATACATGCAACTTGTGGTATCTAAAGTCTCCACATACAACACGTAACAAAAAACTCCAATTCATAAAATGTCATTTTATATTTAAGAATAAATAATAATAAAACGTAACGCAACATCATTTTGACTTGATTTTGGTACATTCATCTACTACATATGATTAAACTAAAACATCGAAAGTAATCAAAAACAATTTCAAGGTATTCACTGATCACAAGCGTTATATATTTCTATATAGCACATGAACTTGATGCGAATGATACAATGATCTTAATGTTTGATAGATAAAACTTGTAAGAAAATTTAATCAAAACCGGCTAAAAGAAAATTAATATCAAAAAATAGCAGTGAAATTTTGACTCAGCATGTAGCAAGTACCAACGATTTAACCATGGTTATCCTTGTAGTTAACGTCCATTTTGGATTCAATCAAGCAGCTATTCATGGCTACGTTCAACACGATAATTGCCGGCAAAAAACACATCCGATTTGATGATTTGAAATCAACCTTTGGTTTCACACTCAAACACACAATCAAGTAATGAACTCTATTAGTCTACAACTACTACCGTACGACGTTTTACATTCCTTCATCGTTCTAGGTCAAATATTAGGGGAATTGTACTCACCATCAGATTGAACAACGGCGTTGCAGTTGATCGAACACATTTGGACCCTGAGTATCCTTGAGGACACGAGAAGCAATACAGTCCGCTCTCGCAATCTCCGTCCGATTTACAATCATCTTGTAACTACATCGATTCACAGTCATTTCAATTTCATGTGTTATGAGAGATCAACGATAGTAATACCTAAATTGTTGCAGAAATTCACGTAAGTTGATGATTTGACGGTGAGTAACTGACGTACCTTGCATTTACGGTCGGAGCATGCTGCAACGATAGAGATTAACAACAATGGAGTCACGATCAAAAGTAGTGAATATCTCTGTGACTCCATGTGAATCGACTGCAAACGACGAACGCTCAATTTGATATGAAATGGTTAGAAGTTTGTACGATAAATATGATGTTATGAATTGAATATTAAATTAAATTATAATTATAATTGAAGACATTAATTTATTGGGGAGAAAGTGGGAAAACGAATGGGAAGGTAGGAAGATGAAAGGATATTCTGTTTCTAGTACGGAGAGATATTTTTATTTTTAGAGTAAATTATCATTTGTATTTTTAATATTTGTTTATTTTAACCACTTATATTCATACGGTTTTAAAATTGTCATCGGGCCCCTGACGTTTCATGTTATCTTCATTTGAGTCGATGTTGTTTTATTTTTATTTCCATTTGAGTACAGATGACCAACACCGTTAATTTTTCTGTTAAAATTATTATTAAAAAGACCAAACTATCCCTTAAATTAAATAATAATAAAAAAACTTATGGAACCTATTAATCAACATCTTCTTCATTACCAACACACCTATCACTACCTCCGCATTCCTCATCGTCACCACCATAGCCCCCCCACCACACACTCTTTTTCCTTTTATTAGAGCCACCCATCACCACCATCCTCCACGTATATGACATCGTTTTCCACAGTTTCTCCGCCTCCATCGCACCCTCACACGCCTCCGACCTCGAGAAACACCCCGATGTGCTGTTGGTGCTTCAAGATCGCCGGCGAGAGCTTCACACCACCCGTTCGCCGCAGTTCGTTGGGCTGAGGAACCAGAGAGGCCTTTGGTCCGAATCGGACTACGGTTCCGATGTTATTGTTGGTGTGCTTGATACCGGAATCTGGCCGGAGAGACGGAGCTTCTCCGATCTGAACCTCGGACCGGTGCCGAACCGGTGGAAAGGCTTCTGCCAGACCGGAGTTAGGTTTACGGCGAGGAACTGTAATCGGAAGATCGTCGGAGCTAGGTTTTTCTCGAAAGGACATGAGGCTGTCGGTGGAATCGGTGGCGGTGTGGGCTTCGGTGGCGCGATTAACGATACGATGGAGTTTCGGTCGTCGAGAGACGCCGATGGCCACGGGACGCACACGACGTCAACGGCCGCCGGTATTTCCACTGGGATGATTCGGCGACAACGATAGTGGTGCGGTGACGGCGGTGGTGCGATGGCAGAGATGGTTGCAGTGGTAGTGGTGGACATAAAGAAGGAGAAGAGGAGGAAGATGGAGAGGATAGAGATAGTATAAAAGGGATGTGGGTGTGGATGGTGAATATTTTTAATAAATAAGGGTATTTTTGTTATTTTATTAAAACTAACGGAAAAATCTAACGTCGTTAGTGAATTGGATTCAAATAGAAATAAAAATGAAACGTCAGGGGTCGGATGATAATTTTAAAACCATAGGGATGCAAATGATTAAAATGAACAAACATCAGGCATGCAAATGGTAATTTACTCTTATTTTTATTGTGTGAATTTGTTTATTTAATGAAAATTGAAAATGTTAAAAGACAACTCAAAAATTAGAAATTTCGAGTGATGAGTTTTTGTCTCGATTATAATTATAATCACGAGTAGTGATTTTAAATTATGAAAGGTTTATTAACATTACTCACCTTCTACCAAGATGGTTTATTGGTTATCTTACTCACGCGTAATGGTTTGAAAACATATATGAACGTGGTGTTGAATGAGTAACCATATGTATTACTAGATCAAACATGGGGTCATTAACTTGTTTATTAGTCGTAGTTTTATAATTGTTATTGTACGTCATTAGGGAATTAATATAAATTTATTAATATTATTAATATTATTAATATTATTATTATTATAATTATTATTATTATTATATATTATTATTATTATTATTATTATTATTCTTATTATTTTTATTATTATTATTGTTGTTGTTGTTGTTATTCTTATTATTGTTGTTATTATTATTATTGTTATTATTATTATTAGTATTATTATTATTATTAGTATTATTATTATTATTATTATTTATTATTATTATTAGTATTATTATTATTAGTATTAGTATTATTATTATTAGTATTAGTATTATTATTATTATTATTAGTATTATATTATTAGTATTATTATTATTTATTATTATTATTAGTATTATTATTATTACTATTATTATTACTATTATTGTTGTTGTTGTGTTGTTGTTGTTATTATTATTATTGTTGTTGTTGTTATTATTGTTGTTGTTGTTATTATTATTGTTATTATTGTTGTTATTATTGTTGTTATTATTATTGTTATTATTATTGTTACTATTATGTTACTATTATTGTTACTATTGTTGTTATTATTATTCTTATTATTGTTGTTATTATTATTGTTATTATTATTATTATTATTATTATTATTATTATTATTATTATTATTGTTATTGTTGTTATTGTTGTTATTATTATTATTATTATTATTATTTGTTTGTTATTATTATTATTAATGTGTATATACTTTATATTAAGTTAGATAATACTTAATAGATACTGCTATATAATACTTTTGAGATGGACAAACTTAACATTTCAGTTTAATTTAAAATATCTAATGGACATATTTTTAGTATTTAAGAAATTTTAGTATCTATGACATATTTTTATATATAGTGAATGACATATATAACTTCATATAATTATAATAATTTTATTTTGTAATTTAATAACATATTTGTTTAATGACATATTATTTTTTATTTTGTGAATGACATTATTAATGTAAATAATTATTAGAATCCAAAAGTTACAATGCATTAATAAAATCCCAAAATATATCTTTTCTTTTTTTTCCTCAAAATATCCCTTAAATAATTTTTCTCAAAATGTTACCACCAGACAAGACGCTGATGCCTCCTTAGATAAGGGGCGAGCGCCTGCATAGTGGATCATTTAAAATTATACATGTGATGCCGGCGGACGTCTCCGCAAAACACGTGTACGATTTTGAGTGGCTAGGTGTTCGTGCGCCGTCTAAGGAGGCACCGATATATTAACTGAATGAAGTATTTTGAGAAAAAAATATTGGGGGACATTACGAGATAATTTTATGTCAAAAAATACATTTTGGAAATTTTTCCTTTAAAAATATACATCACAAAATTAAATGACAAAAATATTATGGACATTTTAAAAAACAAATAAAAACTTTTATTTGTGTTTCAGGTTCCCCGAAGTTTTCTTGTAAAACTGATCAGAACCGCACTATGTATCTGTTGATTTATGTATCACTCTTATTTATTAGAAATGGTATTTTGTATCGTTTCAGTTAGTTTTGTAGAATATATGACTTCTATATATTATTTTTCTATTTTTAAAAGTAATCAAGTTATTTTCTCTTTATTCGTTTGTCTCAAGCTATTACTCAATTTCTTAAATATGGTTCAGGTGGTCTAAAATCTAAACTGCATATATTTCCATTATACTCAAAAATTTTGAAAAATACAATAAACATATTTTTTGATTTCGTCAAAATCTATAAAAGGCAGACTCACATATTAAATTAAATTATTATTTTTAAAGAAACTTCTGGTTTATATGAAAATGCCAAACATAAAGGCTCAAAAGATGATCGAGAATTGGTTTAGTTGAATCATGGATTCGTCAATTCGACTTTCACAAAATTCCACTCCAACGTTCCAAACCTTTCATGTATATCACAACTTAACCTTTGTCTATGTTCAAATAAGTGTTATTGTTTACTTTTGTTTTGAACATATACTAAACAACATGTTTGTAGAATGGCTTAAACGTAAAGGTGTGGTTAATCTTTTAAAATATATTAACTCCGTAAACAAGTAGATTTAATAGTGAGATGTATGAGATTAATGTAGAATACTTGGATAACTTGAGATGGTTTAAACACAAAGGTGTGGTTAATCTTTTAAAATATATTAAGGCCGTAAACAAGTAGATTTAATAGTGAGATGTATGAGATTAGTGTAAAATACTTGAATAATCTGAGAGTCGTGAAGATCGTTTTCAGATCGATATTATTTGGTGGTTCATCCGAATAAATCAATCGGATACAACTCAGATGAGATCAAGAATTTGTATGTTATGATGTGTGAATTTTTCGTGAACCAGAAGAAGAAGAAGAAGAAGAAGAATTCGAGAGAAGAATATGACCAACATTGATAATCCATTCAGTTTTAGAGGGAAAAAAGAGAAAAAAATGACATTCGGTAGTGTAATTAATTTTATTTTATTTTTATTTCAAATAACCATTAAAATGCGTATTTTTCACTCTAATTTTACATGTGAAATTTTGAAAAATCGATTTGAAATGCATTTTTTAATGAAGTCATTTTTACCAAAATAAAAAATTTTCCAAGCTGACCTGGCAGCTCGACCCCAGCCAGAGGCTCTGCCCCTTCCCGCCAGGGGCTGCCGCCCTTTGGACCCTGCTACCAGGGGCACTGCTCCCGAACCCCCGCCAATGAGGCGTTCCCCCCTTGGAACCCCCATTGCTTAGGGGATTCGCCCCTAAAAAGGTTTTTAATATCGAAGATCATAATACACTCAAATGAAGCATGTACTCCGCATCTCCTAACTTGTTTGATGGATATTGGGATCACATTTATCATTAGTCAATCCAATTACACTAAAATATCTAAAATTAACTTGTTGAAAACTCTAATGAAGTTAAAATTAAACCTGTTTACGATTAAATGAATGTGTTTAATCTCGTGTTTCACATATCGAGCTTTACGTGGCTCACATATTTAAGTGAACCTAATATATAAATGGAATTACACTCTATTTACACCTTATTTTTACTCAATTTCACGTGCCTAAATGAAATTTAATAATTCAATCTATGATAAATTGGCCAATAATAGATGTTAAAAAATTAGACCGGTGACACTTATAACTTTTTTTTGTATCACTAAAAGCAATTCAACTCGCATATCATTAGAAAATCACACTTGATTAAGACTTGAATTTCACTCTATTTCACTTACACGGAATGCTTGTTTCATATTTTCGCCGATAAGGCTGGGATGATGTAGAAATAAAATGTAAACTTACGTTGGTTATGTAAATAGGATTGTCCTTAACAACGAAAGTGAAAGCTGGTTGAGTTATTACTTTGATTGTTAGTATCAATTATGATTGATCATTATGTTAAAATTTTAAATTATTAAAATCTAATTTCTCTTTATAAATCTATAAACTTCCTTCTACAACAGGAATGTCATTATTATATTTCAGTCATAGACTAAAAGTTTAACATAAATTGTTGTATTCGGGCTTATTTGTTTTCTCAGGAAAAATTATGTATGTATGAAATGTGAGATAGTGCCTGCATAATAGAAGATGAAACAATACTATGAAGGAATATAGGCATATTGAATTTCATGTCTTAGGTTGGTATCTAAAAGAGGAAGCCTAGGGTTGTTGTCAAATGATACTCCAAGAACACATGTATAAATATATAATAGAGACGCCATAAATGATGTCTTATCATCAGTGTCTCAATTAGATGAAATAAATAAATGTAAAGTAAACTATTTCGGAACAACATAGGTAAAAATAAATAAATGTAAAATAAACTCTTTCTTTAATGATACAATCACAAGCAAATAACTGTAGGTAAAGTTAGTTAAAGGTAAATAAACATTTTACTTAGATCGGAGGCTTTTTAGATTACAGATCCTGGATTCAAATTCGGACATAGTGTTTATTGATGTAATTTAAAAGTAAAATAGATTTATCGTTAAAAAATAATAATAATAAATGTTAACTAAACATTTTACTTAGTTTACTAATTAAATTTGATTGATGATGAGAGTAAACATAAGAATAACTAAAATAAAACTAATTTGGTAGAGATATTGGTACGATAGATTTCACATTAAGAGAACAATATAAACTAATTTCCTAAGGTAGGACAACAACTGCACATTACTTATTCATTATTTTTGCTTAATTGACCAGTAGTTTTAAATTAGTAGTCCAAATGAACCCCTCATTACTTAATTCTCTTTTCTTTTTCTTCACCTTTATTTCATTTTCTTTAGATTTAACTTTTATTAACAAATTAACTTTTGTATTTAAGATTTAAGTTAAGTTACAGCAAGTATGTGTTTTCATAATTAAATCATAAATTTGTGGCACTTGCATATTAGTTTACTATGAAATAATTGATAAGAAATTATATCTACCTTATATATTTCTAGCACAATTTGATTTGTTATTATTAATCTCTATTGTAATTTATGATTGATTATAGTGGTATATTGTCTATTTCTAGCACTTGCTAGTTTTGGTATGTTGGGGGATATCATTATTGCTGAACCCAATGCCTACATTGCTTTTGGGGGTAAAAGAGTAATTGAACAAACATTGAATAAAACAGTATCCGACGGTTCACAAGCGGCTGAGTATTTATTCCAGAAGGGCTTATTCGATCTAATCGTACCACGTAATCCTTTAAAAAGCGTTCTGAGTGAGTTATTTCAACTCCACACTTTCTTTCCTTTGAATCAAAATTAAAACATTAAGTTCAATTATTTTGAGCAAACAAGTAATTAGTTTATCGGAATCCAAGTCAAAATTAGACGAATGGGGTTTTCTTTATTGACATAAGATCTAATTTTATAAAGAATCAAAAGTCACAGAAAAGAAAAAATTCGCCCCCTTTTCTATATTCTCTATTCCTGATTATTGATAAGTATGCCTATGGACGACGTATGTTGTATCGAAACACTATTGTTGTCTTGTAGAATCTCGTTTTGATTTTTAAAAGATATTTAGGCTATAAGTGTAGGGCTGTAAACGAGTCAACCCGAGTCAAACCAGGATGGGTTCGAGCTCTAGCTCGAAGCTTATTAAGCCGAGCTGAGCCGGCTCGAAAATTTTAACGAGCTCAAAACACCGGCTCGAGTTCGACTTGTGAAAAGCTCGAGCTAGCTCGTTCGAGCCGGCTATTTATATGAAAACATAAAAAATATATATTTGGGCTTTTATATTTATTGGATACTTCGTACTTATGGGAACACAAATTATTATTTTGAATGTAAACATTTACTATCAAGTTATATATTTTTTACACAAAATACTTAATGTTTATAAAAAGAATCCATTTTCATTTTTAAATACATTTTTTAAATCCTAATATAAAAAAATAATAATCATAATAGTAGTAGTAGTACTAGTAATAATAATAATTATGCTATATATATATATATATATATATATATATATATATATATATATATATATATAATATATATATATATATATGGGTAAAGCTCTAATGAGAACGCTTAGTTTTTGTGAGAATCATTTAACTCTATTTGATTCATTGATTTGTTTTAAGATAGATGAGATCATGCCATGTGTCAATTTGATTTTATTAATAGGAAAAGACAATTTGGTCAATTAACCAACTCCAAATAAATCAGGTTGAATATGGTGGTGACAAGTCTAAGTTTTTCTCTCCTTCTATATACATATATTTTTTTATTAAAATAATTTTACACTCATTTGTTTTTATATATTCATAACTTTTTTATACTATATTATTTTTTTATAAAAATTACACCATTAAATTTGTAATCTTTTTCTCTTTAATTTCCATATAGTCTCAATAATTTTTGTATGCTATAGTTAAGATGTCTGCAGTTACATCACTGTAACTAGCATTTGCAACACATAAAAACCATTTAAAACACCTAAAACCATTTTACAATACCTAAACTACATGTTACACTAGTATAATGAAACTACATCATTGTAGTCAAACTAAAATACAATTAGTAAGCTAAGAACATATGCACTAACAATATAACAATAAGTAGCATGATATCTCATAATATTTATAGTCAATTACATCATTTTTATTTAAATAACAAAAAAAGTTCACTAAAGAAATATGTGTAAAACATCAAGTAAACTATGAAAAACCTAATATTAACTAACATTACACGAATGTAAACCAATGTAAATCAATATTAATTAATATAAAGCAATCTGTAAGACAAATATAAAGTGATGCAACATACTACTACGTTAATATAATTAAGTGTAACACCACTGTAAGAACCTAAAACCATTTAAAACACCTAAAACCATTTTACAACACCTAAAGTACATCTTTCGCAAGTATAACGAAACTACATCACAATTAGTAAGCTAAGAACATATGCACTATAGCCAAACTAAAATACAATTAGTAAGCTAAGAACATATGCACTAACAACATAACAATAAGTAGCATGACATCTCATAAAATTTATAGTCAATTACATCATGTTTATTTGAATAACAAAAACATTTACTAAACAATTATGTGTAAAACATCAAGTAAACTATGAAAAACCTAATATTAACCAATATTACACGAATGTAAACCAATGTAAACTTATGTAAATCAATATTAACCAATATTGTAACATCTTGAAATTTTTGAAAGTTAATTTTTGTTAATTCTTATAAGACCTAGTTATGCTATTTATGAAACTTGTGGGCAACTTATGTTTGCTTTCTTTATCTTACTATATTTCTTGAAAAGTTAACTTAAACAATTAAATTATACACAATAAAAGTAATAACTATAATACTAATGTTAATAATACTAATAATAATAATATTATTAAATACTAATAATAATATTAAAGAATAATAATAATATTAACTAATAATAATAAAATTAAAAAATATATATATTAATAATAAATAAATAATGATAGTAATAATAATTTATAAAAACTTTTAAACTTAAAATAATTAATAATGTTTAAAACTTAGTGTTTATTAATTCAAGGGGGCTGTTTTGTTGACATTAAAACTTCAAAAGAAAGTTTTTTTACATAAAATATCAAAATGAAAACTACAGGGGCTAACTGTGTAAATAATTAAAACACAAACTTTTTTTCCCCTCTCATTTCCCGTTTTTCCGGTGACCTTCCGGCCGGCCACCGTTCGAACTCCGGCGGGGCCCCAAACGTAGGCAAAACACACGAAACCGAACCTCAAACGTTGAACAACCGATCTGTGAACTTATTCGGTCGCATTAAAAGCTTTAAATTGGGTTTAACATCGTGTAGTAGAGGAACGAACTCGGTAACCGATTCACATTAAACCTTCAAGCCGTTCGGGCATTAATACTCAATGATAATCAAATTAAAGACACCTACACGATCGTCTAACCATACCTAAGCTTCTACTCAACGTAATTTTACCTAAAAACACACAAACAAAGTGCGTCGATCATCAACACTGTCGCGGTCTGCAAGCTAATCGAAACCCATTCTCTAAACCATCTCAACTGAAATTGATAGAGGGCTTTCAACCCTTGAGTCACGTGGAAGTTTCCTGCACAATTAATTGAATTTCCATTATCATTTGCATCGTGAACGCTATACCACTCGGGTCACGACTATTTCCTCGGTCTGTGGCATCGAAATCAATCTTAATCAGGTAGGTTTAACACATCAATCTACTCGATTTCACTTAGGGATTAAAAACCCTAAGGTTAATTGGGTTGAAACTCACGAATCATTGCTCAATTTTGGGTTCGGTTGATCTAGGGTTCATGAGGAAATTTGGGGTTTTGTTTAGGTTTCATATTTAAGAATTAAAAATCAATACATACCGCGGCAAAGAGCCTGGTTCATTGGTTAAGTTACTTCATTCACACACATGAGGTCCCGGGTTCGAACCCGGGCACCATCATGTTATTTTTTTGAAGGGTTTTAACCCTTAATTAAATTATAAAAACTTTTTAATATATATAAAAAATATTTTTAAAAGCCACCATATATTTTCTGTATTTCTCTTTTAGTTTAAATAATTATTTTTAATAAAAATTTTTAACAAAGATTGTTCATGAATAATAAAATGGATTACAATAATAATTAAAAATTATTATTGTTTCAAAACATTTCTTTTCAATTTATATTGTTTAATAGTACTTAATTCTTTTTGTTATAAAAATTTATTCAAACTTTATGAAACTTTCAAAATGTTATAAGTGTTTCTTTTTCACATTTTTGTATAAAATATAGATATATATATATATATATTTAGAAAAAATAAATGGTTTTCATTTGTTAAATATAATTATTTAACAAACCCCCAAATCCACTTAACCCTAGTATTCATTAATTAGTTAAACCCATTATGTTTAAGCTTAAATCTTGTAATATCTATATACTAGGGTGCATTGTGAAGACTTTACGTTGGAACGACGATTACTATATCTTATTAATCATCTATTATATACTTATTTGACCAAGTGAGTTTTCCTTGCCCCTTTTTGTCTTTTCACACTAATTTGGGGTGAAACATAATTACTTATACATAATGCACTTGTAAACGTTTAGATTTGTAAAGCACTTGCAATTCATATTTTTTTGTCATGGTTATTTGTGTGTTGTAAGTGTTTATATGAGATACATATTTTTGTTTACAATCATTAACTATTGCCAGCCTGGCGACGTCTTTGATCATTGGGCCTGACAAGCCTATTTGGTGCTAAAGTCGATGTATTGCCGACTCCTGATGACGTATGCTTGTTCATCATGGGAACCAAATACACTTAGCCAATCTTTTATACTTGTAATCAAGTCGAGGTTTGGTTGTGACGATATGTGTTCTATAACCTTACTTGCTTATGACCTATGACATGAATTGCTACTTGTAACTTTATCATATTATGTATAAAAACCTTGGAAACTCACCAACTATTTATAGTTGACCCTTTTATTTTTATCATGTTTCAGGAAATCCCCAAGTTTAAAGTGGACTTTTGAAGCTTGGAAATAAAACTAGGACTTGGACCTAGTTAAATAAATAAATGTTATGTTACGTTTTGTTTTATTTAGGATTATTTCATGTTTTGAGACTTATGTTTGTAATGCCTTTTGAAACTTATAATTTTAATATTTACACTTAAATATAGCGTTATGTGACTGTGAATAATCTTAACCCTCACATCTCGACGATTCCGTCGTCAAGGTTGTTGTGTGACAAATATAAAGCAATCTGTAAAACAAATATACAGTGATGCAACCTACTATTACGTTAATATAAATAAGTGTAACACCACTGTAAAAACCTAAACCATTTAAAACACCTAAAACCATTTTACAACACCTAAACTACATCTTTCTCAAGTATAACAAAACTACATCACAATTAGTAAGCTAAGAACATATGCACTAACAACACAACAATTAGTAAACAAGTATGTGTAAAACATCAAGCTACACTATGAAAACCCCAATATTACACCAACATTACACCAATGTAAACTGATGTAAACCAATAATAAATAATATGCATCAATTTGTAAAACAAATATAAACTTATGCAACTTACTGATCTGTTAATATAAATAAGTGTAGCACCACTGTAAGAAGGTATAACATAAATGTAAAAATGTGTAACATAGAATATTAAGAATATGTATCAATGAACATAGATCTAAAAATAACAAAAAATGAAAAAACGTAGATACATAAAAAAAATTAATGTACCCAGATCTTTATGTACTAATATTTTGATGCAACTTTTGCACCTTCTTCTCTAACTCGTTCCCTCCTCCATACACCTAAGATGGTTGATGAATCCAAATCTGAAACATAGTGTGAACCCCAGATCTAAACCCAGATCGAAACACGGATCTGAACCCAATATAAACTATAGAGTGGTGGCGACAGTAATACGGTGGCGGTGGTAGTGCGGTGGCGGTGGTAGTGCGATGGTCGTGGTAATGTAGTCATGGTGATGGGATTTGCGATGGAGAAAGAGAACCAAGATAAGAGGTGGTACCTTCATTTGGCTTCTAACAGACCTTCAATCGGCTTGTATCCGACCTCTCATCAGTTTCTATCGTGGTGAGGTAGTGGAGTGACGGTGGAACAAAGTTTGGAGATCAAATGGAGATTTAGGTTTAAAAGAAGAAAAAAAAGATAGTGTGGTATAAAGAAAGGAAAAGGAGAAAGAAAGAAAGATAAGAAGAGAATGGATGGTAGGTGAGTGCTGACACTCAAAAGTTAAAAGTTGTATAAAACCAAAATTACAATATTACCCTTGATATAATGACTATCATTCAAATAGAATATTCCATCTTTGATGCCAAATGAAAGGATGTGATTTAGTTAATGGGTTCTTATAATTTCATTGGGTTTTCAAAAGAACCCATTCATATATATATATATATATATATATATATATATATATATATATATATATATATATATATATATATATTATATGCACCGAGTCACAAGCCGAGTCAACAAACCGAGTCACGAGCCGAGCTAACCCTGGCTCGAGTTCGGCTCGTTTAGAATTCGAGCCGACCCGAGCCAGCCTGTTTAGATTCGAGCCGAACTTTTTTCGAGCTTTTTTTGAGCGAGCTTCGAGCCACGAACTTTTTGTACAGCCCTATATAAATGCTTAGTTTCTTAGCAAAACCATAGTTATTGGCATCAAATTGTAGTCAAGCGTATTATTCAGTACCTTAAGGGACTATTACTCTTGGGTTAACTATTCACAAGTGTCTTTTAAAGACGTGTCAAACAGCCGACTTTAGCCGTTAAAGAAGTACTCACAAGTTTACAAGCTTTGTGCTTATGTCGATATTGATTGGGTTGGTTTCCCAGATAATCGTCAATCTACCACACGATTATTATGTGTATTTGGACCCAGCCTCATTAGATTGAGCTTTCAAAAAGCAACTAACTGTTGTTTGTTCTAGTACCAGGGTCGAGTATCAAGCTCTTTTTCACATTATTGTGAGCTTAGCTACTTTATTTTCTGTTTCTTGAGTTATGCAGAACTCTTACCAGTCCATCAGCATTGTGGTGTAACATTGTAGCAATATTGATGATATATATTTAGCGGTCAATCTAGTATTTCATTAACATATGAAACACCTTGAGATTGATTTGCATCGAATGGGACCGTATCATTGAATTAACTTTGTAATAAACTAATCACGGTATCATAAGGTTAGCATGCCATTTTCATTCAATTTAAATATAATATAACTATTATATCCCGTAAATTAACAAAAACCAAAAACTGATCCCCGTTTTCACGTGTCCAAACGTCCAATCAAACTTGCAACACAAAAAAGGACCAACTAAAGTCGATTGATAGTTGAGTAAACTGAAGTCAGATCGACTGTCACATTCGTGACGGTACATGTGGCCGTTGGGAATAATAGCTCCCGCCCTTTTTTCTCTTTTCTTTGCTTTCACCTCATCACATATAGTAGTTGCTTCAAGAAACAGATATCCCAACAGACAAATTATAAATCACACAATGAATGTCAACCCATATGAATATTTCTATATGTGTATATATATATATATATATATATATATATAATATATATATATATGCGCACATACACACATATATATAATCATTTTCAAAATCTAACAACCAGTAGGTAAGCCATCTTCAAGCTCTATAACACCCCCCAACCCCAACAGAAAAAAGCTGTGAACTTGCTCAATCTTGAGTGCGTTTTGTGTTTTAATTTTAAGAAACACAAAACGTCGAGATGAGAATATTCATCTCGATTTGTGTCTTTCTTGTGTTATGTTCTTTCTCAGGTAGTACACATTTTAAAAAAAACGTAAAGCTACAAGATTTGAACTGTTTTAACGGTTTTGTTGTTTTGCAGCTGCGTTTGATCCTCTGGATCCGACCGGAAACATAACGGTCAAATGGGATATCATGTCTTGGACCGCAGATGGTTATGTGGTAAGAAACTTGTCACTTTCAAAAACTACCAATGTTTTCTTGATTTTGATATAGATTAATGACGTTCTATTAATGTTTGTCTGCAGGCAGCGGTAACGCTCAACAATTTTCAGATGTACCGCCACATTCAGAGTCCGGGGTGGACCCTTGGATGGACATGGGCTAAGAAAGAAGTGATATGGTCCATGGTTGGGGCTCAGACCACTGAACAAGGAGACTGTTCAAAGTTCAAAGCCAATGTGCCACACTGTTGTAAGAAGACCCCTACAGTTGTGGACTTGCTACCTGGTGTCCCTTACAACCAACAGTTCTCCAACTGTTGCAAAGGTGGGATTGTGGCGGCATGGGGTCAAGACCCGTCAGATTCGGTCTCAGCCTTCCAGGTCAGCGTTGGGATGGCTGGGACGTCGAATAAGACGGTCAAACTGCCGAAGAATTTCACTCTTTTGGGTCCTGGACCAGGGTATACGTGTGGACCTGCAAAGGTTGTTCCTTCAACTACTTTTCTCACCCCGGATCGGCGAAGAAAAACTCAGGCTTTAAGTAAGATTTTCTTGTTTTGATTTTAGTATAGGTTGACTTCTGACTTTGACTCGAGGTCAAAGACTCATGACATGGCTTATGTACAGTGACATGGAATGTGACGTGCACGTATTCACGGTTTTTGGCTTCAAAACACCCGAGTTGTTGTGTGTCATTCTCATCATTCTACAACGAAACAATCACACCTTGTCCTACGTGTGCGTGTGGTTGTGAAAACAAGAACAAATGTGTCAAGTAAGCTGTCAGTTTCTCAAACACAGACTTGTAGTTTTATAACTTGTAGGAAAAAAAATAACTAGTGGTTTTGATGATATTTATAGGAGTGACTCCAAGCTTCTAAGTGTTGTTGGAGTAAATACACCGAGAAAAGACAATTTGCCGTTGCTTCAATGCACTCGGCATATGTGTCCCGTGAGGGTTCACTGGCACGTAAAGCAGAACTACAAAGACTATTGGCGAGCAAAGGTTGCAATAACGAACTTCAACTACAGGATGAACTACACGCAGTGGACGCTCGTGATTCAACATCCTAATCTAAATAATGTTACCCAAGTTTTTAGCTTCGACTACAAGCCCCTCATACCATACGAATCTATAAGTAAGTGTTGCTTAATACATTATATGATCTAGGGTACGAATTTGAGCAAAAGAACCTAACTTTTTCACAATGATTGAGTTTCCTTAACAACTAGACTTCAACTATCTTCGCGCTTCCAAACGCTGGGAAAACTAATATTCAACGAACATGTGGCATTAGTGCATTACATGTGTATCTTGTGCTGACGTGGCAATTAATGGCTACATTAGCACGAATATAAACATGTAATAGTACAAAGATAGAAATCTAGATACTAAAGGAAATGTTTGTAACTCTAACTGTGCAGACGATACGGGTATGTTCTATGGAATGAAGTTCTTCAACGACTTACTAATGGAGGCAGGGCCAACCGGAAATGTACAATCAGAGCTGCTACTACAAAAGAACCAAGACACATTCACGTTCAAGCAAGGATGGGCGTTCCCTAGGAAGGTCTACTTCAACGGTGAAGAATGCATGCTTCCTCCACCCGAATCATACCCATTCCTACCAAACTCTGGTCATGAAACACAAGTTGGTCTGTTAACATTATTGGTTTCTTTGGTTATGTTATTACTCTTTTAAGTTCAGAACCATTTGTCCTGAACATGGTTAGCAGTATGAATTTTGAAGCTACAAGAAAGCAATACACGAGACAGAGTTGATCAAGGTACACAAAGCGTCAAATTCTTTCAAAGGAAACAAGAGATTGTACTTATTTCATAAGACTGTTGTACTACAGAAGGTTTTGTATATTTTTAAGAAAGACAGATTAACACAACAAAAGTTACCAACAAAAGTTACCTCGGGGACTTCTTCCGACTGTCAAACTATAAATAAAGACATATGTCATTGTATGATCTATGTTAAACTTATGTAAAAAAAAGATGAAAATACTCACTCATAGCTTGAACAATCTCCATGTTCTGTGGCTTGACCACCCATCATGCTTTGTATCACCTCTTCCTTAGCCAAGGTCTAATCTTGGGTAGTAAACATCAGATGCTTTAAATTCACAATTTTTTGACAACTAGAAAAGAAAAATGAGGAAACCTTGACTTAATGATACTCACAGCATATTCATCAAACCTTTTTATGTTTATTTTTCACAAATCGGAAACCAATTTGGTCTACTAATCGCTATCTCATTTACCAGTGTTTTGAATCTTTCATACCCGTGAGTCGATTAAACTGCTGCGTTGGAAATCTTGATCAGAAACGCTTATATCAATCCAATCTTTAAAACCCCAGAAACCAATTAGACTGAAATGGGAATTAATAAAAGATTAAAGAAGTCGATTGTGAAAGGAAAATGTCAAATAGAATGGTAAACCTGTGCAAGTGAGATCAAGTGGAAAGAGGAAGTTCGCGAGAACAACGGTGGAAATCGAGAATTTTGTGAGGGGTCTGAAGCAGCGATCCCTTTACTTGATTCGAGATTCGCTTTTTCGTTTCATAGTTTATTTCATAATGATGGAAAAGATTTGGTTGTGACTTGTGAGAGAGTGAGTGCGTTATTTTTGGGTTAAATATTTTTTTGGAAACACGTTTCTTTTGTTATCAAATTCACGTGTTTACTTAAACTAAATAGTGAATTGTAGTTTTTTTCGTATGATTTGATTGCATCTGTTAGTTTTATTTAAAAAATATCTTTTACATCTAGCTTTTTAAAGTTTTAAAAAATTATCATTTTTATTTTTAAAAAGCAATTTTGTTAATTTCAATTGTTAATCATGTAAACTGATAAAATTATCATATAAACTACAAACAAAATCTCTCAATTACATAACCATAACTGATGGTAACTGAATCACGATATAGAGCAGATGACGACTAGATGTGATGCTCTCTATTATACAACCCTTTCGTTATGGGTTCCCGATGGCTACCAAAACCAGTCTAGTCTCCTCCCCCACCGATGGATTCATCAATCTCGTCATTCTGTCATGTTGAAAGGTTTTGAAAATAAAAATTCGATTCATGTTTCATGAACATAACAATAACACATAAATGAAATTCAAACACCAATACGTTTATATAAATTAGAATTAATCTTTATATGTAAAATTATATAATTATCTATTTTAATAATAGGTGGTTTAGCATTTTTAATTAAATAAAATTAACCTTTTTTGATAAAATAATAATTTTTTAAAAATTAAAGAACCAAATAAAAATAAAAAATGTAAATAAATCACGATGAAAAAAACAACAATTCATTCTATTTACCCTCTAGTGGCTAATGATGATACATATTAAATCATTACTCCGGACTATGTGTGTGTGTGCGCTCAAGTTGAGCATTTAACGAACATTAGAAAATTCCATTAACATCTATCATGTTTCATCATATGATGATTCTCGTATAACTTACAATAAACCCATCATGCTTTTACAAAAAATAAAAATACTTTGATCTAAGTACAATTTAAAATAAATATATTTACAACTTTTAAACAATAGGTTTTTAAAAGATTTTGAAGCTTTTGAGCGGTGTTTTCACGGCCGGTCCAACCGGAAATCAGCAATGTTAACGATCCGGTTGTATGTGAATCGTTTTCTACTGAGATAACCGGCCGGTCAGAAGCGATCTTAAGGTCGGACCGGTGAACCGGGTGACCGATCGAACCATATTTCTCATTTCTCGGACCCTCGTTATCATTTTCTTGTCGGGAGTTCAAATCGTGACCTAAATCTGACCTAAAGTATCTTCAGTAGTTGATTTTACATGATGTTCGACACTTTTAAACAAATGAAGGTTGAAATCTGCACTTTTGAAGCAACAATAGAGTTTTGAAGAAAAGGAAAAGTATCAAACTAAGAAGATGAAAGGTGAAAAGTTTTTAAAGCTAAATGCAAAAACAACAAAAATACATTGGGAAATGAAGAAAAACTAAAGAAGTATCTGATCCTTATTTAATATTTAATTGATTATTATTATTATTTATTTATATATTAAAATAATAACCCGTATAAATTTATTTATCTAGTATTTATTTTTAGTTTGATTATTGAATCTGCACTTTAAAAAAACTATAAATATATTATAAATCATTTCGATTCTTTAATCCGGTTCGACCGGTCCAACCATTTCGACCAATGAACTAGTAATACATTCGGTTTATTGTCCGAACCAGTTATGAAAACATTGCTTTTGAACATAATAGTGTAGTTTGAAACTAAAGTGCCAAGTGATGATATATCAAGCATTCATCGTTGATTTCTAGTTGTGACATTGAATCATATATATGGTTAGGTTGAAAGCTAATTTATCTCATCATCACATTTCAAATTTTTTAATAAACTTACAATCAAATTTGATTTTGTTAATCAAATCGCATCAAAAAGTGTAACTTCTTTATTTAGTAATATCAAAACCCAGATTTCCTTTTTACTTTAATTATTATTAAAAAAATCAATTATCCAATCTCAATCTAACGTGTTATAATTGTTTACGCCAAAACACGATGTTGAGACAGTTGATTTTCTGTTTCCCCTTTCCATTTCCTATTTGCCAATCTTTTGGGCATTTGTGTTCTTATTAGATCCATCATAAAACCCTACTAAAAGGCTGTTTGATTTCATCTCAAGAACCCTAACAGCGACAAACGTGCTTAAAATCTTAAGGGATCGATCCTGCTGTTAGGGTTTTGTGTCTTGAATTCTTCCGACTGCAATTTTATAAGGATTTGATCGATTCATGGAGACAGCTCGTTCGAATGCAGGATCTTTCGCTCAAACTGAAGTTAACTGGGACAAGTAAGCTATCTCTCGTTCCAACTCTTGACTAATTTTGTCGACTTAATGCTCTTTTCTTGTATCTACCGTCAAGATTGTAATATGAACTTTGGGTGTTTTATACAGGGTAAATTTGTAATGTGTATGAACTTAGGGTAATACTTTGAAATTGAATATAAATCTTGGCTATTTGTTTACAGATGTTTAATTTTCGAATGTTGCTCTTAGTTTTCAGACTCTAGGATGTGTTCGGTTGGGGAGATTTAGTGGAATGAAATGAAGTAAAGAAAACAAATGCAGAAATTTGAAGTTCAACCAAAACATGTTCTACATTAGTCGTCACACGAAAATGGCGTAAACGTGAACAAGTTTATGGGTTTTTTTGGTTTGGTTTTTGTAAAAATTTTAGCAACAGAAACGAGAATAGCAAATGAGCAAATTTACTTCAAATACAACTAACACAAACTCAATTTGCTTCAAATTCGTTACATCTAATTGATCTTTATTAATAGTTCACTAGAGAACGCTTTATTAGGTTCTATAATCTTTGCCTTTTCTACCATGCCCTTTTACGATTGTTCATATTTTAATTTGATCAATCACTCACTGTACTAATGTTGTCGCTCTCTACCATGCTTTATACACTTTGTGGGTTGTTGATAGTTGGTTATTCTTTTTTGACTTCATTGAGCTCTAAAAATTGTTGTTTCATTCTTATGCAGGCTTGATAAAACTAAGTTCTATGTAGTAGGAGCTGGGATATTTAGTGGGCTTACGGTTGGACTCTACCCTATATCTGTTGTAAAGACAAGGCTGCAGGTTGCTACAAAAGACTCTGTAGAGAAGAATGCATATGCGGTTATCAGAGGATTACTGAAAACAGAAGGCATTCGAGGTTTATACAGAGGTTTTGGCACTGTCATCACTGGAGCAATTCCTGTTAGAATTGTATTACTTAGCGCATTGGAGACCACAAAGGTGGCTGCTTTCAAAATGGTCGAACCATTCAATATTTCAGATCCTGCAAAGGCTGCTATTGCTAACGGAATAGCTGGAATGACATCATCGCTTTTAGCTCAAGTTGTCTTTGTTCCAATCGATGTGGTATACCTTCTTTGTTCCCTCAAGTATAATGTTAATTTTTTGTGTATGGGTGTATGTTCTGAGTATCTAAAGTCAATAGATTAGTCAAAGATTGATGGTTCAAGGATATTCTGGCCATGCAAGCTATAATGGTGGCCTGGATGTTGCCCGTAAAGTTCTGAAGCAAGATGGCATCCGAGGGCTGTATAGAGGATTCGGTCTATCTGTTGTGACTTATTCCCCTTCTAGTGCTGTTTGGTGGGCTAGCTATGGTTCCAGTCAACGTGTTATATGGAAGTGAGAAGTTTTATTTATTTATTTATTTACTTGTTTTCATCAGTTTGTCATCATAATAACATGAGTGTTTTATGTAGTCTGTTAGGTCATGGAAATGATAGGAATGGATCTAATCCTAGCCAAGGGACAATAGTTTTAGTTCAAGGTGCCGGAGGAATTTTTGCTGGTGCTACAGCATCCTTAATCACAACTCCACTCGACACCATAAAAACTCGATTGCAGGTACAATCATGGATTCTTTTTTTCTTTTTATAATAATAATTATTATTCCTTCCTGGAATCCTTTCTTGTAAATGCTGCAATACATTTTTCTAAGTTTGTAGTTCCTATTTGTTTTCGTACAAGGTAATGAAACATGAAAATCGGCCCTCTACGCGACAAGTTATTAAAGCATTGATTGCAGAAGATGGCTGGAAAGGTTTTTATAGAGGGATTGGTCCAAGATTTTTTAGCACCTCGGCATGGGGAACATCCATGATACTCGCATACGAATATTTGAGTATGAATTCTTCCTTCTTATGCTGCATTTTTGTTGGATGTTCAAGTAATATTTCTTAATGGTTTTGTATGGTCTATGTAGAGCGGATATGTGCTCGAGATGTGTAGATTAAATCCACCAATGAAGTGCTTCCATCCACTGTGGTTGTTTGGTGAGGCTGGATATTGTTGTAGTTCTTAGTCTATAACACATGTATACTCACATACATAAATCGTGTCGAATGGCACAAGGGTCTCTTGGTTAATTACATAATGAGTAGAACTAGATCATGCACAAGCAAATGGTTTCATACATCATTCTTTCAACCATTTTTGACTTATTTGAACTGTATTGATTTGAGGCTGTATTCTGTAATCTCATATCATAACAGAAATAACAGGCAGATATTGTTTAGTGTTTCCTGCAGCCAAATCTATGGCCATTCTCGTAATCCCAACATCAGTTTGTCTTCTTGAATTCTCTCATTCTTCATTTTCTCCAAGACATTTGAAGTTTGGTTGGATTTCTCTCCCGAGTTCTATCAAGGTTTATATGACTAAAAAAAAAAAATTTAATACCTACACTTTTTGTTTAAGAAAATCTGAATGTTTTAGCATGTATACATAGAAAATATGATCCCCTTTAGGTTGTAAATCATTGCAAAAACTTATACTCATTTTGTGACCCATAAATTTTGACTAAATGAATCTGAACATGACATATATTGTATATTTTTTATAGGATTATCAGATTCAGACCTCTTTTGGTAGGTGTGAAGCTCGTTTTCAAAATGCAAACAAGCTAGCAACTCTCCTAGATCCTAGTAGTGAAGGAAAATAGCATTTGAAAAAAGAAATACACAAATCAATCCTTCTTTTTGTTTTGAGTGATAAAGAGCCTGATTTCTAGAAGATTTTACTTTCAAACACACGTAAAATCTTAACTTAAACATGAATCATCTAATTTGCTTATGTGAATGAATCATCTAATTTGCTTATATGAACAGATGTTGGCAGATTACAAATGGGTATATCGTATTTTCATAAACACTTGTGGGCTGAAAACATTAGATGCATATAACTTTCAAAAATTATTAAGCTACTTAAAAACATGTTGGCGTGTTTAAAGTTCACATAATCCAGATCCGTTTCAATTTATAAACAAACAACTATACGTATCAACCAAAACCACGTTTTTCTTGAATTATTAGTGGCTTAAATCTGATATATTATAACCTAACTTGGTTAGAGCTTATGTATTAATGGGTGAAATAAATAAATCATATTAAAATCATTAGTTTTATAAATATTTTATTTTCTATATGTTATTATCAATTGATGAAATAAAAATATAATGAACATTTAAAAGTTATAACACATAATGAATTGAAATTATTACTCTATATTTAATGTGTATTAATAAATTGTTAAAATAACTACATTATATTTTAATGTTTAATAATTTAGTTTATTTATTTACAATAATTATCATTTAATACGAGAGAGAAAAGAAACACAAATATAAATATATTTTTTAAACATATTTTAGTTAAAAGTAAAGTCAAATTAATTATTTTTGTATTTATTATTAGAGAGAAACGACAAATAATTTTTTAATATGTCAGAATGATAGCACGTGTCATTTGATATGGTAGAACGATAACACGTATCTTAAAAAAATTTATTATAGGTTATAGATTTATTATTCATTTCTGTTGACCAGCCACCGGTCAAACCCATTAAAAATAGGAGCAGCACCATATGGACCTATACAATTCTATATGCAAAATCCTCCCAACAGTTGATTTGTGAATCGTGATCCCTCCTCCCCCTCCATTTCACATTTCACATTTCCCATTCTTTTCTTCTTTCTCATTTTCTTTTCATATTATAAAAACCAGTGATTTCATTTCTTTTGATTTGATTTCATATTAAGAACCCTAACAGCAACAAACTTGTTTCTAATCGGAAGAAAAGGATCTTTTCAAGCTGTTGTTAGGGTTTTAAATCTTTTTTCTTTTGTTTTACATTCTTCCGATCGTAAATCTGGTAGGATTTGATCGAGTAAATGGAGACTGCTCGCTCGGAAACAAGCTATTTTGCTCAAACAGAAATCAATTGGGATAAGTAAGCAATCTCTCGTCCCCTAATCTTATTCCTCATCTTGAAATTTCATCGTGAAATCATTTATATTGATTCATTTCTAGGGTTCCCGAGTAATCTTGATGGAAATATTGATGATAACATTTCTTGAATAGACATCTTAATTATCATTTGATGCTGTGATTATACAACCTGAATATAATGCTTGCTTATGCAGGCTTGATAAAACTAAGTTTTATGTTGTGGGGGCTGGGATTTTCACCGGGCTTACCGTTGCACTCTACCCTATATCTGTTGTAAAGACCCGGATGCAGGTTACAACGAAAGACTCGGTGGAGAGGAGTGCATATGCTGTTGTTAGAGGGTTATTGAAAACAGAAGGGATCCCAGGTTTGTACAGAGGTTTTGGGACAGTTATCACAGGAGCAATTCCTGCAAGAATTATATTTCTGACGGCGTTAGAGACGACAAAGGTGGCTGCTTTCAAGATCGTTGAACCGATTAAACTATCTGAACCAACGAAAGCTGCTATTGCTAACGGGATTGCTGGAATGACAGCCTCTCTTTGTTCTCAAGGAGTATTTGTTCCAATTGACGTGGTATGACTTATTTTTGTCCCTTTACGAATAATGTTAGATTTACTTGTATGATATTTGTGGATGTACTAAGTATTGAAAGTCTAATAGATTAGTCAAAGATTGATGGTTCAAGGATATTCTGGTCATGCAAGCTACAATGGTGGCCTGGATGTTGCCCGTAAAGTTCTGAAACAAGATGGTATCAGAGGGCTTTACAGAGGATTCGGTCTGTCTGTCATGACATATTCCCCTTCTAGCGCTGTTTGGTGGGCCAGCTACGGTTCCAGTCAACGTGCTATATGGAGGTGAGGAATTTTCTTCCCTTTTTTTTCTTTTTTCTTTTCTTTTTCCTGTTTCTAATTTCAAGCATCATATTGACATGAATGGTTTATGTAGTCTGTTAGGTCATGGAAATGATGGCAATGGATCTGTACCCAGCCAAGGGACGATTGTTTTAGTTCAAGGTTCTGGAGGAATTTTTGCTGGCGCTGCAGCATCCTTGATCACAACTCCACTTGACACCATAAAGACTCGACTCCAGGTACATCTATTTATAATGTAATTGAAACTATTGGTATATGGTTCCATACTTCCGTGACAGAAACAGAAATATAAAGTTTGTGTGGCTCCTATGAAATAAAGTTTTATGTGACTCTTATGTAATGAATGTGAATTTTGTTCTACTACGTCCCATTAGTTACTCTATATATAGGATTACCCATGTATTTGCATTATTTACTTCTTTTCTAACTTTTATAATTACAATCACATATTTGCCTCCTGTCATCATACTCTTGAGGATATTGATTTTGGTTCAGAAGGTTTTCTTGCTTTTGGTTGTTGAAGGGTGTTTAATATATTTGAGAAGTTTGTCATTCTAGAACCATGGGCCAAGTCAAACAATATAAGTTGTGTGCGGTGGGTGCTGTAGATTAGAGGTGACAGAATATGTGGGTCTGACAAATTGTCAGATGGGGTATTAGGTCAAAAGCGAGTAAATTAAAGGCAGGCTAAAAGGGGTTTGTTTGGCTTGATCTGTATACACTTATTTATCGATTTTAAAAGATCTATATTTCTGCTAGTGCATTAAATATGTTGCGAAATCTATATTTTCTCAGTTTTGACCATTTCTTATATAAAACAATTAGATCTCATTAATATTGTTGTACAAGGTAATGGGACAAGAAAAGAGACCCTCGACACGCCAAGTTATCAAAACATTGATCGCAGAAGATGGCTGGAAAGGTTTCTATAGAGGAATTGGTCCAAGATTTTTTAGCATGTCAGCATGGGGAACTTCCATGATACTTGCATATGAATATTTGAGTACGTACTCTCTTATGCTGCATTTTTTTGTTAATATAAAGTATTCATCATTAAAAGAATCATGATAACAAAACTTAAGATAATAACCACCTCATATGTACTTTGACGTCAATCGAAATCACTAGCATACAATGTTATTAGTTATTACTAGTCAAGATTTTTTTGGTTCCCCTTGTTTTATACAGTCGATCATAATATGTCCTCATGCTTCTTTGCATTTGTAAATTTCTTTCTTATCTTTAGTACTTTCAAGTTCATTTTTCTATTTCTTGTGAAAAAATTGTTAAAGTGTTTAAAGATAAAAAAATATACTATAGAAGTGTGCTAGAAAAAATATCATAGTTTACTATTTGCAATTACCGTTATTTTATGGGTTAAGTCCATTAAATAGCAGCATTCTTTCTAAAATGTTCCAAGGGCCTTTATTACTGATTTGATACATATACTTCAAGAATTTATTCCATTATGGTACATAGGGTGATCGGGTCAATCATCTTGTGAAGATGACATTTTTGAAAAATTAATTGCCACCTAAGCATTTTCTTAAGAAAAGAATTAAAAAAATAGAGAAATAGCAGCTTCGCTGCTCCGGCATTCTCTTCTCCTTCTTCGGCCACAATCTGGAAAAGCCACCGCCTCTAGTATCCCCTTTTACTACTGCAGCCACCATCCTCTTCGCCCTTCACCACCATCCTCTTCGCCCTTCACCACCATCATGACCACCGATGTCCAACGAACACTATCTCCCCAAAGCAGATAACCACTCCCCAGTCATTTCTACCCTCTCCATTCTCTCCACCCAACATCTCCACATCACCACTTGTAGATCATCTGGTGGCACAATTTTGTATGCATAATAGCACATAAACTGAAAGTTTGTGTACCATGCTAGTACTAAAAGGGTACATGCACCATATTGGAACATTCTGGGAAAGTATGTTACCATTTATTGGACTTAATTTACAAGATCCGTTTATTTGCCTCTACTTAAAGGGTTTAGATCAAATATTCTAATCGAATTATACGCTAATTAAATCACTGCAATTCTCAAGGTTATGAGTTTGATTTAAGATAATTACTTCAATATCATATGTTCTTTCATGTGTTGCTCATTTGCTAACATTTACCATTTCTTCATGGTGTAGAAAGGATCTGTGCTCAAGATTTGTAAATTACGGCCCACCCTCGACTTGCTTCCATAGGTGGTGTTTGTTCCATTAATATTAGATACTTTTGTCATACTTGCTAGTCTAAGATGCATTTATACTGATACAGAAATAGTGCCGCATGGCACAAGGCTCTTGGTTTACATGATGAGTAGAAACTAGATCACATAAAGCCAGATGTATGATTCATACATATCATTCTTTTAACCATTTTTGACTTGCTAGAATTGAATTAATTCAAGGCTGTATTTTGTAATCTCATTTGAGAACATAAATCATCGGTAGACGCTATTGCCTGTTTCTTTTAGGCATATTTGTATACTTCTGACTTGTTTTAATGTTAGTGTTCTCGCATCTTTGGGGCCAATAATCAGTGTTCTTCAGTTTATTGTTTAGTTGTAAGGCAGAATAATTCAACCCCAAATTTTGGTGGTCTTTAGTATTGCAATTTTATGAGATAGTGAACGAGTAAATTCCATATATTACACACCAAATTGAGTTTATAATAATCTGCTTTAGTTTATAAATTAAATTTAGAAACTGGTATAAAATAAAAAGTACTTAATTTATTTGAACTTGAAAAATGGTTAGTTGTGAGTGGTTACATAAGTTGGTCCATATATACGAGTCCTTCTACACGAGCAAGAGTCATAACACCTCCAATTGGTCAAGGAGAAAGCTACAGAATGGGTTGTGCTCCATTGCAGATGCTCTGACAAACCGTATATGTATCATATACCAAACTATTTTAATTGTTAACCCAAAAAGAAAATGTAACAAATGACTTGGTTAGACACTGTGTGGTTGGTAAACAAGGATCGTTTTTTTTGCAAGAAAGCAACCGTCCAGGATCATTCAATACGGAAGTATGAACACGATACCAAGTGCTACAATGGCCGGGACAAAGGGTCGTGATCCCCCGAGGGTGAGCTAAGCGGAGACTTGCTAACAATAATCAGATATGCCATTTTAGTTTAAAATCCACAAAAAAGGGAAACCAGCTGCAACTTTAAATATCATAAATAATATTGTTAACAAGAATCTAAAATTAAGTACACCTGCCAAAAATCACCATGACAAGGCAACAGAGACAAAAATGAACCTCATCATTATATTAGGCTTACACGCAAAGACAATGGTAGAACTCATAAAATCAGGTTATCACTATCAATAATTGTTTACGAAATGCAAAATGAAACCTCATTTAAATTCATATAAAGAACATTCTCAGTTGACTACTTGCGCCTCATCATCACTTTCATCCTCATCTTCATCGTCTCTGGTTGTGCCTGCATATGCTTCAAGTGATTCAGCTTTGAACAAATCACCAGCCTTGTGCTGACTATCAGTTGGGTCTTGTTCTTTTGTTTGAGGTTTTCCTTTGTTCATCTGTAGCATAGCCAGCATAACAAGAATCAACAACATTTAGCCATCCGTAGCATGAAGGAATAACTACTTATTATGGTTCAAAAACCAACTCTATATTAATATATTATAATATTTTTGGATATTGTTCAAAAACCAGTCTAGAGTGCCAAAAGCAAGGATAGCAATAACAGGCAACAGAGAATAAGAAGCTAAGCGTATAAAAGCCAATATACCATTAACAAGGAAAAAATAGCCGCTCTTCTAAACTGCTCAAACAATGATCTTGGTATAAACGTCATTGGTGTATGCTTAGTTAAACTCAAATAAAAGAAAGCTAAAATCATTTCCGCCACGTCCTGGAAGGGCGGAAGGCACAATGAAGACTTTCTATTTCATAGCATCATCCCTTCCATGAAAAATGATCTTTGAAAACTATATTTTCATCTCACCCTCCCCAAGCCTACCAATAGCTATTGCTATGAATGGGATTTTACAAGGTATGTTTGTCTGTTAGGTGATAGAAAATTTTACTACAATGTATATCAAACGATGAGAGGAATCAAGAATTTGTGTACAATACTACCAGGATCAAATATAAACGCGTCATCTGACAATTAAGAAGAATTATGATTGGGCAAGTTGTAACAACCATATGTAAGTATATAACTTCTTTATTATTATATATATGAAAATTTTCTTTCCCATTATTAGAACTTTTGGTTTCTGTTTAATTGAAGTAAATAATGCAGCGAACTGGAAGATAATTACTAAAAGAAACTTACAGCACGAAGCAATGATCTTTTATCTCTCTCTCGAGCATTACTAATGGCCTAAAACAAAAACAAAAAAAACAAAAAATTATCAATATCAAAAGCACAACGAAAAAGACGACCAAAACAACTGTAAACAAAATTCAGAGGTCAGAACTAACTGCTTGAAGCATTTTCTGCTCAGCCTCTACTTCAGCTATGTCTCTGCAAGAAATTACTCCTACATTAGTCATCATTTACAAGTTCACCTTATCATTAAATCATGATTTCTTTCTAAAAGCAAATTTGTATTTGTGTTTCTGACTAATCGTAACATTAAGTTTAAAAAAAGGCACTGAGGCTCTATATGCTGTGTATTGTTCAGTGATGCCATCAAGCATCAAGTTCATCGTTGAACCATCGATTCACCAGAAACAACAAACAACATATAAAACCCTTGTGAATTCTTTTACTAATCTTACTACACTTCAAAAAAAAAACTCAAACCTTCCAATGATCCGGTCAACACGGCACGAACACTTAGCACACACATTATGCTCCTTAGCACAAGCTGCAGTTCATCTCACACTCATCAGGTAAAAAAAACACTAAACCATAACAAATCAAACAACAACAATAACAATAACGCACAAACAAACAAACGTAATTCATTAAACCCTAACCGGTACAGAGATTATGATACGCCTGACGCACAGCACGTTTCGTACACTTCTGACTGCCACAAAATCATTCAAACACGTCAACAATACATCATCACCACATACGAATCGATTGACATTTATTATTACCATTTGGCGGGTTCCGTTAGGGGTTTATATTTGCCGTACTTGCGTTTCCATTCAATCTGATCTTTGCACTTGGGGCACACTCCGGTGATGTCGGATAACGGCCTGAACCTACCACCGACTTCGGTTTCGTTGATTTTGACACCGGCTTTCGGTTTCCATGCGAATTTGTTCGCGTGCTTCGGCGGCCCTGAACGGGGTCTGCTACTCATGTTTGCTTTCCTGTGTGACATGAAATGTAAAGGGCTTTTAAACCTAGAGAAGGTTTTACAAACTTTTGTGCATGTTCGTTTAGGTCCCTTGGTTGTGATGCGTAGAGCGTTAGGGGCTTCTTTTTCATAGTTTCTTTTAATTTTCGCCGGACTAGTTTGTAAGGGGACCCGTAATGTCATTATTCTTCTCATGAAAAAGTCTAGTTGTTAGTTACGATTGATTTATCGTTCTTTTTTGTAGTTTAGTTTACATTAGGTTGGTACCCGTGTATTATATGGGTTGAATAATTATATTATTAAATAATTAGTAAAAAGATTATAAATTATAAAACTACACTTGAATCTAAAATATGATTATAATTATTTATATGCTTGTTTTAGAGGCTCTATTTATTTAGTAAAAAAGTTCGTTGTTTTTTTTTGTTTTTAAAAGGTGTGTTTTTAATTTAAAATAAATAAATTTTCAATTTATTAAATTATATATTTTTAATTTGAAAATAATATAAGTAATATTATTAATATTCAATATTAGTTTTAATAAATGAGAGAAATGAGAAAAATATCATGATAAAGCTTACGATTACGTCAAGTGTTATCTTATTGTTTCCTTATTATAGATAGATTGATAGACAAACAGACAAATAAATATATAGATAGATAAGCTAGAAACTCATTAATTAAACGGATTATAATTATTAATAAATACAAATATTTACAATACGATATTTTAATATGAGATATGAATTTTATATACGTTAAAGAAAATAAAACAATTATATTATTTTTTAACTATCTTATCTAAATAGTTTTAATTTAAACACTCGTATTAAGATTCTTTTATAAAATAATTTATTTTTATAAAAATATTTTTATTAAAAAAATTGGTTTGTAATTATTGTGGTTGTTCTAATAAGATTGTTTTTAGAAAAGTTTATATTTTTATAAATTTTTTTAAAAAAAGGACATATTTAAAATATTTTGTTTCAAAAATATTAATGTTTTTGAAAATTTTTAATTATACAAAAAAATACTATTAGTTCTATTTAATTAAAAATGTAATTTTTAATTTTCTTGATAAAATCTAATTTTAAAAAAGACACGGTGATTTAAAAAATCAAGATGAGAGAGAGAAATATTGTAATTAATAAAATTGATTTTTAATAAGAGAAAGAGAAATTAGTTTTAATGTTTAAATTACTATAATATCTTTTTGAATGAAAAAATAAGGTGATAATGTCTATAAAAATGACAAGTGGTAAAGAGGTAGGTCAAGAGAATAACATGTGGTTTTAAAAAGTTTGCTTTATTAAAATCTATAGATGCAGTACTATTATATTATTTTTCCTACAAATATACTTATGTGTTTCGAAAAGTTAATTTATTATTAAATGATACTTTCAAGAGTAAAATGTGTAATGCCTTTTAGGATGCCTAGGTGGGGACATGCAAGCGTTCTTTGATGGCTTGAGTGGGGATAAATAAGAACGATGGAAGACAGGGTGGAAGCGCAACTTATAGATGTAAAACATTATGGGTAGAAATAAGAACGACGGAAGACAGGGTGGAAGCGCAACTCATAGATGTGAAACATTATGGGTAGTCTGATAATGTTTTTTGTATTTGTTGTGATTGTCATCCATGCTTCGCAAGATTTCCCTTTGGGGACTGTCATTAACACCCACATTGCTTGTTATGACGTATGTTATTGGGTGAATTAACAAACTAATAAATGAGAGTGCCATGGCAATGGACTTATCGTATAACAATGTCATTGACATTTGAAAAAGCTTGTTATGACCTAACATGAGTTAATATAAAGCAAACGACACAATAACACAAGTCAATGCTTGTTAAGACCTTATCATCTAACATATGTTTATTAGCATACATAACCAACCATGACCTATACTAATTAGTTACAAGGTAAAACAACACAATTACAAATGACAAAGCTAGTTATGCTTCTATCAGTGAACTTCTTATCTAACATATGTTATTAATACATAAATGACTCTTTATGACATAGTGTGACTTAATATAAGATAGGAAAAAACATTAACACATGACATAGTTAGCTTGCATATAATATGTCATTAACACATAAATCACCTGTCACAGTTTAACATGAATTGCTAAATTGTAAAAACTACATATTTACATATACTAAGGTATAATAAGGCCCAATTAATACTTATTATATAACACACGCCACTAACACACGAATGACTTGTTATGGCATGTCATTATTTGTTACAAAATAAAAACAACATATAAACACGTGACAAAGGTTCATTAAGGCTTAATTAGTAGACTACCATCTAACCCAATCAAAATTTCCACCTAAATGGTTTGTTTTGACCCAACATTATATGGTAAATAAACACATTAACACATGACAAAACCTAATCATAACTATTTGACCTATCATCTAACATATGTTATTAACACACAAAATATGTATTATAACATAATGTGACTTGCTATAACAATCACTCTTCCCAGTCAACTCAAAGCATGTTATCTCTTGCTCCCCACCTCACACATCACTACGATGATTTAAACTCGTGAACTTGTTACATACCATACAACTGATGAGGTTTTTCATTGATTACTGTGACACCCCACTCGTGACCCGAGCGGATGTCTACAACTGATACAACTTACAGCGGAAGCTAACTGAGTTTTCATTATAAATTATAATATCATCAACTTTTTATATCACTATTTTACAACAGTATCTAAATACAAAATAAAAATAAAACTTGTTGGTCTTCTAGATTCTTTGTTTTTTGTGCAGCTTCTAAGTATTTCCTTAGGGGTTACCTGTGATACATATACTTAAAAAAAACGTCATCTAATGTTGATGAGCTCATGCTATACAGTTTATAAGAGTTTATAAAATTAACTTTGACATGCAAACCACTGGCAGCGGGTTTGTCAGACCCTCCCGACCGTCAAATAGGTATGAGCATGTGCCTGATGGATACGAGGAACCCTATCTTTTTTTCAGCAAGTTCGACACACCCCATTAAATATATTAGGATCCTGTATACCCCCTACCGACCCGTGCATATATGTAAGCATTATAATTATTACCAGTACATACAGGACGAGTATATTATCACAGTTTTGAAAACAATCATGATAACTCACATTGGTTCTTAAGTATTACTAATACAAATAGACAGATTCAGAGTTGTGTTCCTGATTAGGATTGAAACAAGTCTTAGCAAAGAAAATACTATCTAGTAATAATCATGATTGGTTTTGTATAACATTTACCTTGTTTAAACATAGTTGATCAATCCATGTCTAATCAAGGTTAGGCTATCCAACATCTATCACGTTTTAGACTCTAAATCCTACTCTTAATAATATACTAGACCTTAGAATTTATATAACATAAACTTAAACTTAAAGATTAGAAATTTAAAATACATATTTTAGTAACTTAGTAGAGTAATGAACGTTTGGAGATTATGAGTGTAAAATTGTGTACTATGTATGTATACATAAATGCTACGGTTTTTAAAAGTCCGTACAATGTTGAATGCCATTGAATACATATAAAACACGTAATAACACATTAGATATGCATGCATACATTAGTTACACTAGTTACACGTTTCTTGCACAGTTTCATGATCCATATTGTTATTTTATTATTGTTATCTTATATTATTTTATTATTTTAATATTATAATTAATTTAGCTGCTTAATTTGTAAACTCTTATAACTTTTTAAATATTACGCTCTACAAAGTTTCGAATATGTCATTGGGACGAATTTATTTTTCTCTACAAGTCGACCTAAGTTTCGTTAAAAACAAAACACGTTTAAATATAATGTAATATTATATTTTAAAATATTTTTAACGGTCTCTTGTGACACTAAAACTAGTCTAAAATTTTAACTAGTCATTTTACTCGTTAATTAATCGTTCGACAACATATAAAAAAAACTTCATATTTCATAATTCACATATTTATAACTATTATATTAAAATTTTGGATGTTACACTTACAAACAACGAGAACTTCACATATAACATTAAAGACGGTTACATTTCCACCAAATCACATACACCTATCCCCTAGGAACAATGGCGGAACATTATAAGGAAGGGGATGGGAGTGCGGACCCCCTAAAAAGAATTAATTTCACCCCGCATTTACGAAAGAGTTAACTCGGCCACTATATTCCATTTCAATATCATGTATGCATTTCACTATCTTCTACATTTCGCACAGAACTTTGAACACAACGTTCATTTTAGTCTTCGCACAGATTGAATTCTGATTTTGGCGGATTCTTCTACGAACATCATCTCTCAAAGGCACGCAACCTAGCAATTCATCCTGTTCTTACGCATTTTGTTACTGAATCATATAGTTAGGTATTGGTAATATCCATATCTCAAAGGTACGCAATCATAGTTTTAACCATGATAATCCTGCATATTTATCTTATAATGGTAATTAAAAGTGTTCGTATGTTCCTAATTTGTTAATGATATTCGTCAGACGATCCATTTTATGCCTATTGCATGATGTATTGGATACCTTTGAGGTGTAGTGTGTAGGCACATTAGGTGTTCGATGTTTCGTGTCACAGAATTGTTGCTTTAAGTATCTCATAGGTTAATCATATTTTAACAATTGTATTTGTTCTTCTGATTATCCCATGACAATATGATGATTGATGAGTTTATTTCCTTAGTATCATTTGTTATTGCAGAGCGTGTTCTTATGATAGTTTGGTTGCCAAATGCCAAATACAATGTGTAACATCATGTATTTTTACGTTAATTAAAAGTTAATGTCGTTTAATCTTGTAAGGACTATTGTTGCCTAATATGAAACTCGTGGGTTACTTATGCTCATTACTTTAATTTGACTTCTAATCCTTAAACTTGAAAGATTATAATGATAATTGTTATATAATTAATAATAATAATAATAATAATAATAATAAAATAATAATAATAATAATATAATAAATTTTACCAGTTGGAAAGTTAAAGTATATAAAACTTAAAGTTTGATTAAATTTAAGGGGCCATTTTGTTAATCTAGAAACTTTAACACTAAAGTTTATGCATAAGATAATAACAAAACAAACTTCAAGGGGTCAAAGTGTAACATTTTTTTAAACCACCCTTTAACCCCGTTTTTCCGGCCAACCTCCGGCGGCTCTCCGACCACCCAAAACCATCAAAACCCGGCGCTTACCGAATCCAAAACCATCCCCAAACCGTTCTAACACATGTTTCGAACCGGTATACATCAAATAATTACATTTAAACGCCGGTTACTAAGCTCAATCGATTACATAACCGATAGCTTTAATATTTGGGCCGTTCAATCATTTAAACTCAATAATAACCAAAGTAAATGGATCCTAATCGAACGTTAAACTAATCCTAAACTTTTGCCGAACTCAATACTAGAACCTTTCATTCGATTCACTTGTCATCACGAACCTGCAACTCAATCAAAACCCATTGTCCAAGCATCATAAACAGAAATTGACAGAGGGCTTTCCATATCTAATACAATTAGAAGCCTCCTGTGCAATTAATTTGTTTATAATCATCATTTGAGCATCAATCAAACAATACTTGGGTCGCGACCTGTTCATCATCTGTTCTTGTGGTCTACACTTCAATACCGAGTAATTAAAAACACCTACGTACTCGACTTTACATGCGGAGTGAAAGCCCCATGATCATTGGCTTTAACAACAACGAATTGACCTTCAATTTGATCCAAGAATATTCTAGGGTTCCTAGAATTAGAGGTTTTTCTGGGTGTTGTGTTTTTAAAGTTTTGAAACCGGAAGTTAGCATGGCAACTGCCCCTGGTTCATTGGTTAAGGCTTCTCCCCACATCCATGAGGTCCCGGGTTCGAACCCGGGCAGCCTCATCTTTTTTTAAAAGGCTTTTTGGCCTTAAAATAGTTATGGAAAATTTATAATAATTATAAAAATAACTTTTAAACTTCAAATATTTTTAAAATCATCTAGCTAATTTTCTTGAAATTTATTTTAATATTTTAATATAATTATTAATTATTTTAAACAAATGATATAACTAGTTCAATTTCTGGTAAAATAGATTTTTAAATATTGTTTAACTTATTAAATCATTATTTGTTCAAATAATATATTTAGATTATTTCTCATAAGTTAAACTTAAAATATTGTTTAATTGCTAAATAGTTATTTGCTCAAATAATATATTAAATTATTTTTCTTATAAAATAGACATTGAATATCGTTATAACTCACTAAATCATTATTTGTTCAAATAACAAGTATAAATTATTGTTTAAAACGTGCTTATTTTATTTAGCTATGAAACTTTATTTTTATATAAATATTACAAACTTTATTATAAATGTTATTCTTATTTCACATCTTTATATAAAATATAAATATATTGTTCCCAAGAAAATATAATTGATATCCATTTGTTAAATATAATTGACAAAGCCCCAAACATCAAATTGAACTTTAGTTCACGTTAATTTGCTAAACTTATTACAATTAAACTTTAACGTTGTAAATATATATATAATTTTAGGTGCCTTGTGAAGAACTACATTGGATCACTGCTTATTACATTTCTTATTTAATCGTCATTCTATACTTATTTGATCATGTGAGTATTTCCATACCCCTTTTTCTTATTTTCACACTTTGGGGTGAAACATGTTAACTTATACTATTGCACTTGTAAACTTATTTGAGACTTGTAAACCTATGGCAATTCATCTTGTAAAGTTGTGGTTAGTTGAACTCTCGTGGTTACCATGTTATGACGTTATATGTACAATCATTAACTATTGCTAGCCCAACGAAGTCATAGATCTATGGGCTAGACAAGCCTGCTTTGGTTGATCCAAGTACACTTAGCTGATTGTATAATCTTGTAAACGTTTGAGACTTGTAAAACTTTGTCGAGGTTTGATTGTTGCATTGTTCATAACATCCCTAATCACTTTATTCACTAACTTATGACTTGAATTGCCATCTTTTATATACTTATGTATTGAAAACTATGGAATGCTCACCAACATTATTGTTGACATTCTATTTTTAACATGTTTCAGGAAATACTCAAGTTTGATCGCCACTTTTGAAGTTGTTCACACCTAGGAATGGACCTAGTTAAATAAATGAATAAGCTTGTTATGTTTTCTTTATTTGAGACTTATGTTTGTGATATTACATTTGAAACTTATGAATAATATTATTGGATTTAATAAAAGTGTTATGTGGCTGTGAACGATCTTAACTCTCACTCCTCGATGTTTTCGCCGTCAAGGTTGGGGTGTGACAGAATGGTATCAGAGCCACTCCTGTGCCGTTCGGGTTGTGGGACATAGCTCACCAAGGATGGTGACTTCTCAGGCTCATCGAGGACGATGAGTCCAAACAGAAGGTGCTTGTGACACCCTACACATATCCCACATTGGTCATGGACAGGAGAGATTCCTGGTTCATAAGGAATATCTGGCCTTTAACATCAACAACGCGTTTTGGGCGTATTGGCTGTGGATGAGAGGAGAACTCCAAAGTTAAGCGTGCTCATGTGGGAGCAATTTAGGGATGGGTGACCTCCCTGGGAAGTTTTCACCCCAAGCAACCAAAAACAGATATGTGAGCTCCTCGTGGGCAAAGCGGACAATATTGTTGATGCGAGGGGCCGGGTGTGACACAGTGATCGAAATTACTTAAGTTATCAAAGAAGCAGCCTGTAAGATAGAACATTTAGCTGGTATGTTATCATTTTATTTAGTTGTAAAACCTCCAAGTTGAACTCTGGTGACGCGAAATCACACTGTCTGGATGATACACGCTTTTAAGCATTGATCCCTTGTCATAAACATCATAGCTCTTGTCAATCTTGGCTATGGCTGAACGTTATGCCCTGGATTAGTTAGTCAGTCTCCTGTGGCTAGCATGCCTAGGCTATGCTTGTTCTGCAAATTTCACTAATAGTAACCGGAGCCAATCACATGTGATTCTAATGAAGAACTATACGATGCCCTGAGTATTTCTATAGAAATACAGATTGACCAATAAGGCAATAAGTCAATATGCTAACATCTAAAAAAGACTTTATTTTAAGTCTTTTTGTCTTTCTTCCATATATGGTTATTTTAACCGTTTAATTTTCAAACTGTCTTTTTCATTTCATTTTCTAGAATGCACGAGCCAACCAATTTTGACAACATATATGGACCGATTAAGATCATAAGAAACTAAATGATTTCGTGAATAAGTTGTTTGGGTGGTTTTTTATAAATAATGGTAGACTATTCATCTCTTTGTTCAATTTTTATAGTAAACTCAAAAAAGGTTTTATTTTTATGACACCCTTAAATAGACTCTTATGTTGATTTTATACGTCATTTTTCTTACAGATTATCCAACTACTTATTGGATTCCAGTTTGAAGTTATTTTTTAATTTACGTTCTATATAATTTAACTGGACACGCTTCAGGCTTCTTAATTGCGACAGTTGTTGATTTAGTAACCCAATCCTTAAAACTCTTATTTGCTAAATAACCTTGAAGCTTTACACTTGCACAATATGATAACCACCTTTATCATTTTATCTTATTTTAATGATATATTTTATTTAATAATTTGTAAAAAACGTAATACATATGGAAAATAACTTATTTATACCGGCGAACGACAATCCCCGCTCAACATCTACCATACTTTTAGAATCACAACATCTACACTTTGCAGGATTAGAATCCACTATGTTTTAATCGGGGATACACAACTTTACCATGATCAACATGGTAAATAATGTTAGAAATTAATCTTGATGTTTAAGGGAGTATACGGGTGAACCAAGCAAGATAAGGGTGGAGTTAGTTAACATGTAGAATATGTTAGTCAAGGTAAATATTAGAAAAGTATTGAATAATTTGGCTGTGGATGGGCTGTCATTCCAGCTGTGTTTGAGCTGTGTTTGAGCTGTGATTTCATAGTAATTAAGGTTAAAAGTAGTATAAAAGAAGGTCTTTGTATAGATTTTAAGGTGTGGTCTTTTGTTCTTCATATTTATGAAAAGAGTCGTGGTCGTTCCCACAAAATACGAAGTATTATCTTTGTCTGGGCCAATCTTCTAACAATTGGTATCAGAGCGAAGGAAACGATTACGGAAGAAGATTGAGCATGTGAAGACGAGGAGAAAGATGATCGAGATGTGAAGAAGAACGAGGCCACCCGATTGAATCTGTGAGAGATTAATCGTAGCCCGAACAAGTCAATTGAGCAGATCCAAGTGGAAGAACAGTTGTGTGATCCAACTACAGAAGGAAAATTCTGAGTGATTCAGATTGCAGAAAATCTGTGAGAGACAGATTGGGTTCTGCGTGAGGCAGAACGTAAGGTTGTATGAAGCTGCCATTAAAAGTGAAGTAAACCTGAGTGATTCAGGTCACCACCGAGAAGATTTAATCTGTGAGGGATTATTCATATATGGGACAATCTGTGTGACACAGGTCGTGAGGAGAAGAACTCAGAAAAACAAGGGGCAAGAATAGCTTGTTGCTGTTTGAATCAAAGGAAACAATTGGCAAGTGATTTGCTAGGAAGTGAGATTGTTGAGCTGCTGTGATAGCAGGTTTGCAAGGTTGTAAGCAAGGAAAAAAACAAAACAAAACCAGTGTGAGACTAAACAAAAGCTATGTGAAGTAAATTTGAAGATCAATGGTTGATCAAACTTAGAAGAAACATGGTTCCAACGACTGGAATTCAAGACCAAGGTGATACAACATCAAGATTAAGGGTGAGAATGTTAGAAATTAATCTTGATGTTTAAGGGAGTATACGGGTGAACCAAGAAAGATAAGGGTGGAATTAGTTAACATGTAGAATATATTAGTCAAGGTAAATATTAGGAAAGTATTGAATAATTTGGCTGTGAATGGGCTGTCATTCCAGTTGTGTTTGAGCTTGATTTCATGGTAATTAAGGTTAAAAGTAGTATAAAAGAGGGTCTTTGTATAGATTTTAAGATGTGATCTTTTGTTCTTTATATTTGTAAAAAGAGTCGTGGTTGTTCCCACAAAATACGAAGTATTATCTTTATCTGGGCCAATCTTCTAACAAATAACACATGAGAGGAAACATCGCTGCATATGCCAAATTCGACTTGTTGACTACGTTTATTTATGAAATGATGTCGTTTAAAGTGGAAAAAGAAAAGCTTTCTTCCCCCTGCCAAATGCTGCCAACTTGCTTGCCTAATTTTTAAACCCCGTTTTGTCTTTTCAAGTTTCCACTAAAGAAAGAATCTTGTTATGAGAAAAAATGAAGAGAATGAACTTAAGATTACAGGATTCGCCTGTCAGGTTTTATAATAGAATGAATTAATCTTGTTTTGATGGCTTTTAATCATCTAGAAAAACGTAGTATGTTATCTAAGACAAATTTTGTTCTCTTTGTATTTCATATCTTTATTCCATATTTTCATCTGTTACCTCACAACACATATAGCGAACATACATCTTGATACAATCATATACAATAGCTTCAATGTTAGTTGCTTTGCAAATTGTGAGCGGTTATGTCAAACAACTGATATATTTATCACTTGACAGCAAGTAGTTATAATCCGAGCCGATAACAGTATAACACCTTAACTGAGAGAAAATATACCAAGGATTACGGTTCAGGGACACATAACAAGGACAATATTACAACTGTATGGAGTTAATTTATTACATGATGACTATTAAACATCAATAGGTAAAGGAAAGGAATCATGCAGATTACATATAATTTATACAAATGCAATCACCAAAATCAAAATTTTAAAGACAACTTATAAATCTGAAAGGAAATCCCTACTACCGTATATTTCTAATAGTGCATCTGTTGTTTGTTGGTTTGGCTCTAAATCCCAACTTTCATATCATCTTCCAGTTGGCTTCAGAATCTCGGAGAAAACTGTCTCGGACTTGAACCCTTGATCGCTGCTACTAATCGATGACGTGCCATTTCTTATCGCGCTTGATCCAGTGAACACATCATCGTCTGTTGTTGTCGCCGTCTCTCCTTGCGCCAAAAATGGAAGTTCTTGATATTCAGTCACGGCTTCACCAACTGTTTTCTCAGCAGCTTCTTGTAGCTCCAATGCAAACTCTAGTCCCCAAACCACTTCATCCATGGCTGGCCTTTCACTTCCTTGCTCTTTCAAGCAACTAACTGCCACCACTCCAAACTGCTTCAAGCACTCGGGTGCAATCGCACTCCTCAGCTTTGGATCAATTGTTTTGTTCAAGGTCCCCTTACGATAACAACGTTTTCCCCACTCTGCCAAACTCACTTGTTCTTTGGGCAGCCCGGGTATCATAACAGGTCTTGCACATAACACTTCGAGCAGAACAACTCCAAATGAGTACACGTCGGATTTCTCTGTGAGTTGTTGGCTTCTGTAATACTCGGGATCCACATACCCAACACTACCCTTCACCACCGTGCTAACATGGTTTTGTGCTTGGTCTCTAGGGCCTAGCTTCGACAAACCAAAGTCAGACACCTTAGCAACCCATTTTCATCCAGTAAGATATTGGTGGACTTGACATCCCGATGAATTATAGCGCGTTTTGCACCCGTGTGAAGATAATGCAACCCTTTGGCTGCACCAATGCAGATCTGCAGACGTCTTTTCCACGATAACGGAGGCTTGTTTGTCTTGTACAGATGTTCCCGTAGTGTCCCATGAGCCATGTAATCATAAACCAGTATCATCTCTCCTTCATCTTCACAGTATCCGATCAGGGACACTAACTGGACATGACGTAGTTTAGACAGCATCCCTATTTCCGTATGGAACTCTTGAAAACCTTGATTGGATGATTCATTGAGCCGTTTGATCGCGACAGGGGTCGTAGCATTGCCTATGTATCCTTTGTACACCTTACCAAACCCTCCATTGCCTATGACGAAGTTGTCATTAAACTCATCCGTAGCTGATTTCACTTCTGTAAGTGAAAAACGACGGCATCTGTCTGATGGCAGTGTTGAATGAGAAGACTTTGATTCACTGTATGCTGGGCCGTATGATGATCTGTCGTCTGCGGCACCATAGTGTTTGACACGCCTTCGTCGCATGAAAACTATAAGCACTAAGATAGACAACAAGAGTAACGCTCCCCCAATACCTCCAAATATCAAGGCATATGGAGGTTTCTTTTTGCTGTTTTTTGCTGTAGCTGTCTCCCCGGTGGGTGCGGTCACAGGATTAAGTTCCGGGTTTGGGCTAGCAAGACTTGTACCCGTGCTCAGCTTGAAGACCTCCAAACCGTTCAAAAAAGCATCTAAAGATTTTTCAGAATGACTGTCAGGACGTAGCGCGAGAAACAAATCTTGCTTGGTTTTTCGGCCCTCTGGGTTGCTCACAAACACTACGTAATCCTTGAACATAGGATGGCCGCTACCTTTAGCCAACAGGATCACATCAACCTGCTCCTCTGCAATTATGTTATTAATGAAAATATTAAAAACCACCTGACCTGCTTTGGTGTAATTTGTTATAATGCTGCAAAAGTGGAGCCTCAGCATGTAATAGAACCCAGAGTCAACGTTAAATGTCCATGTCAGATATTCAGTCAGTTTTCCCAAACTCCTTTGGGTAGTGTAAACTAACACAGGTGCTGTATAATTGGGTGTCTCGGAGGTGAACGTGATCGGAGTCCAGTTACCGGGGACGTAGCCATACGCGGCTCCGTATACGTAGATATAATCTTCATCCCATGACGACCGGTACATTCCAGTATCGTCCTGTATTTGGCCCCCACCCATGTTTATCCGGTAAACATTTTCAAGAGCCATTTTCTCGTTAATTACGGGTCCTGTAGTTTGACCAACATATCTTAAGCCGGTAGAGTAAAAATACAAGTTTTCCGGCATCGAAACGATTTCAATACCGTTGATGAAGGCATATGAGTTGGGTGAAGAAGGTGTAAAGGTAACATTCAGGGATTGTGTATCTTTTACATATATGATGTATTCTCTGACGAAGCTGGGAACCTGGGGTCCGTCGAGTCCTAAATCGAAGCGGGTCTTTGCGAGATAGGAGGCCGCTAGGAGAGCACTGAAGTTGTTTAAGAGAGAGTAGCCATTGGATGCTACTGAGAAAAAAGATTGGTTTGGATTGAAGCCAGCATAGGTGGTGGGATAGAAATATAGGCGGAGGAACTTGGGGCCATGGGAGACTGGAAATCTGTAAGTGAAGGAAGAAGCGTTAAAGATTCTAGCACAAGTGTAAGGGGGGGCTTGGGGCACTGAAGGATCAAAGTAGTCAGGTTTAGATTTAAACGAATTGGTGATGATGTTGGAAGCAGGCACGAATTTGGAACTCTCATCACCAACCCATCTCCGATCAGAAGCGGTGGTCATGGAGGTTGAACCGCAGTCCAGGAAGACGCGATCGGTGGGGGTGTATGCTTGTGCGGTGGGGGTGTATGCTTGTGCTGTGGGGGTGTATGCTTGTGCGGTGGGGGTGTATGCTTGTGCTGTGGGGGTGTATGCTTGTGCGGTGGGGGTGTATGCTTGTGCTGTGGGGGTGTATGCTTGTGCGGTGGGGGTGTATGCTTGTGCTGTGGGGGTGTATGCTTGTGCGGTGGGGGTGTATGCTTGTGCTGTGGTGGTGCCCGTGGCCAAGAGGATCATGATCATGACCACACAAAAGAAGCTTAACATGATGGATCAAGTGTACGTAGTATCCTATTGCTATTGGTTATACGTACTGCTTGTATAATTAGAGGAGATGAGTATTAATTACTAATTAGTGGTGTTTCTATAACTCATATATAGGACCAGTGGTCACTACTCACTTCAGTGGTCACTACTCACTTCAGTGGTCACTACTCACTTCGTCTACTTGCTTCCAAGAGGAGACCTGGAAAGTCTTCTCCAAGAATAAGTCCAGTTTACTTGTATACTTGTACGCTGGGCGGCAGGAGTTGTACCATAGAAAGATACATGCTTACTTGATATTAGTTTGTGACTCTGTGTGGAATAATGATTATGTTTTTGAATCTGGAGAGACTAAATCTATCTCCTCCTCAGTCCTCCCTTTAATTTTTTAATGTAATCCCTTAAATATCTTAAACCTAGCTAAGGAATCACCTTTAACACTAAAAACTAGGAGGTGAGTGCATGTACGTTTACCATTACCCATTCTAAATGATAATGTCATAAACGAACTAGTGATCAGACGAACATATAATCCGAGGTCCAACGGTTTGATATGTTAGATCGGTCCTAACGTGATGATGTCATAAACTTAACAATTAATTTAGAAATTGTAAGATGTATATGAAAAACAATTTAGATGTTTTCTATCATTTTTAAGATAACATATCGATAAAGTCAAGTGTAAACTAAGACCTAAATTTAGTAAAACAAAATTTAATATTCAAAGAAAAAGATGAGATGAAAGGCGCCAGTTTCCTTCATATGGAACGTGCATTTCGATTTATTTTCTTTTTTCTAGACTTTTATATTCGAACTTTAATATCTCAACATTCACAAAAAAAATCTATTTGAATGAGTCAATAATCAAAATAGGACAATAAATTGTATGGATGTAGAGTGAACTAATCTCATTACTCATAAACGATTGTTTGGTAGTCTTTTAATAGTAATAAGACTATCTTTTAATGTTTTATAACCTCTTAGTGGTTAAGATATAATTCTAATGTCGAATGGTTAGGTGGTTAAATCTTAATGACACATCTAAACAATTCAGAAGCTATAAATCATTAAAAGTAACATCTTAATAATCATTAAAAAACTACTAAATAACCCTTAATCTTTGGCTATAAAAACAGAACAAAAAATTGAGATCTACACTAGATGAAATCTAAAATAGTCTAATAAAACAAGTATGTGACTTACTACCTGCGGTAGCCTTTAAGATCCTTTTAAAGCAAAATAATTTATTTTAAAATTTCATAAATTAGACTTTTATTATTATTTTATTATTTTTTATTTACCATAATCTTATATTATACTATAACTCGCGCGGTCACTAGTGTTGGAGGCAAGTCATCTTGACGTTTTTTTCTTGTTATATTAAGAAAAAAAAGGGAAAATTAGCCTATTTAAAGTTGGGTTATAATCAACTGGTGTTGATCTCGTTATCCTCCTCTCTCTACCATCTTTAAGACATGTTATTAGATTAGAACATATCTATTAGATGAGTGGAATAAAATTAAAATTTTAAAATAATTAGTTTTTATGAAAATTTTATATGTTAGATGTTATCAGTAAAATAAAATATTATAAATATTTAAGAAACTAAAAATGACAAATAATAAATGGCAATGCTTTATACTTAAAAGAATTAGCTTTTATTAAAATTTTGTTATCAACCAGTAGTAAGATAAAAATTATAAATATTAAAGAAATTGTAAATGACTAGTAATGAAGATAAGAATTATGAAATTATTAAAGAATGTGATTTTATTAACCGTTTAAAATCATTTTAATTAAAATGTGTATACGTGTTTTGGCGGAAACGCCAACCTGAGAGTGTACGAAATTGCATCGTGTTTTCATAAAAACATTGGTTTATTAGAATAGATGGATATCTTTATTTTTTTTCTTTTTTCTTTATGGACCTAGTTCAGCTTAAACAAACTTGTTTAATTAAATTAGTCTTGAATATAACTATATAAGCTCAATTGAAGATCATTGGTCTAATTAGACTCTAAGCTCAGCTCACTTTTAAAGATCGAGTCGGTCTTAAGTATAGTAGCTGTCAATTCATACGGTTATACCCATGCAACGTACTAGTTTGAAGTTAGATATCGATCCATTAGACCATTAATTATTAGGCTACGAAGTGAAGATCGACCACTCCACCATCCAACAAGCAAGATGATTTCAAGAATATATATATATATATATATATATATATATATATATATAGACACACATATATATATAGGAGAGATTCTAAGAAAACCACTAAATTATAAGAAAACCAAGAAAACAAATTTTAACCAATCATATAATTCTAATAAATATTTTTTATTTTGTTTATTAAAAGGGTATTAATGTAAAATTCCACTACACTATTTTAAGTGGTTATATATAACTTCAGGCGATCATATAGGAACAACTATTCATGAATAACTTTATTTGATTAACTTATACAAATAAGTACTGCAACACGTAAGTATACCACAAATGATTATTCCGACCGACGATAATTAATTAAGCACATACATACATATATATATAAATATGTAAGACAATTCAAGCAGCATCACACCCATTACAATTCAAGTCACAAGATCGCCAGCTATGGATCACAAGAACCCGCCCGGCCAGAACGATCTGCCAAAAGTAAAAGCGAGTACGTACTAGCTAGTACACAAGCTAGATCGATTCCACAAGGATACATATATATACATATTATGATATTAACCCCCACCCCCACCCCCACAAAAAAAGGAAGAAAAAAAAACACTCGATCATTTGCACGAATAATTGCTCAATTTGCATCTTCTACCGACATCGACTACTCCTTTAGCGGAGCAATCACCGCTGCCGCAAGCTTGTTGACTCCTTTCGAGACTCTTATAAGAAATATGGTTACCTTCGGTGGGCGGTGTGGAAGCGAGACCGTCAGAAAATGCAGTCTGGAGCATCTGCCTATGTTCTTCTGTATCCATCAGAAACTCTTGCTCTTGTAATTGGTTGTAAACATGGCACTGGCCCACGGTGAGCAAGAGAATGAACGATAGTGCTAAGATGGTAGTAGGACTGAAGCAGCAGCTCCGACGACTACACAACATTTTGGTACTAGCTATACGTTTGATTAATTTCTTAATCAAGAGGTTTGTTTTAATTATGTATACACGAATTGAAGAACGTACGTACCCATTATATAATGGTCTACCACTGTGGATAGTGGATCGATCAAGCCTCAATTTGTTATCTGTGGATGGAAATTAACATCCCTCTGGTGATAATAATAATAATAATAATAATATTATTATTATTATTATTACTATTATTGCCATCAACGTTCAATTATTGTGACATGCACGTTTACTTTTAGAGCCTAGCTAGCTTGTACTGTCAAGGGGACAACGATAACTACTACTTCTTGTAACACTTACAAGTATCACTTGTTTAACAATATAAATATATAATCTAGTTAGTCGTTGAGAATTAATTCTATGTGTGAACTTGCTTAATTATGTATTGTGTGCAATTTTTTCAGAAGGAATTTATGCTAGCAACATCGTCATTATCATGTTCTAGCTTGGAGCATGTAAAAAGAGAAAGCGTTTATGACTTGGTTTGTAGTTTGCTACAAAAATAATTTATTTCAATTCGCCTCTCTAGTGCATTGAAATCAACTTTAAAGCATATTTAACGCAAGTAAAACTCAGAGATGTATTGTAAAAATTGTTTACCCAATACCGATTTAATTAATTTAAAGACACTAGCTTTGAAATTAATGATTGAAATTTTGGATGAAATTAAGAATACGATTGCAAAAAGCAATGAATTACTAATGAATGAGAAAATAATCACTTTCAGATTTTTAATTCTACATGATCAACAATCGTTATTTTAAACTAGGGTTTGCTAAAAAATAAGTTTCAATACTTCAACTTTTGATTAAAGTAATAACGAAGAAGCAAGCTTTTAAGATTCGTTCATTCACAACTTTCATAACGAGTTAACGATGCAAAAAAACCGAAAACTAATAATCAAGCAAATAACTTTATTTATAAACGAACCTTTTTAATTAAACAAAACTTGTAGTCACATTCAAAGATTAATCGTTCATCACAAAACCTTAATTTATACATAACAATAGTCTTTGTTAACAAGAATGGTCCACCTCAAAGCGATTACACAGAAACCAGCCACGCATCTTCCTCTTTGTATCTTCAATCCTTGTTTTGATGATGATTGTAGATGATTTGGGATGAATAAAAAGACTTGAAAACACTAAAAATCAGTTCGGAATCACCAATTTTTGGCTAGGAAAAGTTGTTCGGCGAATTGGATTAGATTAGTTTAAATAAACTTGAAATTCCATATAATTCGGGGGTTTGTTAGTGACCGGCGTATGATACGCCTCTACCCGGCGTGTCATATGCCGCCCCTTGGTTTTAGACGCCAAACTCTTTGTTTACTTATTCCTATGCCAGGCAAACCCAACCCATAAACTTAAATATGGGTTCATATGGGTGTTTCTAATAACATGTTGGGTCATTTTGGTCATGTGGAATTTTCAAAATAAGTCAGGATGGGTTGAATCAACAACAAGAAATTTAGAATACGGGTCAAGATAGGTTTTATGCTTGAAACTAAAAGGGTTGAAATGGATTGTAAGTTGTCCAAAATTTAATAGTCTAACACTTTCGTTTTTTTCAAACTTTAAACTTCATTATAAAGGTGTGCAATAAACTAGGTTTAGGATGCGACCTGAAACCAACTCGGGTTCAACCCAGTTCTGACCCGGTATAACCTGACGTTTCAAACCGATTCCTCATCTGTTCATTAACCCAATTTCTAACCGGGGGTTTTTCACGACCCGACCCAGTTCAACTCACTATGAATCTATCATATTATTTATAATTACGAACCCAGGTTGGACGAACCCGGTCTGAAACTTGTTGACCACAACCTGAACCGAGTTCAACCCGACATGGTTTGGATTCTAAACCCGGTTTGTGCACCTCTACTTCACAATATGAACTTTAGAACCATGGTTGCCGTTATAAAAAACATTTAAAAAAAATCATTGCTCGTAAGGTTTGTCATGGTGTTCTTGTCTGCCGATTTGGTTGCCGACTTCGACTAGAGGCATTTATGGTTCGGTTTAAAACCATGAAGCCAGCCAAACAAGTCATCTGTTTCGTGGTTAGTTTATATCTTTAACTTTCATTTGTTGGTTTCAACAATTCAGTAATTTGCTAATATTCTTAATAGTTGTAACACCCAGAAATTTTCTTTGAAGCCGATGAAAAAAGAAAAAGAAATAAAGTCCAAAGTCGAGGGACCAAACTCGCCAACGAGAGAAACTTCGATAAATGGGAGTATAAAAAGGGGGGATACACCCCATTCTTACCATTTTTTCAGCCAAGAAGAGAGGATAGGAGAAGAGAAGGAGAAAAAGAGAAGAAGTGTTGGTTCGGGTTGGTTCGAGCGGCCAAAATCGACGTGTAGCGTGTCAAATCGAAGCTCTACTCGACGGGATCGTTAAGGTGAGTTTTAGGACCCCTCTTTTACATAATTTTGAATGATTTTGGGGCTAGAACACGTCTAAAGACCCTTTTTCGAGTTTTTGGGTGTAAACCCGTTTTTATGCGTTTATGTATGTGTATGATGCGTTTGGAGCTTGATTTCATGCGTGGTTATGCTCGAATGAGGTCGTGGTATGTTTCCCTAAGGCTTAGGATGGTCGATTTGGGCTCAAAATAGGTTTAGATGAGTTTGGAGGCCGAAAACCCTCGGCTGCAGCCGGGATGAACTGCATTCTGCATCAGCTGAGGCCATTCGGCCGCATGGAGGGAGACGGGAGGCCAGTCACCCGAATGGAGGGAGACCGAAGGCCAGTCACCCGAATGGAGGGAGACCGAAGGCCAGTCACCCGAATGGAGGGAGACCGAAGGCCAGTCACCCGAATGGAGGGAGACCGAAGGCCAGTCACCCGAATGGAGGGAGACCGAAGACCAGTCACCCGAATGGAGGGAGACCGCAGGCCAATCACTCGAATGGAGGGAGACCTAAGGCCAGTCACCCGAATGGAGGGAGACCGAAGGCCAGTCACCCGAATGGAGGGAGACCGAAGGCCAGTCACCGAATGGAGGGAGACCGAAGGCCAGTCACCCGAATGGAGGGAGACCGAAGGCCAGTCACCCGAATGGAGGGAGACCGAAGGCCAGTCACCCGAATGAAGGTCTAGTCACTCGAATGAAGGGCCAGTCGCATGGAGGCCATGCGACTGGAAAGTGTCCATACTCCCAAATAGGGATGTTGCACCCGAGGAGAAGTGTAGTTTAACTTCTGACTTTCGGGGGAAAGTGCAGATATAAGTTTTGACGTAAAGGTTCCCGTAAGTTCATGTAGGGTGATGATTGAGGCCTTAGAGTGCATGCAGGGCATGATGATGATGATGTTGCATGTTTATGCATGATGCATGTTATGTATGTATGATGTTGCCCTATATGACGTGATGACTGTGCATGTTAATGTTCCTTATTATGATATATGTTTATCTTTCCTATGGCTTTACGTGTTATGATAATGAATGAAATGAAGTATTATGTAACGTAAAGTGGAAGATAATGAAAAGTGGAACATGATGAATCCATGCATTATTGAACGAGGAAAGTAATGAAAGTTTTGCAAGTATTGGATATCGAGGTCCTTCTTTGTGATCAACCATTTATATAGAACCTCTACCGCTTACCTCTAGTACTGCGACATACGCTCAGCTGTTCATTTATTGACTTCGGTCCAGTAGCTAAATAGTTCGGGGTGTAGCATATGGCATTGGTACGGAAGATATCCGATGCGCAAGAAAAGATATAAAGATGAATGAACGAATGAAGAAAATAATATAACTATTATTTATGTGTACGTATGATGTATGATTGCATGAAAGAAAAATATGTTTCATTTTATAAAACTAGAACTCACTCAGCAACGCTGACTTTGATGTGTTTCCAGTTGGCAGGTAATGATTGTTGAGGATGGCGCGAGGTGGCTACTCAGCTCTTTTGGTATGGCATCCATTCATTTAATGCTTTTGTGATGTAATGCAACAATGTAATTTTGTAACCAAGTGACGCTGTATCATTTGGCAAAAGTTTTCATAATGAAATGAGATATCCTTTTGAATGTCCCGCTGCAATATTTTCCTAAGGCAAATGTAATTATATGTTTTATGTGCGATGAGGATCCAACTGTAAGTCTCCCGGGAATGGGGCCTTACAAGTTGGTATCAGAGCCAATGTTTAAGTGAAGTGGGTAAATTTTCAAAATAAACCTTAACTTAAATTGAGAATGGGACGGAATAGGAATGGGATGCCAATCTGAGTAGTTGCGTGCCATCCGGGAATAGGAATGGGATGCCAATCCGGGAATGGGGCCTTACAAGTTCGTAAAGTTAACCGGCTTTATGTGCGCATGGTATGTGGTTATGTGTTGTTTGTAGATTTAAATACTGATGTAGTCAGGACATGTAATGCTTGGGGTGTGAAGAGTAAAGTAAGTGGCTAATCACAACTAGCCACTGTAATTAGGAACTTACTATACTTGACATAAACTGAGCTGTTTCCTTGAATGACTGTGTTGGTGTTTGAATCTTTCAGTGTATGTGTGAATGGTTGGCGGTAGATCTTCGAAAGCTTCAAGGGGTCGAGGTCACGGTGCTAAACCGCGACCCAAGAGAGGGAGACCTAGAGTTGAGAAGGTGGTTCATGAAGAACCTGAAACCCCTCACCCGGAGGGTGGTGATGAGAGTGCGAACCTTAGGGCCTCGGTGAAAGAGGCAATGGTTGAGGAAGTTCATCAGGTCATGAAGACGATCTTGCCGTCTGTAGTGACCGAAGTTATCAAAGCTATAAGAGAAGGGGAAAGAAAGGAGAGAAATAGGTCCTCGGGAGGACGGGAGCAACCGGAGCCGGAAACGGTTCTAACTAATAATGAGGAGGAAGAAGAAGAGCCCGTACAGGATGCGGCATGAGGCTGTAACTATGGGGCGTTTATGAGATGCAAGCCCCCTACTTTTGACGGTAACGGCACTGCTGTAGCTGCTCACCGGTGGGTGAAGGAGATGGAGGTTGTTCTTGATATCAGTGAGTGCCGGGAGGACCAAAAGGTGAAGTTCGCGACCCATTCTTTTGTGGACTTGGCTTTGTGCTGGTGGGACAACATAGTCCAAGCCGAGGGTAACCAGGCGATAGGAAGGATGAGGTGGGAGGAGTTGAAGAAGATGGTGATTGAGGAGTTCTGTCCTCATAGGGAGATGGATAAAATTGAGAGAGAGTTCCTGCAGCTGGAAGTGGGAACCATGACACACCAGCAGTACACCACCAAATTTAATGAAATGGCACGGCTCCTGCCTGATCAGGTGACGCCTCTGTCTCGGAAGATCAAGAGGTACATTCAGGGCTTACCGGTGGATGTTCGTAGGCATACGATTGTCATCCGGCTGAGCACGTTTAGGTCAGCCATCGATTTGGCAGGAAGGCTATATGATGAGCGGGAGGTGGTGGTGATTGAAGCAAGCAAGAAGGGTGGTGGTGATCGGAACTGGAACGGGAAAAGGTTTGGTCAGGATGATGCCCCGACGAGTAACAAAAAGGTACGGGTGGATGACCGTCGTGGGGCCACATCTAGTGCGGGGTCAAGGAGGTGTGGCAAGTGTGGAAGAGAGCATGCGGGGGAATGTAGGATGGGATTGAACGTGTGCTTCAAATGTGGGAAGACGGGGCACATTGCAAAGGATTGCCTTGCCGGCAAATGTTTTAACTATGGGGAAATTGGTCATATGAGCAAGGATTGTAAAAAGCCGAGGGCTGATGGTTCAGGAGTAAGGAAGACGGGAGGTGAAGGACCGCGGGCGAGTGCCAGGGCATTCACTATGACACAGGAGGAAGCTAGGACGGACCCTGATATCGTGTTCGGTACGTTTCTGGTGAACCAAATTTTAGCTTCTGTGTTATTTGATTTGGGTGCCAGTAAAAAAGTTTTATTTCTGCTGCTTTCTGTGCTAAGCTGCCTGTTAGTAGTAGACGTGTTGATGCGTCCTTTGATGTAGAAACTGCCATAGGTAAGTCTACCAGGATTTCTGAGATGATAGAGAACTGTGATGTGAAACTTGAAGGTTATAAGTTTCCTGTCAGACCGTTTGTGATGACCTTAGGAGGTTTCGATTTGGTTCTTGGGATGGATTGGTTGGCGGAGTTCGAGGCGAACATTGTGTGTCGTGTAACATCTTGTATTTTTGTTAGCTAAAAGTTAATTTCGTTATTCTTACAAGGGTTATATTGTCAATTTTGAAACTCATGTGTTGTTGTGCGTATTCATTAATGCCATTTGGGTTTTTATGAAAGTTAAAAATATAAATATTAAATAAAAATAATGTTAATATTAATAAAAGTAACAATAATAACAATAATAATAATACTTGAATAACTAACAGGTTAGATTAAAGTTTAGGGGGTTGTTTTGTAACTTTACAACTTTAAAAGAAAGTTTTTATGCTTAATATAACAAAACTAAAACCTAAGGGACTAAATGTGTAAATTATTAAAAACCCAAACCCCCCATTCTCTCCTACCCGTTTTTTCGGCGGGAGCTCCGGCCGGGCTCCGGTCACCCTACAAACGACAAAATTGGTCGTTTCTCGATCCCAAACCATTACGAATGTCATTGGGACTATGTTTCGAACCTTAAGTACCCTTTAATTGGAGTTTATAGTCGACTAAGGATGTCGTTCGAGTTTGGAAACCGTCGATCATCAAACGTAAACCGTTCGGTAATTAAACTCGAATAATAACCAAATTAAATGAACCTTAATCGAACGTTTAACTAGTTCTAAGCTGGTAACAAACTCAATTTCACCTAAAATCCACTCAAACACTCGGTTCGATTATCTCTTCCTTCACGAACCTGCAACCCGAACGAAGACTACTTTCCGAGCACTATTGACTTCAATTGATTAGGGGCTTTGCATCGAGGTCATCATGCGAAGTTATCCACAAGTTTAATTTGATTATCATTGAGGTTTGCTTATCCATCTAGGCTTCCACGTCCGCAACATTCTTCGGGTGTTCAAACATCAATCCAATAACAATTCGGGTAATTAAAACTACCTTTATACTCAATTTCATATGGAGATCAAAAGCCCTAACCCTTCGATCGATTACAATGTTCATATGGGGTTCAATTTGATCGAACATGGTTCTAGGGTTTATATGGAAATTGGGGTTTTCATTTCGCAATGGTTTTTAAGATTTAAAACCAGGTTACAAATGCGGCTGGAAGCCTGGTTCACTGGTTAAGAGATTGTTCCCCATACATGAGGTCACGGGTTCGAACCCGGGCACCTCATGTAATTTTTTTAAAGCCTTTTTGGCTTAAAATTAATTATAGAAAATTTATAATAATTATAAAAATGAATTTTATAAACCCTAAATATTTTTAAAGTCATCTAAATATTTCTTAAAAATTTATTCTTGTAAAACTTTGTAATATTTTAATATAATTTTTTTTACAAATGTAATAATTAAATATTTATAAAAATTAGATTGTTATATAATACTTAAAGACATTAATTAATATTAGACCTTATGTTTATGGATTTATCATGATATTTATAGAATTTAAATATAATTTTATAAATGAAATCACAAGTTATTTACAAAGGATCAATTTCCTTAAAAATAAATTTATAAATTTCATAAATAGTATTTTTATAATAAATTATTAACTTTATACAAATCCTCAAAATTCTAATACCCTAGTTCATGTTAACTCGTTAATCTTATTATTAACCTAAATCTTATAATATTTATATATTTAGGTGCCTTGTGACGTTTTATCTTGGAACGACATATTTTATTCTTATTAATCTTCATTATATACTTATTTGACAAGTGAGTTTTCCTTGCCCCTTTTTCATATTTTCACACTAATTTGGGGTGAAACATGATAGCTTATACATGATACACTTATACACATTTGAGACTTGTAAATCACATGCAATTCAACTTATTATTTTGTCATGGTTATTTGTGTATTGTAAGTGATTATATGAGATACATAGTTTGTTTACAATCATTAACTATTGCTAGCCTGGCGACGTCTTAGATCTTTGGGCCTGACAAGCCTATTTGGTGCTAAAGCCGAGGTATTGCCGGCTCCTGATGACGTATGCTTGTTCATCATGGGAACCAAATACACTTAGCCAATCTTTTATACTTGTAATCAAGTCGAGGTTTGGTTGTAACGATATGTGTTTTATAACCTTACTTGCTTATGACCTATGACATGAATTGCTACTTGTAACCTTTTTCATATTATGTATGAAAACCTTGGAAACTCACCAACTATTTTTAGTTGACTCTTATTTTTTATCATGTTTCAGGCCAACCTCAAGTTTAAAGTGATCCTTTTGAAGCTTGCAATAACCTAGGACTTGGACCTAGTTAATGAAATAAAAAGTTTACATTATGTTATGTTATGTTAAACTTATTACTTGTTTGAGACTTATGGTTGTATTTCATTTCAAGACTTATGATAATAATATTTACATTTTAATATAGCGTTATGTGGCTGTGAACAATCTTAACCCTCGCATTTCGACGTTTCCGCCGTCAAGGTTGGGGTGTGACATGCCGCAAGAAGATGATTCGCTTGACGGCACCTGACGGTAGTTCGGTGACAGTTTATGGTGATCGGGTCACGACGATCCCGAAGGTGATCTCAATGGCGGTGGCGGGAAAGTGTATGAGGCATGGATGTAGCGCCTACTTGGCTTATGTAAAGGATGTAGATACACCAACACCACAACTGTCTGATGTACCGGTTGTGTGTGACTTTCCAGACGTGTTCCCAGAAGACTTACCAGGAGTGCCAACTGACAGAGAGATTGAATTTCAGATTAATCTGATACCGGGTGCATAACCTGTTGCCAAGGCACCGTATCGGTTAGCTCCAACGGAGATGAAGGAATTGATAGAGCAGTTGCAAGAGCTGCTTGATAAGGGGTTCATTAGACCGAGTATCTCTCCTTGGGGTGCTCCGGTCCTGTTTGTAAAGAAGAAGGACGGTAGTATGAGGATGTGCATTGACTACCGCGAGCTGAACAAGTTGATGGTGAAGAACCGATACCCCTTACCGAGAATAGATGATCTGTTCGATCAGCTCCATGGTGCCAGTTGGTTTTCAAGGATAGATATTTGATCTGGTTACCATCAGTTGAAGGTGAAAGAACAAGATGTTCCTAAAACAGCTTTCTGTACGCGCTATGGTCACTACGAGTTTCTTGTCATGTCCTTTGGTTTGACTAACGCGCCAGCTGCTTTTATGGACTTGATGAACCGTGTGTGTCAGCCGATGCTAGATAAATCAGTGATTGTGTTTATTGATGATATCTTGATTTATTCGAGGAGTGAGATTGAGCATGCCGGTCATATTCGGGAGGTTCTGGAGACGCTAAGGAGGGAGAAGTTGTATGCTAAATTCTCCAAGTGCGCGTTCTGGTTGCGTGAAGTTCAGTTCTTGGGTCATGTGGTGAATCCCGACGGGATTATGGTGGACCCGACGAAAGTGGAGGTGGTTATGCAATGGAAGTCACCAAAGACGCCATCCGAGATTCGTAGTTTCTTGGGTTTGGCGGGCTACTATAGAAGATTTATCCAAGACTTCTCTAAGATTGCTTCTCCACTGACTAAGTTGACCCGGAAGGATGTAAAGTTTGTATGGGGTCAGGCTCAGGAGAAGGCGTTCGAAGAATTGAAGACAAGATTGACTCAAGCTCCTATTCTGTCATTACCTGACGGAAGCGAAGATCTGGTGGTCTATTCTGATTCTTCCTACTCAGGGTTGGGGTGTGTGTTACTGCAGAGAGGGAAGGTTATAGCATATGCATCCCGATAGTTGAAGGTTCATGAGGTCAGTTATCCTACTCATGACCTGGAGCTAGCAGCCGTGGTCTTTGCACTAAAGATTTGGAGGCACTATCTTTACGGGACGAAGTGCACCATTTTCACTTACCACAAGAGCCTGAAGTACTTCTTCAAGCAGAAGGATCTGAACATGAGGCAGAGACAGTGGTTGGAACTTATAAAGGATTATGATTGTGAGATCCACTACCATCCGGGCAAGGCCAATATGGTGGCTGATGCCCTTAGCCGAAAAGAGAGGCCCGAGCCGATTCGGGTGAAAGCATATCAACTGATCATGACCTCTGATGTAATGAAGCAAGTCAAAGAGTTTCAAGATGAGGCACTGAAAGAAGATCATCTTAACTCTGAAAGAATGAGAGGTCTGGTTGGGGAATTGGGTGAAAACACACTCGGTCTTAGAACCCGATTCGGTCATGTGTGGATTCCTTGTTTTGGGGATCTACGGGTGAAGATAATGGATGAAGCTCACAAGACTCAATACTCCATTCATCCAGGTGCCACGAAAATGTACCAAGATATGAAGAAAGATTACTGGTGGCCGGGTATGAAGCGCGATGTAGTGGAGTATGTGAGTAAGTGTCTTACTTGTTTACAGGTGAAGGCCGAGCATCAAAAGCCGTATGGGAAGATCCAACCTTTGGATATACCGGAATGGAAGTGGGAGCACATCACCATGGACTTCATTACGAAGCTGCCGCGTACCCCGAAAGGGTACGATGCCATATGGGTGATAGTTGACCGTTTGACGAAGAGCGCTCACTTCCAACCAATCTGCGAGACATATTCATCTGAGAGGTTGGCTGATCTGTTCATCGAGGAAATTGTAACTCGTCATGGTGTGCCGGTGTCTATTGTGTCTCATCGCGACACCCGGTTTACATCTAAATTTTGGAAGAAATTCCACGACGCTATGGGGACGAGGTTATATATTAGCACAGCTTATTATCCTCAAACTGATGGTCAGTCAGAAATGATCATTCAGACATTGGAAGACATGCTTAGGGCATGTGTGATTGATTTCGGGGGGAGTTGGGATGACCACCTACCGTTAGCCAAATTCTCATACAACAACAGCTACCATTCCAACATTGGTATGCCACCATATGGGATGCTATACGGTAGGAGATGCAGAACACCTGTTTGTTGGGGTGATATTGGTCAGAAGGAATTAGGGAGCGTCGAGGTAATTGAGGCTACGATTGAGAAGATTGAGAAGATTAAAGCCTTTATGAAGGCAGCCAAAGATAGATAGAAGTCGTATGTTGATAAAAGACGCATGCCGATTGAGTTTCAGGTGGGTGATCGGGTTATGTTGAAGCTCTCACCTTGGAAGGGTATCACTCGATTCAGGAAGCGGGGCAAGTTGAGCCCAAGGTATATAGGCCCTTTTCAAATCATCGCTCGAGTAGGAGAGATGGCCTATAGATTGGAGTTACCGGATGAGTTAAGTGGAATTCACCTGACATTCCATGTATCTCATCTAAGAAAGTGCTTAGCTGATGAAGACATGATTGTTCCACTGGATGATATCGAAGTGGACGAATGGCTCAATTATGTGGAGCAACCAGTGGCAATCGTCGATCGAAAAGAGAAAAAGCTGAGAAATAAAGTGGTTCCCCTGGTGCGCGTACAGTGGAAGCACAGGAAGGGATCCGAGTCAACGTGGGAGACTGAGGAAGAAATGAGACAGCATTATCCATGTTTGTTCGAAGAATAACAGGTTTCGGGGACGAAACCTATTTAAGGGGGGTCGAATTGTAACACCCGGAAATTTTCTTTGAAGCCGACAAAAGAAGAAAAAGATATAAAGTCCAAAGTCGAGGCCAGTCACCCGAATGGAGGGAGACTGGAGGCCAGTCACCCGAATGGAGGGAGACTGGAGGCCAGTCACCCGAATGAAGGTCTAGTCACTCTAATGAAGGGCCAATCGCATGGAGGCCATACGAGTGGAAAGTGTCCATACGCCCAAATAGGGCTGTTGCACCCGAGGATGTATGATCGCATGAAAGAAAAATATGTTTCATTTTATAAAACTAGAACTCACTCAGCAACGTTGACTTTGATGTGTTTCCAGTTGGCAGGTAATGATTGCTGAGGATGGCACGAGGTGGCTACTCAACTCTTTTGGGATGGCATCCATTCATTTAATGCTTTTGTGATGTAATGCAACAATGTAATTTTGTAACCAATTGACGCTGTATTATTTGGCAAAAGTTTTCATAATGAAATGAGATATCCCTTTGAATGTTCCGCTGCAATATTTTCTTAAGGCAAATGTAATTATATGTTTTATGTGTGATGAGGATTCAACTGTAAGTGTCCCGGGAACGGGGCCTTACAATAGCCTTGAGCTCACAATGATATAAAAGAAAAACCGGATCCACTCTTCGCATGTCTCCCTCTTGATAACTTGCATTTGGTTGTCTCCCTTTTGTTTTAGGTTCATGTGATTTATGTTCATGACTTGTGAATTATGTCATAAATATATTGTATAATTGTTAGCGTTCTTTTGATTATTTTCATTGCCCGTTTTGGTTTTGTTGCTAAATTGTTGAATGATTCTATATGTTATGAAGATGCTTGCTTAAAGTTTAATTTTAGTTGCTCTTTCAACTCGTTCTAACTTTCACTCCCATCACTAGTAAATTTAGGGTAAATTTTAGAACCAACCCGTCCTGACCCGAACCCATCTTGAGCCAAACCCATCCTGACCCGAACCCATCCTAACCCAAACCCATCCTGACCCAAACCCAACCTGACTCTTTTTTCAAATAACCCATTCCGACCCAAAATCATCTTGACCCAAACCCATCCTAAACCAACAACTAACTCAATCCAACCCACCCATTTTGCCACCTCTACTTATTCAAATATGTCACTCTTTACGTTGCTGATGTGCCTCCGAAGTATGATATGCCGCCTGGCGTGTGATACGCCCAAATCTGGCATATTATACGCCAACCATTTTCTTGCCCTCCTTTTATCCATTTTTTGATATTTACATGTTCAGTTATTCAACTTTTGTGTTTTGCTTCTTTTAACTCAAATTGTGCTTCTTTAAGCTTCAAATCTCTGTTAATCAAAACATAAACAAAATCAACTTGTTTCACAATAATTATAACGTAAAATCAAACATTTAAATCAATCAAATACTAAAATATTAAAAAGTGATCACCTATTAAAATAATCAGCTGTAAGATAAAATAATTTTGACTTTGATTAACATTTTCCCCTTCCACAAAGATAAATTGAATCTATGTGAGAAAGAAAAGAATTTGCCAACCAATTAACGTACATAACTTAGTTAAGTAAATAACTAATAGTGTTATTAAGAAGAACACAGTTTGTTGACTAATTATAAAGAATTTTTTTACCATATTAAATCATTCATTACAAAGCAATGCACATTATTAATTTTTCAAGAGCCGCTCATGTCATGTTATAGACGAACTTGAAAAAACTATCATTACAAGACTTGATTGAAAAAGATGTACATTTGCATTAGTATGCATGTTTTTGAAATTTACCCACTAAGAAGCTATACAAACTATTAATAGGTCATTTTTCTCGTAATCAAACACATTCTACGTCTCGTTGATTTAGATACAACCTCTTAATACAACCCTTTAACCTAGTTTAATACAAATCAATTATTTCGCTCGGAGTGTTTAGAGGCTGTCACTTATTAAAGGAATCATTCTTTTGAATTTTTTGTTATTTTGCCCATATAACAATCTAACTTATTAATAATCATATCACAAACAAGAGCTTTAAATTTTATTTTATTTTGAGCCTTTAAAATAATTGAGCTGTTACTACTCTGTTTTATAGGAGATTTGATGAAACGTCACTAACAACCGAGATATTAAATTTGAAAAAAACTTATTGGCCAACACATCACGTAAGAGTGTGTGACTTTAAACCAACATTCAAGCATACTAGCGTCTAACGGACAAAAATCATTATTGAGGACATCACCACACACTTATGGAATTGAAGCAATAAATCAAAAAAAAATAAAAAGCTCTCTAAAAAGAAGATATTTTTACCAAAATATCTCGATGCTTTTCGTAGAAATTACATGTGAAACATCATGATGGTGGGTTTTCCTTCAATCTTGAGTTATATGACACTATTGGAGAACTAGTTGGTTATTTTAATAAAAGTTATTAGATTTAAATAACCTTACATTTTATTTATTGGTTAAGATTAATTATAACTTAGAAAATATTTACAGACACTTTTAACTTTAACATTATTTTCCGCCAATGATCTCATACTAACTGAGAGTTAAAGTCCGTTAGTTTTTTTTAATAAAATATGGTTAACTTTGAGTTATTTTTCAACTACGTCATCGCCCAACCACTATTAGGATATTTTTCAGTGTCTAGCATTGATTGTCACTTGAAAATTACATTTAACGAGTCAAATGGTTCATATTAGAATGTGAAAATTGATGGGTTTCAGGTTGCAGAAGTTTCAGATTGACAGACCTGGATAATTGATTTCAACTTTCTGTGTAGTGTTTTGACCATATAAGTAGTTCATGTCATAAAAAAACTAGTGGTGTTAATTCTCAGTTAGTAAAAAATCATTACAGGAAAATAAGCTAAAAATTGGAAGTGTCCGTAAATATTTACTGAGTTGGGATTAATCCCAACTAATATATAAAAATTGGAATTATTAAAATCTAATAATTTTTTTAATAATTAAATGTTATCTAGTTTGATGTCTTGAATAGTTATTTTTAAAAATTTTCTTTGTTTTCAAGGAAATAAAATAGCATTTGTGAAAAATTAACTCAAATATACAGAGAAAAATCAAATAAATAGTCATTTGATTCGGTACATAGTTTACAAGGGCCCTTTTGGAGGGATGATATTTTGATTTTAACCAAATAGGGAATCAACTAAACAACATACCTCCGATAAAATGTGTAGAACTTAATATTATATATTTTCTTACCGGTGAATATTGTAACTACTGACATGATGAATATCAACTATTAGAGATTGAGATAAGATAAAATCTCAACCGTTTAAAGTTAACGGTAAGTATTACCACCAATGTATCATTCTTAGAGCATTCACAAATCACAACCTATTTTTAATTAACGATTATTATTTTTTCCATCTTTTTTAATCAAATAATATTTTTATAGATTTATCATTACAATTAATAATCTGTTTACTCACAACTACTTTCAAAAAATATTAAAAAAATAATAAAAATAAACAGTGTTTACTAAATATAAAATAAGCAACAACATATTCTTTATTATGCACTAACATTCACCTATAACCATTTTATAATATAAAGAACACAAACTCACATATCTATAGAGAATATGTGAATGTTCTTACCTTTCATCCACTCATATTAAACATATTTTGCCTTTTTGTCCCATTTAGAGCATTCACAATGAAACCTCTAAAAAATATATAAGTGTATTTGGTATACTATGAAATGTTTTGAGTGTTTATGAGTAAAAGTAAGAGAAAATATTATTGTTAATTGTATAAAGATAAATGTATAAATAATATTATTTAGATTTAATTATACGAGTGACTCTTGTGGTTAAGTTTGATTTCACTTTTGGTCTTTAACTCTCTGAAATTATAAGATTGGTCCAATACTTGTACAAACGTAATACGTGTGAAATGACAAAAATACCCGTTTCACATTTCTTCTGCTCCTACACCACCATTGAAGTCTCTGCCTTCAACCACCACCACCACCACCCTCAACCTTCAACCACCACCCCCACCACCTTCAACCACCACCACCACCACCACCCTCAACCTTCAACCACCACCATCACCCTCAACCTTCAACCACCACCACCACCATCCTCAACCTTCAACCACCACCACCACTTGCAACCTTCACCCACCAACACCACCATCAACTACCATCATCGGCACCTTCACCATCGGCACCACCAGCACCATACCACCCATGTAACACCAACAGCAGGGTTTCACTCATCTTGATGTTGGTGTTTTCGTTTCTAGGGTTTCTAAGTTTTCCTTCGATTCAAACAATGGAGGTCCCAACGAAATCCTTGTGCAAGGAAGCACCCGTGATGATGGAAGCGGCCGTGGTGGTGGAGGCGACAATGATGGTAGTGGATGAAGGTGGTGGCGGGTGGGGTGAGAAGATGAAGATCCACGTGGGGAAGGGTATTTTAGTCATTTAAAAAAAATTAACAGTCAAAATTTACTCGACGTTGATTGCTCTAGGTTGTTTTCTTCTCCACGATCAAAGGCATGTGTGCAAACTGAAGGTTAATCTCTTATTTTTCTTCAACTTTCATCTCCATGTTACTCATCGATACAATTCATTAAAATCTGTAACTATATGATTCCTTCTTATTACTGCTCAAGATTTGGTTTGCTTCTGTGGGTTCTCATTGTTTCATTTTGATTAACTAATGCTGTGTGAAATTGATGGGACTAGAAATATAGAAGACGGAAGAGGACCATTCGATCGATCCGCATTTTCCAGATATTCAGACAATGTGAGTGGTTCTATCTTAACACAAGTTCATTAAAATATGACGATTCATTCGATTTTCTTTTTTATAAAATCCCAATTTATGGATGCCTATCAGTGAATTAATTTTATTCACATGCCTGTAATTGTTTCTATATATAGAACAAAAATCCCAATTATGCCTATTAATTAATGAATATCTTTAATGAATAAGTCACTAAAATCAGCCGATTGTTCATTTATTTTTAATGTTTTATGAATTTACTACAGAAATTACAGCAAGATTTGCAAGCAAATCCAGGGTCTCATCATTTTGAGGAGGTAAATTTTCACTATGTTTTGTTGAGGCCCCTTGATCCATTTAAATTAGGATCCATTTGTGTTGGATGAACAAGATTAGGAGTATGCACAAATATGTAGGGACTCACGTTGAATCAAAATGAGAAACCAAGACACACACAAACGTTGAAAGTTCACACTACAATTGCCAATCTGTTGAGCATTTATATCCATACAATGACGGTTACAAACTAACATAACTAACCCTAAAATTCATGGTAATTACAAGTTACAAGGTCTTGATTAAAGTCCTCCAACATGTTTTCTTTTTCTTCTTTTATAAAGTTATATCTTCTGATCATGTCTTCATGCCATCCGTAGATAATTTACTATAACAAAGAAAATCCATAATATTTTGGTCAACAACCACTAAACTTCTTCAAAGAGGTTTGCATCCTGAATACTTTTTGTTATGCAATTCTTACTTGCTACTGTGATCATCCCATTATGTGATCATCCCACCATTTTGCATAGGAGTGAAACACAAGATTTCTTTAGGTATACACTTATAAACGGTGTCAGTCGTATACTTTTCTATTAGTTTGTATATGAATTCAAGTACCCTAATAAGCATCATTAAACCTATAGTAAAGACTCCATTGAGTGAGGTTGATGTATATTTTTGTATTATTTTAACGTGAACACACAATCTGTTTTGCTGATTAGATATATATAGCTGCATCATTTTATTTCCTTTCTGTTTTAGCAAGGCATACATTTTGACTTTTGCGATAAAATCAAATAAACCAAGATTTAAATCCCTAATAGTGTTTCTGTTGTTTGTTGGGTTGGCTCTAAATCCCAACTTTCAAATCATCTTCCAGTTGGCTTCAGAATCTCGGAGAAAACCGTTTCGGACTTGAACCCTTGATCGCTGCTACTAATCGATGACGTGCCATTTCTTATCGCGCTTGATCCTGAGAACACATCATCGTCTGTTGTTGTCGCCGTCTCTCCTTGCGCCAAAAATGGAAGTTCTTGATATTCAGTCACGGCTTCACCAACTGTTTTCTCAGCAGCTTCTTGTAGCTCCAATGCAAACTCTAGTCCCCAAACCACTTCATCCATGGCTGGCCTTTCACTTCCTTGCTCTTTCAAGCAACTAACTGCCACCACTCCAAACTGCTTCAAGCACTCGGGTGCAATCGCACTCCTCAGCTTTGGATCAATTGTTTTGTTCAAGGTCCCCTTACGATAACAACGTTTTCCCCACTCTGCCAAACTCACTTGTTCTTTGGGCAGCCCGGGTATCATAACAGGTCTTGCACATAACACTTCGAGCAGAACAACTCCAAATGAGTACACGTCGGATTTCTCTGTGAGTTGTTGGCTTCTGTAATACTCGGGATCCACATACCCAACACTACCCTTCACCACCGTGCTAACATGGTTTTGTGCTTGGTCTCTAGGGCCTAGCTTCGACAAACCAAAGTCAGACACCTTAGCAACCCAATTTTCATCCAGTAAGATATTGGTGGACTTGACATCCCGATGAATTATAGCGCGTTTTGCACCCGTGTGAAGATAATGCAACCCTTTGGCTGCACCAATGCAGATCTGCAGACGTCTTTTCCACGATAACGGAGGCTTGTTTGTCTTGTACAGATGTTCCCGTAGTGTCCCATGAGCCATGTAATCATAAACCAGTATCATCTCTCCTTCATCTTCACAGTATCCGATCAGGGACACTAACTGGACATGACGTAGTTTAGACAGCATCCCTATTTCCGTATGGAACTCTTGAAAACCTTGATTGGATGATTCATTGAGCCGTTTGATCGCGACAGGGGTCGTAGCATTGCCTATGTATCCTTTGTACACCTTACCAAACCCTCCATTGCCTATGACGAAGTTGTCATTAAACTCATCCGTAGCTGATTTCACTTCTGTAAGTGAAAAACGACGGCATCTGTCTGATGGCAGTGTTGAATGAGAAGACTTTGATTCACTGTATGCTGGGCCGTATGATGATCTGTCGTCTGCGGCACCATAGTGTTTGACACGCCTTCGTCGCATGAAAACTATAAGCACTAAGATAGACAACAAGAGTAACGCTCCCCCAATACCTCCAAATATCAAGGCATATGGAGGTTTCTTTTTGCTGTTTTTTGCTGTAGCTGTCTCCCCGGTGGGTGCGGTCACAGGATTAAGTTCCGGGTTTGGGCTAGCAAGACTTGTACCCGTGCTCAGCTTGAAGACCTCCAAACCGTTCAAAAAAGCATCTAAAGATTATCCAACTACTTATTGGATTCCAGTTTGAAGTTATTTTTTAATTTACGTTCTATATAATTTAACTGGACACGCTTCAGGCTTCTTAATTGCGACAGTTGTTGATTTAGTAACCCAATCCTTAAAACTCTTATTTGCTAAATAACCTTGAAGCTTTACACTTGCACAATATGATAACCACCTTTATCATTTTATCTTATTTTAATGATATATTTTATTTAATAATTTGTAAAAAACGTAATACATATGGAAAATAACTTATTTATACCGGCGAACGACAATCCCCGCTCAACATCTACCATACTTTTAGAATCACAACATCTACACTTTGCAGGATTAGAATCCACTATGTTTTAATCGGGGATACACAACTTTACCATGATCAACATGGTAAATAATGTTAGAAATTAATCTTGATGTTTAAGGGAGTATACGGGTGAACCAAGCAAGATAAGGGTGGAGTTAGTTAACATGTAGAATATGTTAGTCAAGGTAAATATTAGAAAAGTATTGAATAATTTGGCTGTGGATGGGCTGTCATTCCAGCTGTGTTTGAGCTGTGTTTGAGCTGTGATTTCATAGTAATTAAGGTTAAAAGTAGTATAAAAGAAGGTCTTTGTATAGATTTTAAGGTGTGGTCTTTTGTTCTTCATATTTATGAAAAGAGTCGTGGTCGTTCCCACAAAATACGAAGTATTATCTTTGTCTGGGCCAATCTTCTAACAATTGGTATCAGAGCGAAGGAAACGATTACGGGAAGAAGATTGAGCATGTGAAGACGAGGAGAAAGATGATCGAGATGTGAAGAAGAACGAGGCCACCCGATTGAATCTGTGAGAGATTAATCGTAGCCCGAACAAGTCAATTGAGCAGATCCAAGTGGAAGAACAGTTGTGTGATCCAACTACAGAAGGAAAATTCTGAGTGATTCAGATTGCAGAAAATCTGTGAGAGACAGATTGGGTTCTGCGTGAGGCAGAACGTAAGGTTGTATGAAGCTGCCATTAAAAGTGAAGTAAACCTGAGTGATTCAGGTCACCACCGAGAAGATTTAATCTGTGAGGGATTATTCATATATGGGACAATCTGTGTGACACAGGTCGTGAGGAGAAGAACTCAGAAAAACAAGGGGCAAGAATAGCTTGTTGCTGTTTGAATCAAAGGAAACAATTGGCAAGTGATTTGCTAGGAAGTGAGATTGTTGAGCTGCTGTGATAGCAGGTTTGCAAGGTTGTAAGCAAGGAAAAAAACAAAACAAAACCAGTGTGAGACTAAACAAAAGCTATGTGAAGTAAATTTGAAGATCAATGGTTGATCAAACTTAGAAGAAACATGGTTCCAACGACTGGAATTCAAGACCAAGGTGATACAACATCAAGATTAAGGGTGAGAATGTTAGAAATTAATCTTGATGTTTAAGGGAGTATACGGGTGAACCAAGAAAGATAAGGGTGGAATTAGTTAACATGTAGAATATATTAGTCAAGGTAAATATTAGGAAAGTATTGAATAATTTGGCTGTGAATGGGCTGTCATTCCAGTTGTGTTTGAGCTTGATTTCATGGTAATTAAGGTTAAAAGTAGTATAAAAGAGGGTCTTTGTATAGATTTTAAGATGTGATCTTTTGTTCTTTATATTTGTAAAAAGAGTCGTGGTTGTTCCCACAAAATACGAAGTATTATCTTTATCTGGGCCAATCTTCTAACAAATAACACATGAGAGGAAACATCGCTGCATATGCCAAATTCGACTTGTTGACTACGTTTATTTATGAAATGATGTCGTTTAAAGTGGAAAAAGAAAAGCTTTCTTCCCCCTGCCAAATGCTGCCAACTTGCTTGCCTAATTTTTAAACCCCGTTTTGTCTTTTCAAGTTTCCACTAAAGAAAGAATCTTGTTATGAGAAAAAATGAAGAGAATGAACTTAAGATTACAGGATTCGCCTGTCAGGTTTATAATAGAATGAATTAATCTTGTTTTGATGGCTTTTAATCATCTAGAAAAACGTAGTATGTTATCTAAGACAAATTTTGTTCTCTTTGTATTTCATATCTTTATTCCATATTTTCATCTGTTACCTCACAACACATATAGCGAACATACATCTTGATACAATCATATACAATAGCTTCAATGTTAGTTGCTTTGCAAATTGTGAGCGGTTATGTCAAACAACTGATATATTTATCACTTGACAGCAAGTAGTTATAATCCGAGCCGATAACAGTATAACACCTTAACTGAGAGAAAATATACCAAGGATTACGGTTCAGGGACACATAACAAGGACAATATTACAACTGTATGGAGTTAATTTATTACATGATGACTATTAAACATCAATAGGTAAAGGAAAGGAATCATGCAGATTACATATAATTTATACAAATGCAATCACCAAAATCAAAATTTTAAAGACAACTTATAAATCTGAAAGGAAATCCCTACTACCGTATATTTCTAATAGTGCATCTGTTGTTTGTTGGTTTGGCTCTAAATCCCAACTTTCATATCATCTTCCAGTTGGCTTCAGAATCTCGGAGAAAACTGTCTCGGACTTGAACCCTTGATCGCTGCTACTAATCGATGACGTGCCATTTCTTATCGCGCTTGATCCAGTGAACACATCATCGTCTGTTGTTGTCGCCGTCTCTCCTTGCGCCAAAAATGGAAGTTCTTGATATTCAGTCACGGCTTCACCAACTGTTTTCTCAGCAGCTTCTTGTAGCTCCAATGCAAACTCTAGTCCCCAAACCACTTCATCCATGGCTGGCCTTTCACTTCCTTGCTCTTTCAAGCAACTAACTGCCACCACTCCAAACTGCTTCAAGCACTCGGTGCAATCGCACTCCTCAGCTTTGGATCAATTGTTTTGTTCAAGGTCCCCTTACGATAACAACGTTTTCCCCACTCTGCCAAACTCACTTGTTCTTTGGGCAGCCCGGGTATCATAACAGGTCTTGCACATAACACTTCGAGCAGAACAACTCCAAATGAGTACACGTCGGATTTCTCTGTGAGTTGTTGGCTTCTGTAATACTCGGGATCCACATACCCAACACTACCCTTCACCACCGTGCTAACATGGTTTTGTGCTTGGTCTCTAGGGCCTAGCTTCGACAAACCAAAGTCAGACACCTTAGCAACCCAATTTTCATCCAGTAAGATATTGGTGGACTTGACATCCCGATGAATTATAGCGCGTTTTGCACCCGTGTGAAGATAATGCAACCCTTTGGCTGCACCAATGCAGATCTGCAGACGTCTTTTCCACGATAACGGAGGCTTGTTTGTCTTGTACAGATGTTCCCGTAGTGTCCCATGAGCCATGTAATCATAAACCAGTATCATCTCTCCTTCATCTTCACAGTATCCGATCAGGGACACTAACTGGACATGACGTAGTTTAGACAGCATCCCTATTTCCGTATGGAACTCTTGAAAACCTTGATTGGATGATTCATTGAGCCGTTTGATCGCGACAGGGGTCGTAGCATTGCCTATGTATCCTTTGTACACCTTACCAAACCCTCCATTGCCTATGACGAAGTTGTCATTAAACTCATCCGTAGCTGATTTCACTTCTGTAAGTGAAAAACGACGGCATCTGTCTGATGGCAGTGTTGAATGAGAAGACTTTGATTCACTGTATGCTGGGCCGTATGATGATCTGTCGTCTGCGGCACCATAGTGTTTGACACGCCTTCGTCGCATGAAAACTATAAGCACTAAGATAGACAACAAGAGTAACGCTCCCCCAATACCTCCAAATATCAAGGCATATGGAGGTTTCTTCTCGCTCCTTTTTACGGTAGTTGTCTCCCTGGTGGGTGCGGTTGTAGGACTAAGTTCCGGGTTCGGACTAGCAAGACTTGTACCCATGCTCAGCTTGAAGACCTCCAAACCATTCAAAAAAGCATCCTGATATAGTTCAGATTTGGTATTAGGATGGATCGCGACCCACAAATCTTTCTTGCCTTTGCTGCCATCCGGGTAATTATGGAGCACGACATAATCCTCGTATACAGCGTACCCGCTGTCTTGAGTTAAGTGGAACAGATCAATCTCATCGTCAGCAGTTTGATTATTAATGAAGATCTTGAAAACCACCTGACCCAACTTTGTGTATTGTGGTATAATGTTGCAAAAATGGAACCTGAGATTGTAAAAATACCAGAATCAACAGGAAGTCTCCAGGTGAGATTGTACCTGTTGGACTGATTGCCCATACTCCTCTGCGTTTGATAAACTATCTCAGGTGCAGTATAATTCGGTGTCTCAGCGGTATAAGTAATCGGCTTGTTATATTTAGGCGTCAACCCGATTGATGCTCCGTATGTGTACATATTATCTTGATCCCATGACCGGTACATACCTGTATCGTCGTTACCAGATATAAGCCCCCCACCCATGTTCAACCTGTACATATTTTCTAGTGCTATGCTGTCAGTAACAACAGGTCCTGTATTCATCCCAACATATTTCAATTTCTCAGAGTTATAGTACAGATTTTCTGGCATCGAAACGATTTCAATACCGTTGATGAAGGCATACGAGTCGAGTGAGGGTGTAAAGGTAACGTTTAGGAACTGTGCATCTTTTACATAGATGGTGTACTCTTTGACAAAGTGGGGAAGCTGGGGTGTATCTAACCGTGCATTCCTGCGGGTTTCTGCCAGAAAGGAGGCGGTTAGGAAAGGGCTGAAGTTGGTTAAGAGAGAGTAGCCGTTGGATGATACCGAGAAGAAGGATATTTCGGGTTTGAAGTCGGAGTAGGTGGCGGGATAGAAATGTAGGCGGAGGAACTTGGGGCCTTCGGACACGGGAAAGTTGTAAGTGAACGAAGACGCGTTGAAAATTCGGGCGGTAGAGTAAGGTGTTTGGGGGACAGAAGGGTCTGGGTGGTCGGGTTCAAATGAAAGCGAATAGGTGATGGCGTTGGAAGGCACGAATTTTGAATTCGTGTCTCCGTCCCATCTCGGGTCGGAAGTGGTTGATGAACCGCAGTCGAGGAAGAAGTGATCGGTGGCGTTGTAGGGTGTGCGGTGGTGGTGGTGGTGAAGAGGAGGACCACGGTAAAGAAGTGTATAGTGATGGTTAACATGGTGGTTGAAGAGTAGTATTATTGTTTGAATGATTAGAGGAGAGTGTTAGTTAGTGGTGTTTTTATAACTCATAGGAGCAGTGGTCCTTTGTCTGCTTGTTTCAAGAGGAGACTTTGAAAATGGAAAGTCTTCTCCTTGTAAGAATCATTCTAAGAGTTATACGTTGTGCTTTATAAGTGGTACCATAGAAAGTGACATGCGTATATAATCTATAGATGTTTTTATATATACATACATATATTATATAAGTATATAATTTTTTAAAAATTAAGTTTTTAACAAAATTGGGCTCTGAACAATCACCTACCCTACCCATTACTAGGTCCTCCCAATAGGTATAGTTTGAGGTCTAAAAATATTTTTAAAAAAGATGCTTTACATCACTCTCAGTCGCAATGTACGTGAAGAAAAATCCATTTGAATTAGTCAATTATTTGATTAAATAAGAATATAGGATAATAGATTGTATGGTCGTGAGCTGAGAGTAAATGACCCCACCAAACTGACATTATTTGGATGGCATAAAAAGAATAATAATAAAAAATAATAAACTCGAGACCTAAACAGGATGAAACTAAAAATAGCCAAACAGAACGAGACACAAGTATGCTACTAACTTATGTTAACCTTAAGATTTTTTAAGGCCAATATATTTAATAATCTTGACATTATTTAATAATCTTGAAGAAAAATATAGAATATATATATTTTTTCACTTTGAGAAATATGAGTGTAGGTAATGTATTACCTTGACATACTCGTTAAACATTTATATAAAGTGATTTTTGAGATATAATTACTGATCACATATAATACTCGTTAAACATTGACACGAGTAGTATTAGATATTTTCCGTGGAAATATTAATTATGATTTTTTACTTTCTATATACAAGTAAAACTTAGAAGCCTGAATCTTTTGGGTTTAAAGCACTAGCTTTTTAATGGGCCGGCCCAATCGATGACACCCAGAGTCCAGATTAGACTGTTGACTGTTGTTATCATCTCCATTTATGCTCGTGTCAATGAATACTTGTCCTCATGTTTTGTATTGTATATGTTTCTTTGAGACAACGTGTCATTTGTGAATCTTGAAGACTTTATGTATGCAATTGTGGTAAGCATGTCTTTTGTTCTTGTGAACAGTTGACCACTTGATCCTGTTGACCCTCTTACAACAATTTATATTCAATCTTTTAACCAGATTCCATAATGCAAACTAACTAGATCTCAAAAACATTATTGCTCATCACACCCAGCAAAACACACACAAACACGTTAAAATGTGCCTAAATCCTCTCTTTTTCGTGTTCATCGTTCGTTTCATTACGAGTGTCACGGGGGACTTACCGGCTCCTTACTACCCGATCGACGACATCGCGATTAATTGTGGCTCGATCGGGAACATGTCCGCACTTGACGGACGTGAATGGACAGGTGATATTGGTAACAAATTCAGCCTTTCGAGAAAACAAGCCGGTGGCTCGATAAGCACAACAGCAGTCCATACGTCTCTTTCGGGTGATCCGGTTCCATATTTAACCGCTCGAGCCTCTCGTTCCCCATTCTTCTATGCGTTTAAACTCCACCCCGGTCCAAAATTCATCCGGTTACACTTCAACCCGGCTTCTTACATTGGGTTCGAAACATCTATCGATTTCTTTAGCGTGCACGCTGGACCTTACAAGCTCCTACACAACTTCAGTGCTTCTGTTACTGCTCATGCACTCGGGGTGATCTCGTTCTCTAAAGAGTTTTGTATCAGCATCGAAGAGAATCAAGAACTGACCATAACGATCTCTCCGTCTAATAAAAATGCATACGCGTTTGTGAACGGGATTGAAATCATTTCGATGCCTTCGGGTCTCTATTACACATCCGAAGGCGAACCAGGGGCCGATGTGGTTAACCCTCACAGGTACAAGTTTTACATTGACAACAACACTGCACTAGAGACAGTTCACCGTTTAAACATCGGTGGAAGTTCCATTTCCCCGATTGAGGACACAGGTGTGTTCCGACGATGGTCGAAAGACTCGGATTACATGTTGGAAAGACACAAGAAAGTTCAGGTGTATCATGCTACTAGTATGATCAAATACACCAAGATACCAACAATCTCTGCACCACTTAAGGTTTATCAAACATCATGGGCAACAAGATCCTCTTATATCAAGAAAACAACAACTTTCACATGGAAACTGCCTGTGGACTTAGGATTCAGGTACCTAATTAGGCTCCATTTCTGTCAACACGGACCGGAAAAGAGGACTAACAACGGTCATGAGGCATTCGGGATCATGGTTAACAATCAGATAGCCGAGAAAAACACTGATATCACCACTTGGAGTGGCGGATATGGGATCGCTGTTTATAAAGACTACGTGACAACGATGAGAGGGGATAAGACCAATGGTAAGTCTGATCTTTCGATTGTTATATTTTCAATGAGCGGGTTGATTGAAGGAAAGCTGAATGGGTTAGAGGTTTTTAAACTAAGTAACCCCGACGATAGCCTTGCAGGTTCAAACCCTGCATTTGTACTGCATTCATCACCAAACTGGATGCCAAAGTTACCAGCTTTTGGCACCCTAAACACAATTGCAACAAAAGTTATATTTTTGATCACCACATTGAATATCATAGTGTACATTCAAAGATGGTTTTGGGAGGAAAAGCTCGGGAAGAAGAACGTACCATCACCATCGTCGTCGTCATCATCAGATGATTCATGTCGCTGTTTTTCACTTGAGGAGATCACTGCAGCAACGCACAATTTCGATAAGGCATTGTTGATAGGCATGGGTGGTTTTGCAAAAGTGTATAAAGGTGTGATTGATGATGGTGCAAAAACTGTTGCTATAAAGCGTATGACTTCGAGATCACAAGAAGGTGCTCTTGAGTTTTGGATGGAGATTCAAATGATTTGGAGGCTTCGCCATAATCATCTTGTTTCTCTCATTGGTTATTGTGATGATGGATCGGAGATGATCCTTGTTTAGGAATATATGCCTCATGGGACACTCGCTGAGCATCTGTTTAAGCTTGGTTCAGACGAAAACAACAGCTTCACACCACTCTCATGGGAACAACGGCTCAAGATTTGCATAGGTGCAGCTCGTGGACTGGACTATTTGCATACTGGTACTCATCATGGAGTCATTCACCGTGATGTCAAGACATCCAACATTTTACTAGACGAGAATTTTGTTGGTAAGATTTCAGATTTTGGACTAGCAAAGATTGAAAACACAAGCCAATTGTTGGCGAAATCCTATGTTAGCACAAACATCAAAGGCACCGTTGGATACCTGGATCCAGACTACTTTTTGTCACGCAAACTATCAAGAAAATCCGATGTTTACGCGTTTGGTGTTGTGTTATTTGAAGTATTATGTGGAAGACCAGCTGTCGATCCAGGGCGTGAGGAAGATCAACGCAGCCTTGCTATATGGGCACGCCAGAAAATTCGAGAGGGGAAACTTGATCAGATTATTGATCCATGTATAAGAGGGGAAATCTCACCTCAGTGCCTGAAAGTACTCATTGATTTAGCAGAAAAATGCTTGGAAAATCAACCGAAAAGAAGACCAAGCATGGCTAACATAATCTCAGGCCTTGAGTTTGCACTTGAGCAGCAAGAAAACACAGATTGGTCCATACCCGAAGAACCAATATATGGTGGTACCCTTTCGTTTACTAATTCACCACGATCAGAACAATCACCATCAAGTGCTATTAAAAAGTGCATGAAACTCAAAAAACTCAAGAGTTGGAGATGGGATTTGCTTTGGAATGGAGTGAAAGCAGCAAAAATGGATTCATTTGTTTCTGTAAGCAGTTCAAAAACGTATGAAGATAGTTGTCGTCGGTTCCTTCTTTCTGACATTCAATCAGCCACAAACGACTTCGATGAAAAGCTAATAGTGGGAACCGGCGACTTCAGCATTGTGTACAAAGCTTACATCGACTACGGAACCAGAGTGGTAGTCATGAAGCGGTTCAAGAAGTTCATGATCGAGCACTGGTCTAAGAAACCCGACTGTGTGTCCGATTTCTGCAAAGAGATTGATATGTTATCCCAACTCCAGAACTCCAATCTAGTCCCATTGATTGGATACTGCTACCATAAGCGCGAGTTCATTCTAGTCTACGAGTTCATGGTTAACGGCAGCCTACGCGATCATCTCTACTGCACCCAAAACAGTGATCCCCTCACTTGGAAACAAGGCTGCAAATATGCATTGATGCAGCACAAGGTCTGGACTTTCTACACACAGGTGGTGGGCAACCCATGGTTCACCACAATGTGAACCCTGGGAACATTCTTTTAGATGATAATGGGCTGCAAAGGTTTCGGATTACGGGCTCACAAAGGTCGGTCCACTGACCGCTGTTTCCAATAATCTTACTGGCGTTTTGGGCAATTGTTTAGGGTACCTTGATCCTGGATGTATGTTTGCCAATGGCACCAAACCTACAGATAAATCTGATGTCTACTCGTTCGGTTTGGTGTTATTAGAAGTGTTATGTGGTCGAAAGGTGGAAGATCAAACGCTGCAAAGAGATCAAGTGTTCTTGAAAAGCTGGGTGAAAATGAACATTGTAAAAGGGACGATTTGTAAGACAATTGACCCGTGTTTGAAGGGGAAGATAGCGCCTGAATGCTTGAAAGAATTCATTAAGATTGCTGAACGTTGTTTGGCGGATAATAGCATTGATCGACCATCGATGAGTGAAGTTGTTATAAGCCTTAAATTTGCAGCACAACAGCAAGAAACTGTATATGTTTGATTGTTTTATTATTTGTTGATGAGGTGATGAGTCTCTCAATTGTTTAAATCTTTTATTAATGAGTTTATAGATGATTAAGTTGCTAGCTTGGGTTCACAACTATCGTTGTTAAGATTGCAGATATGAGTTAACTCAATTATCTGTGAATTTACATCGAGGTACAGTCACGTGTGATATAAACCTCATGTAACTTTCCGATGTAAATTCTTAATAAGATAAACTAGTATTTTAACTCATGCTTTGGAGTGGGACATGCGCGTGTTGCAGAGTGCACAAGTATCCTCAGTTTCATTATTCTTAATTTCAGATTAGTCCCCTCATAGAGGTGCACAAATCGGTTATTTTAACATGTTGAATTATTAACTGAACCGGTTAATGATTAAAACGCTCGTTCCGGTTACTAACCAGTTTAGTTATTAACCGGTTTAAGAGGGTATAAAATCCTACCTAATTGATTTGCTTCGGTCCGGTTACAAACCTGGTTTTACCAATTCTCGCAATGTGAATACCGACCAGTCCCTAACTGGCAGTTCTATGGTACCGGTTAGGTTATCGATTCGGTGTTCATATCGGGTCAGTTACCCCGTGTTTGCGTATGTCTAGTCCCTCATTCGGTCTGGTTTATATATGATCTAGTTTAACATTCACTATACAATTTATCAAATGAAACCTTAATTATTATTTAGATAATACCAAATGATGCACTTTCTCAAATGGTGCATCAAAGATACATTACAATTATAACAGAATATAAACTTGATCTCAAATTTAATTAGCATATGAAACTACATGTTGAGGAACGAGTAGCAGCTGTACCTCACACGTTCATAAGCAACTACATCACTTCTTATCATCCCCAAAGAGGTAACCCAAGGAAGAATTACCACCAGGAGCAGCATGAACCTTGGTTGATGGTCGATCCTGCAACGAATCACACACAAACATAACCGCAGTCCGATCATCTAAAATGTTATCTGTACACTAAATAGTAAATATTAATGAGAAATGATCATACAGTAATGAAGTTGCCACAGTTCTGTCCATCTGCCCTGTGGTAGTTGTTAGTTGTGCTGTCATGAGTAGTAGCATTGGGATTTTGGTTGATAACACTGTAGGATTCAGTAGGCTTTTCAGAAGGCGTGTCGGTTTCGGTGCTGTTGTTAACATCAGAAGGCTCTGAGGAGTCCTGAGATGGCTCGGTGGTTGCAGCAGCATCCTCGGTTGGGTTCTGCGGTGGCGGTTGGGCGTTGCCGCCGCTCTCTTCACCGCTGCTCCCGAACAAGTAACCTAGAGAACTCTGCCCTCCGCCACAACTTACACCTCGGCCCATTTTCTGTTAGTCATTGCATAGTTGTTCAAATCGTATAGAGGCAAAATGCACATTGAAAGAAAAAATATGATCAAAATACATTTAATCGATCCATTTTGTTTAATGTTATCAAATAGATCTACACATTAACATCTAAACTATCGTTCCGTTAATCAAACAACGAAATTGCAGAATTGTAAGAAATTATACAGATTAACGAACAGATCTAAGATGAACGTGTTCCTACGTCAATTCAGATTGCGACTAATGATCTCCGTACATAACAGAATCAGAAAATCATCTACCGTTCGAAGATGCTAAACAGAAGATTAACAATGTTTATAAGAAATACATGATACGAAGCAATTACTAACAGCAGATTGCAATGATCATCCGGATACTGAAAAAATCAAATCATTACGCATCCGATTACAACATATTCATTAGTAGATAGCACGAAATCTGAAAAAAATGAGATGATATTAACAAATTAAGAAGATCAATGCACAGATCTAGAACGATTGTTTTCCTTCGTTCGATTAAGATGATGATGTTCATCTGTAATAAGATGAAAATACGGAATTACGAAGATTGAAGATGAAGATGAAGATGAAGAAATGTACCTTGTGAATAAAATGAGGGGAGAAAACGTGTGATTGAAGGAGGATGAAAGTAAATGATGAATGAATTTAAATGTGAAGGGGATGGGGATTGTTTGATGCTAAATTTACATGCGGTTGAGTGGAATGAAATAAAATGAAATAAAAATGGTAAGTTATATGGAATATTAATGCCCTCACATTACTTTTGAATTTGAATTTCAATTCTAACGGTCTCATATAATCCAGTTATGTGATGACACGTGTACACATTGCAGAATATTTACCTTAATCATTTTCTTTATCGTTTGATTTATTCGCTACTAGTATATAAGATACGAAAATAAATAAACGAAGTTGAGTGCGGGAATATTGGTGTCGGTGCGAACAAAGGAGGAAGAACATGGGCTTTGTGGTTCAATTTGTTACTCTACCATTGGGCTTGTGGGCTTGCTACGCTGGAAGAACCAAGTTCTGGGCCCGAGTCCAGTGACCCAAGTCCTCGCCTAACCCATATCTTGTGACGTTTCCTATATTATTATAAGTGTATTTATTATTTATATAGAATTATTGTAAGAATTATTGTAAGTGACTCTAAGTATAAATGTTACTTTTCATATCAATATTTAGTAATACATTGTTCAACACTTATAATTTTTTAAAGTTGTTGGAGTGAATAGGAGATAAAAAATAATGATAAAGATACAAATGTATTATTTAATTGAAAATAAGAGTATTAAAAAGTACTAATTTTTAGTGTCATTATAAAAATTAGAGAAAATTCAAAAAAAATTTCATGTGGTTTGATCATATTACAAGTTTGATTTCTATATTTTAAAAATGATAAATTTAGTCCAAACATTTGGATGTTTTTTTTTGCATAGTCCCCACCGTTAGTGTCAGTTAGTTTTTAACGATCTGGTCGGGGACTAAATATGCAATATGATCAAACCATAGGGACTAATTGTGCGATTTGCTTTAAAATTTTCAAAAATTTTGAAAATCAAATGAAACTTAAAAGAAATTTAAATCAAACATAAGAAATTCAAATAAACATCAATAATAAAGTTCAATAATTTTTAAAATTTAAAATAACAGCTAAAAAATCAAGTCAAATTTAAAACTAAATAAAAGTAAAAATAAAACGTATGTAAAAAAAGCAAGAATATTGAAAAAGAAGTATGTGATTAAAGTAAAAAAAATAAATAAAAACAAAAAAAATTAAAAGTACAATCGAATAAACATTATAAAATTCAAAAGAAATATTGAAAAAATCACATTAAAGTTTAGAAAAATAGAAAAATAGTTCAATTTACATTTTTCGTTTTTAGATACTTTCACAAGGTTTTTGTTTTCCCTAGATTTAAACATGACATATGAACTTCATCAAAAGTAATTATAATAAAAAATTAAGCATACTTTTTATTTTCCTCTTTTCTATTTTTATATGCATTTTATTATTACTTTAATTGACTTTTTATATTTGGTTTAATCTTTTAACCTTTACTCTATTTTTTAACAATTATTAATTTATGTATTAATGTTTATTTGAATCTTCTAAATTTTAATTTTTTTTATATTTTATATGATTTTTTTAGTTTTTTTTTTAGAAAATTGCACAATGGTCTCTATGGTTTGGCCATATTGCATATAATAGTTCCCATATTGTTAAAACTGACGGACACTAACGATATGGACTAAATTTGCAACAAACATTAAATGTTTGGATTAAATTTGTAATTTTTAAAATTTAAGGACCAACCTTGCAATATGATCAAACCATAAGGACTATTTCTGTAATTATCTCTAAAAATTATAATAAAAAATAATATGTGAATGTTCTGACAAATCCATACGAAATTAGCCACTAGACTCTAGAGTCTAGAGTATGGATTAAGTTGGTTAAATTAATTAAGTTTTATTATTGGTGGGTATTTATTTATAAAATGACACGTTTTTATTTAACCTTTAATTGTTGCCTATATTTATAATTAATGGTTCTTTGTGTAATGGTTTATACTCAACTCTTTCTTTGTACAGATCAATTAACTCTTAATTAGCTAGTGAGTTTTTCAAGAGAATTGATGAGGTTTTAAAAGATATATTATTTCATCCAACCTTGATGCTGCTTGATAAATATAGAAACAAACCTTAACAACAATAATAAAAATGATCAACAGTATTGATAGCAGTTAGTATAATGGGACTTGATTACTTGAAATTTTAGAATACGAAAAAAGTGACAAATATATAACAATTTTAAATGGGGTAACTAGATTTTATTGAATACTACAACGGATCCTCTGTGCATAGAAGTTTCTGGACATTTATCCAGATACATAAGTACTTCATTCAACGTTGCATCCATTTTCTTTGATAGATATTGGTGCTATCTGCTATACATTTTGTTTGATGCTGGTGCTACTTTTAAAAGCAAATATGCAAAGAAAACAAGTGTTTTGTTCTATTTTGACCTACTTCTTGAACTCGAGTCAATTGGTATATTGATGGTGTCTTGATGATCAAAACATGTTCATCATACCCATAGATGTTAGAATATGTTTTCTGTGTGACGTTAGAAATTCCGTTTTGAAGCTTGAAAAATTAGAGAATTGCAATTTTGGCCACTTGGGTATGAATAAAAAATCAGAACACAAAATAATATGCTCCTACTTATTGTTGGTGTTTGCTAAGAGATTGTCCTGCAACTAGGGTTTGCATATTTGTCTCAGATGGTGAATTACTGCTTGTTAAGGTTTTTTCCGTATTTATCAAGTTGTGCCAAGATACTGGGTTCAAACCCAGACATAATGTAATATAGAGTGATATAAAAATAATAGTAAAATAGATTTGTTGTTACAAAACTATATAATTACTAAAACTTATATATGTAACTTCTAACATGCTATAGAAGAAAATGTAATATTTTCAAAAAATTGTGTTAAATAGTAAATAGTGTTTGCAGATCGCATTCATCTAAGGGTCTATTTTGTTATTTCTGAATGATTAAGTGCTAAATTAATAAAATGTCTGAACCATTTAAATGGTAAATCATTAAGAGACCTGAACTATTAATAGTTAGCATACCATTTAACTATTTAAAAGCAAATGTTTGACCAATTCAGATAAGAGGTTTTGACCATTGAGCATTAGACTTTTTAATCATTCAACATTAGTATACTGCTTAACCATTTAGAGACAAATGTCTAAACCATTCAAACATTTGCTCGAGAAACAAACAGTCTGAACCATAAAATGTTGAACCACTCAGATCTCAGAACCACTAAAAGTTTGATTCAAATGCTGCCAAACAACCCCTAAATCTAAACCAGATACTACATTGAGCATTAAATGTATTGTAAAACTTTTTACTTCGAAGGATTCAAAAGGAAAGGTGGGTGGTTATGGGTTGGCCATCACTTAGGAGAGACAAGGAAAAACTTCAATGATAAAGGCTTTCTTCAATTCAGATCATTGCTCATGCTTTCTTACTTATATCTCACAATTTCATACAGATAATCCAAGGCTAAACAATCGGTGATCATGACCAGATGTAGGTTTTGAATTTCAGAGTTTGTATTCAGTTCTACATGAATGCTTGTTAGACATGAGACTTGTTTGTTTAGACACGAGGCTTATTTGTATCATTTGCATGTAAATATTATTAATGTGACTGTGGTCTTGCTCCTTGTGTTGTTTGGACGACGGACCATAGTGAACGCATGCTTAAACACCGACCAATCTTACATTAACATAAACAATACCGGATCTTTATAACATGAGATCAACAATGTAATCTGATGAACATTACCTCCAAAATCACTTATTTTCTAGCAATTCCAACTCAATATATATGTAAACATTAACCCCTCATTCGACAAATAAAAATTATTTTTATTTTAATTCTAATAAAATAAATTTGAACAGAACACATGTACACCTATGCAACTGCAACTGCAACTGCAAGCATTTAAAACTGAGAATGACTTTGAAAAATGATTTGTACACCACATTCATTACTTCACACACTGCAGCCACTCAATTTTTACAGTCTCCCTCAGTCTGATTTTACTCAATTTTATTGTCTCTTCTCCATTAAGGGTAAATCTGTAAGAAAATGGCTGTGGTATGCCAAGTAATTACCGGATATTGTGGTGTAAAAATAACCTCCCCATAAAGTTTATGGGATTTTTGCAATTTCAACTAGTAACTTGTGTAGGGCCTGAGGCTTTGAAAAGAAAGGGGAGTGATCAGAACCTTTGAGGCGAAATACTTTTTCAGGCGGGCTTTCATTTATCATGCTTTCTTGTAGAGTTATGGGAATGGCATTGTCTTCTGGAGTTTGTATGTAGAATCGTCTGACTGATCCATAGTTCGAGTCTGAAAGAGACAGCTTTTCCAGAACAGGTGGAAACGGAATTGGCCTCATTGAGACAGAAGCTAATGCTACATCCTAAAACAGAGGAATGAATCAATGAAGTAGATAAGATAATCATCAACATGCACGTATTTGATATTGTTGACCATAGAAAGTTTAATTGGTGGAGTATGAGTAGTGTGTCATACCTTGGCTGGACTGTGATTGAATAAAAGGTCCTTCAAGAGCATTTTGTCAAGATCTATTGCAGTTGGAGGTGAATTAGTACCATTTGTGTAAAGGAACTTTTGAGCTTGCCTCATGAGATCATTTGTATTTTCCTGCATTATGATATACAAAAATTGTATTCATCAATTGCCACTAAATTTGGCAGTCAGAAACTTAAACTTGAAAGAAAACTAAACAGATGACGAATTAAGTGGCATTAGGCCCAAAAGTCCGTGTGACATCCATGCAACATTTGTTAAAAATAAGCTAAGTTTTACATGGTTCAACTTATTCTATCCCCCTATTGAAGGGAGATACAAATAAATTATAGATTATTTATGTATTAATTCAAGGACCATACCTTCTGGGAGAACATATCAAGAGTACTTTGTCCATTTTTCAACATAGAAGCAGCAATAAAGACGGCTTTTGCTATTTTTGATGGAAATAGTTCCATTGCATATGATATGCATGCACCACCAAAGTCATGGCCTACCAAAATCACCTATAAAATGAGATACAAAATGATTTAAAAGTTAGAATATATAATTGGAATGTGAATCGAAGATGCTAACCAAAGTCTGAATATAGTACTAAAAAAGGCTAATCTTCCATACACAATGGTCTGCCCCAACATGGAAATTAAATCTAAATGAAGTTTTAAAATTAAAATATTGTCAATGCTTCAAGGTACAATGAAATGGTCCTGCCGTCAGCTCATATCTAGATCTGCTTTAATGCCTAAAACTGTTATTATAAACTTCCTTTTCTAGAAACAGCTATGATCACAGCATATGTTAACTGCCTTCTTTCATTTCAATCTTATAACTTGAAGAGAAATAGAAAGGCTGAAACCTAAGCTAGGATTGAAATTTTGAACTTGTAAGACCTCTGTTTGTATCATTGTCAAAGAAGAAGAAATAAAAGAGACAAAAAGACAAAACAAAATTCAATAGTAGATGAGTAACAAACCTTCTCTCCATCTGCAAGTTTTTCGAAGAAATCTGTGAGTGGCGTCACGTATTGTGAAAGACTTTTGATGCTATTGGCGTCAAACATATCGATTCCAGAACCAGATAAATCAATGGCAGTAACTCTAAATTTACATTCTTCTAACAGTGCAATTGTTTTGTACCAACACCAGGCTCCAAAACCTCCTCCATGAACAAGGACAACATGGCTGACCTCCAAATCATCAAGATTTACATCCTGGTGAACATAAATCAGGTTAGATGTGCCACAGATAAATCTATAAGACTAAACTTTGGCATTATTTGAACCAACAGATTGTCTGAATGCTACAATATGAATGAACGGTTAAAATGTCAATATTACATAATCCAATCAGAAAACAACCAGATATTCCCCTAAACCACTTGTCAGTTGTCACCAATCAAGTTATTATAAGATCAACTTAAAAAATGAATCTAAACAAACTATTAACATCAATGATCTGCATGTTTTAGGCATTGCACAGCTGCTTTCGTTTATAAAATTTCCCTAATTCAACATAATAGCAGTCAGAACATCTGGTTTTGAAATTGAATCAAAATAAGGATCAATCGCGTACAATTAACCGAAAGGAGAACATTCATACCTGATTAAGTAGTTGCTGAGGCGGAAGAAGAGGATCAGTAAGCGATCGAGCCCTAGTACTCGAACTCCGAGGAAGAGGCTGGTGGCGTTTGGAGTTGGCACCACCAGGAGGATGGCGGAGGGAAGTCGATCGATCAAACGGCAAAACACCGCCATTTTGCTGCTGTAAAAGCAGCGCGGCGGCGATTGCATGTTCATGAATCACATCGTCACCGAATTTCCCTCTCTTAACCGAAGAAGATCGAACACGAGACCACCGATTGCTTGGATTGCCGTTGCCTGATCCATTTGATTGATTTGTTACGCGTTTCGAGTGGTTTTTCCTCGGTGGCGATTTCGTTGACATACATATCCCCATTGTTAATTGTAGTTTTTGGTTCAATGCATCAGATAATGGTGAAATTAGGGTTTATGTATATGAAGAAAAAGAGCTTCAACAATGGCGGAGAAGAGAGAGAGAAGCTTCGGTGCGAAAGTGCAGTAACCTTTTGCTTGCAACTGCTACTCGCTGGAGGTTGCTTTTTCATTTATTTCTTTCATATTGTTTTTCTTCATTAAAAATTTACGAGTTTGACTTAACACATAGTGACGCTTTATTTAATACATATAATAACATATCTTCCTTTGTTTTAACAACGGATAAAATTTTATTGATTAGAGACTAGCATGGTGCTAGATAAAAGCATACAAGCCCGTAATTTTGGATGAATGATGTTGCTTTTTAGATCCATCCCAACCTAGATCTTGGAATATATGTTTCTACCTCATCTTTGTCAGTATCTCATTTAGGGAATTCGTAGTTGTCACGGTTCACGAAATATAGATCTCAATACGGTGAAAGCATTCTGGTTTTACAATTTTTAGGGAAGTTTTCGCTGCCCAAAATCAGTGAGTTCTCACCGATTCGTGAGAATCATGGAATGTTTATACTCACTTGTGCATTAATAGTGTATATGGTATGTGGGAAAAATGGGAACCGATTGCTAGGCTTTTTTTCATAGTTGTGAACCTTATGTGTTATCTTAATCGGATCCATCTATTTATTTCTCAGTCGGAACGCATCTCCAACCTTTCACGAGGAAAATCATTGTTGATAGAACCCTCTGATTCAACTCTTAACATTTTGCTTAGAGTAAGACTTGAACTTATAACTTTTCAATATTTACATGCTATTTGTAACTCACATTAACTACGTGAGTTAAATATAATTGATAACAAAATACTAGTTAAATAAAAATAAAATGAAATATAGGAAAGATACGGATACGACATCCAGTAAAACATGACGACTATATATTACTTCGTGTTGTCTTTTTGAGTATCACATTCACTTCTATTTTCTCTAACATATGATGCATATTTACAAATAGAATATTATTTTTCCATCTTTTTAAAACTTTTATTATGACTTTATCCTAGGAAAATGAATGTCTTTTTAAGAAGGATGCAATAAGAGAGATGGGCATATGTAGAAGTAGGTTCACTTGGATCCGACTACACTCTCGGTCGATATTTTTGAAACTTAAATCTCAGTATATTGAGGATTTTTGGTGGGATTCATTTTTTAGAAGTTAATTGAGAATTTCTATAAAAGAAGATGAAAAAATTTGTGAATGGTGAAAAATTTATGAGTTTAAATTTGATATATATAGTGTATAAAATTGTATTTTTTTTAAATGGCATATAGTGGTTGGGGTGGGGTTGGGGTGGCATCTCAAACGGTAAAAAAGTAACCCGTCTCAACAGTCAAACACCGGGTTTTGTGGTGATGTGGCGTTGCGGGGGTACGTGGTCAGGCATTGGAATTTCACGGAGTGAGGTACTAGCGGTAGTGTTGCGGCGCAATGCCGGGTCGTCGGCCCCCGCTGTGAGACCGCAGTGACAATGCCCCACCCCTAACTAATGTTTTGCTGAAAAGTTTTGTGGTGATGTGACATGACGCAGGTGCGTGGCCTGGCGTTGGAATTTCACGACTTGAGGTACCGGCGGCATTGTTTCCACTCAGCGGGGCCACACAACACTGACAGCCCTGCTGTGAGACCGCAGCAACAGTACCCCACCCCTAACTAATGTATTGCTGAAAACAATAAATGTGACAGGACGATTTGTTTAATAGCTTCTTCCTAGTATTAAGGAAAATGTCGAAATACTTGAAACAATCATGTTTAATATTATTTCTTTAGATCACAATTTATTGCTGGAAAGCCTTGAGAATATGAAAAAGCATTAACTATTCCCTCCGGGGTGTAAATAATGTATTTTATTTACGACGTGTTATCTTAAAGTATTTTTCCTACCACTCGAGAGACATAATCATCGATGGTATATGTCTCTCTATCCAGAGATTTAGTAGTGTAAGTGGTTAATAAAGTGTTAAAATTCTACCGTCTATAAATGGTTAATAGGAGTTTTATTTTAGAATTATCATGATATATTCATTATATATTATACTTTTACTAGGTTAGTATCTTTTTAGTTATACAGTTTGAATAAATAAAATAGTTAATAAATAATAATAATAATTTATGAATTATAAACCATGCTTAAAGATAAAATATGGATTATAATTTGCATATGAATAGTTATTTCAAGTAAATAAACAATAGATAGGTTATAAATAGATAGATATATAGATAAATAAATAGTCTAGAAACTCATTTATTAAACGGATTATAATTAGTAATAAACACGAAAAATTACAGTACGATATTTTAATATAAGATATGTATAAAATTATATATATGTACTTGTTCAAGAGATAAAACATTTATACTATTTTTAACTCTCTTATGTTTAATTTTTAAACATTTATTTTAAGATTTTCTTATAAAAATTTATTGTTTATAAAAATCTTGTTTATTAAAAACTCAAGTTTCTAAATAATTAGTTGTTTTAATAAAACTACTTTTATAAAATTTCATATTTTTATAATTATTTTAAAAATGACCGAATTAAAATATTTTGTTTCAAAAAGTTTAATGTTTTAGAAAAATATGAATTTTAATTTTCTTAATAAAATTTATTTTAAAAATATACTTTGATTTTTAAAAAAATGATGATGAGAGAGAAAAATGTATCAATTCACCAAATTAATTTTTATGAAGAAAGATAAATTGTTTGAGTATATAAATTATTTTAATACCCTTTTGGAAGGAAAATAAAGTGAGTATATTTAGAAAAATGACAAGTGTTAAAAAAATGGTTTAAGAAGATGACAGATGACAAAAGAAACATTTTTATTAGTATCTATAGATGTAATACATCTTTCTAGATAAAGATGTGATTCTGACAAACATACAACTTTTAAAACAATATATATAAAGCGGTACAAGATATTTAAAATGGTTAGAATAAAGAATCGATTATAATTTTTAAAACATTTTATGGATAATATGATAAATCTATACTACTATATAATACATCTCTTTGTATAGATATGTAATTTTGCCAAACATACAAGTTTTGAGACAACATATATAAAATAGTACACGACATTTAATGTTGGTAAAATATAAAACTGATTAAGATTTTAAGATAATTTAAAGATAATATGGTAAAATTGTCTATTAATTTGTATATACCTTGATACTTTTACATTGTCTCTTTCTTATATTTAATACTCATTATTAATACATTATTTAATAATATGATATTATTTAATTCATTTAATTAAATTTTATTTTATCTATAATACTATAAATTGACATTTAAATTTATATTTAATAATTATATTTTTATATCGAGATACTATTAAATTAAGTATTATTTTATTTAAATATTCAAGTATATAAATTATATATATCTCTATAGTTATAATAACTATAATACTAATATTTTTCTAAAAGCATATTGTGAGTTTAATAATTTTAATTTTATTTATATTTTTTAATATAAATGAAAGGAGGATAAAACTATAATTTTAAATATGAATTAAGACACTCATATGAAATGTCAAGCTTAAAATTTATTATTTTATTTCATTTATGTTCTTACAATAAAATATAATATATGATGTTTATAATACACATGTTAAATCATATACACATGATCGTATTTTCAAAAAATTACGCAACAGCCGTACCATCGCAACGCGCTGACATTTTTGCTAGTATCTTTATAATATGTTTTCATTTTTATTCTATATTAAATGTTAATATTAATGTTTGATTCTTGATACACGATAACTTTCATTAAAATCATGGAATCTTTTCTGAAATCATTTGGTTCCATTGGTTGAATATGTTTGCCACACCCTTTGTTAGACTTTAGTAAATTTCTAGAAAATATTTTACATTTATGAGCTTGTGAAGGATTCCAAAAAGCAAATTTTGAGAGAACATGCTTCTAAATTTACAATTGAATTATATATCAACTCATGGATAGTTATTATAATAACTTTGTTGAAATATACATACTTTTGTAATTTCGGTGATAAAAGAAATGATTGTCATATAATTAAAACTCGTAATACAAACATTTATTAAATTTAATGTCTGAAAAATAGTTTCATTAAGTTGTATCATGATCAAGACTTTTGAGGTGTTGAATAATCTTCTAAATTGATATGTCTAATTTGTACACTTAAAAGAAACTCTACTCAGATGACCTATTGATAATTGTCTTTTAATTAATTATCCAAAGGATTAGAGAATTTAATGTTGTAAAATAAAATATTAGTAATTAATAAAAGAAAAATTAGATTTTAATAATCCAAACTATTATTTATTTGTTAATAATAATCCATATTATTAATATGACCAATGGCACTCGCAACTTTATCTTTTATTATTAATGTCAATCCCAATAACATTCTTATTATGCACTCACACTTTATTTGTGAATATTTTAAGCTTGATATAGTTTTTATGTTTTTTTTTAAATTTCATTCATAATCATTATTATGCTATTGTGATTGTTGTTAGTAATAAAAGTAAAAGTTAAAAATGTTATTAACCAAATTAATAATATATATTATTATCAGTTAATGAATAATTGTTTGGATTATTAAAATTTAATTTACCTTCATAAAAATATATTAAAACCTTTTTTAAAAGAGACTTAAAAATAATCCATCTTTCACTTTCTATAGCTACCTTTACACTTCTTGCCAACATGCAACAATCCAACACCCCTTAACCATATCGTGACATCATTTTTCTCGAATTGATTAGTGTATTGTAATAAAGGCATTCATAGTAGATTTTTATATATGTGTGAGTGTTTTTATATTTTATAAAAGATAAGTATTAATGGTTGTGAGTGGATCAAGAAGAAAATGTTAATGTTCACGATATATTTAAGAAAACACAATTCAACATTTATAAATTTTTTATTGTTATAAAATTAGTTGTGAGTGAAAATATAGTGATATATAAAAATACAAAAAAAAATATTATTTAATTTTAGAAAAATAATAGTAATAACTTATAACGTAATTATAAAAAAAAGAAATTCACTGATTACTATAAACCCATATTGACTATCACTACCACAACCATCTTGATTCCATAGTTGGGACGTTGGGTCTTGTTTGGTTATAGACTTGCAGAAACGTTTCTTGCTTTATAATATCCTAATAAAACTTGAGATTATTGCTCATTTTTTTAGGGTTTGTTTGGTAGAACCTGAATCAACTTCTTAATGGTTCAAATGTTTGAATAATTCAGCATCTAATGGTTCAGAATGTTTGTTTCGCAAGCAAATGTTTAAATGGTCAAGACATTTGTCTCTGAATGGTTAAGCATTATACTAACGTTGAATTAATAAGATGTCTAATGCTGAATGGTTGATACCTCTTAGTTGAATTGGTCAAAAATTTGTCTTTGAATGGTTAAACAATATACTAGCTTTTAATGATTCAATCTCTTAATTGTTCAACACTTAATAGTTCAGACATTTTACTGGTTCAACATCTAATCATTCGAAAGTTGTTAAATCATCCTTGTTTGTGTGATACATTTTTGTGTGACTAGTTAGTCATATATGGTTTGAAGATATGACTTTGATTAAATAAATAAGATAATTATAATATTATTTTAATGATTGTTTTGTGAAGGTTGTATTAGATCCTTGTTTATCTTTTTTTATCATTTAGTAGTGTTTTAAGTTGAATAATGATCTGTATAAGTTTAATATAAACAAAGGGGTTAAGGTCAATGTCATGTATGGTTTTTGATATCAATAATAATAAAGTCATGGTCTTGTGATTAGGTTACTAATAATCATGTTTTTATGGTGTGTTGCTCGACTAATTTTTCTATCAATTGATATCGGAGTGAAGTATGTAGTCAAGTAAGAAAAAGACCACGAAAGTGCAAATCATGAGAGACAATTAAAGGAGACCAAGAAGCTATGAAAGCGAGTCCATTGTGTGAAGCAAATCAAATATCAAAGTGAAAAATTCAAAATCGATCATGTAAGACGATTAACATGTTGTGAATGTCGATTGTGTGAGGCAAACAAGAGAATATTTGAAACTTTAGTGATTCAAGCAAGTATGATGGACTTGTAAGTCTGAATGAAGCTGTGTGATACGAATAAGTGTGGAAGATTCAAGTAGAATTATGTGAATGGTGAGTTTAGAAGTTATGTGAAAGACCTGAATGACTGTGATTCATGAGGGGTGTCTAATCAATTGTATAATTATGTCCTTTTTCCCTTTATTTTGAAGAAGTAAGCCATCGGTCCAAATACAATATGCTATCGTTATCGCCTCAATAATTAGACATAACCTGTAACCGTAACGACCAGTTACAAGAGCAAGACATTTCTTCTATTCTTTTCCCTAGGGCAACTAGGCCATTTTGGACTTGAACCAAAGGCCTTGCCTATAAAGTTAACTACTGTACATATGGTCCAACCTAATTGGGAAACAATCAGTAGAAATCTTTCACGGAGCAATTCAACTTTTCCGAATGCAACATACAATTCTCTTCTCTGTTGTATTGCGCTTTCCAACTCTTGATTAATAGTCATATCCATAGTAGCATGCTAAGACGTACTAAAATGAACTCATATAGTACAAAACCAAACAAACTTCAATTCCGATTCAAATGAATAAACGGAATTCAAATGTTAGGTTTATTTGGCTAAACACAAAACATGTTTTCTTTAGTTTAAAAGGCTATGTAGAAACTTTAAGACTTACAAGCAACGAGATTGAACAAACAACGATATGAAATTCGAAGATGATACCTTTGTCATATTCTCGTTGTATGCTCTAATTTTTTTTATCAAGTTTAAGGTGATTATTTGAATTAAGATGAATCCCAATAAAATATTATAATATAATATATTAAATATATTATTAATTTAATGTTATACATAAGCACTTTGGAAGGTTTTGGGTCGGCTTTTCGGTTTTTGATTTTATTTGGTTATGCGTTCAGTTGTAATAGGACTCAATTGGTTTTTTTTTGTCTTTGTTTTACCTATAACCGAAACCGAAGATTCAGTTTTCAAAGCTCTTTAATCCAAATTGATGGTTTTTTTTATTTTCTTTACGCAATTATTCCGGTTATAGGTCGGTTATTTTAATTTCATGCACACCTCTACCGTATATGCCTATTTCAACCTTCATACATGCTCGGTGTACAACCTCCCTAACTCTACTTCACATTATGTAACAATTCTTTCACATTCCATGGAAATTAAACAAAATGTTAATTAAGCATAAGAAAATTATATTAGTGTGGTAACGATTAATATGTTCATTAAGGTAAAAAGACCTTAGAATTTTGTTTTATGGATGATATAACTTAACAACCGATATAAAAATAGTAAATTATAAATTTTGTCTTTTAAGTATGTTTAAAATTATGGATTTTGTATTTAAACCTTAATAAGACACCGAACGTATTTTATTTAAAAATTTATTACACTTTGTCCTTATGACTAACTAAAGTTTTCAAATAAATAACGATCAGAATACTTATTAAAGTTTAAGGAGAATATTCATAATTTTAAATATATTTAAATAACAAAATTTGTAATATACTCTTAAAAAACTTAGTTTTTGAAAAGGTGAGTAAATGAGCAAATAAACTGGAGGAAAATAATTGGTTGAAACTTGAAAAGCAAACCATAAAAAAGAAACAGAAAGTATGGAGAAAAATAAAAAAGAAATTTAATCAAACCGTCACTTTTACAACTGTCTCACGCGTAACTTCTCATGCATAAGAAAAAAGGCCGACCTTTCCTTGCTTTCTAAAAATATAATTCCATGAAAACTTTATGGGCCGATTAAAGATTCTCAAATCTTATGGACCCACGTTAATAAATTCTTTGAAGACAGACAGCATTTAATAAAAAAGGCCGACTCGCAGGAAGCTAGAAGACCCAAACAAAAATAAAAAGAATGATACATGAGATTACACACACACACTATTAAAACTATACCAATTGTTCCATTCAAGGGATTAATTCAAAGAAATTCACCGCTTTGATCTCATTGATTATATTATGAATTAAAAAATAATAATTGTTGACAAACATAAAAACATCTAATCTAACTATGGAGGTAAATCCTTGCACGACTCGGAAAGTTATACATATAATTAATCTGTTTCAAATTTTAAAGAAGGTTATATAAATAGTATTAAAATGTAAAAGTTTGATTCTTTTTTTTTTTTGAATTTTCAATCTAACTATTGATTCTATTAAAAAAATAAGCATGTTTACAAACAATTGCTCTAAGTGAAAGGAGATATGAGAGACTTCTAGTGAAATGAGGCGCATGAGGACTGATGTATGTTGTTAGGGTTGTAAACGAATTAAATAGAAGCAAATGAAAACTTGTTCATGCTTATTTATAAAGAATTAATGTATTCGCAAACACATAACATAACATGAATTCTTTTTCATATTATTATTGGTGTTCATTCATTAAGAAATTAAACTTGTTCACGAACACATAACCAAACAATTCATCAACAAATTAGGCATATGTTGTTTAAAGTAAAACGCTTGATATCATGATCATATACATGATCATTAACAAACATATTACCGAACATTCATGATCATATAAAATTATAAAATATAGATGTTAGGGTGATTAAAAAATTAAAATTAAAATTACAAAATAAATAAAGGTTAGTTAAACTAATTAAAATTAAACGTTACAAAATAATAAATTTTCAATGAACGAACACGAGCAATCATAAACAAACGGAGACAAACGAATGTAAATGAACGTCTAACCGAACGTTCATGAATACAAATAAATGAACGCAACTTATATTCATATTCGTTCGTTTATCTTAATAAACAAAATTCTTTGTTCATGTTCATACTTTGATTAAATGAATGAACGTAAGCGGACTTTTTTGTCAAACATTTTACGAACTGTTCAGTGAACGTTTGATTTATCGTTCTAGGTGTTGTTGTAATGATGGAACCATGTCTTTTTACGCTTGGATTCTATTAGAACTTCAAAAAATTTTCAGGTTTGGTCGACCTTTTATAACTAAACTTTTAATCAATAACAACTAAAGTCATTAAAGTTTCATCTTTCAAAACAAATAGTTGGATTGTATTTACTAAAGTCACTAAAGTTTCATTTTTCAAAACAAACAGTTGGATTGTATTTCTACCATATCAAAACATTTGACAAGCGAGTTGAACGAACAAGTGAGCTAGCCTTTTATAAATATAAAGATGAGCTTGTTTAAAAAAATGAATTTTAAAAATACCAATTTTAATATAACTCGTATTTTTTAAAAAGTTTTATGCTTTAAAAAAATTATTATTTTACAAAAAAATTATTTAGAAATAACATTAATAAATAGATTTTTTTATTAATTTATTAAATCTAAAAAATATTAAATAATATTATTAATAATTAAGATAATTATTCAATAGAAGAGAAATGTAAGAAACTTTTGGTAAGAATAATTGTGATACTGACATATATATAATCTCAAGATACCTTTATATATAATATTAGAGTAAATTATCATTTGCATCTCTAACGTTTGTTAATTTTAATCAGTTGCATCCCTGCGGTTTCAAAATTACCATCTGCCCCCTAACGTTTCATGTTATCTTCATTTGAGTCTATACGTTTTATTTTTATCTTCATTTGAGTTCAAATGAATAACACTGTTATTGTTTCTGTTAAAATTATTATTAAAAGAACAAAAGTACCCTTAAAATTAAAAAAATAACATAAAAAACCTTATGAGTCCCATCCATCAACATCATCTTCTTCAAATCATCACCACCATAACCACAAACCCATCACCACCACCACAACCACCCGGTCACCACCATGACAGCCCCATCACCACCACTACAACCACCTTACCCCCAGCACAACTACCCGGCCGTAACCACAACACCCTCATCACTACCACCACAACTAACCTGGTCGCTGCTACAACAATCCTATCATCACAACCACCCTGTTGCCACCACAACATGCCCATCACTACCACTACCACAACCAACCGATCTTCGCCACAACAGCCCCTATCACCACAACCACCCAGTCACCGCTACAACCACCCCCATCACCACCACCACGACCACCCCTCACCAGAGTGTCACACCCCAACCTTGACGGCGGAAACATCGATATGTGAGGGTTACGATTGTTCACAGCCACGTAACGCTATTTATTAAATCCAAATATATTAATCATAAGATTCAATTGTAACATTACAAGCAAAAGTTTCAACAAAGAATACATCATGTACAAATGCTACAAATAATATGAACATCCATTTTATCTCTAGGTCCAATCCTAGATGTGATAAGCTTCAACGAGTAGAACACATACTTGAGGTATTCCTAAAACATGTTAAAAATAAAAGGTCAACATAAAAATGTTGGTGAGCAATCCATAGTTTTTAATACATAGATTATATAAAAGATGGCAATTCAAGTCATAAGTTAGTGAATAAAAGTGATTAGGGATGTTATGGACAATGCAACAATCAAACCTCGACAAAGTTTTACAAGTCTCAAACGTTTACAAGATTATACGATCAGCTAAGTGTACTTGGATCAACCAAAGCAGGCTTGTCTTGCCCATAGATCTATGACTTCGCTGGGCTAGCAATAGTTAATGATTGTACATATAACGCCGTAACATGGTAACCACAAAAGTTCAACTAACCACAACTTTGCATGATGAATTGCCATAAAGATTACAAGTCTCAAATAGGTTTACAAGTGCAATGATAATAAGTTAACATGTTTCACCCCAAAATGTGAAAATAAGCAAAAAGAGGTATGGAAATACTCACATGGATATATGCATTACTAGATGATATAAGAAGTCAAAAGATAATCCAAAGTATCCATCACAAGGCACCTAACATATGTATTACAAGTTTAAGGTTAATAATAAGGTTAACGTTCAAACAAGGATTAGAGTTTTGATAGAATTATGGGGGTTTTTAATAAGTAATAAGTTTATAAAGTAATTATTTACATTTTTAATTCATTAGAAGAATTATATATGTAAATATTTTAGAAATGAATTTAAATATAACAAAGTTGGAGTTCAATATGTAATTAATTCTTTATAGCTTTTTAAGAATAATATAACATATCATAATTATAAAAGTAAACCTTTAAAGAATAAAAATACTATTGTGCCCATTAGTATTTTAAATGATTTTTAAATTATTGCATCAAGTCCATATTCATGTAAATAATTATTCAATTATTTTAAAAAACCATTTAAATATATAAAAGTTAAATGATCATAGAAAAATAATTAAGTTTTTTTAAAGAAAAGCATTTGGATCAATGTTTTATTATTTAATAAAATAAACCAAAACCAAAAAAAATCCAATTGTATGTTTGAACCTGTAATGTTTTTATAAAATAAATAATATTTAAATTCTATTTAACAATATATTTAACTAATTATATTCTTTGTTTTAACAAAATAACATGTTAGGTTATTATAAAAAAAATAAATTTCAGAAAATAATTGGTTAGCCTTTAAAATAACTAGAATTTATAAGATAGATTTTTAGAATTTTTAGAAATTTTTATATCATTTTATATAGGCTGAAAAAGCACTAAAAAAATAATGACGATACCCGGGTTCGAACCCGGGACCTCAAAGTTGGGAGATGGACATGGAACAGGTGAACCAAGGCATACAGCCGCGGTTATCATCGGTTTGAAATGAATTTAAACAAAATCCCAAGGATTTCCCCCATTCTCAGGAACCCTAGAACCATCTTGAATCAAATTGAGCCCCAAATCGATGTTATCAATCAAATTAAGTTGGGGCTTTTGTTTCCATAGTGTAACCAAGTTTGTATATTAGTTTAATTACCCAGTTGAATGTGGGTTCGAGATAAACATGATGAAGCACCACCGCGACTAAGTCTTGACTTGATTTGTGGGCAAACGATGATGAACACCAAATTGAATTCGTGTGAAGCTTCGGATGATATTCAGGACTCAAAGCCCCTTACCAATTTCAAGTCAAACTGTTCAGAGAGAGGGCCTCGATCAAGTTGCAGACTTGCGATGAGAGGGGAGAGTGAATTTGATGTTTGTGTGCTTCAGGTGAAATTAGGTGTTGGGCAAGTTTAGTACCACTTAGACGATCGTTTAGGTCAGTGTAATTAGTTTATTATTACAATTTATTGTCCAAACGGCTATGGGTTTAAAATGTTTCGGTTATGCACTTGATTGTGTGGTAACCGATGTTTTAATCTCAATTATTAAGTGCGTTCATGCTCGAATCATGCATACGAACGATTTGGATCGATTTGGGAAGAAAAAAAACGGATGGTTTTGGTGCTTTGGAGCTCGCCGGACTTCGGCCGGAGTCCAAGCCAGAATTGCGGGTTTTGAAGTTTGGGTTTTGGTTAATACACAAATGGTCCCTGCAGTTTGGGTTCTTGTTATTTCATATGAAAACTTTTCATTTAAGTTTCTAATTTGACATAACAACCCCCTAGACTTATGTAATTCAAGTCTTTAAACATTTTTAAGTTTAACAACTTTATAAATTGTTATAGGTGTTATAGTTATCAATAATATTATTACTAGTATTATCATTACTATTATTGTTAACATTATTGTTATTATTACCATTAATTGTATTATTATTATTACTATCATTATTATTAATAGTATTATTATTATTAGTGTTATTATAATTATAATTATTATTATTATTATTAATAGTTATATTATTAAGTGTTATAAAAAAATTAATGGCAACTAACAAGTAAGCATAAGTAAATCACAATTTCAAAATGGGCATAAATAGTCCCTACAAGAATGAACGACGTTAACTTTTAATTAACGTAAAAATACAGGATGTTACACAAAGCCCCATCCCTATCACCATAGCTGTCAATCACCGCCACAACAGCTCCCATTAACACCACCGCGACCACATCACTACAAAAGACTTGAAATTGCAGATCCAAAAAGGAATGGAGGGTTAAAAACGATTGTAATTAGTGTTTATAGCAGGTCTGCTTGATGGTGGGTGACAGTTGTTGTGGTGGTGAGGGGTGGCTGTGGTGGAGTGGGTTTGTGGTGATGTTTGAAGGTTGATGGTGGAGTTAGGTTATGGTGTTCGTGGTGTTGATGGATGGTTTCGTTAATGAGTGGTTGGTGGTGGTGTCGGTGGGTGGTGGTGGATGTAGAGTAAAAGGAAGAAGATGGTTTGGGTGGTGGCATCAATGGGTGGTGGATGGTGTTGTCGATGGGTGTGGGTGGATGTAGTGAGAAGAAGAAAAAGAGGAAGATGTGGGTAGTTGTATCATTTGTAGGTTGATTGTGGAAGAAGAAGATATAGGTGGCTCACAATTTTATTTTTATTTTTAATTCTTAGGGGCATTTTAGTCTTATTATAAAAAAATTAACGGAAACACTAACGGTGTTAGGCTTTTGGATACGAATGGATATAAAAATGAAACGTTAGGGGCCAGATGACAATTTTGAAACCGCAGGAATACAAGCGGTTAAAATAAATAAACGTCAAGAATGTAAATGGTAATTTACTCATAATATTATTACTAGTTGAAAAGGCCCGCGCGTTGTGGCGGTACAGTTGTTGCATGACTTTTGAGAATTCGATTTTAGTCAGTATCGGCCTGGTGCGTTATGACGTAAATTAAAAAATCAAAATATAATTATTGAAAAAATTGAATAAAAGAAGGGGAAGATGATTAGTGCTCAATCACAATATATAAACGACATTGAAAGTAAATGGCAATTTTGTTTGATCACGTATATGTTTTAGCATTTATATTATAAACAATCATATATTATACTTTATTGTAAGGGCATAAATAAAATAAAATAATTAATTTTTTAATTTAAACATTACTTTTCATATGGGTGTCTTAATCCATATGTAAAATTATCATTCTATCATTCTTTTACTTTTATTATAAAAGATATAGATAAATATTTAAATTATTAAACTTATAATAATATGCCTCTAGAAAAATATTAGTATTATAGTTATTATAAATATGAAGATTTATATAAGTTATATACGTAAATATTTAAATAAAATAATATACTTAATTAAAATATTATTTAGTTATAAAAAATAATTAGTAAATATAAATTTAAATGTCAATTTATAGTATCATAAATAAAATAAAATTTAATAAAGTAAATTAAATAATATCATATTATTAAATAATATATTAATAATGTTTATTAAGTACATGAAAGAGACAATGGTAAAAATGTCAAGTTTTATAAAATTTAATAGATAAATTTACCATATTACCCCTAAAATGTCTTAAAATTTTAATCAAATTCATCTTCTAGCACTCTTAAATGTGATGCACTCATTTATACATGTTGTTTTAAAATTTGTATTTTTGATAAAATTAAATCTTTATCCAAAGAGATGTGCATATACTACAAGGAGATGGGCAAGGGCGGAATATCTTACCTAGGTTTTGGGAAAAATTGAACAAAACAGAAACGTTCAGGTATCAAATTGAAACAAAACATTAGGGTCTCCGTAGACGGTTGCTGTCTGAGCCCTACCGCCGCCGTGCAACCGTGAACAACCAATGAACTCCGTCAATGCCGTCGTTCGATGAGCACCGTTGAGAACAGGTTGCCGGAGTACGAACACATTGGAAATTAGGTACGTTCAATAATCGTCAAAACCTAACTGGATCCACTGAAATTGTGTATTGTATTCCTTAATTTATCTTATACCGTCGTTAGTTTGTTCTGCTACGTGTGATGATTTTGTAACACTTCGAGTGAGTTTTACTTCCATCGATATGAATATGATAACTAGTTACATTGATGTATTGGTATCAACTGTAATCTGTTGGTTTTTATGTCAAAACCTAATGCAGTTATTCTTGTTTAGCAATCTGTCATAGAAGAATTACAAATTTGCATATGACTTCTGTTTTGTAACTTTTTGCTGTTGGATCTCTCCTCAGGCATAGAAGTGTAGCTATATCATAGAAGGGAAAAAGCACTCAAAAGTTGCCAATTGTGACATGGGCTCAAGTATCACTACAAATTATAATGGGGAGCTCAAAGTAGAAAAGAAACTGGGAATTACCAATGGTGAAACGATTTCAGGTACAAATGCAACAGATAATAAGAAATCAAAGAAGCGAAAAGGAGGGGGAATGAAGAACAATAATCCAGACTTGGGTGACATTTTAATAACCCATGAGAGCACACAAGGAGGATTGGGTATGACTGAAGTTCTTGGAGCAAAGAGTAATGACACCGTTTCGGGTATAATTGCAACTCCCGATGCAAAGACGGTGTCAAAAGCGCATGATCATGCAGAAGTTGCCAATGGTGAGACAGGGGAAAATGAAACCACAAATCTCAATGTAAATGGTAAGAGAAAAAGGAAAAAGAAGCAGAAATCAGAGAACAAGCGGCCAACATTAGGTGAAATTTTGAACCCGCAATTCTTACAAAACTTGGAAGCTGCCAAATGTGAAACGGGTTCAGGTACAATAACTCCTGATGCAAACATGGTGTTTAAAGGAGATCATACAGAACTTGCGAATGGTATGATGGGGGAAAGTGAAACCACAAATCTTAACGCGAATGATATGGAAAAAAAGAAAAAGAAGCCGAAATCAAAGAACAAGCTGCCAGCTTTAGGTGAAAATCTGAGTCCGCAACACTTACAAAACTTGGAAGCTGCTAAAGGTGAGATGGGTTCAGGTACAACTCTAAATGATAATCCAGTATCAAAAAAACGAAAGAGGCAGAAATTAAACAAGAATCCAGACATAGGTGACATACTAAGTACCCTTGAGAGCACACAGGAAGGCTTAAGTACAACTAAAATTCTTGAGATACAGAGTGGTGAAATGGTCTTGGCTGAAACTGGAAGTTCTGATGCAAACATGGTGTCAAAAGGAGATCATACAGAAGAAGCCAATGGTAAGACGGGGGAAAGTGAAACCACAAATTTCAATGTGAATGGGATGGAGGAAAATAAAAATAAGCCGAAATCAGAGAACAAGCAGCCTACTATAGGTGAAATTTTGAATCTGCAAAACTTACAAAACTTGGAAGCTGCTAAAGGTGAGACGGAGTCAGGTACTCCTTCGACTGATAATCCAGCATCAACAAAGAGAAGAGAAAGAAACTGAAGAACAAGAATTCGAACTTGGGTGACATTTTAAGTACCCATGAGAACACACAGGTAGGATTAAGTACAACTAAAGTTCTTGAAGTAAGCAGTTTGGAAACAGTCTATGGTAAAACTGCAACCCCTGATGTAAACATGGTTTCAGAAGGAGGTCATACAGAAGCTGCCAATGGTAAGATGGGGGAAAGTGCAACCACAAATATTAATGTCAACAGTAAGGGAAAAAAGAGTAAGAAGCCAAAGCTAAAGAACAAGCAGCCAATTTTAGGTGAAATTATGAACCCTCAATGCTTAGAGTTACCGGAAGCTTCTGATGGTGCAACAAATAGTAAAAATCCAGAAAAGACAAAGAGTCAGGATACAATAATCATGAATAAAGTATCAGGTACAGCCGAGTTAGAAACAGGGGACCTGCAGGAAATTGCCAATGTTGAGAAGTGCCAGAGTACTGCTGCTGATACAAAGAGTACAGTGTTAAAAAGCATAGTGTGCCCGCAAGTTGCCAATAGTGAGTTAGGCTCCACAACCATTGTTTTGAAGAGTGCAGAATCAGCTAACCTGGAAATTACTGAAGCTAAAGCAAACAACGCATTGGGAAGAAAGAGACAAAAGATGGGGGTCAAGGAGATAACTAAAGTTGCCACATTGAGGAAAAAGCTTATTATTTTGGATGTAAATGGGTTGCTTGCAGATGTTGTTTCACAGCGACAAGGGGATATTAAACCAGATAAGTATATCAGAAAGCGAGCAAGTATGGCTTTGTACAATAACTTAAAGTTAACTTTTTGCAGATAACTGGGAATTCTTGCTTAATAAGTTTAATTTGTTTGCAGTTTACAAGAGACCATATTTGGATGAGTTCATGCGTTTTTGTTTTGAGAGATTCAATGTTGGCATTTGGTCATCACGAATAAGGTATTGTTCAGTTTTTTATTTACTCTTTTTTTTTCATTCTCCACCAGTAATTCTTGTATTTACATGCAGGAGAAATTTAAAGCCAATGGTTGGCTATCTGCTTGGAGATTTGGAGAAGAAACTGCTTTTTCTGTGGGTGAGTGCTTTTAGAGTTTTAGTTATATTTGTTTAATCCAGCTATTCTCAGAATAATAATATGTCAGGGATACTTGCATTAGAGGTGACAATTTTGACCCATTTGATTATGATAGGCTGATTTATGCTAGTGTTTTATCCCAAATGAGTTAGGTTAGAAGTTTTAGCTAAAAGGGTATGGGGTCCCACAAAATTCTTTTATAGATGATTCCTGCTTAAATTGTTTTGTCTAAAGCTCTAGATCATTACTGTAATATTGTTATATTGAGCTAAGTTCATCTCTGTCATTGTGGTTTGGTCATTATAACCAATTTACTCCAAAATGAGAATTTTTGGTTTCAAAATTTTCCATCTTGCATGACCCACCCTTTTTGCTACCTATGTTTTGCCGTCTCAGTTGCCTCTATTGTGATTTGAGCAACCCTGATCTATTGTATGGAATTTAGGATGTTTCCAAATGCACAAAGTCAAGTATGAGAACTCTTGAAGTCAGAACTAAGCTTATAGTGGCGAAGGATCTGAGGAAAATTTGGAACAGAAATGGCCCTCGTTGGGTGAAAGGATCTTTTAATGAATCAAATACATTGTTGGTGGATGATTCTCCATACAAGGCATTGCTCAATCCTGTAAGATTATCATCTGTTTTAGCTCCTAAATTTACATTTCTAGTAATTCCTTTTGTTTCATGCCTCAAGTGCAGATATTTTCTGTCACAATACTAAAGTACTCATTTTGTCTTGGTTTATATTGTTAATCTTGCAGAAGCACACAGGAATCTTTCCTACTTCTTACAGCTACCAGGATAGGGATGATAACTTCTTAGGTGAGCAATTTTCATCTGTTTGTATGAAAATGGGTCGCTTCAGGTTGTAGTTGGTTGATAAAAGGTCAAATGGGTAAAAAGTCGTGTAACTATTCAAATACTTATGATGCGTTCTATCAACTTATATAAAGAAGTTATTTCAAACTATCAAAGTAAAATGGCTTTTCATGTCATATCTAATGCAATGATTATTTGTAGACTTAGAAAAAAAGTGTTTGTGGTTCTTCTTTCAGGTCCTAAAGGCGATCTCCGAATCTATCTTGAAGGTTTGGCAGCTGCTGATGATGTGCAGACTTATGTAGAGCAACACCCATTTGGTCAAGCTGCCATTGATGAACAAAGTTCTGATTGGGCCTTTTACTCGGATGTTCTTGTGAGTTTTAGTAAGAGCGAGGAGCGCAATAAGAGCAAGGAGGGCAAGAATAGCAAGAGGAGCGAGTGGCAGGCAAGAAGAAACGCTGCAAAACAAACATTAGCTTCTTAGGATCAAGTGTAAGCTTTATGAATCAAAAGTTCACTGTAGCTAATGAAACGAACTTGATCATGCGCATGGTTTGTGCTATGAAATTGAACACCAAATTTTGTTGTATCTTACCACAGTCTTGTTTTGACAATTTATACGAAATATACCAACCGAAAGAGGTTAAATTAAATATTTTTAGAGAAATAAACAACACCTCTCTATGTGGAGGATACTATCCGAATATCAAAGGTTTTCTTTATATGTAGGTTTTTAGCCCTAACACGTTCATTTACAGAAAATGACTGATTGTAGAATTTAGGAGTTCAATTATCACAAATATGTTTATAACAAACATACAAACATACTTAATATAACTCCACTTATAGCATTTATATTAGTAGCGTCTTCAAAGGGCGTGTTGATGGTAACTCTTGTAATTTAGCTATTAGTAGGGTTATAGAAGGGTATGTTGGTAGCATAAATTACCTTAATATATTTTAGATGATAGAGAAGCTGTTTATGATATACCGTCAATTATGTTTAATACCAAAGTTAACTTACTGTATACTAAAAGCAATCATTGTATTCATAGTTTGTAACCATCATATAGATCCACGTCTTTTAGGCTCCAAAGCTAGGTGTTAGATTGTTTGGTTTTTTAAACGTTAAATGTACACTATTTCTAATCTATACTTCTCTCTTATTAGTTTTGAACTTAAGTTTACTTTAAACAGAATCCGACTCTTACCACTAGGTTACAACACAACCCAGGTGTTAGTTGTTACCACTTGCCAACAATATTTGTTTAATCATTCGAAGTATCTTTTGGAGGCCATTTCTGAAATTTTGTTATGATTTGTACAAAGTTATACATTATTATTGCATAGCTCCGTGTAACATAATACATTACTAATATCGTTGTTTCCAAGAAGACCTTGTAAATACCAAACTTATCTTTTTAAAAAAGACCCTATAGATACCAAAGTTATTTCCTCTCTTAAAACACTTGTGTGTATTATTCGAAATTTTAAACTCTAAATATCTGATCTTTCTAACACAGAAATATTTTATATTCTTTTGAAAGGAATACTGATAACAAAACACCTTGTAAAAGCACATGCCATATGAAACTACATATATGAAGTTAGTTATGTCTACCTAATTTTCGATAATAAGGATATAAAGATCTTCAGGTCCATTATTTTAGTTTTGTAATTGCATTATAATTTTTTATTGAATAATAAATTAGAGCTCAAATATTTTCTTTATTCAACTAAAATCTATAACCATCTTACCAACTTACATTTGTAAAAATTTAAACACATTATTGGACAATCATTAATGTCACTAGGCCATGAACAACTAAATTACTTTCTACTAGATTAAAATAACTAAAATAACCCTTAAAATTGTCATAAAATCATTTGTAAAACAAATCATTACTTTAATTCAGAAATGTTTAAAAAATACGATAGTTAATATGTAGTAATCCATTATTAGTAAAATAATTAACTTCAAAGGGGTAATAGAATCATGTTACAGATTTTTATTATGAAAAAATGTGATAGCAACGAAGAGTGAATTAGGTGGATCGGAAACAAAGCATGTGCAATTAGGTGACTTTTAATTTCATTATCTCGCCAATTTTGCAATATGATTTTTATTGACGCTGACCTTTGACGTTGATTTTTTATTCAAATTATAGTGTAAGCAAGTAGAGTCGAATAAAAACTTTAAAATGGATCTATTATCAATCTATATCATTTAAACTTAGTTATATGAAATTTTTAGATTTTGGGTTTTGGCCACCAAATTTTATGGTTATTATATTTGGCACTTTTTGCTTTGTCAAGTTTTTTAATAATTAAAAATTATTCTAAATACTTATTTATTTAATTTGTGTCATAAAATATGCGAAACTTGCGTTAAATGGACATGTTTGTTAAGTTTATTATGTTATGTTGATATTATTTCTTTCATTCCCTTTGCTTGTTGCATTCGAGTTCAAAGTCGGCGTGATAATCGTTACCATACTTTTTGTATTCTGGTTTTCATATTTAAATCCATGATGCAATTAAGCGCAACGCACACACGATCATATCTAGTTTACTTAAGAAAGCTGGAGTGTGAGCTTAACTAGTTTATTATCATTATTTATTTAGTTATGTTATTTATATATATTTTTATAATCACCTTTATATTTATTTATAATTAAAATTCATATATAACATAACATATACTATTTTATTATAATTTTATATACTAATAACTATAATTATATCTAATACACTCTATAAAACAAACACACTTAGGATAGGAAGCTTGGTCGAGCTCAATATGCAAAGGTAAGACTTGAGCTCATTTATTAAATAATCTTTAATAAAATCTCAGCTTGTTTAATCTCCACTGATGAGTGAATTGGTTTGTTTCCACCCTTAATTTAAATTCATTAATATTTCTGTATATTTTTATTAAATAAAATTTAAAGAAATAGATTAAGAGTTTAATATCAAGTTTCATCAACAAAGCAACTCCTTAGATTTAGAAGATGATATGTTTTTGGTATTTTTGTGAAAATATATACAAACAAACAAGATACAATTTAAGAAATTACTGAATGAAAGAAAAAAGTGTAGGCAAATTAAGAAACAAGAAGTGGGGTCGTTTATTGGTTGAATAGTCTTATCACATAATGTCCTCATTGGTCGCACCGAATGACTTAAACTTCATATCTTAATTTCACTCATTAAAATCATTCTATTTAGATTTTTGCATATTCAAATAACTTTCAGTAAACCAATAAACAAAAGGTTGAATAGGCCAATAATGCACGTTTGTACATGAAGCTTTAAAAGTGTCGAATACTTTATTAATCGTAAAAACCTTTTTAGTGAGTGTTCTAATTCTATTAAATTCTTAAATTTGTTTTCTTTAACCATAAAAGATAAATTCATACTTTTGAATTACCATGGTTTAACAAATATATAATAAATAATTAGGAAAGACAACTATGTCTTCATTAATGTCGTGCACCTTAAACCACCAAATGACTTAAACTTCATATATATCTTAATTTTATTTATTAAAATCTTGCTATTTAGATTGCTGCTTATTCAAATAATTTTTAGCGAATTTAGTAAGAAGAGATCGAAATAGGCCGATAATCCACATTTGTACATGGAAGTTTAAAAACAAAGTGTAGAATACTTTATTAATCGTAAAAACCTTTTTAGTTTAAAGACTATTTGTCGAGTTTTTTTTTAAATTCTATTAAATTTTTAAATCTATTTTCTTTAACCATAATGGCAAATTCATACATTTGAACTACCATGGTTTAACACATATATAAATAACTACAAATGAAAAGTGATAAATAAAACATATATTTATACACACACAGGATATAACACAAATAATTATAAACGTATGATGTTTATAATAAATAAGCAATACGTTAACCTAGAATCTTAGATGAAAATGTTGGCGGTAAATATATATTTTTTGAGTGACGTTGGCCATCCAAGTTATTTACTTAGAAAGACCTTATGATGGTTAAGAAAATACAAAAATATTAAAAGGATAATACAAGTACTTCAATATTTGTAGAAAATTAAGTTATGAAGAGAAGATAATAAATAATATTTAATTACTTCAAAATCAATAATTTAGTTAAAATAGAAGACCAAATTTAATAACATACATTATTCAATATCAACGCATGTAAATACGTAATGACTTTTGAAGGTATAGCAAACTAAATACATAATATATAACAATTAAAATTTGAATAAACATAATAACATTAGACATCAATGTAATTACACTAACAATCACAACAAATCAAAAACAAAATTATAATTTAGCTAAGAACACATGCTCTTTTTAATTACATCCTTGAAACATCTTTTTAATACAAGACATGTGAGCATGTAGCATAAACGCAACTCAAAAATTCAGGCACGTAGGTCTTTTTACGCTTTGATCTATTGTATCTCTTGACTGATATATAAAAATATATTAATTTTAGCTCACATCGAGTACTACTTGATTTATAAGGGTTAGTTAATTTCACTTACTGCTAATAATTGTGACTTAATAGGAGGTTGGTTTTCGCTTATATAAAAAGAGGTTTTAACTCTTTTCCTTAAAAACATATCTTAAATACATTTTATGTTGACTCACATGTAAACAAAATTATTTATTAGAACAAAAAGTTACAAAGTGTTTTTTTCGTAAGAGATGTAAAAAACGACCAACATGTGACACATGTCTTGAGTGGAGGGGGTATCAATATCAAATACTTATTTATGCATAATCACGCTAAATATATATGCTAAACAATAAAACATGCATCTATCGCAAGTAGTAACATACTATGTAATTACATTGCGTATTACGTACTTATTATGTAAAACTTATTACTTGTACACTGGCACCCAATATAGTCATCTCAACTACTGTATAGTCATGGTATAAATCACTTCACCCATTTGCACCATTTTTTTACTTTTTATTTGATCCTCAGTCTATTTAATATGATTTGAATGAAAAGTGTTTCTTTTCCCTAAAGAATAGGTCCCAGATGCACAAAACTTTTATGCTCCTTCATTTGCCTTTCATGTGGGGAAAAAGGGATAAGAGGGAATCTTGACTTGCAAATAACAACTTGTAAACCTTGTTTAATGGTCACACAATCTTCAACCCCTTTTTAGAACCCTAGAAGAATGTGTATAAAGTTACCTCCCATTAAAATATTATTCAAATCAAACACAAGCAATATTTTCTTGACACCCTGTAAGAATCATACCCCATATCATATTCCCACACCTAAAGTTTTGACAAATCCCATCCGACTCTTCTTATGAATCAGTACATTTTTATTTTTTATAACGACAACTAACACACTCATCTATTCTACTTCATAAGAGTCAATTGGTGGGGTGCGGGTCATCATGTAGCTTAAGTGGTATGCTAAAGTGGTAGCTAAAAGTCGTCATGTAGATAATACTTGGAATCTAGTTTGATTGATGGGCTAATGGTTGGTGAATGCTTAGTAAAACAAAGGCAAGCAATCCTCATGTGAGACCTTTAAGCATGTGGTCATGCCCCCAAGACCAACCATCAGGGTCAACTACCCCACCCTACCTCCACAAAAACAAGTTTATTTGGATAGATGGATGCATACCAAGTACAAAAGTACATGTAGATAAAGCATGCATGCAGAACATCACTTGTACTTTGGTAATCATGTATGTATACAATCATTGTACTGCCTATGTACATGGAGCCACATGATCAATGTATTCTACTCCACAAGCTACCATCAAAATGTAGCACCTTGCTTGTAGCATGCTTACTAAAATAAATACGATGCATCTTTTTATCTGTTTTACTTGTTAACGGGTCAATGTAAGTTATATTTTCAGTTAGACTGATCAAAATCAATAAAAAAAACTAAAAGGAGAGCGTATCTGATTGATCAATTTAGGTTAAACAAGACGATGGTCGACATGATTCTATATTTAATGTACAGCAAAAGGGGTTTAGAAGCTGCAAATTGACAATACACAATGTAGATACATTTTGGTAGCAGAAGTGTATAGTTTAGCCATCTCATCTGACAACTCCACATGAAAGGGGCCAGACTATAGACCCCATCAACATTACTTTGTCCACATGGCTGTCAAGATCTGGCCACATCCACACCCAAACTATCAAAAACAATATAATTATAAAATGCAATCCTCTAAATTATTAGAATATTGCTACTCATTTCACTTCAATTCCCACATAAATTAATCCATCAATACTTCCATTGATTGCCTTAAAATCCCCTTAAAGCTAAACCTCTTGCAGCCTTTTTGAGGACCAAAAGAAACCAAAGTTTAAATCTTTTTATATCTTTCTTTCATCTCTATGCATCAAGAAGGTTTTCATCAAGAAATGACTTATAAAACACATCATCATTACTAAATTCTCCACATTCTTTCTGCAGCTTTACAGAAAAACAATCAAGTTTCTGCACACTTTAACAAGGAAAGCATCTTCTGTTTTTCTTCTTCTTCTCTTCTTAATAGTGCCACTGCTTTTCTTTTATAAAAGGAAAAGCCGCGGTGGCATCGGTGGCGATCCCAGAGGTGGTGTAGATTAATGGCTACTAAGGTTGTACAAACTCTAAGAGAAGATAAACAAGGGCTGCAGAAGCAGTTAGGATGCATGAATGGGATTTTTCAGCTCTTTGACCGCCGCTACCTTCTCGGCCTACACCGCCATGGTGCGGTCCAGCACAGGCTAACTGCAGGTACCAGTTGAATTCAATTATGTTCTTACTGTGTGTTCAAAGTTCATCTGCAGACTGTTAACTAACATCCTGTAAAGTCTTCAAATAATTCATTTTCATTGAAACTGGTAGATGAAATTTAGTATAACGGTTGTCATCTAACAGTTGTATCTCAACCACCTTTTATCCACCGGTCGTACTTTTTACCAAATTATGCAATATTATTATTTTGTCCTTATTAGTTTTGGTAAGTTAGTGCTGATCAGGGTTTATAATAACTTTTTAACCATTTTTTCACTAGAATAATAGGCCTTGGCTTAAAAGGTTAAATGAACATAAAGTTCATCTGTAACCGCGTAAATAGTTAGGAACTACACGAACAATATATTAGCTTTCGGTTATGGCACACAACAAATGCTGATAACCACCACTAGAAAATGGGTATTTGCGACTATATTTTTGGTCGTTGAAACATTTGTTAGTAATCTTATTTTTTTGTTGGTAATCTTATTGTTTTTGGGTTGTAGAATCGGTCATAAATGGCTTTTTACGACCCATGTTAACAAAAAAGTGTGGTGGCAAAACCTCTGTAGGTAATTTTATTTTGCGGCTGGAGATTGTTTGATCGATTTGCAATCGATATATACTTTTCACATATTTGTACCCGTTTTATGATAGATATATATAATAATTTTAATTAATAATTTTTTTTAAGTTGTGAGTGATTTTAAATGGTCGCTAAACTTCATTGTTTTGTGACCATTCAGTTACGCCTGCTAATTTTGCGATCGTTTGGATTCAGTCGCAAAACGTCATAAAATTTGCAACCATTTTTTTCGGATAGCAACTTTAAGGCATTTGTCACAAATGCCCTGTTTTCTAATCGTGAATGGTAATTCATGAAGTGATTCATTTGGTTTCACCACAAATTATTTAGCTGAATATATATAGTATAATGACAAACCAACTGTTGTTAGGTCCAGATGAAAAGGAGTTCAAGAATTCATCAGAGAAAGCTAAGGTGAAAAAAGAGAACATAACTTGTACTTTTTACGCATCTAAACTTTGCAGAAATATAAAATGTTAACTAAACTTTGAAACATACAGGACAAAAACCAAAAGAAGATGATGACAGAAAAGAATCAAGCCTCTGTTGAATCATCAAGAAACTCATTTTCTTCTTCTAGCACATCAACCACCTTGTCGTCTTTCGATTGTAGCAAAAAAGTTCAAACCGAATGGCAACTTCCACCTGATATTAGAGAAGTGGTCAAGGAGTCCATGACTCGAGAGATCCGAGTGACAAAACATGAGCGAGCACGCCTTGTCATGAAGCACATCGATTCCCCAAGGCCATTCGTGCACCAAAAATCCACTCAATATGATAAAAAAGACAGAAACCTTGCAAAGGTTTCATCAACAGTAAAACAAGTAAAGGAGATGCCGCGATTATCTTGTGATGAAAGGGAATCACAATATTCACTTAAGTCATCTTGCATAGAAGAGCCACCAAGGCTATCATTAGACAGTAAGCAAAACTCAAACCAAAAGTCCATGAACGAGTCAAGAAGCGAGCCAGGAAGTAACAAAAGACCATCAGCAGGCGTTGTGGCTCGGTTAATGGGTCTGGATAGTTTGACAGACCCTGTATGTGAAGTTGAGACATTGAAGATTAAACCAAATTTTAGTGACCAATATGGTTCAAGTTCTCCAAGGGTGCACACAAAGATTAAACCAGCTTTGCAGCAGCGCAAAGGCGGTGATCTAGCCTTCAAAAAGCCTTCTGTTTATGGTGAGATGGAGAAAAAGTTGAATGCACTTGAGTTCAGCTCATCAGGTAAGGATCTCAGAGCACTTAAGCAGATACTTGACGCAATGCAAATGAGCAAAACAGGGTTAAAGAACAAAGTGCAGCCGCTGGACACACAGAAACCTGACCAACCATGTTCGCCCACGGTCAAGGGGACTAACTCACCAAAGAGACATGAACTCGTGAAGCGGGCAATGAAACCTGCCAAGATGGCTGCAGAACCTAGGGTGATAACAGGTCATCATCATGTTAACCATATGCCTAGAAAACAGGTAAGCGTTCGAATTTCAAAGAACACAAAGGCGACTGGTAGGATAGCGAGCCCAAGACTGCAAAACTCAAAGAATGGTGTTGACAAGCAGCGGTTTAACGGGCCATCATCTGATTCCAGCAGAATCAAAAGGCGATCAAATTTGAAGACCAAACAGCCAAAAATCAAGCCCATTAGTCCAATGCAAAGCAATGAGCAATCATGTAGGTACAGTAATACTGGTGATGCAGTATCCTTAAAATCAACAATCAACACTAATCTGGATTCTCAAAGTAAACCAGAAGTCACAAGAAATGAGCAGACAAAGGGAAATCACAGGATGAGTGAGGTTAGTTCTGTTTCTTTTACAAAATATATACACTTATACATATATTGATTATATTCAGATCAAACTTTATCAAAGTTGTCATTTTTCACCTTTTCAGAACATTTTTGCTGAAAGATCGATCGAAGATAAGCCAACGGTTGAACTTCCCAAACTTTCTGTGGAACAACCAAGTCCTGTCTCAGTTCTTGATGCATTTTACATAGAAGACTCGCTGTCGCCAATCACGAATAAACCAAATGATTTCATCAGTATGTATCTTCTCTATAAATATTAACCAAGATTGTAACAGAGATAGTATATTTGACAGTTGTTGTATGCATGTTCCTCTTTTCAGATGATGAGAGTTTACATGATGATCAAACAGAATGGAATCGAGTGGTGATCTATAACTTGGTGAACAATACAAATGCAGATCAGAACTCTGAGTTCAATCATGTAAAGGTACAAAACATAGATCATACAGTTCAACAACCTGAACTATTGAACTGTAACGATGAGACGCTGGCATCTCCATACGAAAGCACAAATAACGACAATGGATACATCAGAAAGATATTATTAGCCTCGGGTTTTCTAAATGATCTAGATTCTGCAATCAGGATGGTCCAGCTTCATCCAACTGGCAATTGATAAAACCTGAGTTGTTCCAGCTTCTGGAGAAATCAAATGCAGAAGATGATGAAAAGAACAGACGATCTAAATCCGACGAGAAAATCAGAAGAAAAATGATATTTGATGCTGTGAATGAAATTCTTCTCCGCAAATTAGTCAACTGGAATGATAAAATTTGTGGGAGATTTATGAATGGAGAAAAACTACTAGAGGAATTGTGGTCAGAAATAGATGTTCTTCAAACTTGCTCCAACAGATGCATATATGATGAGGATGATGATGATGATGATGAAGTGAAGAACATTGTAAGTGCAGATGTGAATAAAACATCAGAAGATTGGGACAAGTGTTGTTATGAGGTTTCGGGCGTAGTGTTAGACATAGAGCGTCTAGTTTTCAAAGATTTGATCAACGAGGTGGTGAATGCAGAGGTTGCGAGTTTGCAAGATCGCCCGAGGAGACGTAAGCGACTGTTTTCCGTGTAGAGGATTGAATAACATGTGTCCACTGCTAATAAAACTGTAACTGAATGCATATACACTATAATGTTAATCTAACTACATTTGTGTACATTTTGTTTATGTCACTTAAGCATGTTATTACGATGAAAGTTGCGACAAGTCGAACTAGTTGAGCATAAATGTAACAAGCAAAGTTCAAGTTTATAAAAATTCGGATGGAACTCTAATAGAGTTTTTCAAACGTATGGGTGATATATGTGTATATATAAATTAGAATCTGAGAATGATATTAGGTAAGAATCTATTAGTTTGACTTTTCTAAAAGACTTTGACTTATGGTCAATTTTTCTTGAATTTTTTTTGCATTATCGAAAAATGTTTGCTATAAAATATTATTCTATCTATATTTTTTCAATTCGTTTGGTTATCAAATATTTTATTATAGTCAATGTTTTAAATATTTAGTAAAATACTAAAAGTTATCTGATATTGATGGAAAATTTTCAAATTATGCTAGAACCTACATCATAAATACGAAGGCTCGTTGGCTAGTCTAGGGCCTTTTGCAAAAATATAAGAGACATTGTCGAAGGATCTTCTCAACTACCAACTATTTTCAGAAGTGTTCAATTACGTAGCATATTACTATGAAAATGTACGGATTTACAGATCCAATTTATAGCCATTAGATTACTTATATGTTTGAAAGGGGAGCGGGTCAAATTGCATTTACTTTTATTTTTTACGTGTATCGTTGAGAACATTTGTCTTCTTGTTTACGAGGAGGGGCTTAGTCTAGCTTGAGAATGAAGTGGCCTACAAGAGCTAGTAAGATCAAGTTAATGACAACATGCTTGTTTCAAATTATTATTAGAAGTATAAATTAATCTTACTAATCAATTGCATCATACATAAGTTCAAAAGTCCAATTCTATCAAGATATTCTAAAAAATAATAAAAGAATACTTATAACGTTTCCTTGACCTATTAATCACCTTCAATGATGTTTCAAAAACTATTAAGTTTTTATTCTTCAAAACTAACAGGGTGTTTGGTTAGAAGGAATGAAATGGAATTGAGAAACTAGTATAATTTCTAAGTAAAATTATATTTGAGTGTGTAATGAAATGTAAAACCCAAAAGAATGTTTCATCTCAAATTTCTTTGGTTGTGAGATTTTAAGTTCTCTCTAGGTGGAAGGATTTTGAAATCTCGTAATCAAAGAAATTTGAAGTGAAACATTTCCTTGGGTTTACTTTTAACTGCTCACTCAAACAAAATTTTACTTGAAAATTATACCAGTTTCTTATTTCCATTCTATTCCTTCCAACCAAACACCCTTAAATCTCTTACCTGACTTTTTCTCTTGGTTTTAAACTCTTGCAAATATTGAGCAAAATTTTCTTTTGAGTTAATTACATAAAAGATCCATGTGGTTAAGCTTGTTTTTTTTACTTTCGGTCCACAGGTTTGAAAACTACAAGGTCAGTCCACAGGTTTGAAAAACTACAAGGTCGGTCCACAGGTTTGAAAACTACAAGGTCGGTCCACAAGTTTATTTTTTTAATATTATAGGGGTAAAATGGTCATTTGTAAAAAGTTAACAGAAAAGTTAACTCTCCATCTATAACGGGGACCTTTAATGTTACATTTTGTCAAACATGTGAACTTACCTTGTAGTTTTTTTAAATTTAAAAATCGAAAATGAAAAGAGATCTAACCATAAGTACCTTTTATGTAATTAACTCTTTTCTTATTCTTTTGAAGTGTTTTCCCACTATGTACCTTCACAAGAATGATATTAAGACCCCTGTATTTAATTATAAGATATTATGATTCAAAAGATCAATAGTTTTAACCCTTTAAAGTACATAATAAACTAATTATTAATATGATTTCTATGGTGTTACATCAACAACCTCACGATATCTATCTTATTAAGAAATGATATACATTTAATAATTTTTTTTATTCATTTTCAAGTTTCGCCACAACCTGAGAATAACTTCGATTATAAAACTATTAAGTTGATACATAGCAAATACCTTGAGTTTTCTTGTGTGCTCATTTCGATAAAAATATAGCAAGTATAGTCATCCCGTGTAAGGATGATGACATTAGTCTTTTCATCTGAACGGTCCTTATAAAAATAAAGATACAAGTCTTTTCATCTGAGCATTGCCGCGGTACTTTGTTGCGATACAACAAGTATAGTGACCAGTTTTTGAGAGAAGTGGCTGCCACCAATAGTATAAGATGAGCTATGAATGCAAAACCAACTTCTACTTTACAATGTTAAAAAGGGGCAATTCATCAATATCATCATCCTATTGAACTTTCTTGTTGAACCATGATGTGACGTCAAAAATCCAAAAATCAGAACAACATTAGTGTGACTATGAGCTTATGAAGGACCATACCATATCGATCAACAAGAATATAAATGAACTAGAACAAAGTGGAAAATAGTGAAGAATATCAATCGAAAAGAATTATCATCGGCTACAACTCTACAAGGTCATCACGGGTGTTAGTGTTTATTTACAACAACATCATCTTCCGTGTGATCTTCAATATCCATGGGCACCCTCAAAGCTTTTGTTATCGTTTCTCTCTCATCACTTCGAAACCAAGATTCAACTTTTTCAGCATCTAAAAAATTTTTAGCAACGTGCAAAAAAATTGCATTGTAGGTCTACTTTTCAAAACAACCTTTTTAACACGATCTTTGGTCTCATTCCCACAACCCATAACTTCTTGATTTTTTGGAGCAAATATATCCATTTTAGGAACATGATTGCAACATGTCTTCTTCGTGAAGTTTAGCAGGACATGATATTAAAGATATCTCCTTCGCCCCAGGCTGTAGAGGAACAACAAAAACATGTTACTCCATCGCTCGCTTCTGCAAGTATCTTCATGTTCAACGCGATCGAACTTTGATGATGGTATTTTTAAACCTTTGGTTCTTGAGGGGCAAGAAATGATGTAAATGAAACTTTTGTTTTAGAAAGCACCCTAATGTTTTTAGTTACAAAAATATATTGCTCGGATACTTATGCATAAAAATGTATACATATAAATTAGTAATTAGAACATATTTAATTTTAGAGTGCTTCCAAACTTTTATATATTACTTTTGAATCCTCAAATTTAACTATGAATACACTTTATGTATTACTTACCTATTTGTTTTTTCTAATCCACTTCCTTTCTTTATATTTGTTATTTTTATAATTTATAATTAAATTAAATTCTAAATATAGTGTTTTACTTAGTTTTCAATATGTTTCGGTATAAATTTTATTTAAACGGAGTTGTGTGCATACTGTATAAGTCACAAAATCATAAACGTACAAGTTGATAAAGCTGATTTAAATTTTTTATTTTTTTTCTTAATGTTTTTCCTTTTAAGATACAATATTTTCTAAAATCAAAATTTGTACATGCTTATTTTTATTAAGTATTTTATTCGTTTCGACGTACTTATATTTATAAACGTTCCTACATGATGCCTTTATTGATTCACATAAAGTGTCTAAATATAATCAACGGTCTCGTTGTAACGCACGAGTTTACAAAAAATTTGTTTGTTTATATGAATATTTTTAATATTATCAATCATGTATGTGTTTCGTTTTTTTAAATAAAGTTAAATATGTTATCAACACCACGCCAACGCCCGGTTTGCAATGATATTACAACATTATTCTTTTACGATTTTATGCCCTCGTTGTAATGCTGTATTTTATTTTTATATAAAGTTGCGAATGTGATCAACAATGTTCATGTTTTATTTCTCTTTACTATATTAACACTTTATTCTACGCGCGAGTTCGTAATGTATCTATGTTAGTTTTTTATATAGCTTTACGTCCCCAAAGCAACGCATGTGAAATCTTATGTAATTCTAGTTTTCTCTAATTTCGTGGATGTATCTAATTTTCTAAAGAATTTATGCCATTGATAATTGACGCACATAAGTTTTTTTTTGTAAACGATGCACCTTACATCAATTTTGCTTTAATCGATCTCACATTACCTACATAAATACTCACAATGAAATTTCTCATAAGATAATTGTATATAAACACACATGGTTTGAGATATTTTACTCAGCACGTATGCTTTGTTTTTTACTAACTTAATTACATTTATACCATCTAATCAAAATTTTAAATCTAGAGTTTATTTTATTATAAGATTTTAACATTAAACTTAAAAAAACATATGTTCCACACACCTTATACCATTAACATACAAATAATGACATGTACAATTTGTTTTTTATCTACTTTTTTTCCCTGCCATTATGTCTAGAGGTATCATATTCCTAAAAATCCGAATACTTCAATCTTTATTATTATAGGAGTAGGATCAAGAAAAAAACGTTCTTTTATGAGAATACTAGAAAACTCACCCCACTTATTTTCCTACATTAATAACCTCTTCATATCTTAATTATTCTTATTTTAAACGGTAATACTTTTTTTATCTTTAACTTAAGTATAATAAATCTATATTAAACAAATAAAGTGTCAAACTGATTTAATCCTATTAATATGCAGTATCGTCGTATTATAGTATTACTAAGTTAGTACCCGTGTAATACACAGATTGAATAAATAACATATTAAATAATTCTTAATAAAACTTATGTATTATAAAATCATGTTTGAAGATAAAATATGATATTAATTACGTATAAATAGCTATTTTAATTATAATATTTTAATGTAAAATATAATTAAAATTATATATACTTTTGTTTAAGAAATAAAACAATTATACTATTTTTATCCTTCTTATGTAAAAAGTTTCATTTTAAACATTCATTTTTAGATTTTTCATAAAAAATATCTTTAGTGTTTTATATATATTTTAAAATATTCACCTGTTTATAAGTTTTTTTAAAACAAAATGATTTAAAATATTTTGTTTAAAAATATTTAATGTTTTAGAAGATTTCATATATATAAAAGTTTAGTTTCTTGTTATTTAGATATTGATTAAAAAAAAGTGATTTCTAATTTCTTTCATAAATCTATTGTAAAAGAAGATACTTTGATTTTTAAAAAATTAGATAAGATAGAGAAACATAACGATTAATAAAATTTCTTTTTAATAAGAGAGAGAAATTTATATGAGAATTTAAATTATTATAATATATTTTTGGAGTAAAAATTGATTTGTGAATATCTTAAAAATTGACAAGTTACAAAAACATGAGTTAAGAGAATGACAAGTAGCAAAAGATTTTTTGTTTTATTAGAAGTTATAGGTATGATTAACATTACATACGAGTGATAAAATAACGATATCATATTTTATACTTTTTTTAGTTTATTTGCTTTTTTTAATTGGTTTTTAAACAATTTATTTCAAAACAAACCATTTTTTAAAAAAGTGCCATTTTTAATAATTTATTTATTATAACTTTGAAATTTAATTACTTTTGTTTCATAAGAATTATTTTTTAAAAGTCACAGTTTTTAAAATATATTGTGTTTTTTTTGAAGTTTTAAATTTTTTTGAAAAACATTCTTATTTATAAAAAAAGATTATTTACTTACAAATTGCATTTGTAGAAAGATCACTTTAAATATATATATATATATATACATACATACATATATATATATATATATATATATATATATAATATATATATATATATGTAAGATAAAAAGAATTGAATAATAACATTTGTATTTAATGTGATATTTATTAGGAGAGAGAAGCGAAAAATGAAATTTAATAGTTTTAGAATTGTGACAAATGACACACAAAAACCTTATTTCGCTAGTATTTATAGATTTATAGATAAGTAGTAAATTATATACATAATATTCATAATCACAAATAAATTTAACATTATCAAAATCTATCTATTGATTTGTGATCCATTCATTATCATTATCACTTTCAATTTATCAAAGCAATATATTAACATGTAATGCTTTCTAATGGTGCACTTTTCTCCCATGCAAAACCTCCTGCAACTTGTCTGCCGTAACCCATATGTTTTTATTAATATAAAAGAAATAAAAAATGCCTTTATTATAGTTTTTTTAATGTGTTTTATTGCTTTCCTCAAAACATTTTGTAATGTTTGATTTTTTTTGTTTTTCACTATAGATATGATACTAGTACTATGCACTAATAAGTACATCATACTTATATGTATGTAATATTATCTATTATCTATTCTTATTAAACCATTTGGTCGGTGGTAGTGTGTTCTTTTTCTTTTTTTTGTTTTTTTTTTGTTTTTTGTTTTCTATGCGCGCGCGCACATGTGATGTATGTTTTTACAAGGTTTGTTTTGAGTGTGGGTTCGAGGTTTGGGGGTGGGGTTTTTTCTGTGGGTTTTTGGTGTCTGGACACGTATCTTTAATGTGTGTTTTTATTAAGTTCGTTTATAGGGTTTGTTGGCGTTGTCTTTCTCCGGGTTCCTACTTTCTTTCGTTATCGATACCCCGATGCTTCTCACTATTAAGGTTTGGGTTTTCGTTTTCTTTGCTTTTTTGGGGTTTTGATATTCTTCGCTTTTCTATTTTGGACTGTGGTGCCTTCTTATGGCTTTGATTTTCGTTTGTTTTGTGTATGTTGTTGGGCTTTGATTTAGTTTTGGAACCTGCATGTTCTGGTGTGTTATGGATTTGGGGTTTTAGTGTGTTTTACTTTGTGTATTTTGTTGATTTTATGGTTTCGAACATTCATTTTGATTTTGATTTTGATTTAAGGTTACGTTAAAACTCGCATAGCCACGGCAACGCGCACGCCAAAACCTAGTTATAATATTATACATATGTTGTACCGTATAATTTTGGCATGAGCGTAAAAAGCTGACGTTAACCTTAACTGTCCTAGCTAACGGCTTTCTGACCCCTTTAAGGAATGGCCGTCTAAAACATGTAAGTTAATGATTTCTAACACTATATATGGTCACTAGTTTTAGTAACCCGTGTATTACACGGGTTAAATAAATAAAATATTGATATAATAAATATATTAATTATAAATGATATTTTAAGATATGATATTATTGAAATTACGTATTAGAAATGACAATAAATAATAAAATAGTGATATCAACTTTTTAAACATTTTAAAAAAATAAACATTTTATTCTAAAATAAACCGTATAAAAATAACATTTTAAATTTTTTTTTTATTACAACTCCGAAATTTGATTACTTTTTGTTTTATAAAAATTGACTTGTTAAAAAAGATCAATTTGTTTAGAAATAACCTTAATAAACAGATTTTTTTCTTAATTTATTATATATTAAAATGTATTAAAATAATTTTATTAGTAATTAAGGTAATTATTTAATTGGAGAGAGAGGCGGGAAAAAATTAGTGAGAATGATTGTGGTGCTGACACGTAGCACCCTCATTTACCCTTTTATTAGAGTAGTAAGATTGGAAGTGTTTTAAAACGGTCGTTGAAAGTTGTGTGAGATTAGAATGTCAATGGTGTGGGTACTAAGAGACCCTATTATTAACCTGTTGATCGAAATACCTTTGCTGCCCCCCATTGCATCCTCATCTGCTTCTGCTACATGTCTAATGTATTGGATTTAATGTGTATTCACATCACAAGCCCTCATCACCCATCTCCCTCACCAACAACTTTCGATATCATAAGACATCTCCAATGGTGCGCGCTACCGATTAATGGCGATAGTCTAACTAAAAAGGATCAGGATTCTTACAACTAAAAGTACAAGCTGCAACCTTTTGCATTTAAAGGTTCTCAATTATCATTGAGTTAACAAATTGAACTTTAAAACTTAACATACCAGAAGTCAGTCTAGTTATTAGATAAGTCAAACAACGTACACATGCTTTTTCACACTCATATAATTAAAGAACCTGATTACACTTACAAAGGGTGCATGCTGATCAATTTCCTTTATCTTGTTCATTTTCTTCAGAAAGAGAATAACTTGAGTTCATACTCAAATGAAGAGGCCTCATCATCCCTTGGTTTATTGCATATAGAGGTGAACCTAAGGGGTTATGTGAGTTTGAAGACGAAGAGCTCAACAACTCGAAGTTTATAACTTGCTTCGGATCAAACTGATATCTTGAGTTATCATCATACATAAGAAGTTGAGATCCTGTGTCTTGTTGTTGATGATCAGATGACATTGATCGATAGCTTCCAAATCGCGATAAAGACAAATTTGAAGGATTCAAATTGAGGAATGAACCATTTGGCACAACATTGTTGAACATAGATGAAGAAGATTGATCACTTGAGTGAACAAAGAAATGATCTTTTCCCCTAGATTTCTTCAGGTTACAGTAATCCTCCCAACTGACACCATTAACATCTCTGCTTTTACCCTCTTCTAGAGTTTCAGATTGAGAAGCACCAGTGATCATCCATTGAAGATCTTGAGGGAACCCCAATGGCATTTGGAGAGGGGGGAGTTCATCAATTTCATGTTTTGCCACATCGAGCAACCAATCGACAACTTTACTAGGTTGATCAAGCCCGAGCCGGTCTTGAAGATCATACAATTGAATAGCAGTTTGTACAGATAGCCTCACACGTCTATCTCTCAATCCTTTGACAGTACAAACTTTACTATGTCGATCTTTCCCACCGAAAGCTCTTGAAACTCGAACGATTCGTGGATCTTTCAACTTTGTCCACGATGATGTAGTCAAATTAGGGTTATGGGTATTCTTACCACCATTTGTGCTATCTTCCTTTGGTGCAAGATTCGGTCCTCTAATATTCGAGTTATTCATTATAACTCTAGCATAATTAGCGCGTCTGCAAGATAACGCTAAAGCATACACAAGTGCCTTTTAAACCCCGGAAAACAATAGATCTGTTCCATAGAAAACAAGATTGATCATTAGTTACACTTGCTAATCAAAAGATCAATGTGCTCACATACACAAACACACATGCAGTAAGAAAACTTTAGCTAGAAAATCTATCTTTCGCTTGGCTTAGCTCCTGCTTTGTGCAGAGTTCAATGAGGGGCAGGATCGCTTCGCAATCTGATGTACGTGAACACATGTCGAATTAAACTCACTAGAAAATTATTCAGATCAGCTAAAATTATGTCGAATTAAACTCACTAGAAAATCATTCAGATCAGCTAAAATTATGTCGAATTAAATCATAAACACAAACACTAAGAAAATCAGCTAGAAAATCATTCAGAACACCTAATATTATTATATCAAATTAGCGGTCATTAAACACTCATTCAAACAAAAAACAAAAAAAACATGATCATAAACTTAAAAGCTCATGAATTCTGCTAAAACTGAATCGAAAACTTACCTGAGGATGATTATAAACAAAAGATCACCCGAAATAATGCAAAGCAGCAGATAACTCTCTAGCTAGAATAATCACTTGTCATGCGCACATTTCTTGATTGTAAACCCTAGCTAGCTAACTTTTGATGATAATAATAACGATAGTAATAATAATGGCGAACGACAAAGGCATGCGAAGGGATAAAGAGGAAGGGGGTTGCTTTGGTTGAGTTGGATCGAGCATGTTGAATGGAATGGAAGGTGTAGTGAAAGTAAAGATATAAAGCAAAGGCTGATAGGGTGCCACGGTGGGCGGTGGGTACCTTAAGGAGGAACATATGTGCATCATATCACATATCAATAGGGGTCAAAACCTTATCGTAGATGATTATATATGAACATTGATGGAGTTTGAATAGTGTTTTGGGTTCACATGGGCATGAAATTGTAAAGCATGTAAGCTAGGGTTTGGTGAAGGTAAATTTGTCTAGTAAAAACTATAAAGCATAATAATTTTTTGGGACCATTATGCACTTATTGATCAAAAGCTGTGGGTCTCAGCTCGTTTTATCGGTAGTTGCAAAATCAAACCATTATTATGATTAATTATATTTTATGACAGTGTTTATTCAAAATGTTTATCTGTGTTCATTCAAAATGTTTATCTGAAGAAGGTTTAATCATGAATCTCTTGAGTGAATTTTTTGTACATGTTTCATAACTAGGTTATCTTGTGATTACATAAGTGATGTTATTTGTAAATTGTATGTATATATATATATATCTAGATTTTACATCTCATATTTCCATAATTAGTACAAGGTGAAAAAAATTAAAAACCAACTTCTCTAATCTACTTTAGTTATTAATTTGAACTTGTATTTAATTTGTAGATGGGATCGCAAAATGAGAGTTAAATAAAATACCGGACACACTCTTTTTTATTATTATGATTTGATGTCATGGGTTCATGTAAGTCATCAGAAACAATCATTTACAGAAAGTATATTGCAAGACTATATATGTATATTATATATATTACGAAACCATCGGACATCTTCCTGAATCTTTAGCAAAACGGGAGCTAATTTTTGTTGATATTATGATTATTATTATATTTAATTTAAGAGAGAGAGATTTTTATGTGAACAGAAGAGGCATGCATGAGTTATTTACTGGAGTTGGCACAGGATATAAGATGAGTATGATCACTTTCATCCTTTGCTTTTTTGTCTCTTAGGGTTTCTAAACGACTGTCGCTAAATTGGAATTACCTTCAAGATTTAATGGACTACTCCTACTCCTACTCAACAATAACTTAACACAGACAACACTCAGACTGCACTTTGCAGTCATGCCAGAAAGATTTACTTTCATATTTCAATTATATATCTAATAACTCCCTTCTGCTCCTCTGCATGTGACTTCAAAATTATGATTTTACTAAGCAATTACCTCTTTTCATTCAAATCTTCAACTTAATTCATCAACTGCAAGTCAAAATATATATCTTCTTTTTATTTATTTATCTGGGAAATTAATTGAAAGATCTGAACTTTAGGGCAGATCCCAGGGTTAGCCTTGCTTTAATTCAAACCCTATTAGTATGCTGTTGTATTCACAAGGTTAATCAGGGTTACATATTGCTATATATCACTTTTTTACAGAGGAAAAATGAATATTTTAATTCTACACGAGTGTATAACTTCTTCGTATTCATCATGTACAAGCATTAGAACAGTGTAATATATACTGATGTTGGTAATCTTTTTTTGTGAAATTAAACCTTAACGATTATACTTCAGGGCAAGTTTTCAATTGTTTTCTACTGGAATAATAGTCTAATTTTATTGCTTTAATTTAATTACCGGTTGAATATTTTTATTCCACCGTGAGTAGTTTTGCTATGAATTGAATGATATGTAATGAGTACGTATAATTATGGTTATGGTTTAGTTAATATCTTTCCAGATAAGCTTAATTTCGTAAGAAAAGTGCTTAATTTGATATCTTCAGTTACTTTAACCATTAAAAGAATTAAAGACTTAACCAATAAGTAGATGAATCCACAACAGGTTAAATCAAAGATTAATCGGCTAGTAATCCCGAGAAACCAAACTATTTTTAGTTTGAACCAAAAACAAAGATTAAAAGAATTACTGCTACACAATTAAAGCAATCGACCGTTAGAATGTCAGTTTAATTTAATTTGGGTTTACATAAAACTGAGAAATAAAGATAACAATTGACGCAAGTTAAAAGACGTGAAGTACACACTCATTGTATACTATTCTTAATATACAATGAACCCAAGGGCCAAGGTTCAAGAACAAATGAAGCCCATATATTGAAGAAAGATTTTTTGTTATCATGCTGATCAGTCAGTAGAAGAGTGGTAGACTGGTCGTTGTTTCGAACTTAAATGATTGATAGAAAACTGCATGAAACTGATCGTTCGTAGGAACCCATCTTTATTAGCAAGCTGCTATTAGAAGATCAGTAGAAACTTGATCCATCGTTAGTGATTGGATCGGTAGCAACTAACGAGTTGGTAAGCAATGGCAACTGATCGTTAATTAGTTATAATTAATCATCAGTGGTAACTTTAGACAACTTGTTAACTAGCAAATTTTGTCTACCAAAACATTATGGAATATGTATGTTGTAATTTAGGATAAGATCTTTAATTTATGTTAATCATTATTGCTTAATTGACTCCCATAAATACTGATTTAAAGGAATGTGGAAGATAGAGGGAGAGTTGTATTACGGTGAAGTTCGTGGGACAATAGCTATAGACAGTGCTAAAGTGACACGAACATAAACCCCTCGAGTTAACGCATTACGGATGCTTTTATTCTCTATAATTTGGCCACACGGTAAATAGAACGAAGGGTGTGTGTGGATAATAAAATAGGGTGAATAAAATCATACCAAGTATCACTAATGTAACACTATTAAAAACAAATACTAAGCTGATCTAGGACCCGTACTTTGTGACGGGACCATTAAACGAGAAAACAATATATGTAAGAACATTAAAACCAAAGCGCACGTTGCAAGGTGTTAACTCGTAAAATTTAGGCCGAAATGTAAAATAATATTGGTAACAGATAAAATTTATAAGAGACCAAGTTGAAAATAAAAAATTATAGAGGTAAAATTATAAATGATGTAAAAGTATTGAAACTAAAATTAAAAAATAAATAAAAGAAAACCTTAAAATGTATACAAATCAATAAAAACACAAAGTACAAAACATAAAAATGTAAAAAACTTGATAGATAGTAATTATATATAATAATTTCTGAACTAAGTGAATATTAGATTTTCGGGTTCTTTAAAATTGGACACAATAGTTTTCTTTTTTTAGTCTTTAACCTCCTTTAATGTTGGGTTTAATAAAAAAGGTTTCTTTATTCATTTGAAGTAAATATTTGTTTCAAAATGTGTCAGTACAATTGTAATCTATACTTTATACAGATATGTATGACACCACCGCGCATTCTTTTTTTTATTTATGTTTTAATTTTGTCTTCGCTTTAACATAAATTCTTTTTGAAGTCATGTGATATTTATATTACTGTTTTGATCTTCTATATAAGTTTTAACCATGTGTCGATGTTAATTTAATTTGAAAATAAGTTAAGTTGATTGTACTATATACTTTATTTCGTCACGTACGTCGCTGCTGTAACACGTGGCTACTTGCTGGACTAGTATAATTTGAAATTGAACAGTGAAATCAAAGAAGATAACATGGTATGATCCACGGAGAACAACATGCGCAATAGTGACATGGTTGTACACTTGTACTTTACTGTACAACTCCAGCACCATGCGCAATAGTTTTACATTCTTTTATACTGTTCTAGATTTCCGATAGGAAAAATTATATATTTATGGCTAATAAATTTGCACAATGGTCATTCACGTCTTCCCTTTTTTGTAAATTTAACTAACCAATGAACAAGCATGTAACAATTTACACATAATTAATCATCGTTATAACAGTTTATGATGATCTAACACCATTTGCGAAGTAAAATCCTCATAACTACTACACTTAAAACTCTCAATCAAACAAGTAATTTGTACACAAAACTAAACGCAATTCGAAGACCATGCGGCTCCGACGAACACTTAACTGCTCGCTCTTGTTGATGATGATTTCAAATTTCAAACGCAATCTTACTATTGATATCACATTCTTGACGAAATTCGTACACGAACGGTGCGGAAAATGAAGACTAAACACGAAAAATATGAAATTAAAATCATGCTACGAAGATAGATATAGACATTAAACAACTTGAAGAAGTGATGCTGTCGGAAACAGAAATATAGATAATTGAACCTGTTGATTCACGAAAATACCAGGAACAATTCTTCTAACTATCGTTGATTCACAAAGAATACCGATAATCAGGATTTACACTAACACAAATCGTGATAGAGAGAAAAACAGATTTTTTTCATAAAACTTCTATAATATTTCACCCATCCCTTACAAACATATAAAGAAAAAAACCAAAGTCAAATGGGCTACAAAACATAAACGGGCTAAAAACTAGGCCAAATGTAAAGTCTAACAAAATATAAAAAAAAGAAAAATTAATATAACTCATAAAATAAGTCATTTTTGAGCCGAAACGATGACCCAAACCGCCTTGACTGATCTCAGGCCCAAAACAAAGACTTTTAACCCAAATTATAGTCATTTCAGTAAAACCTCTTTTGATAAATGATCTCGAGCTTCTATAAAAATTAAAGCTTGCTCATCCACGTTCGGACACATCAACAAGAAAACTTACTTGAAAATGTGATTGATAAGTTTTCACTAGATGACAGTTGTAGAAAAGAGAATCGAAGAGAAGGGGGGAAGTGAAAAAGCAAAGGGGTTGTGGAGTTTCTAGTTTTCAAATATTTGGTATTTAAATTTAGATATCTCTTAGAATTTGTAGTGTAAATAGGATATGTTTTTTATAAAAACTAGAGAGATATATTCTTTTTAACTTTTTAATATTTTATTTAAAAAATTATATTAAAAAAAAGTTGAAGTAACGCTTTGGACATGAACCGCCTCCCGACCCAAACCGATTGAGGAAGGTTTCAATTCTTCACCTCCTAAACTAGTCTCAAACCCAACCCAGTCTTGACCATCATTGACCAAACAGGTTCAATTTTCAAACAAACCGGTTTTTTTAAACCCAGTTTTTACACTTCTAGGCACCACCCCTATGTTAAATCATTTTGTAATGAAAGAAAGGCAAAGATACAAAATAAGAAAAGTAGTTAGTAAAGGGACATTTTAGAAATTTCCCCTATTTCAATCGTGACTTATCAGTGTATTGTATTTGTCACTGTTAGCTTTCACCCACCAGCATAGTTCACTAACGCCATGGAACACCCAAAGCACCCATCAACTAATACTATCCACAACAAAAAACGTCATGCACAATGGACATCTAGCTACCATCAGTCGATCGACACCAACTTTTTCGCCTGACACCATACGGCACCCATCCCAATTCGTTAAATCCAACCTCAAATTATGTTTAGTCAGATTATAAGTAGCCTGGTCTGTTAGCTAATGATCCCTAGAATGTAGTTTACTTTGTGTTCCCTCTCATGTCCTATGTGATAAATCTTTGTTGTCTGTGAAATAAGCAAACATTCTGTTCTCTCTGATCACACCTCAAGAAACACATCAGACAAGACAAACTGAAAGAACAAACTCACCATGATCAAACAACACACCCTTACTAATTTGTCAAACTCAAAACAGTTCATATATTTATGAGTTATTGGCCAACAGATTGAAGCAGCTCCTTTCAATGCAGCCTAACGAAGATGCGCCATGCTTTCATATCAAGTAGAGTCATCATAAAGTCAGAAACTTAAACCGTATAAATTTTGCAACATTTTGGTTGTTATTTCATATCACATACCACGACTTTTCTGTAGACAAAAGCTTGATAAGAGTTGTGACCAAGTTGTTGCATTGGTCTTAAGAAGACATCAAATCACAAACAAACAAAGAAATGAAACAGATACAAAGTGACTGTAAGAAAAATCACCAGGTAAGAGTCTAATTTGATGACCACTGAATTTATTGGTGGCAGGCAAGTCGTTCCGGAGTCCTGAAGGCTTACCTGTTTAGACAATATCAAAGATTATAATTAACTCACGTATAAAGTGATAAATACATCCTCCACCCATAACACAGAATATTGAAATTTGACTGGTGATAACTGGAACTATCAAGTACATATATCAGAATTAAGAGCATATTTGCGCTGAGCAAGCCCAAGGTTGATCGATCTGAGGCCCTGTTGGTGGCTTGCCAAGCCTAAAAGCTGAGGCTCGGGTTCAGCCTAGGGCTCAGGAAAACTAGTACAAGCACCTACAGGGCACAGGCTTGTTTATGCTTCATCTATAAAACCTCGGGCATTGGTTCAATTCATATGGCTTCATAAAATAATTAAATATATAAATCAATTAAGTATTATATGAAGCCTACTTAAGTCTAAAAATTGCAACTAAAAGTCTCCAGAGGACCAAAGAGGTAAGTAAATATAGCATTACGACTCTTGGCTCAGTTAAGCTCAACTCCGTTGGGATCCAGATCAATATATTGACCTCTAACCATTACGCGTGAACCATACTTATCAATAGCTCAACTCTTAATAACAAATATGCATTCTGCTACGTTCGTATCAATTGAATATCCTTATTGATAGATATTTGTTGCACTCATCATATAACAAGTAAACAAGACATAAAGAAAACTGGGTAATCATGGAATCAATCAGTTCTTTTTGAAGCTTTACCGAGCAATGTAAATTACTCTCTTTTACCTCTAACATAACCCCTTCTGTATCTTCACATTACAAAATATATGATTTGCTTTCTCAATCACAATCCTTTTAACTTACTGTTAACAATATGTGGACAACAAGGCTATGGAAAGGTGTCTTACAACTCTATAATCATTATGGTGAGCCTGCATAATTAGTAATGACAACATTATTTTTAGGTTGCATATAGTTTTAGTTGGTTTTTAGTAGTATGACTAGTATCAAGGGATTACTTGCATGTTCTAGAATTGGAGGCTTTCTTCAGTTGAAGGGGTATTATTCTTAAAGCGGACTTATTAGTTGGGTAAGGTCAAATATTGTCATCATACATCTTTTTTCTTTCTGTGAGACCAAATACTCTCATCACACTTCTTTTTTTTCTGTAAGATTGTATAGTTTTGTTAATCGGATTTCTGCATGTTTGCAATACATCGTGATTCAAAGTAAAATTTGGCATATATGTTTGGTTTATTCATGCAAGCAACATATGAACAGGTCACGAGAGTCCAGATAATCTTTGAAATAAGTAACAGGGTTAAGAGCGGTATTATTAAAAAAGTAGTCTTCTGGTATTAAGCAATCTCCTTATAATCGTAATTACAAGTTAGGAATAAGTATTAATCCCTGTTGTCAATAGCGGCTATAGCGACCGCTATAGCGCGCTATGTAGCGTTGCGCCAATGGGTCGCTATTTGTAAATAGCGACAACATAGCGGTATTTTTTATTTTATTTTTATTTTTTATATTATTTATTTATTTTTTATTTGGTAAATATGAGATTTAGATGATTGGTAATCAAGTATTTTAGCAATTTTGGGGGTCTTTGTTTAGATTTCCTACTACTTTATACCTAAACATGCTTATCTATTGAATGTAAAACAATCTTACATATTATTCTACTTAATCGCTAAACACGAAATAGCGGTCGCTATTTACCGCTATTCGCTATTGACAACTATGGTATTAATAGGGATAAGGGATCAAGGTTTTAATCAATGATGAAGAAAATAGAGTCCTAGACTTCGGGAGACCCCTACTTCTCAATTTGAGAACTGTCTTGTGTTTATTTGTTGCATGAATATTATTCCAGTTTGATTTGTAATCAAATTGGTTACAAAACAGTGATTCGAGGCGCTATAGTGAACAAGAAAATAAAGGCTCGCCTGTCGAAATTGTTTTACGACGAACTTTTAAACGTGAAAATGTAAAATAAGAGTTTGATGACATCATTAAGGCAACGGTAGTACTGAACAAGCAGCCACCATCCCCACCAAAGCCATAATCAACGAACTCAAGTATGATGACCTAGGTTATGAGTTTAAGCATTAAAGTGGGTGACAACAGGACAGGTTACAGAGGGGTCAAACCGTAAGTACAGTTGTTTTAGTTGCGAGTCAAGAAATGATATGAACGACCAGAACGAGTCATTGGCATCGTCATTAACTGGGTTAAGAGTCATGTTAATTTAGTTGAGTAATTAGTTTCTAGTACTAATAAATTTCCGACTAATTGAATCACTTATTAACCAAGTTTGTTGCTAAACAAGTTAAGGAATAAGTACTTATAGGGTTAGATGTCAAGATTTTAATCATTGATGCAGATACTTTGGTGTTAATTCAAGAAACTTCAAGCTCGTCGAACCATAGGAATTATCTTTTGTTTACTTTATTTCGTTAGTAAATTCAGAATAATTGAGTTTAAGACTTTCTTTTGAAAGAATGTAGAAGGAAACTGTCCCAAGTTAGATTAATTCACAACTTCTAGTTTCATGAAGGAAAGGCTTATAGAAAACCCTGGCAATATTGCATTAGGGGTGGTAGATTAACCACTATGATTTATAGGGTTGCCTTCAGGTTGAAATGCAGCGTGTTATTTTCAAGCTTTAATATGAAGCATTAAAGGTTGTTGACATTTTATTTGCATGATCACAAGATCTGGGTCATGTATATAACTGTGTTTGTTGAGTAATATAGAAGCATAACTACAACATAGTTAAAGCTACAAACAATGAGATTTCGTACTTTCTTTAGCAATATATAATAGACTATGCAATGTAAATGTGTGTGACATAACTATTATAAAAATTAAAAATCAATTACCAAATACATATAGAATGAGAAAAAGTAAATTCGATTAAATAGTACTAAAAAGTATACTTTCTGGACTCAAATTTAATCTGGATCAGTTAAATCAGCCCTTTATATCAAATATTAGGATCGATTAGAATAACCGGGCTCATCAGGGTAAATGTGGACCTGTATCCGTCCCCATACCACCACCACCTCCCCCCCCCCCCCCCCTAAAAAAAATGGCAGAATGGGTCCCCGGTTTGTTACTTAAGAGCATGGTGTTCTTAAAACTAACGATAATGAAAATCTTGCCTGCATACTGTACTGCATTCATAAACCTAGTTGTAGAGCTGTGTATATCTTAAGAATCTAGCATATACTTTATTAATTACCAGTTGAGTATACGTTGCCTTCAAGTCAAAAGTGAAGCAAACAATCACCAAAGAAAATTTTGAAAAGGTAAGAACTGTAATGGTCTGATATTAACATGAAATCACAATAGTTGTCCAGACAACCTATCTGATAAAGTTGATCACCAGTAGGTTGCTAAATCAGCAAAAAATGAAGCATATGTCAAGAGGCATAGCTGTGAAACGAAAACAAGAGGGCGAGAAGTAAACCATGCCATAAGAACCAGCCTAAACTAGAATTAGTGCTGCAGAAATTTAGCATGAGAGATAAGATTCAACATCAAACCTCTCCCTAGAAGTATGACCCCATAAAAATATGAGAACTCAAAGATAGAGAGAGAGAGAAGTGAGTCCAGATTCTAGATAGAAGATCTTAAGTGTTCATCAAAATTCTAAGCCCAAGTCAAAAACACAGTTGGAAATGAAAGTTCTTAAGGATCATGAATGAAGTAACGATTGCCTTAAAATTAAAGAGAGTTGAAGTTTAGTTTACCATAGGATAAGCAGCTCAAGCAAGTTCATAATCACCTCCAATTCAATCCTAATACGTTCATTTAGCTTCCCCAAATCAATCACTTCCTCCTAATAAGTTTAATCTCATCCCCCTTAGTAAAACAATAACCTCATACCTATGATTAATCACCTATGCATTTACTTAACCTAAGATGCAAAATAACACTTTATTCAAGCCAGACACAAATAACTGCATCACTTTTTAGTAACTACATCTCCTAACTAATGGAATCCCCAAATAACAAAACATAAAAACAACCAACTTCACATAAAATGGAAGAATTAGGGTTAAACCACTAACCTTATTACTTAACATAACCTCCTCCACAGGCATTATAATCTTCCTCAACAGCCTTCGTCAAGTAAACCGGAGGAAAATCAGCGATATCGAACGTCTTCTCCTTCATCGCCTTAACGACGTCGTCTTTCTTCAGCACCGTCCGGCGGATGGGCGGACGATTACGGCGTTGATCACGAGAGAAGTACTTGATGTCGAACACCGTCTCCGGATCGGAGGTCGGGACGATGGCCTTCGCCGGTTCGGTGGCCGGGCAAAAGGGCCGGTAATCAACGGCGAGAGGTAGTGCAGATTTGTATTCTGGATCGGCACATGGACCTGTGATTTCCCATGGTTTCTTGATGTAGCGCCTTAGGGTTTGGATGAAGGATTTGCCTGCGGATGCCATGGTTGAGATCTGTGGGTGACGATGGCGATGTAGGTTTTCCTATGAACGACGAGTCCCGTGAACGGGGAGTTATAAAAGTTGAGGGATGTAAAGTGTCGTTAACTAAATTATGGGGTGTGATTGCTAAAAGGTTGAAAGTTGGAGGCTTGATTGTTAAAGTTTGGATATGCTGACTTGGGAAAGAGCCCAATGGGCTGAATAGTATACTGGGCTTATTCAATCAGCCATATGAATTATGAAATTTAGAGGTGACAAAAAAAACTAGTTTTGAAACCGGAATAATTTACATGAACCGGATCCAAATCGATTTGGAACCGATTTACCTACACAAACTGGTTGAAACCAATATAAACCGTGGGTTAGTGAGAGCATTCACGATAGGTTCTCTATCTTCATCCTTACATTTTAATTAAAATCACTACTGTTTTTTTCTCCTTTACAATTAATTACATAATATTGTCTATATCTTTATTATTATCTTTTTTCTCCTCTACTTACAACCACTTTTAAAAAAATATTAATAATTTATAGGGTTGAATAATGTCACCCCAAAATACAAATGAATAGTAACATTTTCTTTCTGATTCACGCATATTCATTCGTTATAGTATAAGAAACACACTCACAATTAGAGAAAAATGCCTCTGTGCACCTTTAATATGAATAGGAGCACAAATGAATCGATGGTTTCAACTTTAGGTTGAATTTTAGTATAAGACAATATATGGACATGTATTATTATGATATTCAATATTTTGGGTTGAATTTTAATATATTATTCAATACTCATATGATTAAGTAAATATGACACCTCATTCTTATTGATGTGGAGTGTCATGATAGGTGACTTTGGTGTTAATGTGTTGGCGGAAGAAGAAATATCTAATTTGGACAGAAAGGATAAACGGTCTATGCTTATGAGCTTAGTTACGAAGGTGATAGGTTGTGGATGAAGATGAGTGTAGCTTTGATGGATGTTATAGGTGTTGAACATCTTGTCATCGTCAAAGTGTAAATAAATCCACTTAAGGTTGTTCAGACTCTAGGTGGGGAGAGTGCTAAAGCTTGCCTTGTGTATAACGTGTGTTGTTGTTCACATTCAATCACCTAGAGACAAGTAGAAGAAGAAGAAGTGCAAGAGAGTGATAGATTCGGTTTAGGTTCATCTTATGGGTGATATAACTTTCATTTTCTTTTTCTGTTAGACATATGGGTTGCAACCACATGATACTCGTTAGAGAGCCTGGAGCTTAAGCTCTAACGACACTCCAACCCTCAAATCAGTATGTGCATATGTTGTATTAAACATAAGCGTAGATGCATCAAAGTAAGAGTAAAAATAATAGTTATAAGATGTTAAAGTTGAAGAAGATAAGTAGCTGATAATATGTGAGAGAGTAGATGGCAACAAACATACATTCCAACAAGCACTACTTGGTTATTGGGACTTAACCCTATGCTATCAACTAAAAAAATATATCTTATATTCGACCAAAAAAACTAGGTAATGTATATTCACAATTTTGTTGATCTAGCATAGAGTCATCTCATTACTCCAGGTGTGTTTCTATGAGATTTTGCTTCTTATCAAAACGTTACGTATACAAATGGAACACACTTACTAGGGTCGTGGAGGTTGGATTTAGCTTGCCTTTTATTAAGGAAGCCCACATGAAAAGGGCTTGAATGCTCTAGTGAGTCGAGTTAAAAAAAACACTACATCTCTTGCTTCCATCAAGATATGACGGAAAAAAACCCAAGATCCAACTTTAACCTTGGAGATTATTAGGTTTATTCTTCCAAGTTGATATATGTTTATTGTTTTGTTTTCTTTTAGATGTTATGAACATGAGTTACAACACCTCTAAAGATTGCTTAGACAACTATTCGTTGAAGGAATGGTTACTTGACTTTGTATTTATATTGAGTATTTGCATGTCCATTTTCTTATCTTACCAATATTATCATTTATTAATTAGACACTTCTTCAAGTTACTTAAAGTTCTTATTCCGGTTAATCTTTGTGTCTAATTCTTATATTCGGTTAGTTTTAGTCAAAACATCTCTAATTAATCAAAACATTGTAGTGTTGAAGTACGTAGGCTTCCGTATTGTTTTCAATAGTTATTCTAGATAATTATTTTTATAGTCGGTTCTTAAAACTAGGAATTGATGCACGGTGTGTTGTCATTAATTTCATAAAATAAAATAAAAATAAGAAAATTGTCTCTAACCTATAAAAGCATATTAATTATTTAAACATATGTCAGTCTTATAAATAAGTGTACATCATAAAAACTATTTTATACTATTTTCAAAGTGATAGTAATGTTATATAAAAATATGCAATATATTAAAAGATATATGCATCTATACTTAATACTTGGGATTTCGATCTTGTACTGATTTGTATATATATCATGCCTCGTACAACTTTAAAGTCGACACTAGAAAAATTGCTGCAATAAAATATTCAAATTTTCTTACAGATTTCATGGCTTAGATTAAACAAAAACCAGTTGGTGCGCAACTTGGTAAATTATATATTTAATCAGATATGGGATGTAAAGGATATGATTAAAATGAAACTAATAATAAATAGTATAAATTAAATAAATACCACTTGTGTGTTAATTATTATATAAGTTATTACAACTTGATTATTGCATGATTGACCAAAGTACGAATGCAACTAAAAATTATATTCTAGTAGGTCTCTTTTTCGTTCAAAAAGCAACGGAGGCTTTGGGCTACATGCCTACATGATTATTACTAATAAAAAGTTGTAGGGTTCTTGTAATTAAATACTTACTCTTTTTAAATCTTATCAACAATAATCAAGAATTCTTGTTGATAATAATTAAAAATTACACGTCTGTTGACATAATAAACAGGATTGAAAAAGCAAGTTTAATAATAGAATAAGTTTGAACAACATGTAGAGAACAACAAACCTTGTCATAGCATATATAAAACATTACATATATTACTGGTATTAAACTTTCTTTTTTCTTACATTTCTCTGCTTTAAAAGCTTATGAGTATTTTGCTTTACGTATTCTCGATCTGTTTAAACGCATATCTTTCGTATTAATGAGGATCCTATTTATATAGCTTGTATCTTTGAAATCCTCGTTAATTTTTTTCTAAACATTATGGGATCCCTTAAACTACTTATAACCACTTTTGAATTTGGATGATCTTAACAAGTATTTGATTCTTTTTCAAGAGATGAAGTCGTTGTTTGTTCTAATTCTTTTTTTCAAGGAGCCTTGAATTTATAATGATATTTGTTACCGTAAATTTAATTATTTATCTCTTATCTGGAAATCATTAAGATTATTAGGTATACAAAACCTATTGAATTACGTACCTCAACATATCTATCTATTTCATCTATATATAAGTACTAATGTACTATATTAATATACTATCACGCTTTTTCTCTCACTTTACGTTGCTTTAATGAAAATACAAACTAAAAATTCCCTGGCATAAAAGTTTGAGTTCATTTAACAGCAATGAAAAATATTATTTCCTACTTGCTTTAAGTTTGCATCTAGAACCATCTTAACAATATAATTATGCTATGCTAAAAAAGGTTTGGAAGATTAAATAACCAGATAATAAAAACTACCATATTAAAGTTTTAGTTAAACAAAAATTATAAAAGTAAGTAAGTAACATTTTCTGTATTCAGTGCTCATATCTTAAGATTTAAATTTAAAATTTACAATATCTAAAATTCTTCAAATACTAATTATAACAATAACAATACAATATCTTATAAACGTTTAAACGACATGAATTATTAACGTTGCCTTTGAGGAACGAGGAAACAAGCCCACTGTCTTGGACATAGCAATTACGGCAATCTATAATTCTACAATGAATCATATTCAAACACGTGTCAGCATGGTGTTCGCTGTCATTATCTAATCCCAAAAATTAAGAAAAGAACAAATTTACATGATCAAATTGTTTGACACGTTTCGTCATAAAGTTCGTCCACGTCACGACGACACAGGCTAACAGCTAATCTAGAGAGTAAAAGCAAGAGAGAGAATATACGAGAATTGCTGAACACGTGTCAATGACTCACGAACATAAATGTAGTTACGCGTGTCAGTTTTCTAATGGCTCTCATAGACGCTACCTCCGGCGTTGGTTTTCCTTTTTTATTAATTATTTTTAATAATTATTGTAAAAGTTTTAATATTATATCAATTTATATTTTAACGTGTAAGATTTGAATCTACAATCTTTTAGATGGAAAAAAGAGATTTTACAATTGAGTGGATAAGGTGTCTCTTCGGTACGTATGTAGGTTCAATTTAGTTGAACGAGAGCGTTAATGCAACCACCTCAAGTATAGCCATCAGTTAAGTGTTTGTGTTCATGGAACCATAATTAAAAACCGCTTGTAGTTAACTTCCACCAGTGGAGTCAAATGTTGCTAAGGTAATTTTAAAGAGAAAAGATATCGTTGCAATCTTTCAAGTTAGTTTACCTTTCAATCGAAGTAAAATCATATTATTAGATAGTGACTAGAGTATTCTTATTCAAAATATCAATTGTTAAAATACTACAAAAGTGCAAAACGTAAGTATATATGATTAATTGTGTTAGATTAAGTCTTATCGTAAGAAAAGAAAACCAATAATGGTGACACCATACGAAAATTTCATATTTTTTGTTTACATGAAAAATTACTGGTGCATAATTAATATTTGGTTTCTAATATCACCAATGCGTTTTAAGTGTATTGGCTATGTATAAGAAGATGATTTCACAATATAGTGTGTTCAGATGTAAACAATCCAGAGATTGGTGACTTTCCTGTGAAGTTTTCGCCCGAACAATCAAAAATAAATACGTGAGTTTCTCGTGCACAAAGTTTACAAATATTCAGGGATCCTTTCATATTTCAAGGGCACTTTGGTCTATTAACATATCACCATCGTATAAAACTCCCCTTCTGTAATCATACCACCCTCTTTCACCACCTCCTCTGTGAGTTCTCATAATTTTCCGGCGAATATCCGCTTCTGATCACGCTCAAAACTCGTTTAAATTATGACCGGAGTTCGAGATTCAGTAGATCCGTCGCCGGAGTTTACCATCTCCGGCGCCGGCGGTGGTAGTAATCGTAATCCGGCGAAACAAAACAAAGATCACGCATCGATAGAGAACATAGAGCTAAGTTTAGGGTTATCATTAAACGGCAGATTTGGGTCAAACCCACAAAGATCAGTTGCTAAGGAGACCAATAACAAGCTATCTCGTGCATCTTCCGTTACCGATTTCGTTAATTCTCCGGTGGATGTTGAGTTATCGTTGTACACTCCGTTAACAAGGACGTGCTCTCTTCCGCCGGAGACGGAGGCGGAGTGGCGGAAGAGGAAGGAGTTGCAGTCGTTCCGGCGGTCAGAGGCTAAGCGGAAACGAGTTGAAAAGCTTAAGAATGGGAAGAATTTGATGGGGATGAAACAATCGTCACCGTCTCCGTCGCCGTCGCTGTCGCCGGAAGTTTCATTACCACCGTTGCCGCCGCGGCGGTTGCCATCACAGGGATCAATTGTTTCTCAGGAAAGTGGTGGATCATCTGGGGTTACTGATTTGGATAGTCAACTTTTCAGGTACGTATATTTTTCTTCATATTTTGCAATTCTTGATTTTATTTGTGATTATACATCACTTGCACCAAATGTTCCACATACTTTGTGTTAAAAGTTAAAACCGCTTATAATTATAATTTACTTTTAATAGTTATTTACATGTATACATTTTTATAGTACTTGTGTTAAAACGCATTTAACATTTTAACGGTACGGTTAAATTACATCGGTACATTTTGTGTGGTGTAAGTTCTATAAAATTAAATAGAAAGCGACAATTAAAGTAGTGTATAGTAGATGTTAGAAGGAACGAGGAATAGATTTAATATGTAATAAAATAACATAAATTAAGGGAACTAGATAATATATTATATCAAAAATGTATTATAATACAATTAATAAAAAATCATCCATTCATAAACAGCACATTTCATATCAACATCTTTAAAACATATTAAATCCTAATTTTAAAGTCGTTGTAGGCGTTTTCATTATTTTGGTATTGAAAGGACATCATGCATTGACCGTTGCGACCATATTCTGCTCATGTTAATACAATTTCTCTATCAAAGATTTGATGAAAGTTTAAGGTTTTAAGTTTTACAGTAAATAATGACATAGATTTAAATAAGATTATATTGATGTGTTTATTTAAAGAATAAAGCATGGTTTTACCTAACTTTTAGTTTGGTATGGACTTTTTAGATATGACGTGGCATCACTTTAGCCTCGTTTTAGGATTAACATTTTTGTAAGAGACAAAATCATGAACTTATAATGAGTTTAAATATATTATGTCAATAAAGTAAGCTGCATTTTTGTCTAAATC